>JABBOT010000003.1:21054872-22254872 GCA_016165875.1 Acanthopleura granulata
ACCTTGTAGTGCAGCAAATTCTGTACGCAGGCTTTCACCAGGTTCGATTCCACGCCTGCCTCAGACGCTATCCTCACGACGTGATTGAAGCCATCAATAAAACCGATAATCTGTTGTGTTGTAAGATCCCAGTCTTGGGTGCTGAGGGATTCGAACTCTGGCAGCAGGAGAGGGACGTCTTGGTCCTCGATCTGCGGTAGCTGGGCCACATACGGAGATACTTTCAGATGTATGGTATCCACCTCGTTTACAGGGATGCTGCAATAGCCGTTTTTATTGAGCTCCATCCGTATTACGTGTAGCATGTCTGGTAACATTTTCTTGCTGTCCTGCTTGGATAGGAAACCCCTGTCCAGCTCTAACTGCGTCAGATATGTGGCTAGCTTTTTCACCACCACCTCATATTTACAAGTAGGGGTGTCCACGTCAAAAACCAAGCAAAGATTAAATATGAGGGCATTCCGTTTGTACTTGACACCATCGATACATACTGGGCAGCCGACGATCGTATGACCCAGGGCGTTTATTGTGATGAGTCGGGTCTGCAGTTCGGGCTTAGTGATAATGTACACGTGAAGAGCATCGAACACCTCTTTACTGATGTAGTCCGAGGGTACTTGGTAAGTTATTCGCGGGCCTTTCTTTGGGTGGAACTCACTATAGAATATGCACTCGATGTGTCCAGGGGTCTTCAACATTTCTGGTGACGAAGGCTTACTCACAAGCGTGCTTAGGTCCACAATCAGCCACTACGCGCCACTACAAATTCAGCTTCCTAGTGCGTGTTATGTCAAATATGCTAATGAGAGTTATCCCCCTTGAATGACAAAATAGGTGTTACAAACTTCGAATGGGATTAACGAAAAAAGTTAAAGATGTTTTGTTTAACGTTTACTTATTAGGTATTTCTCAACCCGTAAATAACTTTTAGCAGCTTTCAGCTCAAATTAATGAGTCTATCTGAATTTGAAATATAGATGAAACCATACTAGCGTGACAGCTGGTTAAATTAACATCGTTGTACATCAGCGCAGATTAAAAAATTGCCTGCCTATTGAAACGAACAACTTTTAAATACAAAATTGGAATGTGAATGTTCGATTCCACATAAACCCATGAAATCATAATTAATTATATATATCATCTAAATACCTTTAAGCGAAAGATATGCATACATATATATGCACGAGATCGGCGAATAATCCGGTAAGCCAATTAATGAAGCTACAATCATTCAATACATGCAATAATACAAATTTTAAATAACATTTTCATATATATATACGCCGAAACTTGCAAAGATTTTTTATTTATCTTTTATCCAAACTGTCATGGTAATAAACTACAGAACAGTGTAAAATGAATTGGCTGGTTTTTGTTTGTCAACTTCTAACAGATATGTCACAGTTGAGGTAAAATAACGATCAGATGTTGCTTTAAAGAGCTACTTTAGTGTCAAAACATCTGTGTTTTAAAAGCATGGAGAATTGATAAAAACCAGGATAGTTTGAATTGCTTTCCTAAATTGTGAAGCGTATTAAAACCGATATTATTCGTTTCATCAGAGTATACGGAAACAAAATATTTCTGTTTCTTCCGCTTTTCCTGCAGTGACGTCAAACATGAACACATGACGTTACAATCGCTACCGTGTTCCACAAATGACGATGCCCTTTCAAACGCTCTTGACGTCATCCAAGCATAAATGCCTTACTCAATGTTACATCTGCCTGATTCGACGTCATACAGAGAATATCATCACGTCACATCAGGAAAATTTTACGGACACAGCTGAAGATTTTGTTTTTCAAGGAATGTTCAGTTATATGGGTTAAATAGTGTTATTCATCAAAATATTTTTGAAACATGGTGTTAGGCTTACTACGTAGAATTTCTTTCATATCATTGCAATATTTCAACGCAATTTGTACTCTGACCAGAGTGGCACCTTAATGCTGCGTGTCACAAACAAATTAAGCTTCTTGTGATTCTGGACAAACGTTTCATTCTTAAGATATAGTTTAGTTTTCTACACGGTTTAGCATGCAGCTGCTTCCTTCTTGTGTTAATTAAAGTCGTGATACATTTGTTGGGCGTGATTACTAATAACAAGTATATAGTAAGTTTAGAAACACTAAATCAATTATCGATACAGGTGAATCAAATATCGATTTATACATACATACACACATCCCCGTTCGGGTCATGCCAAAGACTTTTAAAATGGTACTTATTGTTGGTTCGCTAGGCACTCAGCATTGAGAGGTTAGATCAAGGAAACAGGATCGATCAGCTCGGTGTCAGTATAATGTGACTTCATGGGGTGTCATGTCCGGTGTCTTCGGCATGATGTTCCAGTGGCGGCAGCCCTGTGGCGGCATGGACTCGCCCTGCATGCCACAAGAAGACAAAGTATATACATACATTTTAACGACTCCTGGAGAATATATATCAGAAAAATTGTTGAGTACGACGTAAGACTCAAGCATACACATACATGCAGAGGCCTCCTAGCGTGAATGTACTTATAGGACATTTTCTCCTGGAGACCGCCCACCCAGAACAATTTCCCCCACCCTTCAATTTCCGCCCTTTGACAGTATCCCCCTGGACAAGCCCCCCCCCCCGTCACCCCCACCCCCTCTGTTGATCTCAGTACAACCTCTTATGAACATTCATACCTAAACAGCTATAGTGTTCGAAACTGAAACAAGCAACCAATTATTCACCAAATATCTCGGTAAATAAACTTCTAACACTTCAATCACAGCTTAATCAGTTGTTTCGATTTGGAAACCTATTTATTTGTCTGTCAATGGTAAAATTCTTATCCCTAAAAGAAAAGACAACAAAAGGTATAACCAAAGTTATTTCAGGAGAGTGGTCCATACAGACCTAAACGGGCGTAGGCATATCTTTATCACGTGCTTGGTAACTATAAATCACCTTTTAACCTGGGATCCTTACGAGGCCATGGAATACGCCTTTTTAGAGGAACCGATGTAAACAAGGTGTATTAGAGGCGAGAAATTACAGTGTACAATCGAAAGACACCCAGTGTGGCCTGCTAGTTGAGACCTTAGGGGAATAACCCTAGACGAATTACACTGTTTGCTTACTTTGAATAGCGATACCTCGGCTATCCCACATCAAAAAATAAAAAGTGACCTTTTTTGAACTATTAATGGAATTCTTTATCGATACATGTATATATACTGTACAAAAATATAAACGCAACACCAAATACTTTGATAAAATTAACGGAGTTATCAGATCGGCGTTGCCTTTCAATATCGCTTTTCATGGGGGCATAAAAGGGACCCTTAGCAATACATTTCCATAACTAATTGAAACGAACAACCGATGGTAACGCTGAGGAAGATTAGGAAATAGAGCTGGGGTCAAATTCCACACTTCAGTATCGAGTATGTCCGCCGTTTTGTCTGCCGAACTGCTACATATCGCCGACGAACACTCCGGTCGAGGATATCTCACAGGTGTTCAGTTGGGGACAGATCAGGTGAATATGCTGGCCGGTCGAGCACTTCGACGTTTTCGGCCTGTAGAATTGCTCTGCATACAGCAGCAACATGGGGACGGGCATAGTCGTGCTGAAATGTTACTCCATGGCGCCGGACAGAATATTAAATTATTTGGGTGCCTCTTTTGTACCAAATACCCTGCACATTCCGCCCATGCTTTTTAAATGGCGTTAAACATGCTCTACCCATGCATTTTTATTTATTTATTTATTTATTTGATTAGTATTTTACGTCGTACTCAAGAATATTTCACTTATACGACGGCGGCCAGCATTATGATGGGGGGATACCGGGCAGAGCCCTGTGGAAACCCACGACCATCCAGAGGTTGCAAGGAAACCTTCCCACGTATGGTCGGAGAGGAAGACAGCATAAGCTGGACTTGAGGCGTCTGGGTCATTACGCTGCGCGACCGCCCGGAGGAGCCCTACGGCCATCCGCAGTTTGCGGCGCTATACGTATATATATACAGTGGGAAATAACGGGTACTGGTTTGGGGGGGTGGGGGGACGGCCAGGTGAGAAAACATGTCTGCCCCTCCTGGCGTACGTGGGTACCTGCGGACGGTCGTGGGTTTCTTCCCACCATTATGCTTATATATCTGAAATATTCTTGAGTAAACACCAACCAAACAAATGAAATAAACATATTTATCACATAACTGAAGTGGTTTTCATTCATGCCAACGCATGACAGATTTTTCATATTACCCTAGGTACGTAAAACTTTTGAAAACACTTGATTGGCTGCAGAGCGTGGGAAAAACAAAATCCTATGCCTTACGTCAGGTCAATATATATATATATATAAAGAATCCTATTCATATTTCAAAAACCATCACTTCTAATTTTTGTCATGTATGATAACCGAGATGTCGCAGTTCAAAGTAAGCAAAAACGCCCAGGTAGAGAAAATCGAACCGGCCACCAGGCTCTTAATTTTAACCAATCAAGGGCGAGATATTTCTATCAACCGAGAAGGTATCTGTATCCGATGTGACGTCAGCAGTACTTAACTCACTATTTTGAAACATAGAAGTAGTGTTAAATCAGATGTTTTGCTTGTGACTAAGAGACAATTGTGATATACCTTAAAACCATTTTCAACGAGAAAGTGGTCGTGGAATACATCTGCGGTTATTCCCCAAGGTTACAACCAGCAGGCCACAATGTGCGGCTTCGAATGTAATAATAAATGAGACCGTATTAAAGGGTGTCTCGCCCTTAACACTGAAGCGCGTAGGGTACGGATGACGAGACATCGTGTTTCCGGTTTCCCTGAAATGACGTATCCTATGGCCTCGTAAGAACTCGTAAGATTATAAGGTGATTTATGCAGTTACCAAGCACATCATAGAAAAGTGCCTATAGCCGTTTAGGTTTGCATTAACCCGTCTTCTGAAATACCTTTGATTATATTTTTTGTTGTTGTCTTTTCTTTTAACATTTACAGTCGCATAAACAGCATAAAGGGTTGTCAGTAATTGAATTTTTTTTTTAAATAAAAATAATTTTTTTCATTTTGTTTTTGCGCTGACCAGACCAGTGTCTGGCCTACATTTCCCCCTCTGTGTACGTTATAGCCCGCACTGGAATTCAGTCGCGTGTTCTCGAGGCTTCTGTGTTTATGCGTTTCGAGTCATTCTACATAGGACGTACATTCTGGAAAGATGTGCCCGTGTTGTGAACATGTTTACGATCAAACTATCCAGAATTTTCTTTACGTAAGTCTATAAATATGAGCGACGAAGTTAGAAGATTTGCAGTCATTTTACTTTTGTCCACTTGAGAGCAGTCTTTTACTCAAGTTCACCTGAGAGCAGTCATATTTACTCTCTTTCATTTTGAAGGATTTTGTGGGATTTGGAGACATCGGCTTTCGTGCCATTCGACAATTTGTTCTCCATTTTTCTGTACGTAGCACTTTTGAGCTTGTGTTTGGCCACTTGCTATGTTGTTTGAGACTTTCTTTTGGAGCTTGTATCGCTCATTGTCTCTTTGTGCGATTAAGTACATTTCATTGCACTTTGAAAGCGATTCTTTCATATTCATAACTGTGATTATGCATAAAAAAATATATTACCTAGATCACGATTTAAGAACTATTTTACTGTTGAAATATTGGTAGAGCGCACGCACGTGATGCCTGTTCAGTCGTTTTCTCGTGAATTTCCCGATCCAGTTATGTGATAAACAGAATCTCAGACTTGCGGTCATCACGTATGAAGATTTCCTCAACTCATGTTTCATGTTTTTCACATGCGATGACCACTCTTGTGAGATCCTCTGTACATATGTATAGGGGGCTACGTCCAGACGTGTAGACATATAGACACATACGCTCTCCTTCTATATACTCAAGTGTTACCGTCTTGATTTGGCGGAAAAAACTCTCTCGTGCAGTGCGCATGTAGCGTAAAGGCCCCAGATCTTCATATAATACTGTATATATGATATGTCTCTGCTCGATGCCTGTGTGCAGGGGCCTATAGTATTATACAGTTTCCACGATACATTCACGCTTGATGAGATAAAAAAAAAGGGGTTACTGTCAGACCGGAACTCAAAAGGCAGCTTACGTAATCAGCACACTCACCCACGCAATAATTTTGCTCCCCATTCAAGGCATTAAAGAAATTACGTGAGAGCATATAAGTATACAGGTATGCTCTGGACAATGATGTAAGTCCGCCCGGATGCATTTATAAGACCATGTTTTGGGGCTGTAAAGAGATTGCATGGCATGTGTTTACATGTATGTGATTAGCCCAGTTGGGTTACCTCGTGTAACCGTATTTTTGACATTACGTAATCTTGAATAACCAGGCATTCCAAAGAATTATTGCCAATACACAAACCTGAGCGCCAGTATACAGCAGAAAAAAGGAAACCGTTGTAGAATGAATGAATGAATGATTATTGTTTAACGCCCTACCTAAGAATAAAATGGTTTTAGAACCTAAATACATATATATATATATATATGCCCACTATACTTGCATAGGCGTGTCAACAATTATCCAGACGGCATTTGCTTTTTTCAGCTCAGGAAACACGTATGAACGTCTAAGTGACGGTGCATTCTAAGACATGTAAATCCTTTATCGGAAATTCCAGAAACGCGAACATTACGCACCAGTGAGTCATTTCTACGCATGTATGGACAATTACATTGATTTCCCCTCCCCCTTCGCCGCCCCCGATTAGGCCTTATCACAGTTGAAAAATAATTAGAAAATTAAAAAAAGAAAATTCTTCTTTTTTTTTTGCACACACGTGTCCATTGTATTCCAAGGTCTATAGAATGAATAAATGTGTGTGCTTAATTGGCGCTGTTACAGACATACCCAAGTTATATACAAACTTAATATAAACATGTACGATACTCTTTGAACCTGCGTCGGGGAATTATGGGGTATTCAAACACACACGTGGCTTCCTATCTTCCTCAGTCATGTGTTATTTTCGACTCTTTATTCTGTTCCTTAATAGCCATCACTTACTGGATCAAAAAGCCATCTGCTGTTTTCGGCATGCTTCCTGTTGAGCAGGACATTTTGCACGAAACATCTCGACCCGGTGGTCTTCTCTCGTTACACACATGCCTCCTTTGTTCTAAGAATCTCAAAGCTTGGTGCATTCTGTGTTAATTGTCACTGTTCTGTAATCACACTGAGCTTGCTTACACTACAGGGTCGATCGTATAAACTGTTTAACTACATTTATGTCATGATTGTATATGTACCAAAAAGCTGTCCTTTTATGTTTTGATAAATATATAATAGGGAAGTTAACATGTCATAGTTTTGTGATCACATTACGTGTATTGCTAGTACTTAACATCACAGGTCCTAAACTGACTCTATGTCGCCGAACAAACCAAAACGATGTCGAATATCTTAACACATGAAAAAACTATTGTGTCCATTTAATTATCTTAGGGTTAAAAGGCTTATTTTCAGCAGAAGCTGTGTGCTCATGGGCCTCTTTTTAATGAACTAATCACGTAGAGATTGTTAGTGTGAAGACACTACAGGTAATTTGTTGCTAAATTTTGAACCGTTGTCCCTGTAGGTTTAGGCCTACTGTGGTTAATTTAAATTTTATTATCATCGTTTGTGAAGTTTTTGAATAATTCCACCACTCAGGGTGAATTTGAATTAAAAAAAAAAAACTGAAACGAAAATTAGAATATTTACAATTAGTTCACCTGTGAGTGAGCTTCTGATTTTATAACGTGAACACGCATACGTGACCGAGTGTACAGTCACGTCTAATGTGAACCGGTATGTGTGCCAAATGGCAGTCATATGTTGACGCAGGAAATAGAGGTTTAAAATATAACTAAAAAATTTTAATGATGAAACAGAAGGCTAATCACATTTTAGGCTTCTACATTGTATACTGTACTAGGAATGCATCAAGACGGAACTTTTCCGTTTTATTTTCGACATTCATTTAGTGGGGAAATGGGTAAATCGCTTTGACATCCGTCGCACAAGCTGCTTCGACGATGCTGAATATCTGTTGTGATGCTTGGCCTCTCAGAGTAACGCCCCCTGCTGCAGCATAGCACGTGACTCATATTTACGTTTCGTGTCAAGCACGTGACAGTGGTGGACTGGTCGATAATGTCAGCGGGAGGAAAGGCGGAGAAGATCTCGGGCTAAAAATGTACAGATTACGTGTCCTGTTCGGTTTAACCTCACCACATGACTAGCCTTATGACTACCGGGTGATGTTTTAATGGTAAGTTTTGTTAAAGCTTCCTTCTATGTGTAGAGGGAAGTCTCAGACTGTGTCCAGAGATCGAGTTGGCGGGTTGTCTTAGGTTATAGGGCCTACAGGCTATAAACCTGTCGAGTTATCGTCGGAAACAGTTTGTGTATGGCTGGACATTTGCACTATTGTTAGACAGGTGCAACTCCACAGAGCGTAACAAAGACGGCTATCTCAACTGTCCACCACAGCCACAGCTTGTGTTGTGGATTCTAGCCCAATTTAACCTGCCACTATGACCTTAGCAATAATTTGCCCGGTGGTCATCCACGGTCAACGGGTGGTCGCGGTCTACAACAGCATGTTAATTCAAGCGTACAGTATCTTTTGTATATATATATATAGTAGATGTAAGCTGACGTAACTACTGACCAGCGTCAGTGGACTGTGACATTTTGGACTTGGTCTGAGGTGAGAAGGCAGTTTGAAGTGCCAACACGCTGTGGTTGACATATTGCATTTGTAACAATTAAGTCACCATCCCGAAAGTCTTAAAAAGGCCTCGTTTTTGTGGTGAGACAAGCAGTTCAGCTAGATTTGACCAGCACAAACCGCACTGAGGATTTCATTAGGTCTGCAGTAAGCAGTGGAATAGGTTGCCCAGTCTACACAGCCATCCCAAATACACCAGCTATGAGGCTGCCCATAGTTTTGTGTGTAAGTATATTCGCGTACTTTTACTGAGCATGACTGATGAGCATTTCAACACCTGTTAAGTTAATACAACTATGTGTGCTTGCATACAGGCAAGCCATGCCCATGCAGATGTGTGGTATGATATTCAGACCCTGGAACTGACCTTTGAACCGACATCCTTTTCTTCATCTGATGATGTTTATAAAAATACTGTTAGCCACACCTCTCAGATTAGACAATAAGTACTGTTGAAGACAATTGGGGTTAGCTATGCGTGTATTCACTGTGTATAGAATATGCATTTATTTTTGTTGTAGCCAACCATAATGGCATTAATGGCACGTGTATGTAAGAAAGGAGTTTTTGACGACAACAGAAAAAATGAAGCCTAATGATGTTACATTGCTATGATTTTTTTTTTTTTTTTTTGATCTTGGTAACTCAGAGACATTACACCAGAGTTAATGCTTCATATATTCAGCCAGTTGAGTCATCACCACAAGTGATTCATATGATGGCAAAAGTTATCTTATTAACTTTCACAAAACTGTGTAAATAAATGTTTGTATGGTGCTGTGATCTATGAAAAAAGTCAAGAGAACTTTGGTTAAATGCCTTTACTACACTGTAGTAATAAAGTTATAATCACGTAGGGGGTCATCTTTACTCCCAGTTGTAGTCTTTACAATTACAGGAATCTTAATCAAGTTTTAAATGTACATGAATGGTATGATATACATGCTAATTATGTCCATCATTGGTGTTTCAGGACGTTGTGGATATTTCTGTACGAAACCCTGTCAAGGTGGTTTGTGAGGAGAAATACACCACATATGAGATCTCTGTCCAGGTATATACACCCCCACCCATTACTACCGCCACTACTACTTTAGGGTCTTGCATATGACATCCCATTAGTATGCTTTAGTGGATTGATACTGCTTGCGAGCACCTGTGGCAAATGTCATCAATGTGGATTCATATGTGTAGTTTTCAGCATCATTTCCTTCATGGATTTTATTTAACGAGTCTTTTCCAAGACATTAAACACGCTGTTTTCTGTGGTATTCATTAATTTCAGTTTCTGAAAATACAGTGTTACTTAGAGTGGTTGACATCATACTTATTTGAGTCAAACTGTCTGACTTGAGATGCATTTGTGCTAGACTAAGATGATCTAAGCCGCTACTTATGTGTGTGTCTAGGAGTCTCCACACATGCTTGTATACAACTGACAAAGAAACTTAACAGGTTAATGATATCAAGATTAAATTGTAAAATGCTGTACGTATCAAAATATGTGAGGCTTATTACCCAGGCAGATGTTGAAACGTTATCTCATAGGTTAACAGATTTGTCCAAACTATTGCTAGTCAAGAGTATCTCTCGTGACATCATCAACCCGTTATTGTTTTTTAACTACTGGATACCTTTTTTTTGTTAAATTATCCATATCTATATAAAACATTATCTATTGTTGTATTTGTTTTTTGTTATCTTTCATGTAGACCACCAATATTGCCTTTTCTCTGCCAAGCTCTGTCACACGCAGAAGATTCTCAGAATTTTCCTGGCTGAGGAAGCAGTTAAAAGAGCATCACCCACAATTGTAAGTAGTCATGAGTATTGTCCCAGTGCCTGTATTGTTCTCTCATCAAGGCACATGTTATTCTGTGGCATGGCAGTATTTAAGCTCTTGGTGGTCAATGCATTTGCCTGTAGAAAGACATAAGACGAGAAGATTACATGGGAGCGTTTACACAAAACAGATATTCCTCCATCAGTATGCCCAGAAATGTTGGAATGTTAGAGCTATGATAATGCAGCATTCATTAACAAGAATTAAGTCTACATATGAAGTTTTGCACTCTATCCTAGCTCTAACTCTCCAACTAGGCTCTCAAGTGTAAAACTACGGAAATGCATATATTTTATTCAGAATGTTTGACAGTAGTTCTCCTTGCTAAAAGACACTTATCTGCCCAGTCTGATGTCATATGTACACTCATACTTGTTGGTATTCTTGTTGAAGAGGCCCCTGTGGCTTAACTTGGGAATGTTCAGGATGCAGATTACGGTACTCTAGTAACAAACCCAGTTTACACGTATATGGCACAAAATTGTGTTACTCTGCGTTAGTAACCTACTTATGTGTGCTTGAGAGCCGGTCTCTCATTACCTGTGCCACGATGGTCAGCAGGTGATGGTGATCAGGGTCAAGTGACCACTGGTGCTGGTGTTAGCAGCTGCGTCAGTGGACGGTGTGGATGTCACATGGGGCTCTGGCACCTTCAGATAGCGTGCAGTGTGGACATGTGTGTCTCTGTCAGATATTGCTGTGTCATTACACATCTGTGTGGTTGAACGGTCTTGTAATTCACAAGCATGGATGTCATGGTTGACTTTAATATACAAGATAAGAGTATCTGTTCTGACTGTTCCATCTGCCAGACTCAATGGTCCAAAAAAGGTTGCGATTGAAGTGTTTGCAAATGTTTTACAAAACGCTAATACGAAAAAAATTGAAGAGAACAGACATTCGTCCTTCTCTCAATAATAACTTACACAGGTCAGGATTGTAGGAGGGTAACAGCTTTCTAACCTGCGTTCTGTACACAATGAAGTGGTGGTTGTGATGTGGTTCAGGCTTACAGCACTAAAAGGGTAGTGAGCACTGCCCGAACTTTGCAGATGACACCGTTCATTTTTTTTTTGGGCTTGAAACTTAGTTTTATTTAATGGTCATTTCAAGGACTGATTACTTTTATTTACTTTTATTTTCATACTTTAGTGAGTACTACCTGTTCTTACTTCTAACGCATGACATGAGCTTGGATTTTTTGTGCTGTCGTGCATCTCAGATATGCATGTAGATTATCATTACCAGATTATCATTCATGATTATCATTCATGACTTGCTCTTACCTTAAAAGGACGAGCGGCATTTTATCTGTAACAGATAACTCTGTCTCATCACCTGATGCGTTTTCAAAAAGTTTTGGTCACATGACCCTTCCAAATTTCTGATAATCATAGTGAGGTTATACTAGTACATGAGATATATGTATGTAACATAGAGTCTGGTCGAATCTTGACTCAATACAAGACAAATAAATGAGCTACCAATATTGTTTATTGCTGAAAAGTATGTAACCAGCCCTTGATGGTGTGCATCTGCGTTGAACAAAAATTTAAACAGCCTTGTGATTACATCTTTAGTCGTACATAGAGTAAATCTTCAACCTTTTCAATCATTAGCACAGTTTTTAAAGGCTAGTGAATGCATACAGTTATTTCTCTAGACCCTACACCTTGTAAAAGAAAATATTTACATATTGTTTTCAACAGTGGTTGAAAAGGTTGAAGAATTGGGGTAATACAGTAGGCATCAGTGACTCACCCACTGCACATCACTTCCAGTTTACTTCATACGTCGCATCTGATTAAAAGGGTGGAAACATCTAGAACAGTCTCGCCAGGATTGATTGGATGTATAGATGTTTCCTGTTGTAATATGCTTGATACATGTAACTTTGGCACATGGTATAAAACCTGACCAACTTGTCAAGGGCATGTCACCATTCAGTGGTTCTAAATTTTGTGTGTGTGTCTTTTCCCATTCCAGAAAACCACCCGAGTTACCGAGGAGGACTTTCTTCGCGGAGAGATTTGATCCAGAATTCATTTCCATTCGTATGAAAAGTTTGGAAGATTTTCTTACAAGGTAAAGTAATTGTTCGTGACATATAAACGTCACATATAAATGAATGTGTGTATCCATTCTTATCACCCAGATAAACCTTCAAAGGAGGCAGTACTTTTTTCATGGAAAGCTTTATGATAGATTATAACTGTTCAGGTGTGTTGAGAAAAGGCTCTACTCTTGCTTTTTGTAATCTGCAGGTGTGTTGAGGAAAGGCTGTATTTCTCGGACTCCTCGCTGCACCTGTTTATACAGTCAGACTTGAGTTGCCCACAGATTGAGGATTACCTAGAGGGCCGCTTGAGCCAGGATGAGGTGAATGATGCTCGTAGCAGGTGCAGTACCAGGTAAGCCAGTCTTCATGTACATAAGTAAACATCTCACAAGTTTCTGTAACTTCAACAAGAAATAATTCATCCACATGGAATTGCATTTGAAGGTTACTTCTTTAATGAATGCATGCAGCGCTTTCTTTCTAGTTCAAGTGTAATAGTACAAATACAAAGTACAAAGTCATGTATACATGTAGGTAAAAAAGCAGTTTAATTAGTTTGTATAAACCCACACAACCTAACAGATTTATTGTTTTAAAGTTTTCTAGCTTTAGTGAATTGTAACTTTGGACTCTGCTGTGGAGTGCTGTGATAGGATATTAATTTCAGGTGTCCAAACTACTAATTATACTTTCGTGTGATCAGTCTATGTAAAGCCGTCTTGTGTTTGTTATTAATAGTGTCTGCAATATAAAAGGTCTTATTTATTTGTTTGTAATTGTTGTAAATAAACTGAATGTAGTAACTTTCTTTATTTGAAGTGACAAGAGCAAAAGGTGTGAAGATTTGTCTTCAGATGTAGACAACTGTGAAACTGATTTGAAAGTATGCAGGACTGAAGCTTTGTCCACCCCCTCAGGGTCCCTGGCCCTCAGGGTCACACCCACAGAGCTTGAGGATGCCACCAGTAGTAGCAGTGGCAGCGTGTCAGACAGTTTAGAGTCAGACATGTACTTGTCATGTGCAGTGGGACCAGGTAGTATTCAGTGATCAGTGTGGTGGCAGATTATCGGGGTATCATTCGTGTGAGATGGAACCGACCAGTTTTCAGCAGTCTTTGTAACAGGAGATAAGACACCTGCTTTGGGCTGGAGGACCATGGAGTAGCAGTTACCTCCCTTGAGTGGCCATGTCTCCATCAGAAAGAACCGTGTGTCATCACTGAACAAATAGACACAGATTCTTTTTGGAGGCATTTGGAGTGGATGGCTGCCTGCTCGGTTATCAGTGACGCAGTGAACGCTGCCATGTCTTGTACTAAACCAGAAGCAGTTAGCTGAAGTGCAGTGTACATTTTTTTATCACCAGCAATTCAGGAAACTGGCCAGTGCTCAGGGTAAACTTATACGGGGTTTGCATTCTTATGTTGCTACAGTTGAGAATTGTTTTGAGTTAGTGTGAAGTTAAGCACCATCGTACAAACCACTGAACATTACTTGTATGAGCCGCCTACATTTAGCTATATTCAGTTAAAGTATGGTGCCTTTTTATTTTGGGCATTGTCAAGAAGCACTTTTAATTTTGTTGTGTGTGAAGTCAGTTCCTTGTAATTGAACAGAATTTGGTGCAAACCTTTGTGTCTAAGGACAAGACTATTTGCCTTGCCAAGATGTGGTTTATTGTAGTCCATGAATAGCAATCACTGACCATCAAGAACTGGACATTCTGATACATATACTCCAGATGCAGGGCATAAAGATACTTATTAAAGTTTTACAGTGTTTTAATGTAAATTTAATTTACTGCATTAATATGATCAATACTTCATACCGTTAATTTTTATTTGGTAAACAAAACAATATTTTTCAGGTATTTTACTTACTGCAGCAATTTTTCTGTTATTGTTCAGAGTACTGGTACCACTGTACTCATTTATATGTCACCTTTTAATTTGGTCCTGCATTTTTATTTTGTTCTCATATTTTATGCTGCTTAATGTGTATGATCATTAGTTTTATATATCCATGATATACATAACACATATGTATATAGTATTTATGTGCGCATCCTGCCTTTTAAAAGTTACATGTTAATGGTCATATGGCTGTGATGATATACGACAGGGATTGTTTTCAGTTGTATGGCAGCCTTCAGTTCAGTGTTAAGCTTTTATTGTGTGGACTATGGAGTTACACTTTCCAGATATTTTTGTCCATCTGTTTCTTTGTGGAGGCCAGTTTTTAGATTTCTGTCTATTTCATCTCTGACTGTGAAGAGCGTCGCATATCTGTAAGCTAAGGCTTTTCTCTGTGGTTCTCTTCTGTCTTCCTCATGGCTCAGGTGAATTTGAATACTTTTGACTGATAGTAAAACTACATGCTGGGAGAGGGAACTGCCTAGTTTTATCAAAACAGCCCAAAACGCAAATATTCTTTTCTGTAATATGTGGTACTATTTTGTGTAGTAAAGCTCACAAAGTAATAAGATACAGGAGATGACATAGACTTATGTGTAGATCATTGAATATGCCAGTTAGCACATATGCAACATCATACAACTTTCACACAACTTTTCCACAGTATACATTTTCATGCAACTTTGACGTGCACGTGCAAACCATCATACAGCTACCATGTATGCACCACCATACAACTTTCACTGAAGGAACATCATACAACTATCGTACATCTCTGACATAAAAACCATCATACGGCTACCATGTATGCACCACCATACAACTTCCACTCAAGCAACATCATACAACAATCATACATTTTTGACATAAAAACCATCATACGGCTATCATGTATGCACCACCATACAACTTTCACTCAAGCAACATCATACAACAATCATACATTTTTGACATAAAAACCATCATACGGCTATCATGTATGCACCACAAGGTTCACTTGTGCACATCATACAATTACCACATATGCATACAACCATGTGCACGTAAATGACCGTTCTGTTCTCTGTTTTTTGTTTGGTATATTGTACTAATCTTTTCCCTTAGAAATCAGGATATGGAATAGTGGGTTCCTTGGGTAAAAGTTATTAAGAGAGGTAGTCATATCTCCTTGGTTGGGTTCTAGCTTCACGGACTTATTCAGACCTCCCGTGATCATAATAAGCTGGTCTATAGCTGTTTTCAATGCAAATAGAGATTTCTTCTCTGTGGGACAAAATTCCCTTATGTCTGTGTTAAAACACCGTAATCACTGGCAGGTCATGAACAATTCTGTAAGTTTGGGGCATTTTATGGGAGTCTTTGTGACACCTGAAACTTTAGATAGGCTTGAGCATGGTTTTCAAGGCAGAAACTGAGCCTAATAGGGGGCTGTTGCCAATGTTTGTGTTACAGGATAGCCGTAATTGAGCAAGTCACTATACATCTCTGATTGACGTATGACCTGTTGTACGCCTTGAAACCTGATACACCACACAGAACAACTATCCGGCTTATTCCCAAAATGGCAAATAATTCATTGGTCAAGCAGCAGTTATGCAAATTTATTTTTTTTCTTGTATAGTATCTTGGCAAAGGTACACATGTTTTGTTTGAAAGAGAAAATATTGTGAAAAAATGTACGTGTACATATGTTTGGGGTTTAAGACTATCTTCCTCAGCAAGGAAAACACTGAGATGTGTTCATAATCGGTGGCTAGCTGTTATGTAAACTTCTGTCAAAACCTTGAAGTGTATTTGGAGTCATTCTAAATTTTTTTATTTATTTTTTTATTTAAAAAATAATTCGGAGCATTTTATGGCCAATGGCAAATATGTGCTCCAAACTATCAGTGCATTCAAATACATACAGTGGGTTCCAAACAAAATAAAACAGATCTTCATGTGTCCAATGTCTTTGATATTCATCTATGTCACTGCTGATTTTAATTAGGAAACGGAATTAACTACAGGCTGATAGCATTGTGGGCTCTGTGACTCGGTTTGTGCTCTAGCGCAGCGAAATGACCCAGAAGCCTCCCACCAATTCAGCCGCTGTGAGTTCACGTCCAGCTCATGCTGGCACCCTCTCCGGTCGTACGTTGGAAGGTCTGCCAGCAACCTGCGGATGGTCGTGGGTTTCTTCCGGGCTCTGCCATAATGCTGGCCACCGTCGTATAAGTGAAATATTCTTGAGTGCGGTGTATGACACAAATGAAATAAATAAATAAATCAGTCGCTTGGACGAACCGTAAGCATACAATCATCCTTGAGAACGAAATCCTCGAAATTCATTTCACAGCCTACAGAGTTATCGACTTATCTTGGTGGCTGATAGCGTCCAAACTATGCGGCCCCACGAAGGTCGCAGTTTGGTTAGACCTGCAGCCGCGACATCCGCCGCATCGCAGAAGTCACCATAAAAATGGACGCTAGTATCAGGCACCACAGTTCTACGGTTTTCTCCACCTACTTTTGACAGTGCCTTTAAATATCAAACGAATAAATAAATAACTTCTAACATACTCTGATCCAGTAAGCCTAAAGTTCCTCTTTCATTTGCCAGGAAACCAGATGCGCGGGATTACCCTATTGGAGATGTGGCCGTTGGCGTTGCCTGAAGACTGTGTTGAAGACTGTGTTTCTCTGTACTGTTTAATTACTTATTGGTGTCCCACCAATAGGCTTGTGGCAAACATGTAACAATCTCACAAATGAGAGACTTTTTTCAATCACGGGGCCCAAGTGTGTGGTTTGTTCAGAAAATCCGCGTTTCCTTTGGTTCATACAATTGACTGCCATCTTACATGTGAACAATTATTGAGCAGATCAATGGCAGGTAAATATCAGGTAAATAGAACTCGGTATAGTGGCGTTGTAACCTATGCTACTCTCTAAAATTACTATGTGCAAGTGGTACACTTTATTTTGGCAAAAATGCACATCCACATAAAGTTTGTGTACCAGTACACAATTTGTGCATTCCTTATCACTAGTACATCTACAATTACATGTGGATCAGTGACACACAGTTTGTGCATCACAGATACAAATGCATTATGGGTGTTCAAATTTGCCCCAGTTGTTTTACAGAGCACAACTATGTTGGCACTGCCGTATAAGGTGAATAACTCTAGTAAACCTGTAAATATTCATTTACACTTAAAGGTGGAGTAAACATAAAATTACATAAAGTTGAGATGAAAGCGTACGAAAAGTTAGTTGTAAATGTGGTCTTCAATATTTTTTTCTATTTTTCTTTGATGAGAAAAAATACGCCTGGGTATATTGCGTATGTACACGTATATCGCCCACGTATATGTCACACTGGCCTGCCAGTGTAAATCCTTGCCAAAAACAAGATTTGGCGCTCGTCTCCAGGTAGGTGGAGGGAGGGGTGGTGACGCGTGGGCTGGATGGTGAAGAGGTTTAGGGAAGTGTACTACACATTAGTTCTGTATGATCAAAATACATCAGCACAGATGCTCCCCCTATGAGTACATGTATGTAGAAAGTCATTTTTCTTATTGTGTTTTTTTGCAAATGCTAAATAGCTCAGAATATTTAGTTACGACACCCATAAAGTCAGAGGTGCACTCTTATCAGATTATTACCGACAATACTTCTCGCAGCTCTTCCTTTTCTCTGTGTTCACCAAGGAAACCCAAGCAACACTCGTGTGTGTTAGCTAAACTAAGCCGTGTGGAATATCTCTTATACAGTCTGAACTTTGAAATACGCCCTTTCCTTACTATGTTTCATTATATAGACCCACTTATATGCTATTGATCACTATAAATGAAAGACAAGAAAAAAAACCCCAGAAGCTTCATACAATCGTTCGGTTTCAGTTTTATACCGACTGTCATTCGCGTTTATGTCAAACAATAGTATAGTTTGCTCTAGAAATCTGTACTGAAGTACAGACATTCGTGCACGTGAGCCTAATTAGGCCTGTGTAAATTCTGTATATTTTCCTTTACTTGTATAAAGGTCAAAGACCAAAAATTAAACTCTTATGCAAGAGCTCTGACTGAACGTATTCCATGTATGCAAGGGTGCATGTTTTCTAAGATAGCAGTATATGTGCAATATGTATTATCTTTAATAGCTCCATGGTATAAACAATTATCGACACACTTTGGCGTTAAGATACATCCGGAAGGCCCAGTATGTTCATTAAAACTCTGCCCTCGAGCTAAATACTCAGACACTCCACTGCAATGGGTGTGCTAATACACTTTGTATCTTGCTAAGAGGTTACTGGGGGACGTTCTCCCAGACTCGGGAATCAACCTGTGTTATAAAGAGGACTTACCATATAGCGACCCCTAGCGCTAGAAAGGGGTGTCGTTCATCATTGCGTGTAAAATGATATGCTGTATACATACATTATATATGCATGCTAGTGTCACTCTTAATATTTCCCTTTACAAGTCTAATACTACTTGTTTATTGAGAAGAACAGTCTTATGACTGACAGAAATCTATACATCTATATATTATTTCCATTCTCACTAAAAGAGAATTATTATATATATACACATGAATATTCACACACATTTTCACCAAGCATCGCAGCTAACTCTGCATCGCCAATAAATGGTGATGACATCTTCTCACGGAGCTAAATGTGGACCATCCTTTAGGCCATCACCATTGCTCATCACCAGTAAATGGTAGTGGCATAACCTCATCACCAATAAATGGTGTTCTGATAGGCCATCACAGTTTCTCATCACCAGTAAATGGTGTTCTGATAGGCCATCACCGTTTCTCATCACCAGTAAATGGTGTTCAGATAGGCCATCACCGTTTCTCATCACCAATAAATGGTGATGGTATTGTTCAACACCATTTCATTTCATAAATTATTAGTTATGACGGCAGAATGGGTCATCACCATTCTTCTGGGTGTGTACAAAAATGTTTTCAAATACCCTTTCCTCCTGAAAGGGAAGAAAATCAGTAAAGATATTAAACACCATGTTTTCAAATAAGTTTTCATCTGATGGCATCATGGTTATGTTTTCTTCTCCTTTAATGCCGCTTTTTGCCGGTGTTGAGAGCAAGAAATCTGGGTTGTAAAAAAATTACACACAAAAGAACAAGATTGAAGATGCAATAAATACTGTCTTGGTAAACATATTTATCTAGTTAATGAGTTAGTTTTGTTTAAAACTTTACAAAAGATTTTTTTACTTATATGGGGGCGGTCTTCATCTAAAAGGCAATTTCCTGCTGATTCCAAATATGGTCTTCATTATTATTATTATTTTCTTTTTTGACATTGTTTTAAAGTGATTAAAACGATGTAACGACAGAGGTGCTAAGGTTGACTATTTGGACCAAACTGAAGAACAGTGACGTGAAAAATTCTTTTTTTTTTTACCGTTAAACATGCTGTATCCGTTATTTTTCTATATTAAATGCAGATACAGGTATTGTATTACATATATATTCACGTAGAACGTAGATAAATAGCAATCAGAGGATATTTTAATAGGACAAGCCATGTTCACTCGGCCTGAAGCCTGGCTTAGATTAACTGTCGAGATCCCCAATAGCGGCACTAAAGCTGCATGACAACGTTATTTAAGGACCTTTGGATGGACGTTTTGATCATTAAAAGAAAAAGAAATACGTAAATAACTTTTCATCTCAAGAGCAATAAATATATTCCATACCTTCAGACTAATGTTCAAAATGTTCTGGGGGTTAACCTTTAATCAGAATCAGCTCTCAGGTGATCTGACCTTTGAACTTTGGTGCTTTGTAGATCTTGCTTTGACAAGGTCGTTATATAAATGAGCCCGTAGGCAGCAAATCGTGTGTTATCAGAATGAGTGGAATACAACTAATAAGGGTCGTTTTTATTTTCAGTTTCAGCCTTCTATCTCCATTGGTTATGTAAGACTATCTCAAGGCCACACGATGTCTTATTTTTCACATCAATGTCTGGTGTCTGGCGCCTTTTCAGGACAAAATGTCACCCAACTGACTGGTGTGATCTTTGTTATCTAGATGAGTCCGAAGTTCATTTTCTTTCAAGATGTCGCAGACAAATTGGTATCAGACCTCAAATGTTTGCAAAGCTATCACATTATGGTATTTCCCAGCATATATTACAGGCAATTCTGTGTCCTCCACGAAACAAAGTCCAAGTCTTCAATGAAGTGACCAAGTTCATTGTTAATTCAAGGCGATTTTGAGTCGCCCCAACCCTCAACCCGTTTATTGGAGTGGTATTTCTAGAAATGTAGTATAGATTTACTCTTGTAATTAAAACATGGCGTGCATCATCCCTTTTCAGGGCTTGGAGACGTCAAATTCATAATTTCACTCACTCACTCGCTAATCGTGTGTTAACGATAATATCATTAATATAAATAAGGAACAAGGCAGGTTTTGTTGCTGAACCTTGAAGTTCACACAGAACCATTAAAACATGCGTGAATTTTTCTTTGACTCCAGTGTTGTTGGTGTTGTTTAGTTTATGAACTGTTTTCAGCATCTTGTTTATTCCGGAATGACATGTGGTAATTGCTGAAGTTTTGAGTAATAAGTCAGTTGTTGTCTCTACCGTAGTCTTCACTAAACAATGGTTTCAAGTCTATTTTTGACTGGCCTTACACACTTAGCACATTCTTCACGATTGACCAATCAAGATACCCTTCTTTAAAGTAAGTTGTATTTTGTTTAGGGCATTACTTTGTCTTGCTTTAATATAAATTAAACATATAGTTGACATTTTCGGCACCACTTTTATGAACAAAATTATCTTTCCAGAGACTTCTATGTCTCCTATGACATCTCCTCTACAATACTAATCCAGGTGGTTCAGGCTTTAAAGACTTTGCAGTCAAAGGTGCTGAGAAAATTAAAAATACATATACATCATGACATTTCTATTCGTAACATCTTACATAACGGATATATCATTACGGAATATGCAAATATCTGCTTTAAAAGGGCCAGCATACAAGATATTATGGCGTGATACAAAAAGTAGTCATCAATATCGGAATTCACAGTAAAACGTCTTTTCAAGAAAGTTTTGTACAACTTTATTCAATGCACAATAAAAATTTTATGTACAGAATCTTACAGTTTCGATTCAATGTAGGCATAATCCGTATCATCTTATTCGACTTCCACCGGTTGAAACAATCTCATTTTAGTATATATAAGCTATGACTTTGTCTTTGAATATGTATTAGCGAATTAACACAATCATGAGAATTTGTTATTCTCTCTCTCTCTCTCTCTCTCTCTCTCTATATATATATATATATACATATATATTATTTTTTGGCTATTGTAGTAAGTGTGTTTATTAAGTGTTCATTTTCCCCCATCCAAAAATAATATTATATAATTACACATTTGTAGAGACGTTAATATTGTGTTTTATATAGCCATTCTTGAACTTGTCCCGAAATTGTTTAATTGCCTTTTTAGTAGTAGTAATAGGTGTTCAATTGATTCACTGTCCTCCCTGTTCTATTTTTTATGCTGTATTGCATGTCTCGAAATTTAGTCTCGGTGATATTTGCGATATTAGTTATGTAGATGTCGGGCAGACATGGATTGTTCTTGATTTTAAGAATATTTTTCCATTGTGATAGTGATTGTCAAGTTGCTAAAGTTCGTGATGGTTTTGTCGCAGTTTTTTTCTTTTTAAACCATATTAATATAATTTACATCTTTTACATCACATTTAGTTTTAGAAGAACTTTATCTCCTTTTCCCATTCGTGGACACAGCTGTTCAGAGCCAATATCTTTGCCTTTAAGCATAGCCTATTCTTCCACATAAGTTTAGGCATAAGTTTTTTATGGCGTTCATACTCAGGGAATGTTCCTTTTATATTGAATATATTTTTAGCAGTATAAAGTCTATGAAATTCTCATTGTCGTGTAGAGTATCCTGCATATATTTTATGTTTCCTTGCAACCTATCATTAGTGAATGTCTCGTGTGTTATCATGGATTAAACCATAAAGGTTCATCTAATACATCTAAAATATTCCGAGGTGCAGTATTTTCCCTTAACTGATACCAAACCTGAAGTTTTCGAATGTTTTATTTTACATTTCATATCTTCTGGACGTGCATACCAAAGAATGAGTTCAGTTTCGAAATATGGCATCATTTGTTATTTGTGAAATTTTGTCGTGTATTCCAAGGTATTTTTAAGCTGTTAATAAATAAAGATAAGATAGGCATTCGTAATCCATCATCTTTAATGCACTCTCTTCTTAGTATCCTGTTAGTTTTATTCTGTCGGATTTGCTATTCCATTTACCACCAAAGAATAAAAAAAATTATAAAATATACAAAAAATTAGGAGGGATACTTGCAAAGGGAAGGTTGGGGAGAGAACTAAAGAGATGGGTCATTTTGAATAGTGCGAATGATTTCAATATTGTTATTTTACTTAAAAGTCAACCTCCAGCGCTTGCAGGTATGTAATTCTTTCTTCAGTAATTTAATTTTTTTGACGTAATTTATATTCCAACTATCACGAATGTGTTTCGTTAAAATGTTAATTTTGGGAAATGTGAACCCAGTGACCCTGCGTGTAATACTGTACCACATTGTGTAGTAAGTTTATGAGTCATCCTCTCGTGGATTAAATCCAAACTGCTTTCGTTTTTTCCTCCTTTTAGCCCGAAAACTTTCTAGAATTGGTCTAATATGTTTAGTGATTTTTCAAGCCACTGAATCGGACGGTCAAGAATTAGGTGGGTATCATCGCCATATTTGCTTGTTTCACATTTCATGTTTTTAATGTATAACATAAAAGACTACAGCATGCATAGAGTAAAGCTAGAGCAGCGAAGACAGTGAGATAGTTGTGATAGTTGGTGTGATGGTTGGTCACACGTTACCTGTGAAATCCGATCTCTTGTTAATTTACCTCAGTTAGGGTTTTATTCTAACTGGTCAAGTCAGTGTTTAAGTAGTAACAAGTTACTCCCCATAGCGGCATGGCTTAAGCAGAATTAGGTAAAGAGATTACAGTAATATATACATACTTCAAGTATTAGTTGTAGCGTGGTCTTATAACCATGGCTGTAAGTCAAAAAAAAAAAATAAAAAAAACTTGTTTACTACCTGTAACCCTTTTATTCGTCACACGCAAGTATCCACTGCACATCCTTTGAAACACAAACTTTAGACGAGAACAGAGACAGAGACACTTATTCCTTCAAAGTTCATCTTTGGGTCACATTCTGAGACATACTCAGAATTACAGCTATGGGACTGTAGACGGCAAACCTTGGAGATTTACAATAGGTTTCGGGTGGTATATACGTCTGTATGGTGTCTACTGGAACGGAAATGTTTTGTTGTAGGATCTCTGTGGGTCAAAACTTCTCCTAGATCAGATGTTTAGACCCAGCACGAACCTCAACACACACGCCTGACCCACATAAGTAAGGAAGTGTATAACAAAGAGAATTACAGATACAAATATAGTTTACCCTTCTGGTACATGTGAAACAAGGCATGCATCAGAGAGCTTCAGAGGAATAGACCACATTTAATCAAAGTTCTCATCACCTAAAAGGCCTTTTCGTGCTAATTCCAAATATGGTCTTCATTATTTCTTGGCATTTTTTTTTACGTTGATTAAAATAAAGATTGAAGTGCTAAAGTAAACTTTTTGGACCATAGTGAACAGACTGAAGCATAGTAACGTCCCAAATTCTTTTTTTTTTTGCTCCTTGACATGCTGTAACTGTTATACTTCCACAGATTCAAGCGTTGTACGACATATACATCCACGTATAGAACGTAGACATATAACAACCAGAGGATGTTTAGCAGTCTGAAAAAATCTGTGACGAGACTGTGCTTCAGCTTTCTCAATATGGTCCAAAAGTTCACTGTAGCACCTAAAGCTTTATCCGTTGCGTATTCCGAACAGGGGCTTGTGTCAGCGAAAGCCTTGACCTAATCGCTGATCACAGTTTTATACCCTTGTTTACTGGGGCTAAAGTTGTAGTTTTCATTCGCCGTGGCGCTGATCGTATAATGACTACCAGGGCGGCATAGATCAGGGTGCACTTCCTCAAATTTCGAACTTTGCTGGTTGTTCAGATACAGCAAATTATGGTAAGTTGTAATCGATCTTTGTGATCAGTCGACAGTGATGTCAAATATTCTAACTCTTTGTGAGGAATAGTAATTTTGTTTGGTTTGCATGTATAAACAGCCTGGTTTAAAAGTTGTGATGGAGAGTTCTTTCATCACAGATTCTCTACAATGCAGTCGGTACCATCACCTGCGGTTTCAAAACAAATATCTTATCTGTATCAAGCGTAGAAGTATAAAGATCAAAAATGTAAGGTACTGAAATTTTAAAAGGAAAGGCATCAAATATAACTGACCTTATAATATTTCAGAAGAGGGGTTTAAATAGACCTTAATGGCCAACTGAAAGAAATTTTTGGTCATGTCACTCGTACCCAATGCTCCAAACAAGGTTCGCATGACACTCAGGGAAATGGCGTCCTTTGTTATAAAAATAGCTCGCCCCTAATCATTTCTCAGTATGCACATTTTAACATGCTTTGACTTGTGACATGCTTAAAAGTAAGCTAATTTAATTATCTTCAAGAACTTGTTTTAACTATCCCATTTTATATATATTCTGGGCTTTTCTGAAATTTAAAAAAATACTAGTATGCCATCCCCTTGAAAGAGTTGCTTCGTCTTTCATCGACTTGACAAAACAGAAGTGCTTCTCCGAGAGGAGCTTAGCACCACTTGCACTTATCCGTATTGCTTATCTCTGACCGAAGAGGACATACATCCCTGAGAGATGAGGCACAAATTTTGTTATCTTATATTTTATTGTTGCCACCATCAGGCCCATTGACATATGAAGTTGTCTTTTCGAAGTTCGCCCTCGCTGTTTGGCTTGCAGCTTTCAAGACAGGAGTGTTGTCAGGTATCAAGTGAAACCCAACCATTCAACTGTATATTCATAAAAGTCAAAGATTCTTCAAAGACAGCAATTGGTTTTCACGAGTGCCTGGAGCCGCCAAGGTAAAACCAGATCTAAAGGGTCCTCATGAAAAAGGAAAAAACTCCGGAACCCTGTGTCCGTAGCACTCGCGAGTAAGCACCTCTAGCCAGAGTGACGGACTTCGTTCCTTACAGATACACCAACAGCAAAAGCAGTCAAAAAGCAGGCATCATGGACAAATATCCCAGAAGTTTGAGAAAATACAAAGAAAAAACTTTGCACCAGTAGCAAATGCATTTAAAAACTGTCTTAAAAAACCTTCACTGAATTTTTTAGATTTTTTTTCACCATATTGATAATGTGACCAGTAACGTCACATAACTTTTTTTACAGCGTCAGATTCATTTCTGAAAAAAGTTCTTTGGGAGAGTAATTCTCTAGTGTTTGCCAGTGTATGAAAACGCTAATATGACATTAAATTTCTGCTACGTCATTGGTGAACCACAATATCAATATGGTCAATATTTTATCAATGTTTTGATGACAAAAAATCTAAAAAATCAGTGAAGGTATTTTCAGATTCAGTTTTTAATGCTCTTTCCCCCAACAATAACTAACACCTTGCTCAAACGCTAAGTAGTGGTTAAACAATACAATTTAAAATCTCAACTTCCACTGAGTAACTTATGTTATAAATCATGGAAACTACATGTACCGCAAAAGAAGTCCTTACTTAATTTTAAAAACATTTTTTGTAACAGGCTTAACCCAATTGTCACTGGCACAACGATGGCCTAATGGCCGGTATCTAGTCAACTGGCAAACGAACCACCGACCTAAGACAACCTGTCCAATAGTATAGTCAACTAGTCCAATTGTTCAAGACATCTGATTTTACAAAGAAAACTGTCTTTTCAACTTGTATCTAAGCTAACTATTCCAGGTGACTTTATTACGATTCATACACATTATGCCAAGATAGTTGAGTGACCAGGTGACCTACTGTTTCATTACTCTCTCATGTCATTGTCAGTACAAAAGCTGATCCACTTCTTGTAAATAAATCTCTGAGAACGTCTCCATATTGTTTTGATTGTTGTTACTCTGATTAATATGGGACAAAGCAATTCTGAACTTAGCACCGCCACTAACTGTGAATGTATATTCCTTAATACTATATGAGGATATATTCCCTTATTCTGACAGATGGAAATGGGCCTTTTTATAAAATTATTATATAATTATATGAAAAATATATGTACATACTCTGTACGGGTTGAAATTTTATTCATAACTTTTTTTATTGTGAAATCAAACATTTTGGCAGATGATAGGCTAAAGGAAAGCATTCACAAGGATAGCTGAACATTTTCTGGAGTGTGCCAACACTTTAAAATCGAAAAGTATATTTCAACCTGTAGACAATCATTATGTAAAGCGAGATTTTGAAATGTTGACACTCAAATTTTACAGCACTAATACTGTCTATGCATACAGTGGATATGCTTTGTAATGCGCATGCGTCACACATGTAATTACTGATTGTTTTTATTGTTTTCATTTTTTGAATTGAGTTTTACAGATATCAGGTTGTTGAGCTTTTACTGATATCTGAAAAAAAAATTAATTAATATTTGTATTCCAGATATTAAAAGCGAATAGTAGTTCTACCATCAGGTGAACATTTTCATACCACCCGATAAGCAATTTTCTTGTTGATGTTGTTGCACTGGTTAAAAACGCGAGAGATGATTATATTCTTGTGTGCAAACGCAGGGAGATTTTAAGACAATGTGGTTCAAGCCTAAACCTTTCAAAATGTTCGAGCGGAAATCACAAGACGTAAAGCGGTTATGTTAAGTTTTTTAGCCTTTCGACGTGATACACTGGAAGTGTTCGCTTGTCAGTCGATCACCCAAGAATCGCGACAGAACTCGGAGATATCTTGATATAAAGTACAGAAAAGCGTGTGAATCACACAAACACATTAGATCTATGGCCACATCAGATGCATGTTATCCTGAAAATATATTTTACTCTACATAAGAGTAACCAGTCAGCGTTTTTGGTGTTAAACCATATGACTTGAACAAATGAATCAGTTGATTGTAACTCTTAGGAACTCGTAGAAAATGTACATGTTTAGCAACCATAAGTGCATATGTAGCTGGTAAACACTTGTAGCTGATATTCTGACGGCATAAAAAAAAAATAAATAAAATTTTGCATTTCCAGGGGCATACTGCAGTAACGAATTAACACAGACACATCATCACTGTTCGGAAAGGGCTGTAAAAAGATATCTTTTTTTCGGGGCAAAATATCATTATTGCAACATTTTTTGATTTTAGTTTTGTAACTTGCTTCTATTTCTGAAAGGATTGTACAATAATGAATGCACTCTTAACTAATACTAGACAATAAACAACTTAGGTTTGCTGTGTCCTCATCAACTGTATGGTCTCCATAAAGAGCTTGCATTTCACATCCTTAGTTTGAGAGAGGTGTAAAAATCTTTTGAGCCCAGAAAGCAATAGATTCTCCACATCTGTGTCAGTCAAAGCGCTGCCGTCCTTCAATAACTGAGAAATGCGGTAATTGTACAAATATGGATTTGACTTGACCAACTCTTTGAAAGCCTTTTAATATTTACATGACTTTTTTGTGTATCTGTAGAAGTAGAGTCAAACCACCGAGATTTGCTGGTACTGCATGGGTTATACGATTGTTGCTCCCGTGTGTCTAGGACTAACGTGGCTGTTGCTGCGCCCCACATTAGAGTGGTTTGCCCTGACATCGATCTCAAAGAACGGCATACATAAGAACACACGGTTGTGTACTTCATTTCATTTATGAGAAACAACTTCAAAAGTTGAGTGGCTTTAACTCTGTTATAATAAATACGGTTTAGCTGTGGAGCAGGCTGGCTCATGTCTCATAAAGATAAATACGTCCAGGTGTATTTGCTTAATCTTTTTGAAAAGAATATAAGGTTAAAAGAGTTCAGCTCCATTTGGATCAGTTGGAGAGAGTGGGGCAAGTTCTAACATTTTTCACTTGTATTGACATGGGCTCAAAGACATTTGATACAATTCATCATAATATCTGTGCCACATTAAAGTGAAACCATTTGTGCATAATCGGAAAGGGGTATTAGCTCTGTGGGAACACCGCTAGTGATTCAGATATACAATCTTAAAATGTCTGCAACCGACACGTCATACCTCACCTTCGGGGTAACTTGATCCACGGCGTGGGGCAGCTTATGCATTGTTTTATGCAAAACACCGAGATTCAAACAAGTAATAACCTTACTGGCAAAACAAATTCTTACCGGAAGTTGCCCTTCCTTTTTCCTTATTATGGAAAACAAAATCCAAAACCATATAAGCAGAGTAACTGTGTTAGTCAAATTTACAGTTCAATTTGCTTAGGTTGCAAGCAAACTGAAGTTGGCATGATCGCGCAGAACCGCCTAGTACTGATGGTATTGGGAGCTTGGGAGACAATATCCTCTCTAAGAAAGAAAGCTTCATCCATCGCATTTGGATCAAATACAGCTACGTCGGAGTTGACACGGCCTGAAAGTTTCTGGAGGAAGTGTCCTTCAAATTCTTCTCCATCAATAACATCAACCCTGGCTATGAAATGTAGAGTACGTGACTTCCCAGCAACTTTCACGATGACAAAATCTCCCTCAGTTGTTTCCGTTTGCTCTGCCATATCAACGTCGGATTCGTCATCCAACTCAAAATCAGAATAACACTCTGATTCGGATGAATTATCCGAAATTTCTGGAAAATTTACTTTGCTCTGAAAAAGTGATTTCTTGGATTTTGCAGTTGTTGGTTTTGTGTTTTTAACTTTGGTTGCAGCTGCAATTTCATTGCGAATCTGTGAGATTGTCTGTGAGAATTGCTGTGCTTCTTTTTCTCCGTGAAGAGGTCTTTCTTGCGTAAGCATTGGGCAAGGGGTGAACCTCGGACGGCGACACATAAGCACTACCAGAGGAAGTAGGATAGACAGCTGTGCTGCCATCACACTCGTGCTAGCTCGAGGCTCATTTACGTCAATGATATGATCTCCATCAGCATCAGCTTTTCTGAGTTGTATATTGGCGATGTTGGTGTCGTCTGTCTGTTGCACGTCACCGGTGTCGGTGTTCGCGTATTTCGAAGTTGTCGACCAGTGGGTGAACATCGGCCATGCCTGTGTTGTCCTCTGTAGGTTGATCAGTTGTTTCTAATCGTGTAAAATCTGCATCACGGTTGAAGGGGCAGATCCCAGTGGTCTGGAAGCCGGAGAGAATGTACCGCGGTACCATGGCATGACATGTGAGCTTCATTGACAATGCCGGGAAGTTCATAGATGGTTGCATTTTTTCCGGGATTTGACCGCAGCCATCCGTCCATGGCCCCGTTGAACGCACTCTTAAAGGTCCGTACACCGACCGGTCAAGAGGCTGGAGGCGGTGTGATGTGTGGGGAGGGATGGTGAGTAGAATGATGCCATTTTTGCCAAGGAGGGAGGTATGTGACTCGTTATTATCAAGGATTAAAAGAATTTTGTGTTCTGGTTGAGCAGAGTGTATGTTTTAGGACATGCTCAAGGTAATCTCTGAAAATGTCTGCGTTGATCCATCCTGCAGCCCTACCAATAGATCCCGGAGGGGACCCTCTAATGAAGTGATCTCTATAATTCACCCTGTGAAAGATAAACATGGGTGGAGGAGCATTTCCTGAAGGGCTAATGGCGTAGACTACGGTGACTAGTTTTCCTCGTTCAGCAGATGTAACTAAACCAACCTGTTTTTTGGCCCTGTTCTCTCACCACGTCTTTAGGTTTCTGTACGGTGGTGCAGCCCGTCTCATCAGTGTTGCAGATATCCTTCGGTTCAAAACAGACGGTCGGTTGAATGCTGCAGCTCTTGCGAACGATGTGGATTCAGGACTGCGAAGTGACAAGCTCTGAACCCTTGCCACCAATCTTTTCCCGCCCAGCCAGTTTTCTGGTTCATCCAACGAGTTGCGTGCAGCAAACTGATATGCCACTTCTAGGCGTTTTTGCAATGCATTTTTGCAATGGAAAGACCATGGAACATATCTGCTAACAGCTTTACATGGCGAGAGAACTTTTCTTCCATTTCAGGTGGGGAGACGGCTTGCTTCATCGCAATGGCTTTATATCCCGTGGGTTCCTCCGGAAACTGTTCTCTCTCAGCAATATATCCTTTCAGTGTCATCCTGTTAATACTGAAATCTTTGGTTACCCCTCTGATACTGTTGCCTTTCCTGACTTCCACAGATGCACGTTGCAGAACACAATCAGGAGTTTTCCCTCTGGATGTTTTTCGTATATGGTTCCGAGGCTTTTATCATTTATATCCTGTCAAAAAACCAACAGTTTGCATAAACCACAAATGAATATTCGAAACAAAATTATTTTTTTATAAATTCATTCATACTTTATGTGTCCATTTGTTTGTATATTTATTATTTACTTATTTTAATGTTATTCAGTAGTCTGCCCATTGAAGTCAACCTTACTTGTTTTCAAACACACACGGCATGCTTCAGAGGTATTACCTTTTAAAATAAAGGCGCGATATGGCGTTGAGATACTGCCGATGTGGCGTAAAGCCATAATCATTCATTCTACCAGAAAAGAAATTCTACTAATATATGAATGAATAAATATTGTTCCTTTACAACTACGCAATTAAGATTGGTAAGTTGAGTCATGACTCAACTTGTCCCACCTCGTGTGACACAACTTTCCCCACTTTGACTAAGCAAAGTAAACTGGTCATAGCATTCAACATTGTAACCATTGTAACATGCACAGTGATAAAACCTTATATCATCCACTATTATTTTTTGTACATAGACTAAATTATACGTGTCACAGTGTTACAACAGAAAAGTACTTACGTCTCTCATCAAAATTCACTTTTCGGGTCAAATTTTCCTTTTCTTCTGTGATTTGACTGTGTAGTTCTGGATAACACGGCCTAGGGTCGCAAGATGGTGAACAGACAAAATTGACAACTTAGATGGCGCTTCTGTTCAATTTTATACATCCTGGTGCCTTGTAGGTGGGATGGCTCAACTTACCCCCTGGAGCAACTTACCCCACTCTCCCTATAGGTCTGTATAGGACCTCAAGTTTTTCCTATAATTTCAATAGTGAAACCGGTGATTGTCAGGCATAATAAACTATAGCCTACACGTAAGGCTATATACATTTCCATAAGAGACATATGTATTATCAAAAATAACGAAATTTAATTAACGGCTCTAATAGTAATCGGATTCCCCAGTGGCTGGACGGTCTAAAACACCACTAACACCACAATGTAGCCTATATTACCAATGTGGTCACAGGTTTGATTCACTGCTTAACACCACGGTATACACCCTTTTGTAATTCAACAGCTAACCTCAGCCTTTACTAAGAATCCGAATAGGTTCTATTTTACATGAACGCCCTCTCCACTTTAGACAGACCCCTTTGTAACACTGAAGACATTGCTTGGAGTTTGTTAGAGTGTCGAAATGGTATTTCGGCTCAGTTAATGCCCTTTTAACTACAGATAAGCACCTTTTCAACTCCATCAATATGCTGTTGTCTCCTGAAAAGTGTGGTATGGGTGTTCATCAACCGTTTGATACCAAGGTATGCAAACATTTAAATCAATTTTAGCTTCAGAAAGCCAAGTTGAACACTGTAATGTTATAAGGCGTTATTTTATCACACCAGTGCACATATGGACGAATATATGTAATAAGAGTAAGGAAAACCATACACATGTATGAATACATGAATGGTGTGTTCCCAAAAGAAACGTAGAAATGATGACAGCGGCTTGGAGAAAGAAAGAAATTCCACCAATTTTTTTTCACACTTTTTCAACATCAATTTAAAAGACTGACACACTAAAGGATGTGATCCTGAGGGATTCATGCTCCATTTCGTCCATATATCATAGAAACACCCTTACAACACACTGAAAAAACCCTTAAAAGGTGTATTTATGGATACACCGGGTGTTTTAAGTAAATTCACACCTTTTCAGCGCCATTTAAACTGGGAGTGGATGCAGTACACATACATGTACAAGTACCTTCCAGAATAGATGTGTATTTATCTCCGTCGCGTTTGGGTTGCAACTGTTTATGAAAACACCATGATCATGTGATAAACATGGATGCTTATATCCCACAGCCACGTTTTTGTTTTTATTTCTTGATCTTTTACATATAGTGCTTATCGCCGTATAGGCCTATATATACTCGAGAATACATACTCAAGGACAGAGATCAGCTGTATGGTTAAATAAAAAAATGAGTAAACGAACAGTGTGTGGTTAGTATAACTGACAAACTCGTCAACATGGGACGCAGTTAAATGTCCCAGTCAGGTCACCGGAAACCGGCAAATTGGTATTTCACTTGTATGCACATGAAGTAAACAAATGCACCCTTCTTGTTTGGGCGTGTAGCCACCAACTAAAGACTAAACCTGTGATAAATATTTATAATTACACAACGCAGATACGTACTTTCACTGATTGCTCCCGGACCCAAAAGGACACAGCATCGTGAGTTGCAAAGCTTGGTAACGCGAGATTTTACGCGATTTTACGGCTCACGACTTCAGTAACATTTTCTATTAAGTCTTAAAACTATTGACTGACATGTTTTAGACACATTGTTTTCAGTTTTAGTTGTCCTTTTGTAGGGTTACAAATGTTTGCCTTGAAATATGTGCATTTCCGGTGATTTGAAGTCATAAACCGATTCTGGATGTATAGCTAAAGCTGCCAGTGAATGGCTCGACTAACTTCTAAGACATTTGCCTGTCTTATTATACAACACCGTCGGTTTATTTTCAATATGTAATTATAGAGATTGTGATATTTGTGTCTCCCTAAGCTTTATTTTTAATTACCTTGTTTTTTACGGAAAGGAAACAACAAATACTGTAAAGGTGATTAAAGCTGACTTAGTGTTCTGGAACTGTGTTACTTGTAATTTCGTCTTTGCTCTCCCTCTTTAAGGAAACTAATATTTGATTGGATACTTGGATTCATATTCGTCAGGTACATATTGTGTGGGATACGTAGGTCGCTTGTTTCTGCCTTTTGGATCAAGACAGTAAGTGTATAGTTGTGAACCGAATCCTGGCTTGATAGAATGACGATGTTGAAGTCCCACAGATATCACCCGACTCACCTCAAAATGAAAAGAAACGGTGACCCAGCGAACCGTGTGTCTATTACAGACTGGTATCTAATGGGCACGGATTACGTGTATGCATAACTATTTCAGATAAGTGCATTGGAGCGGAACGATGAATAATGACGGGCTACACCAACAGGGAAAAAATCCAAAACTTTGGACAATGTGGAAGGATGTCTCACGGACGTATCCGACACACCTTTCTGTGACATGCTAGTGTATTCATATTTACAGTTTACACCCCAATATATAAACGTTGCATTAACCCTCTCGTGGTTTACCAGCTTGGATAAGTTCATGTCGCTTTCCCTGTGAGCAGATTTACATCTAACACCATATACTTACACACGGTGGTGAAAATGTTAAATTTTTCATTATTTCTATTCAGGTATATTTATTTGTTTATCTGATTGTTTTTTACGCCTTTCTCGAGAATATTTCATTTATGAAACAGAGGCCAGAATTTTTGTAGGAGGAAACCTGGAGAAACCTACGACCATCCACAGGACCTAGTTTCCCACGTAAGACCAGAAACTGAACGCCAACTTGATCTTCAGGATTCATTTATAGCAAATATAGATTAAGGCTTTAATTCAGCTATCTTATAACTCAGTATAGAACGTCTTGTGGAGTTGAAACATGAATTTATGTGCGTGGTTTTCTGGTGAGACTGTCAAATATAGCTTGCCCCGCGCGTTGTCGTATCAGAGTCATTTTTTCAAAGTTTGGTAGACTCCCCAGGGCTCTGTCGGCTTTCCTCTCGCCATAATGTTAGCCTCCGTCGTATAAGTGAAATATTCTTGGGTACGGCGTAATATTCCTATCTTTTGTATATGTATGTAGAGACAACTGTGTGAGTTGTGCTTTCACCAGGATAGATTTTATCCGGTACCCTTTACCGCATATGTCAGATGTATTTAACATATTCCCAATGTAGACTGTAATCATTGTAAAATTCGAAGTTGTCTCTGGTGTCTGAAAACTTTTTGAGCTTGATTCAATCTATAACTCGGGGTTATGTTATAGGTTTCCTCCGAGACATTTTTGGTGTATAAATATACTGGAATTGAAAAGTATCTAAACTTAGTTTCGGTTGAATATGGAAGATGACGCGGCCACTTTTAAAAACCACAAGGCACGAAAACGCGTATTGCCGTATCCGTCTTCCATAGTTGAACTATAGGGCACCCGACATTAAAATCTCAACCCAATGTCGGGAAAAATTTTATACATTCATTAGGTTCGCTCAAATTTTACCATCGTTCATAGGACTATGTTCCCATGCATTCTGCATCTGCCGTGGGTCGCCAACAAACATGCAGCTGTGCTATCTCAAGAAAAATTTGAAATGTTTGGTGTCTGGAGTTTTGAGAATGAAATAAAACCCTGGCACCAGCGACTTTATTCTTAAAGGTTACTGACGCTAACCTTTAGGTTAAGTAAATGACAGATTCGTAGCTGCTGATCTGCCATGAAAATCAATGGAATTTAGTGTTTCTTTATGTTCGGTGGTGGTAGAATCCAGATAAGTTGTTATGTACCTGACGAAGAGCCATTGATTTCCATTCTCGCCATACCACAGTTCATATCCTTTCATTCTCTTCAGAACTGACTTTGTCGTCTTTGGCTCAAATACTGAAAGCACGTTGAAGTACAAGAGCGAAATGGCTGCTCTGCTCAGATTATCCATGTTAAAGAGACTATAAATCGGGGATTTTAGACAAAAGCCTAAATAACTACCACAAAATATGAGCCTCGTCATTGGACGTGTTACCAAAATCGATAATAAATTTTGTAAAGTATATAAGGCGGTATAGCTTGTAACTTTTTCAAACTTTCAGTTAGAATCGTATTAACAATGTCAATATATTACAGATAAATATCTGACATTTTCTGTAAGGCAATAATTTGAGCTATTCTTTATCGATAGTATAAAATATCGTGGACATACATACATGTGCTAAACCAGAGCACTGTTGTGTGCCCGTGAACATAATACTAATTCTGCCAACAACAAGGGCCTCTTATATCACAATTTTGTCCTGTACGAATGGGAGACATATCGATCCACTACTGGACATGCTCTATGTATAGTTTATAATGAAAAAGATATTTTTGAACGTATTAGAATATTGCATTGAAGGTATATTTAATGTGATTTTCAAATTTTGGACTACCTTGCGGTTTTTTTTAGCTATCTTTAAATGCGTGTGCTTCATAATTATGTTGTCGGGTTTTAGATGCTACCATTCCCACAGGTTATAGCAGGTACTCATCACGAGAGGGCTAAAATACTGTTAATGGGGCTTAAAACCTTAATCAATTCATTCCTAGAATCAGAACTGAAGAAAGGAGCAACCACACTAAAGCATCCTTCTATGGACTTAAATCAGTGAGTCTAGGTCGGATGGAAATAGCCCATTTCATAAAGGAGGGGCGATAGGCTAGCGGATGTACCCCCTGCTTGCTATGAGATGAAGGGTGCGAGAGAGAGAGAGAGAGAGAGCAGTACGTACAGCAAAGGCCAGGATGTAAGATATACAGTGTGCCAGACCCTGTGTTAACAATATAAAACTTTTGATGGATCTCAGCTATACAACACTAGCGGAGTCCCAGTTGTGAAAAAATTGGACATCCAATAAGAGAATCAGGAGCTGGCGAGGGAAGGTACGGTGGTATGGGAGTACGGGGTGTACAAGGAGTCGCAGGGCTTGAGAGTGCTGGGTAAGTTCGGGAATTGGTATCTACTGAATCCCTCTCCCAGTGTGGATTAACTCCATCTTAAGTCGTCCAGATGGTCTGTGTTGTTGACGTTAAGTCAACCGGTGTTAAGCAGACCGGTGTGGATGCCAGTATCCCGAGTTGTGGGACAGAGGTGAGGCTAAGGGTGGGGGGTGGGGGGGCTAAGGGTGGGGGTTGTGGGGAGATACACACGTCGTTACAAGCTTCACTGTAACCTCTAGCATATGTACACAAGTTGAAGCCAAATGTTAAGAATTTCACGCGTGGAACAGATAGTGAGCAGAAAACATTTCCCTGGAGTCAAAGATCCAAATGGTACGAGCTAGTCGCGTTATTTGATTCGGAAATGATGGTATTTACTAGACGGCCATGGCGGAACGTTGAAACGCCATTCGTCAAGATTGGCGGCCGGTATATGAGCTTTACCAACGATATGCAAGCTGCCAAAAACTTCCTGTTCAAATGTGTAATAATACAGACTTCTCGGAGAAGAAAAAGAATATTGTATGAATGTGAACTATTTAACATTTTTACGGTGGGCTAGACAAGTTCCAGGCATCACACTCATATATATATATGTATATAATGTACGTACAGTGTTGTGGAAGGTGTGGAATACGTAATCGAAGTCCTCGCATAGCTTGTCAGTTCACTGCAAATGTTTATACTGACAGGGCTGGCTTTGCAAAATGTAATAACCCAACGTAACAGCTTTATCAACATGTAGAGAATGTCACACAGCGCTACATGCGGTATGATCATGATGGGCTTCGTAAGCAGCGATAAAATTTTCTCGAGCCATGACTGTGCTAAGACGGTGTCTCACTTCATTGGTGTGCTCCTCACAGTGTGCGGAACCATGTGGATACAGACCTACTGTGATGACTAGAGATTAAAGTTTGCCAACACGGAAGTTTATAATAACAGAAACAAAGTATCGAAAGGTAAAGCCACGAGTGTCGACAAGAGTAACAGTACATAACACGTCTGAAGGTTGTTCATGTCATGAATGCATTGCTTGTCGTTTAGTTTCCATCCGTGAGTGTACGCTTTATAGGTTGCGTACAACCACAGTGGCTTACAGTATCGTGTGTCAGATAGAATGGAGCTGGAGTTATCTTCCCCCAGACTTGCATATTCTACTGATGCAGCCAACGCTTATGAGGGTGAAGAGTCTGGGGCATTGTATACTTGTTAATGTTCGGACAGATGATGAACGCCACCCATTCGGAGTTTCCGAGGTGTACCGGAGATTTCCGAATGCACATCTTATACCTGAACACTCCAAAGACTTGAAAAGTTGCAATTGTCGTCGACCGAGGGCGTAAGATGTTCGTAGCCTAAATTAGACAAGCTAGTTAGACAAGTTAGTATTTCCTCGCACGTATTTGACGCTCGCCAGAGGTGGTGGCGGGTGAGAAGGGAAGGCGATCTGGGAATGAACTAGGGAGGTTCAAATTACAGCCTGTCCCGTTGTATGTTTGGAGTTTGGACTGGCGCAATCCTAGTTTATCTCTACTGAGAGTCCTGGAGGGGAACAATGTAGAAGCAGCGAGCTCAACGCAATGCCTATAACACTCATATCCCGTCCCATGTGAACCAACTCAGTCCCTTGTATAGGCGAACGTGGCTGTCACTGACACCGATACATGTCATACACTCTCCCGTATGTTACCATAACTTATCATTTACTGGAAATGTACTGAGTAAGTAAACTTTTGGTTAACTTCATAATTGTTTTTTTGTTTTTAAGTAACGTATAGATACTGTTACAAAAATCGTTAAATGTTGGTTCAGTTTATATCAAGTTCTCCAACAGAGATCCAACAGCGTGCGGTATCCACATTTTTTTTATCTGAAAGGCAAACTGGAAAATTGGGAGATTGGATCTCTGAAGGTTGCCTGTCTTTACTAGGTATTGAGTAAGAGCGCTGTTCAATTGGGCTAATGTTGCACACCACATCACGATTAGCCCTTATGAATTGGAATTCTAGTTTCTAACCCGTAAACTATGAAGAGACGAAAAACCCTGACCCAGTTTTTCAGTGCGTTTCAAATGATCTAAAATCGCGTAAGGCTTCCATAGAGATTACCATCTTTTAAAACCTGTTTTTTTTTCTTCTTTTTGTTTTCATTTTTCAATTTTAGCTTATCTCCAGAAAATCGTTTTATTGTTTCATTCGTTGTACATTTTTTCTTTAAATGCCAAATTTTGTTGTTAAAGTTAAAAAAAATCCCAATGGACATAGGCTATCTTTTTACAAGATTTTATACTGACGATATAATTTACAGCTAGCTGTCGGATTCTTTCAGGATGTTTAGCCAACATTCTTGGAAAATAATGACTAACTTTGAAAAGACAAAGCATGCGATAAAATTAGGACAAGTATCCATAGGTGTGTAAAAATATAAAAGTGGCAAGTAAAATCCGACTAAAGTGTTTTTTATAACTGCGTTCGATCACATGATTTCCTTCATATTAGAGGTGAATATATTTCGTCTTCTGGACGCGCTATATATGTATTAGTGGAAATCTTCTCTCTACACAGATATCAAGATTTAATGAATAACGGAGGGAATTCGCCTATTGTTATTTATTTGATGGTTTTATCGTCTTTCTCTAATGTAACTATCGAACTACGTAAGATTTAACCTCAAACTTTTGAGCACAAGCAAAGTGTGCTGTTTGAAAAGGCGTCAGAAACATAAACGTTTCACTGATCACAGGCACTCCGTGGCCGACGGAGTTAGCGCGCCAGCGCGGCGTTATCAAACCGCGCCTCTCGCCAACGCCTCTCAGAGACGGCTTCCTCCCCGGCTGTATGTGAGAAGGTCCGCAAGCAGCCTGCGGATGGTCGTTGGGTTTCCACGGGGCTCTGTCCAGTTTCCTTCTACCATAATGCTGGCTGCCGTCGTATAAGTGAAATATTCTTGACTAATGAAAATTCTCACATGTCTGAGTTTGCATGTATACACTGGCAGCTGATCATTGTAGAAAGAAGCTTATCTCTGACTAAATTGTCGAAATCTTATTTTACCGACTTTACTAGGCTACGAATTATGGAATAGATGTATAGGTTTATCGACATGGCTGACCTGAAGTAGTACTCAAAGCTAACACAAAGTTAAACTTGACATCAACAAACTATAGGTTAACATTGGGGCAAAGAGTCATGGAGTAGATGTCTAGATTTATGTACACCATGTACGTTCGTTTCTTGATATGCATGTATATATGTTTTGCCGTGCACGCTTTTGGACTGGTCTTATAGCTTAGGTTGTGCTTGGAGAGAAGATGAATCGTGTATACGCTATAACGTTGGTTTCTCGTGGTTGCCAATGATCATTATATATATTGATCATTGGCAACCACATATATATATATATATATATGCATCATAAACATCGTATATGTATCTCCAAATGCCGCAGTGCCTTTGGGCTGTTTTAACCTTTGGAATCACAGATTTTCCCGATTTTGTTGGTGTACGGGGAACGCCTGGCCTACTATTTTCCTAAATGTATCCTATGATCCAGTCGGAGTGGGGTGGGATGAGAAAGTAGGGGAGAAGGAATGAGAGCAGAGCAGAGCAGAGTTTATGTGGTGAGGCTGTTGTCTGGCATTATCAAGTGCACATTTACATGTTAATTGGTGTGCTGTATGGGTGTCGTAAGTTACGGTAACCACTGAAATACATGTATCAGCTTAACTGGATGGCTGGACCCACAATTCGCATGACTTTAGTGCAATTTTGTGATATTATGTGAGTCACATCACATTAATAAGTATGAATGTACACGTTGTTTCATGCCGCGAGGTTTTGTGTAGACGAGGCTATTATACTTGTTCTCACAAGGCGTTTGATCACCACTGGGTTATGTGCAGGAGACAAATCTTCAGAATTAATTGATAATCTTGGTAGTACCTTTGCTGGTCGGAACATAAAAATGTAATATCTTTGCTGGTCAGAATATGGCAATGTAATATCTTTACTCGTGAGAATATACGATATAATATCAAGAATTTTTACGTATATGATAAGGGTTCCCTGTAAGGGTGGAAAAAACTGGAGTATCCAGGATAATCGTCAAACGTGTGATGGACAGACTATGACTTGTTCGTTGTTTTGGTGGAAGACAAGGGGGTCTCAATCGGACTTATTGTCAACATTTCGGGAGGAAAAGCGTTCACCTGGTATGAAATCAGGATAGTTCATTCTGCTCATATCTTTTTCTAGTTTCTCGATGAAGACAAGAAGGCTGCTATATCCGTTGCTCAGGGCTCAGTATAAGGGAATAGAAATAGTACTAGATTCAGTTTTATGAAAACTCTTTGGATTTGGGGGCACTGACAAAATAATAATAACAGTGGTTACACAATATTTGAAACAGTTTTTTGAGAAACAATGTAAGTTGGACTTAGTTAGAAAACTTTCAGCTTTAGCAAGTCACCGAACTCAGGAAGTTTCGCCAAACCGGACCCTGATCAGCTGTATGTTCGTGGACTGTGACACGGCCGGGGAGCTTTGTGCCTGGTGTCTATAGTGTAGTGCCAAAGTAGGAGAACACTATAAATATTTCGTCACTGACAGCGCCCTGTTACCAGGAGACATTGCCATGATATGGCCGAAATGAAGACGAGATTATACCTGAAAGAAACACACTTGGAAAATGTATAGGTATTTAGGCGGTTTAAATACAACCAGGAACCGAATCCATAAAACAATTTTGTAATCAAGGAAAACTTTTAAAACTAATCTAAAATTAAACTTACTTGAACTTTTAAATTAAAGCCATTGATGGTGCAAGTAGATCAATGTCAAGCACATGTGACATAAACTGAGTTTAAAGGTTTTGACTTAAGTAAAAAAATTGCTTTGTGAGATACAAATTTCAAGCGGTTACAGCCTTATGTAGGATGATGGTGTTTGTACAATTTTTTGTAAACAGAGTGCAAGTTATATTAAACGTAACTGGGATGACCGCACATGCTGTAGAAATGCGTCGCCATGGTAGTTAGGCCTTCCTTTGACGTAACGTGACACTTTCTTCGAACAGAACAGTCTAAAGCTATCGGGAGAAGAGACTGGGAACCACAACATTTATACTGACAGCATTTATTGTGTTCATCAGAATTTCTGTCTTCGTGCTCTAGGGTCATATATCTAAATCGGCTTTAAAATCTTGTGAAGTACAGACATAAACACAAAATTGTCAGCTATATGACTGTGCCATCTGTTCGAAGATGAAAATTTATCGATTTTACTAAAAGTGGAATGCATATTTAAAAAAATCTGGTAAATCATAGCGGACATGCTCACCGTGTAGAAACAGACATGTATATCTTCAGAATGATGTCTTTTGCTTAGAGTCACTTCAGACAAAAACATTGCACAATCTAAAACTGTATATGCCGTGTTTGCTGAAGTCGTCGACTCGCATTTGGTACATGTATTTTACTTTTAGTGTTAGTTGAACATTTGATGTTACTTTTTCACTGGATTTTATACTGATGATATAATTTACAGCTAGCTATCGGATTCCTTCAGGATGTTTAGCCAACATGCTTGGAAAATAATGACTAACTTCGAAAAGACACAGCATGCGATAAAAGTAGGATAAGTATCCATAGGTGTGTAAAAATATAAAAGTGGCAAGTAAAATCCGACTAAAGTGTTTTTTATAACAGCGTTCGATCACATGATTTCCTTCATATTAGAGGTGAATATATTTCGTCTTCTGGACGCGCTATATATGCATTAATGGAAATCGTCGCTCTACATAGATATCAAGATTTAATGAATAACAGAGGGAGTTCGCCTATTGTTATTTATTTGATGGTTTTATCGTCTTTCTCTAATGTAACTATCGAACTATGTAAAATTTAACCTCAAACTTTTAAGCACCAGCAAAGTGTGCTGTTTGAAAAGGTATAAACACTTAAGATTTTGAGATGTGCTGAAAAACAGAGAAAGAGACGCAAGCCGTCTATTTTCCTACTAAAAGAAGATTGTCCTTCGACAGCCAAGTTGACGTTTCGTCCCGTAGAATAGTGTGCCAGAGTACACTCTTTATGCTTTTCAGCAGCTGACGAAAGAAAAAAAATCATACACATTTAGGTATGCAAAATGCGAGTCTTCATTGAAAAAGAGCTGTGATTCATTTTATTGAATGACACGGTTCTTTGGAATATGGGTACAAGCTACGATACGTGTTCAGCCTCCTGTAAGTATGCAAGGTGACTGAAGAAAGACATCCTTTGACACGACGGTATTTATGACTGACGGTTCATGAGGCGTTCAGGATCTACGTATGTGTAGCTTCCGTTTTGTGTTCACGAATTCATTTAACACACTTTTTAAGGTATCGAGTAGACTGAGCTGGTCACAAGGGTGTAGGATAATGTCGGGTATATGTATACTATTTTATATGTTCTGTGGAAGTTTTGATTTACTATGTGCAGTGAAAATTGTCACCCCGTCCATTTTTGGAGGAGGTATATTAGGGACCGATTCCACAAATGTATTTCTGACTTAAGTCAAAATTTAAAAAATCGATATTAGGGCTTATTTTGGGGCACTAGAAATTAAAATGTTGACCACATCATGAATATTGTCATCAGAAAAAAGTGTCTGATGCTTCAGCTTCCAATGTCAAAATCTAAGCAATGTGACGATGCTATAAATTTTGACTTAAGTGAGAAATGGCTTTGTGGAATCGGCCCCTGTGACCTGTAACTCTTTTGATATATAGGTATACTTATATACTGAAGAGATGTATATTTGATGTGAAATAGCACTGAATGGTAAAACCACCTTGGAGCTCACACAAACAAATTATAAGTTGACATTAGAGCAAAGGGCATAAGCAGATGCAAAGATTTATCGAAATTACCGACGTGATACGTTCGTTTCTTGATATACATGTATATATGTTTTGCCGTATGCGCCTTTGGACTGGTATCATAGCTTTAAACTGTTGTGCTTGGAGAGAAGGTTAATCGTGTATACGCTATAGCATTGGTTTCTCGTGGTTGCCAATGCTCAATATATATATCGTATAGTCCACAGTCGCTTTTAGCTGTTTTAACCTTTGGAATCACAGATTTTCCCGATTTTGTTGCTATACGTTGAACGCCTGGCCTACTATTTTCCTATTTGTATACAGTCGGAGTGGGGTGGGATGAGAAGGTAGGGGAGAAGGAATGAGAGCAGAGCAGAGCAGGGTTTATGTGGTGAGGCTGTTGTCTGACAGAATCAAGTATACATGTACATGTTATGGCGTGCTGTATGGGTGTCGTAAGTTACGGTAACCACTGAAATACATGTATCAGGTTAATTGAATGGCTGGACCCACAATTCGCATGACTTTAGTCCAGTTTTGTCAGAGTAAGATCCCATTAATAATTTATCATTAAACACGTTGTTTCATGCCGCGAGGTTTTGTGTAGACGAGACAAAATTATATTTGTGTCTAGGCGTTTGATCACCACTGGGCTGTGTCCATGAGACATTATCTTTATTATTAATTGATAATCTTGGTAATATCTTTTTAGGCGTTTTAATCAGAAGTAGGAACCGAATCTACCAAGCAACTTTGTACTTAAGTAAAACTTCTAAAACTGAACTAAAATTAAATATACCTGAACTTTTTAAAGGATTGAAACCATTGATGGTGCAAGTAGATCAATACGAAGCACATGTGACACAAATTTCAAAACCAGTATGGTATCAAATAAGGTGTAAATTGAGTTCAAAGGTTTTGACTTAAGTAAAAAATTGCTTTGTTATACACAAATTTCACACAGTCACGACCTCATGTAAGGCGATGGTGTTCTCAGTTTCGGTCTCAGCTCGGTTTCTTTCCACCATAAGGCTGGCCGCTGTCGTCAAAGTGAAATGTTTTAGAGTAAAACAAAACAACAATCAAACACACAAATAAATAAATAAATGAATAAATAAATAAATAAATAAATTTGCTTTCTGTTTCCTTGTTTCAGCTGTCCCTATGAGGCAGTAGGTCATGGCTTCCACAAAGAGACGTGTGATACTGTCACTGACTGTCCTTTGCTTTTTCCTCAACGTGGGGTATATCTGGTACTTCACATCTGTTCGCTTCAACATCATGCTAACGAACAAAGCGTTTGGTTCCATTTTTCACCTTCCTACCTTTAAAGAGGTCGTCGAGAATTCCACTGTGTCCTGGTCTCCCACACGCTATCTGCAAAAAAATAGAAGCGGTAAGTCTTCTGACTCTGTGACGGTCAACGCCCTCCATGATTTACAACATTCCACGTCGACCAAATCTAATATGTCAAAATTTGATGAAGTTTTCCAGAATTTCAGCTTATCATTTAAAGACCTGAGACTTGGTCGAAAACTTCCATCTAATAATAACAATGTGACATTTCAAAAATTTGTTTACACACTGAAAACATCTCCACCTGTTACATTGCCTAATGTGACTGGTAACAAACGCGTCGAGGAGGCAGCGGTGCCACAACCAAAGTATTCTAATCCACATCCATATAATTATACCATCAACGAGAGACAGTTTTGTTCTGGAAACAAATCCGAACTGCTTATCGTGATCGTTGTGTGTAGCGCACTGGACAACTTCGAGGCGCGTATAGCAATCCGAAATACCTGGGGATCGTCGAGTCATTTGGACCAATTGAAATCAAGGTTAGTGTTTCTATTTGGTGCAACCACCAATCAACAACTTCAAGACAGGATACTGAATGAAAGTCGTCATTACCGGGATATTATTCAAGAGGAATTTTTGGACACTTACAGAAATTTGTCCCTCAAGTCTGTGGCTTTGTTAAAATGGGTCACCGAAAACTGCTTGAATGCGAAGTATGTTCTGAAGACAGATGATGACATGTTCATCAATGTTAAGACCCTACACAAGACGTTAGCACGAACGAGACCCATTCGGTCTATCCTGGGGACAGTCATCGTAGGCGCCCGACCAGTCCAGGATAACACATCTAAGTGGTACACTCCTAAAGAGGATTTTCCCCAACGTGTGTATCCAAAATATTGCTCTGGGACGGCTTATGTAATATCTGTAGACCTTGTCCCAGAGCTGTATAATGTAACTCTGTACACTCCATTGTTTTGGTTAGAGGATATATACATAACTGGGCTATGCGGCGGAAAACTCCATGCCCGTTACCAGTCTACAAGCGGGTTCACCCTTTCCTCGCGACCCGCAACAGGATGTGCATATAAAGATGCAATATCAGGACACAGAGTTTCCATGGAGAATATGTATAAAATCTGGAAGGAGCTGAACGAAGTATGGACGTTAAAGAAAAAATGTTAATGAACAAAGACGGCAAATGCTTTCCAAGAGACGGTCCATATGAAATAAGGATCAATTCTGTGAAAATCATTGATGCTGTTATATAACGTGACGCGAACCATTCTACCCCTGATCTTGCAACTAAACTCATGGTTGTGCGACAATTGCAGCCAAATCACAAAATTTGCGTAATGCTTGATGGTCAAAATCTCGGATAGTGTCAAATGTTTTATTATATATATTTTATTTATTTTATCAACTGTACTAACTGATTTAGTTATATGAATTGATAGTTCACACATATTTTCCTTTCAGTGGTCAACAGGTTTCTTAGCTTTCCTTCTCTTTGTTTGTTATAATTATCGAATGTTCCTATATTATTGTGGGATGTAGGATTGAATGGTGACAGTGTGCTTAGACCTATAAGAAATGTGGGATAGGTGATAATCACTGTTTTTGTACCCAGAAATTTCCGTAACACAAAGAACGCACACGTCCCGTTCAATACCACGAGTGGAACAGGTTATTAATTACGAGGAAACTTCAAATTATAATTCAAAGCCAAGACAAATCCCATGAAAGACAGTATAACTGGAATTTTATCAATTGCTTCTCTTGCCTCAGTAAATGTAGTTCATGAAGCGGAGAGCCCGCTGTCCCCTGAAGCCGAGGTGTAGCAAATTTGCTCATTCAAAGCGACATGTGTATCAATTGAGTGACACTGTGGATGTGCTTTCTAAATTTCACAAGTTGTTTACTTACTGGTAAACAAAATTCTGTGCACGTGCGAGTTTTTTGAAGTTACAATGTACAATCTGTTTTTTCATGTTAATGTGGTTCATCAAGTTGTGGTTCTGTGATCGTATATTTTGTTGTGGGGAAGGTACTGAGTATAGCCTAATAGTATATAATGCGATTCACTAAGGTCTAGGTCCTTGGTGCATAGTTTGCTGAAGGTTTTTAGTATGTTTTTTAAATGTGCTTCTTTTAAAAATAATGGGTCATTGAAGGTTGTAGATGCCCGGATTCTCTACCATTTAGCACCAAGGGATTTGGATTTCAAATTGTTTCTAACATCAAAGAAGGGCTCCACACATTTGTAATGAAACTGTACTTGTGTTTATTAACTGAGCATTACCCCGTAGAGTGTAGTTTAGAAAGGCTTTATGTGTCAGTCCATGTGTTGGTTGTCATGGCTGCCAGAGCAAATCACAACATAGACTGAATATGTTTGGGCAAATTAACAACAGGTAACTAGGTCACAAATGTAGGAGTGAAAAAGGAATACAAACTGCAGATATTGTGTTCCACCTGAAGTTAGACTTTTTCTAAGTACATATTTTGCTTCAGTCAGATTGATTCATCCACCGTGTACACACTAAAAGAAGGCTTTTGTTTTTGAAAGAGAATTATTCTGTTACACTTAATAAACGCGACCTGGTGTTAAGCCATAAGCTGTGTGAAAGAACTGGATTCATATACAAGGTAATAATATGTTGGATACTTTCAATAAGGACCAGTAGTCCAAAATATGTACCTTGTAAATTTGGAAATATGTAAAAGTGTTTTCTATAAAGACGTGTCACACGCGGAATATACACATATCCTTGATCACTGAACATAGCATTTATTGAATAAACCGCAGGATGCGTACATGTTAAAGGGATATTGTCACCCAAATATTAGGTATAAATATTAAGTATATAAGACGTAAATAAGTCGTTGAATAACCTGCAATAATTTTGTTTTTGATCCGAGCCTGGTGTGTTTATGATGTAATTTTATTTTTCACAATATTTAAACAGCGTGAAATGTTAACATGTATGGGTTGTTTCCTCTGTGGAATCGCTGGATTCATACAAACTGTGACTGCAAGGCGAACTTCATTGGAAAATGAAAATGGTAAATGCTGGGAATTTGAAGGGGAAACAATATATATTTCTGGAAATCTGTCAAATAATAAATTATACAAGTGAACTTTAGAAGACCATGAATTACGCCGAAGATATTGCCAAAATGCGACTGCCAGCAATGTGTTACGTGTTCAAGCTGTCATTTTGGCAAGTTCTTAGGTATCATTCATGGCCTGGTAAGGTTCATAGAACAATTTTGTCCCTTTTCATGTTGATTGATGTGTGTGCACTTGTTTCGAATTCTCATCCTTTACCGATTTTTTTTCACTGCAGTTCGGTATACCATGTGTGCCATAAATAACGCCTTGAGGGTAGTCGTACACCACCAGAACAACTTTAAAAAGTTGACCTTGTAGAAAGCCACACCCTGAACTTTCAGTATTGAGGTGCTTACATTCCGTACTGTCATGAGGACAGATGTTACTTAAAGCAATAAAGAATTATTTTTTATCTTTGTGTTTGGGTTGTAAGTGCGATATTAACATTGTGTCATGTGTCGGGTATGTATATCTAGTACGGTGGGAGTGACATCGACCATCTAGGTATAACATAAAACAAATAAATAAAAAGAAATATCATTATTTCTCTAGAAAAAAGTTGTCAAATGCTGCGACATTTTGGAACAGAAAACGGTTCGAAAATAACATTTTTGTTCATTTATTTGTTTATTTTATTGCTGTTTATGGCCATCCTCAAGAACACTTTAAATGATACCTTTATACGAAACAGTTTTAAGGGTGTAGGGAACCAGACTGCCCGGTGTAAAACACGGACCTTTGACAATGACTGTGACAATGAAAAAGACCTTTTTTTCTCCGTATGCAATGTCATATATAGACTTTTGCACAGGTCTTGAACATTGTCCCGTTTTGTTTTCCTGTTTGGAACTGTTCGCTTTGTGCTTCATTGTTAGCATTAAAGTTCTTGAAGCTATAGGATATGGCCAGATTTAATCGTGCTATTAGGTATCGTAGTCTTATTTAACAGCCTCGTTGCTGTGTGATGTAACGGACATATGTTTAGATTGTATCCCAAGCCCTGCTAACATCTGGAATAAGATGGTATGCTGATCCTTTCAGCAAAGCAAGCAGCGGGGTTCATCGTGTATCCTACATGTAACACGTTCGTGTTACAATGTATATTAATGCCAAACGTCCTCTCCGGAGCGAATGCACGAAAGACTTGATGAAATGATTGGGGTTTAACATGACACTGGCAGTATTTCAGCAATGTGACGGCGAGAACCTGTGAGAAACAGGAGACACAGCTTTCGCCATGAGAATGATAGGATCCATAATCATAATGATAAGACACATAATCATAACACATGAGAGCAAACGCTCTGGAAAAATTAGTTAATGTTGCAAAACTACATTAAATATACATATATATTTATATACCATCTCGTGATATGGTAAAAACGCTTATTTTTGGACCATAGCAGTTTAAAATGGTTCCAGGTAATAAATAACAAGTGCGCCATACTTTTGTTTATCTCACTTGTCTTGAAAATAAGCACTTTAATTACTGAATATTTCAAACTTTCCAAAAAAATCCCCCCAAAACATAGTTTCGTGAAATCGACCCCTGGACTCCTACTTCACGCTGTACTCACTTACATTACAATGATGACATTTACAGCTGATCAAAGCTCACCATTCTTTCATTAATATCGCATGTTTGTTTTCATCATATCGAAGCAGAATTGCAGTACATATACATTAGCTGAACAAATCATCTGCAAAAACTGATCTACATATGTATCGCTCACATTATAAAACAATCACCGATAAAGCAACTGTGCAGAAACATCAAGCTGAGCAAGCGAAAACGACCCCTCATCAAAGGGTTTTTTTAACCATCAAACTAATCAACATTAGATAACTAACGGCTAGGTCACTATTCTGCTCACAAAAGTGTAAAAGTCAAATACCATCACTGTATAAGTTTATTAAAAACTACTTCTCGGAAGGAGGGGGGTGGGAGTCTTTTCGTTTATAGGAACACTCGCAGTGCATTGCATCACTTAACCACATCAACTTGCTAATGGTGTATTTAATGGTCCATACTGGGTCCTCGCTATTTATAGTGATATAAACAGCACCTTTACATAATATAACCCCCTATAACATGACACTCTTTGCTGCAGATATATGTGCGCAAATCTGGTTTCAATATTGATCAAATACAAGATGCTGTGATTCAAATCGGCAATTATGGATGGTACATTAAGTAACTCTTACTCGAAACATAATTTAAAAATACAGCATGGCTACATGAAGTTTGTGCTCTTCAGGGGAGGGAGTGGGGTAGATTCTAGTGTAGGTTAGCCGTCTCATGTAATGCACCGCAAAGTCAAAACAAGCAGTGGGGTAGGGCCTAGTGTAAGTTAGCCTTTTGATATTGTGCCCCACATGGTCAACCTAATAAATGTGTATACCACGCTTGTTGGGTGTATATTAAATGAGCGTCCTGTTTCCTTGTGTTCCCAACAAAACCCGAACATCTGGAAATAAATATAAAGGAATTCTGGTTATTATTGGATAATATTCCTGTAAACCCAGTTCAATGGGCCCCAAATTGTATCTTCCTTTATTTCCTCTTCGCTGCCTATGAATTAACTGAAATAAATAGGTGTGCGATTCCTCAAAATAATTACAATTGTATAAATGTGATCGAGATATAAAGAATGTTTACGGTACATCAAGATACATGTAATATGTCCCCAAAACACCAATGTCGTGCAGCTGTCATCCAGGACAAGTGAATAAATCTTAGTTGTATGAATTTCGAAATTTTCATTAAAACTTGAAATAAATCGCGATTAAAACTTGTCAGTGTGTCACCATATATACTAGACGAACCAAAGCGCGATTAAGACTCGTCGGTAATATCGTTTCCTTTACTGGATGTATACGTAGTATTGAATATTGACAGCTATGGTTCATTTATGTATAATATTGGTCTGTTTTTGGAAACAGTATATATACCATTATTATTATGGAAGTAGTTTTTAAGAACACAAATCAGGGACAACTTGCACGAAGTGGCGGTCCCTTGTAAATAAAATGCCGTCACGTATTAGAAACATATGTTACCATGTTATTCACGATCAACTTGGGCTATTGTCGCTTTTGCGAGAGGCAACAGGATTATAATGGGCTCGAACATTGTCCATGCGTAACTATAAAAACATTTGCATTGTAAGAGACCTTATCATTTGACAACAATGACTTTTGTGCAGTAAATCTCGCTAAGATCACGTGTCGGGGTGACATATAGGATTATTATCGATCCATACCCGAGAGGACCCTGTATGGTACCGATAGTGATGCAGCTGCGCAGTGCAATCAACGTGTGACTGGTAGAGTTCACAATAAAATCTGAACTAATTCCTCTGCACACATAGAAAAAACGGGGATCGATTGTACTACAGTTTTGAAATATTATCTCTGTATTTATTGCCAGCTGTAACTGTGTTTATTTCTTCAAGAAAGGGGTATATTACCCCTTTGTGAAAGTGTGACAGCGGACCGATTGATGAGTAGAGGATATTAGAATCCATGCACAGCGTCTCGCGAGTTGGCCGCGGAGGTCCTGCTTTTTTCCGCAAGTATATTTATTTGATTTATTTATTTGATTGGTGTTTTACGCCGTGCTTAAGAATATTTCACTTATACTGACTTGGTGCATGACTAGCGTGACATTTCATATCACAGCAAATCTTCAAACCTTACGGAAGTGATCAGCCTCACTCCACAGATGATTTGACATTTACCTTAGTAACCTGGGGTCATTGCGCATAAGGGTTTACTTTAACTCCTGGTTAAGGAATTGATTTTGAAGCAGAAAGTTGCCCTCTCCTTCTCTCTGCAACAGTTTCAAATGAACTCAAAAAGACAAGAATTAAACATGACACAATCAAGATGAAGAGAACAGCTGCACGGTACAGTACTGACCACCAAACATGTCAGCTCACGACTTCACCACTTTCACAAAACTTCATTATTCAATTTTCATAGCTTTTTTTTTGGTGTGGCCTTGTGCATTATAACCCAGACAACGGCATTTATGAAACAAAATTATGGGAAATTAAATTTACGATTTTTTGAGGTGTGGTCCATGAAAAATATTGCCTTTTATGTTAAAAAAATACTCAGGCTAACCCAGTTAGTATGATCTTTAGCATCAAAAAGTAGGTCAGGGGTCAGACAAGGCCATTCAATTGCAATAAGGGCAAGGGAACCTCATGGAGAAATAGTTTCCGAATTTTGATTACAATCCTTCAAGTAGTTTAAAAGTTAAGGTATTGTGTAAACAGAACTAACCAAGCCGATTAACATGATCTTTTACATAAGAAAGCAGACCAAAGGAGAAGTTTCAAAATGTAATCAGTCCCGGGGAACCTCGTAGAGAGTATCATTTAAAGAAAATCGGTCGAGTGGTTTCGCAGACATTTGTATAGAATGAGTTCTGACCTCAGGAAGTATAGGCCAAAGATCAGCGTTTACTTGGCTGAGGGGAAATGGTGTTTACAAGGATGTGATGGACATATAGGGAGCAGGACAGCACAAAAATAGAATATTTCTGTTTTTAATGTTGTAAAAAATGATGATCACCGTAATATACTCGTAAGGGTAAAAACATTCTTTTCAATGTTTGCCTGACCGAATCACTGTAAATTCCGAGAGATTGTGCCTGCAAAGAACACAACAATTATATCGTCAAGAAATGCTCGGAACCGTAGGCTACTTCATGACTTCAGTTGTGCATTCGTTTTCAGACCCCAAAAACTTGTCCTGAAGAATATGCATAGACAGATAGAAAAAAATGCCCAAAACGGGAGAAGGTAGATACTTCAGTGCTTGACGCTTGGCAGGAGTTTGTTGAAAAAAAAAAATTCTTTCTGCAATCCATCATATTGATACTTTTACTCTTTCAGAAGCCAAATAAGGTTATGAATGACCTTACGATGAAACAGATAAGCTACTTGCTGACCTTCAGAGAAACTACGTTATCGTTCCAACAGAAAAGCTTCTAATATTATTATATTTGTGTGGAAGAGTTCTTACCACCACGTACATGTAAAAGCGTTTAACAAGATCACAAAAACTGCCGCAACGACAACGTATTCCATCGCCATATACACTCTGAAAGACCTGTCTTTTAAAATGTTTAACATGTTCTTGTTTTAAGACATGAGTTGAACTTTGTACCACAACTTTACTTTCATTCCAAAAATGCATAAATCACTATAGAAAGCCCCCTTTATCGCTGGGTAATAAATGAGAAAAAAAGAGAAAAAAATTAGGCGTCGACTGTATATTGAGCATTAAGAACGTGGCCTCACTGAAGAAACAAATCATATGTTGTACAAGGGCATCGTGTCCTCCTAGGAATTATTCACTCTATGTATACTGGTATTCCCAACAAATAGTTAGCGACCAGAATTTCACCATTAATAAACTGTTTCAGTGTTTACTAAAACTGGTCAACACTACATTAAACGTCAAAGTCGATAGTCTTCTTCCGTCCCACTTCGTACAGGGGTTACTCTCCTTGTTCATTCAGTTACTGGAATATCTTGTCAGTAAATAAACCTATGTGAAATATGTGAAATTTGAGAAAACCAGTTATCCATAGGGTAGCCCTATAGAGGCATTCTAATGGATAGAAGACCAATACTTTTCAGAAATTCATTTGTACTCCTAAGGACAACAGTTTGAAGTTATTAAAGAGTAATGTTTTATGAATCTCGATTCTTAATTATCATTCACTATAGACAGCACGTTTGTCATTAGTGGTGGTCTATTGGCTTGTCTAGTGCTGTGAAAGAATACATATTCACCTTCAACGGATTTATAGGAAACTAGGCCGTTCAGATCCGACTTGGACTTTCGTCGGAACAAAGACCGAAATTGTTTATTGTCACGCCAACTTTGTGACAAAAGGATTGATAAATTCGAATTTGAAACTGTTTATTATATTATGTACCGCTGTCCAAGTATAAGCATAATTTAGACGACGTGTGCTGTGTGACCATTTCAATCAACTGGATAAGTTATCACTACAAGAACCATTGTGTCAAGGGCATTCCACCGAATTCTGAAATTCTACGAGTACACGTAGTGCCTGTGAATACATATGGACAGAGCGTCCAAAATCTCTGCTTCGAGACAATGTCGGATTCCGATTAACCTGGGGATAGGGGTACTATATGCAACGTGTTGAATAAGATCCTGATGTGGAGTATACTACAAACAGTTGCAATTTAAGCGTATCTGAGATACATATTTTGATTCACGACAACTTATAAATTGGTATGGAATACACGTTGTGGATAGTGATTAAATTTATGAGCCCAGAACACTCAATGCGTCTTTCCGACATAATCGAAAGCTGATTGCTTCCCTTGACATGAATCCGGCTGAGCTAATTTCTTACACACTTCCTTAGCTCTTTAGTGGTTTGTGCTGATCGTTTTTTTGAAAATTGGCCTAGTGATTATCGTCTAATATCCTGTTTTGACACCATGATCCCTGTCTTAATTTTGGGAATGTTTATTATGTTTAATAATTGTGTATATTATGTGTACAATCTGCAAAATTTATGATATATCCCTAAGGACTTCGTCTCTCTCACCACCCAAACCCATCGCCCCAACATTGGCACCTACAATCCTTTCCTATGTCTACTGAGCTTCATTTTTAAATTGAAGAAGACCGAACCTCCTCTCCGGATAGCATTATCGCCTAATAATAACATTCACATCGTTTAGTGAAACAGGACCCGCGTATTCAATCTGCGTGGCCGGACTCTGGTCAAGTCAGACCAGCTGTGTATGTCCCGTGGGTCAGGAATAAGAAAAAAAAACGATAGGTGATCTGTCCATATATCTGTATTTTTGGCTGAACTGCTGACTATACACTGTATAAAATTTCTATGTAGGTACAGGCACAATACTTGACTGTTTACTACTGTAACAGAAAATAGTACGGTAAATATTGTACAAAGACAAATGAAGTCGATCTGCAAAATATGTTGAGACAAGAGATGATGTAGTGATTTTACAACAAGTTATACCTATGTACATGTAAGTACGCAGTTGGCTGCAATTTTATTGTCAGGAGAAAGCAACTATATAATTGTATAGAAAAATTCGATATCGTTCAGACAGCCATCAAATTTTACGGTAAATTAAAGTACGAATTTATTATTCCAGCGTAATTTCCATGCACCTTGTAGCCTCTTCCAAGTATACGGGTATACTAACAGATTCATTGAGTTCGCGTCATGCTACCGATGAACATGTATATGCTTGCATGGCGGAATACGTGTTAGCTTGTTTCAAATCCAGTGTTCTATATGCATACACGTGTGGATACTATGAAGGTATTTCTGCCAGTGTTGTATGTAATTCAACACACGTCGGTATCCATGGGAGTGAGCAAATAGAAAAGTTACGTGTATAGCTAAATGGCTTCGGTCGGATCACTGCTTCTGTTGTTTGCCCCGCCGTGTCAGACATGATGGACAACCTGTCATCCGTTTGCCTTTAGGTATGCAAGGTGGAAGAAGATTTATTGAAGCATCTTTTCAATTCAGATATATCTCCTGCATATGTATTGGCCAATAGATATTCTTTGCTTCTGACGCCTATTTTTGCCATTCAGTTTGCCATTCACAGTGGACTACATAATCACGCGACTCCAGCTATTATCTGGCAGGTAAGTGAAGCTGAACCGGATCCTGGTTCGATATTCACGGGTGTGTGTTTATATTGTCAGTGCTGAATAAGACCGGCATATAACATCGCATTACATTCTTGAGTACGGAGTAAAACCCCAATTAAATAAAATAAATACAACGCACCTATATATAGTGTACAGTAAGTCAAGCCTGTTATATGAATCAGGCGAGGTCTTTGAGGTTATTGGAAGCTTCGCACTGATTGGGCTAGCAGATCTAAGTAGCGGTAACATGATTGGACTAGATTAGAGGAATGTAGCTAGTTTGCTAAGGGTAAGGATTATGCGTCAGAACTTTTGAATTTGCAACATCCCATTTGCTGGGGATTTTGCAACATCCACATGTGTGGATCACGGTTACTGTTATGTGAGGGAGTGCCTTCTCCAGCGCAGGGGTGACTGGGGTACACGATAAATTAACCATTGCTCTTTTGTAACTGCAAGCCACCCACAAATCACAAATACAGGTACAGCAGAATACACAGATTAGGCCAGAATTAATTTAGGCGGGAACTGTTCCCAACAGTGGAGTAATATTTGCGTTAGGTCTTTCAACGAACTGTGATCTGTATATGTTCATATTTGTGAATGCTAGATTTCTATACGCACTAAGCTTACGCAGCAGTATCCAAAAGGCTGTAGTAACAAACGCTTGGTCATTGAATTTTATTCATCCTAACATCAATGAGCTTCAAATTTACTTTGAAAGATGACTTTTGAAGATATCAATATTTCCATTCTTCTCGGTGCTTGGAGGCGACAAACTGTTGCCCGTTTCCTCTTGTATGGTTTCCAACGTAGTTGGTTGGAAACAGCTTGCGTTCCACTGGTGTAATCAATGTCATAAGTGGGAGAGTTTACTACCGACTTGGCCAAAGGCCGTTGGTCTACTCAGGTTTTCTTCCAACCATGATACAATTGAAACAATTAAAATTATATAAACAAGCTGGATTTTTCATGAAACCGGGAAATGAACTGCTTCGCGGGTCGTCCACCTTGCTCAAATTTATATATTAATTGGTGTAAATCCGCACATGCTGTATAGTTTTGTGGCTTAAATCCCAACATTACGGGGTACTTCAAATCCAATGGGTGACATCTGAGAAATCAGACTGAAGGGTTTTAGAATCGACATGTGAGCAGAGTCCTAACTGTAAGCCAATGGGAACATGTTAGACGTCTGAAGGGTACAGGGGCCAATTAACGTTAGGCAGCATGTGCTTTGTTTGCACTACCTTTACGTGTGTAATTCCGCGGCCTTTCACATAATTTCGTCATAGCTGATATACCGTCCTCGCGTGACAGCATCTGATAATGTTCTGACTAAATGCACTATTGGAAGCCCATGTTTGTACACCTTGAGATCTAATGTGTCAAAAACTGCCAAAGATAGAGAAACCAAACTTGACAGTCAAGATACCGCAATGGCGAAAGAGCTTTCGACACTTTCGAGGTTTTGACTGGCCACACGGTTTGGCGAACCTTAAGAAAACATTTGATACGATCGGGGTGAAATTTTATACACTATTACTACATATGAAGGTCTATTCCCAATAGAAAAAGTTTTGAATTCCACATGCGAATAAGTTCTCCCCTAGGACGGCATGGGCTCCATATTAGAGAGCTAAGAATTGCTCACAGGGTTGTGTTACTTGAGTTTGTTTACATTGTTGTACACAAAAAATCCTGCACGCTGATCATGACAGTATTTAAAACCAATCAAAGTCCCAGTTTTTCAGTCACACCATGGGGTCATGTTTTAAAATTTTCAGTGCAGCAGTCTACTCAGTGTCATGTTTCCAGATATTGACACTGTGATATAAACATGACTAATTGCTGTTTACAGTAATTCATTGAGAAGCGATAACATCACAGTGATGGGCCTAATAATGACTTGAACCAATAAAACCTTGAAACAACCTTTTAAGCTGAAGAGCAAATTGGATATCATTATGGCAATGGCCTTGTCGCGTGCAACACACTGCCAACTTCAGAGAGCTTAGTAAACATGTATAGTGTTAATTGTAGTACACAATAAAGCCTTTACTGGATGACCATAAGCAACTTCAGTTATCTACAGATGCAGTTTCATCGCGTCAAAAAATCCACTGAACTAATCTGAAACCTTAGTAAAATACTGTGGATCTGTCCAACACTGAAGTCATTTTCACTTTACTCTCATGATTACGTTATGTTATTCAAAGCCGGTATTCAAACATAGGATTGTCTGCATTTCTTCAGGCACAGACAATGTCCCAGGACATGTCCAATATCACAGACTCTTCCTCTGGGGCTTTTTCTGCACCTTTGCCTTACTTCTCGCTGGCGTGGTCAGGGAGGCTGTATTTTTTCCTTGGACTCGTGTGCTCTTCCTAATGCCAGTTCCCACACTCCTGCTTAGGCTGGCCGATTTTGTCTCCTTCAGGCTTTTCCTCCTATGTGCACTGGGTGTTGTGTTTCTGCTGCTTGGGAAGGATTTCCTTTTGTCCTTTGCCTTCACCAGAGTAACTGGTGAAAACAGTGGCTCATCCTTGGAATGCTCAATTACGGCATTACCCGAAGACTGATCAATCTGTGTGCTTTTTCTCTTGGTTGCAGGAGTGTTGGAGGAAGACAAAGTGGTGGACTTCACTGTTTGAGGTGGTGTTCGGAAAACAATGTCCTCCTCTTCACTGTCCTCTAAAAGCACATATTTGTCACTTTTATCAGCCTTGTCACCTTCATCAGCATTTTCATCTAACTTTCTCTTTTTAGCAGACTTCATGTCAATGGTCTTTTCAACCTGCTCAGAATTCCTCTTGTTATAGGCCTTCATGATATCAGAATTTTCCTACAATAACAAAAACAGTTGATTAATTTGTTAAATACAACACTGTAAACTTTTTTCTCTTTCATAAAGTCAGTCTCTTATATGGTTTAAGGAAACCCGAGTGCCCAGAGTAAACCCCTGACCTTTGGCAATTTAACACTGAACATTTCAATGCGTGATGTAGAGACTTACTGAAGATAAGAGATCTTCCAGAAACTGCAACACAGGACTGGGAAAACAGTTCTACAGGTGCCAATGAATGCTACGAATTCCATGTCTGAGACCACAAAGTTAAAGAATGATGTAAGGTTAATTAATCTTAATATACAGTTGGCCAAAGATTTCCAACGTACCACAGAATGAAACTCTTAAATCCTCTATACTCATCCATGAACCAGTTTTGTGCGACAATACTCACAGTACATTACATAAAACAAACAAACATCTGAAGATCATAGTCTGTGATCTGAAGTGTGAACAACTTTTACATCACACAAAGTACTCACCAAGGACTCTAGTTTGTAATCTATGCCAAGCTCTGCCAGTTTGGCCATTTTCTTTTGGTATTTCTGCACAAAATTCAGCTGGTTTTTCTTCTCAACATCGTCAGATTTGATTCTGTTGTGTCTGTCGATGGCCAACAGGTGACTTTTGGGCATGGAGAATGGCCTGTTGGAGCCTTTGAAGGTGTCTGGGTGAACCTTGTCCTGAGGCAGGTATTCACCTACAAGATGTACATAAAAATACACAGGATGTACACATACATACAAGATATATAATGTACACAAATAAAGGACATACAGAAACATACACGATATCAAAACATATGGGACAACATCAAACAGAGAGTATTTATTTATTTATTTATTTGACTTCATTTGAGTTTTATGCCGTACTCAAGAATATTTCACTTATATGAAGGCAGCCAATAACAAGGTAGGAGAAAACCAGGCAGAGCCCAGGGGAAACCCACGACGACCTGCAGGTTGCTGGCAGACCTTCCCAGGTACAGGCGGAGAGGAAGTCAGCATTAAATGCACTTAAACTCACAGCGATTGCATCGGTGGGAAGCTTCTGGGTCATTCAGCTGTGCTAGCGTGCTAACCAATTGAGCCATGGAGGCCTCCAAACATAGAGTGTTCATATCAAATCAGACAGTCACGTATTTATTTATTTATTTGATTGTATATTTCACAGGAGAATATTTCTTTTCATGAAAATGAGCAGCATTATGGTGGGACAAAACCATTCATAGCCCAGGGGAAACCATCCACAGGTTGCTGACAGATCTTCCCACGTACAGCTGAATACGAAGCCAGCTTGAGGTGAACTTGAACTCACAGCCACCACATTTGTGAGAGGTCCCTGGGTCACTGCTTGAGTTAAACCCGTCCGCCACGGATGTCTGCTGTACATATCAAATATACAGGGTGTACACATCAAACATATGGTGATGTAAAAATCAAATATAAACTGGTACACACTCCAAGCGTACAGTGTACACATCAAACACAGTGTACACATCAACCATACACCATACAGTGTATACATCAGCCATACAGTGTACACATCAAACATAGTGTGCACAACAAACATACAGTGTACACATCAAACATACAGTGTACACATCAAACATACAGTGTGCACAACAAATGCTTGGAGATCAGATGGGCTTTAAAATACATTCAGATAATCACGCAAAACAATCTACCATACTTCAAAATGAATTGAGAGCATAATATAAAATAGCTTTTGATCATGGCCCAGAACAAGTATCGATTATATTACAGTACAACTTTTTATCATAATCCACTGTAACCTCAAACCATGACCCACGTGTGCCTTTCATCACATCACAAACTGACAACTGTATCTTTGTACACATCAAAATGAAGCCATTACTCATGTAACGTAAACTAGTTTGAATCTTACATTTGAGCAGTCTCTCAAACATCAAGTAGTTGTTCATGGTGTCTGCTACAATCTTTGCCACCTCTTCACATTGGAACTCCACAAAGCCATAGCCCTTGACGTGGCCTGTCTGTAAATGCATGTACAAAGCAAACTTGTCAACATGAAAACCTATTTATCAGAAACATAAACACTGAAGAAGCTAAATAAATGAACATATTTGAATGGAAGTAAATGTACCACAACAGCTACTCACAGACACACAATCATGTCCTTCATGTCATTTATCCCTTTCTTTATTATAACGCTTTGTTTAAAAATGGGTCAATCAGTTCCAACATTTTTCTTGACACAAAATTGGAGAAATGATGTCATTCCACCCTCAATATAGGAAAATAAAGGAGAATCTAACTAAAATCATCATTTACTTCACTCACTGCAAAATATGAACTTAATTTTCTTGTTGAAGAAATCATCCTTAAAAAGACACATTATTTACCTCCCTTTGGTTATGATTATAAGCTTTTTAAGTTGCTGTCTGTCTGACTGACGGTCAGATTGCTGACATCCTATCTTTAAACACTGGGCCGACATTAAATTTTGATTTATTTATTTATTTGATTGGTGTTTTATGCAGTACTCAAGAATACTGCACTATAATATATTACACGACGCCAGACAGGATTATGGTGGGAGGAAATCAGGCAGAGCCCGGGGGAAACCCAAAACCACCCGCAGGTTGCTGGCAGACCTTCCCACGTATGGCCAGAGTGAGCCAGCATGAGCTGGTGTTGAACTCACAGTGACCACAATGATGAGAGGCTTCTGGGTCTAGCACTAGCACGCTAACCAACTGGGCCACAGAGGCCCCTGGACATTCAAATAACGAGGTGCCCATACACAGGAGAACACTGACTCTTGGAGGCATGTCACTGTTATTGGAAATATGCACTAGTTCGGGCATACCATTTATTCTTGCAATCTGGTGAACTTGATCAGATCTGGTAATCTTGACAGAGAATTGGCAGCAATGAACTGGAGACTGAATTTGGGACTAAATTTCTGACTTTATGTAATACTGGGTCCGAATTTGAGCACTCCCAGTAAACCACCAACTTCTGCCATGAACTGGGCCTGACAAACCACCCAACAAGTAGCTGGGTTTGACAAACCACCCAACATGTAGCTGGGTTTGACAAACCACCCAACAAGTAGCTGGGTTTGACAAAGCACCCAACAAGTGGATGGGTTTGACAAACCACCCAACAAGTAGCTGGGTTTGACAAAGCACCCAACAAGTGGATGGGTTTGACAAAGCACCCTACAAGTAGCTGGGTTTGACAAACCACCCAACAAGTAGCTGGGTGTGACAAACCACCCAACAAGTAGCTGGGTTTGACAAAACACCCTACAAGTAGCTGGGTTTGACAAAACACCCAACATGTAGCTGGGTTTTACAAAATACCCAACAAGTAGCTGGGTTTGACAAACCACCCAACAAGTAGCTGGGTTTGACAAAACACCCAACAAGTAGCTGGATTTGACAAAACACCCAACATGTAGCTGGGTTTGACAAACCACCCAACATGTAGCTGGGTTTGACAAACCACCCAACAAGTAGCTGGGTTTGACAAAGCACCCAACAAGTGGATGGGTTTGACAAAGCACCCTACAAGTAGCTGGGTTTGACAAACCACCCAACAAGTAGCTGGGTGTGACAAACCACCCTACAAGTAGCTGGGTTTGACAAAACACCCTACAAGTAGCTGGGTTTGACAAAACACCCAACATGTAGCTGGGTTTTACAAAACACCCAACAAGTAGCTGGGTTTGACAAACCACCCAACAAGTAGCTGGGTTTGACAAAACACCCTACAAGTAGCTGGATTTGACAAAACACCCAACATGTAGCTGGGTTTGACAAACCACCCAACATGTAGCTGGGTTTGACAAACCACCCAACAAGTAGCTGGGTTTGACAAAGCACCCAACAAGTGGATGGGTTTGACAAAGCACCCTACAAGTGGATGGGTTTGACAAAGCACCCTACAAGGAAACCTGAGGAGACATTAGCTCTACTGGTTGGGACTACATTACCGGGGAGTTGATTACAAAATTATGTGTTGGCGTTTATATACTATATGACTACACTTATACATGTAGCTGGTTTCACCCAACTCAAACACAAACTCTTGGCAGATAACAGTAGTGGCATTGTCAAAGGAATGTTAATATATGCTGGATAAACAGACAGGCAGGCAGGCAAATGATCATCAAAATTGACAACCAATACCACCCATGATGTATCTTCATGTAGTTTACACTTCAATCAAGTTCCATTAAAAATGGCCAAAAACTGTATGAGGAGTAATGTCTGAAAGAAATGCTGACATATGCTGGATGAAAAGACAGACAACCGAATAACGCAAATTGAAAACCGATGCTACGAAGTATGTATCTTGATGTAGTCTTCACTTCGAGCAAGTTTCACTGAAATCTAACAAAATCTGTAACAGCTGCAATATTTAGAAACAAATGTTAACAGACGCAGGACACAGACAGTCAAATGGACGGAAAACTTGTGAGTGCACAAGCTCTTCTTTTCTTTGACCGGCAGAACTAAAAATGGACACTGGAAGAAAAATATAACAAGAAATTCCTATCAAAAGCTAAATAAAAAAAATTATGGTAGGGTTCAATTTTTGGAAAGCCTGTTGGGTCACCCACAACAAATTTCTTTTTAATACATTTTGGTGTCTGTCTGTTCTACTGGCCCACTTCCTCTGTTGTCTTCAAATTTGACCTGTTGCAAGGACAAGGCCATGTGGGCTACACAATGCCAATGGACCTAGAATTGTCAACAAAAATGGCCCACAGAATTTTAAACAGCTGTATCTGGACAAGATTAGATACAATCTGGTTTTCGTTTTCATGTCATATTTTGCTGTAGTATATCAAGATCAACTCAACATATTGTGAATCAGTTAGATGGAGCAACATATTGTCTGTCACAGTTGGCAATGTTAAAAGCCAGAGGAAACCTGTGGTCAGTGATCCACCAGGTTTGCATAAGTTGTCACAAAATAATAGCACCTGTTAAACTTGAAAAAAAAAAGAGTCTAACAAGCCATTTCAGCAGCTAAAAAACAAGAATGTATAGCCAAGCCATCAACATACTGCGTATTGATGGCCCTGACCATGACCACCGCACACAGCTTGTACCATACAATGCAACCATACACATTGATCATCAACATTTACATGTGTGCACGTTTATGTACATTCACTGTACACACCCTACTGAGTCTAACCTAATGTGTGTAACCTGAGTCCGACACATTCCAACATTGTCACAACACCTCACCTTATAGTGAACATAGCGATCGTCTACCAAAATATAGGGCCAAAAATAGGAGGAAAATTGACAAAAAAATAGGGCAAATGTAGGGTAAATAACAGGGAGTAAATGAAGGTATATTCAACAAATTTTTCCTATTCAATGACATCATACATTTGTGTGAAATAAATTAAATGTCAATGTACAAGCAAGACGTGCATACACTTATTTTCTCAATTATGTCCCTTTTATAATTTAACATTAACTATATTAGCCCTGTTATATTCATGTTGCAGTACGCCTACTGACACTATAAGGGCTACTAGTCCAAAAACAAATGACTTGCATGTCCCCAGAAAGTATCACTTTCATTGGACATCTATCTGGCAGGACATACTGTCTTGTCACAATAGCAACAGCTGCATTTTAGGCAATTTCTGGTCACTAAATTTATTGTTGGACGTCAAGATAACTTAAATGTTGGTCTCTTTTGTTTTTTTGTGTGTTTTTTTTTTTCATAAAAGTTCCTTTCGTTTGCTGGCAGAGGAAGGTAAACTACTATGCCATCCCAACAGGAGAGGGTCCAGAGGCTACCCAGGTCCCAGAAGCTCCGGTATTTCAGATAGCCGCAGCAAGGCGTTTTAGGAGATATCTGGTGACTAAAATTAAACAGGAAGCGAGGATAAATTAAATATTAGTCTCTTCCTGCCTTTTTTTTTTTTGTTTTCATAAAAATTTCTTCTGTTTACTGGGAGACGAAGCCAAACTACAATCCCAGTGCAACAAGCGAGGGTCCAGGGGCTGCCTAGGCCTGGTAAGCTACGGTATTTCAGATAGCAGCAGCAAGGCATTTTAGGACATTTCTAGTGACTAAAATTATGACAGGAAGCCAGGATAAATTATATTTTTAATACTTCATGTTTAGCCTATTTTTGTCTACTGAGATGAAGTTGTAATTAGGTGCATATTTGTCCTGTTTGTCTCATAACATGTATTTTTTGAATCATCGAGATCAATAAATTCTGCTTTACTTTTTTTCTTTGCACACTAGTTATTCCCGCTCTCATCTTGTAGTTTGCTGGCTGACCACACGTATACAAACCTGGTCTCTTTTTTTCCTTTGATTTTTTTACTTAACCTCACCTCAAAGGGAGGGATTGTTTGCAAGGGGCAATGACCCTCAATAAACTATGTATTTGATCTTCTCTTTATTTTCTTTCTTTATCATCAAAACTGATAACTTGTACCTAGTGTTTACTGTTACAATCCCAGTGGAATTCACACTGTGTATCCGTAACTTTTGTGAAATGCACGTTTAATTCAGAGAGACATTACAAATGAGCTTGTGTTCTGTAGCAGGGAATGATTTGTAACACATGATTCTATTTTGTTACAGAATTGCAACAATATAATAAGAACATAAAAGTTGTTCTTGGTTTCATAAATTCAGAGGTAAGACAGACAGCTGATATATATGTAGGCCTATTTGCTTTCTGGTGCTCCATTGCACTTTTGCTCACGTGACTCTTAAAGAAAAAAATGCCCCAGACAAACACAAATTTACTTCAGGGCCCACTCCTCCTGACTTCTAAAACAATTTCAGGCTTCAGCCCTCCCACAGCCTCTCCAGCATAGCTCTGATGTTTATGATGAAAGGAATACATTATGAAGAAATTTTCACCTGGCCACAGATAATGGATGGAGTTTCGCTGGAGGGTACATGTCAAGTTCTGGTACCTTTTTGGCACCTTTTCTGGAACAAATATAGGGATAATGGGACAAAATCTGGGGAGAAATATAGGGAAAAATAAGGAAACACCACAAATGTGGTTAAAAATACAAAAAATATGGCCACTGGGAGCCTTGTAAACGCCTATATACATGTGTTTGACAATTAATTTGCACAGATTTATCAAAGTTACAAAATATCTTTCGTGCTGTGTTACCCACCTACCCTGGCTACATGTATTTTCAGTAAACACCAGCAAAAGTTTTTTTCCCCAGTAAGGGGAGATAATCATATAACGGGAAGTAATGTGCATTTACGTCCTCTGTAAACAATATGGCGTCATTTAAACCAAAATGGCAAATTTTTTGTTGCTCTGTTTTGATTCTTGCTAGAAAAACAACTAAGAGGGTACCTGTGTATCCTTTAATGGATATACTCTTGGGCAAAAAAGTGGATGCTAAAAATATGAACCATGAAGTGGGTGGATCAGATAGTTAAATTAAATAATTAAAATGCGCTGAAAAATGTGGCAAAGAAAAAAGAGAAGAAAAAAAACAATCGGTGTCATTAGGACAGGGATCATGTTTAGCTGTTGTTTTACTAATTGCCCTTAAAATCTAAAGGCTAATGACAGGCCTACATTAAAAGTTTTATTGACAGGCCTGCATAGAAAAATTCAGTGGCAGGCCAGCACAGAAATTTTTAGGTTTAGTGGCAGACCAGCATAGAAAGTTTTAGTGGCAGGCCAGCATAGAAAGTTTTAGTGGCAGGGCAGTATAGAAAGTTTTAGTTTTAGTGGCAGGCCAACATAGAAAGTTTTTGTTTTAGTTGCAGGCCAGCACAGAAAACTTTAGTGACAGGCCAGCATAGAAAGTTTTAATGACAGGACGGCACAGAAAGTTTTAGTGGCAGGTCAGCATAGAGAGTTTTGGTGGAAGGCAGGCCTAGAAAATTTAGTCACAGGCCAGCATAGAAAGTTTTAGTGGCAGGGCAGTATAGAAAGTTTTAGTTTTAGTGGCAGGCCAGCATAGAAAGTTTTAGTGACAGGTCAGCATAAAAAGTTTTCGTGGCACTGCCTCACTGTTACACTTGAGGCCTAGGAAGATGTCACATATATTGCTAGTTATTATGTACATGTATAGTCATTGGTTAAAATAACTCTTTATTTAAGGCTCGGTAGACTAATACACAGATGCTTTTGAATATTTCATCCATCTTTAATTTTTCCCTCCATATCTACACAATGGTTAAAAAATTACATTAATAACGCAATTTAGCTATTCCCGTACACTGGTTGGTTTTTCACTCTTCAATACCTTTTTACTTCTTGAAATCCGCAGCCTTTTGACTTTCCCGAACTGGGAGAAGAAAGACTTCATTTCTTTTTCATAGAAACCATGGGGAATGTGTCCTACATAGATGACTCCTGGCTGAAGGCTACTCCAGCTGTCCTGAAAACAAAGGAAAACAGAGCTTTTCTTTAACCACAGCATTTTATAGTTAGATGACAACAGGTTGAGGAGGAAAGTGATAATGTATTTAAGAGATTGGCCCTCTGAGCGATACCTTATATTGCCATCAAACTTGTGCAGCAGTCGCAGGTAAAACCACTGGATCAAACTTGTTTGATTTTATTTAAGATACCTATGCCTAAAATATGCCTGCATGTACCAAGGTCACATGACATGGCAGCCATATTGTCACGGAAATTATGACGTTGGAAGGCTAAACAAATTTCGATTGCTTTTCAAGAAAAATTTCTTGTCTAAATGCTCCGTTTTTTATTTTTTTTCATGGCAAAATCATAAGGCCTAATTATTTAAGACCTGTATTGCCTGGGTAAAATTTGGTTTGTTTTCACGTCCACTAGTCTTGTCACGTGATTTAAGACTGCTGTTGGCTCAGGGCTACATTTACATCACTGCAAAACTACAAAACGCCACTCAAAATATGTGGGCTTGAAAACAGGGGCACTTTACTATGGCCTTAACGCCACATCGGCAGTATCTCAGCCATATTGTGGCGATCAGAGAATTGACATCACTCTATCATGTGGCACCACCCAATTATTCACTACAGCCAAAGGCTTTAGCAACAAGTACGCGCAGATCTTCGGCATATCCGATGAAACTTCCCTTTGGTATATATATGTGTACAGGTTGCGTTGTTGTTGTAATGAAAGGCCCCATTGGTACAAGTGGATGGACCAGCTATTAATCTAAGGCACATTCTGAGTTACTTCCAAATTACCTTTTTCTTCTTTATCATTTTCATCTGCTTTTCAAAGTCAGCCTGTTCTTTTTCATCCAGACTGACACTTTGAGGTAGCAAGAGCTTTCCCTTCTTTCCTGCCATGTTTCACCATGTGCGCTGGGGTAGAGATGAAATTAGAATCTGCGTGAGATTCGGAAAAAATGAACCAAAATGTCCCTATTATAAAGTTTTTTGTCGCCTTTTTGTTATACAGTTATTAGTATCATTATTCTATAAATATTCAATAATTATTTTAGTGCAAAGTGTAATAACAGACCACATTATTTCGTCTCAAAAATACAAATACGTATTCACCACAGGTTTGCTCTTTCAATACAATAAAACTTAGGACTCGTATATTTCCTATACTGAAGGAAGTTCTGCCATCACAAAAATATATCCCTGTAGTGTTGTAGTCGTACAAACATTTCAATGCATTTAGTGTCATCTGATGCATATGATGCTGTTTATTCTGTGGCTTATCGCTTTAGGGCCATTAGTCATAATGCATTGTAAATATCATTAAGAAAATATTTCCTTAGGAACTTCTTTCCATTGCCATTTTTAATCCAAGGTGTTAGTGTTGCTAAGGGAGATAATTCCGCACCTAGGTTCGTACCTCAGCTGTGGACAGGGTACGATCTCTGACGTCTCGTTCACATGGTTCCAGGCAACCTAGATTAATCATTAAACAACTGCAGTTTTGTTTACATCGAGAGCTTAGGGGACAAATAATCAACATCGTTGCTTATTTTTTCGCTCATTACTTTTGCATGACGTTGTAATGTGTTCTGGTTTATAGTGGTTGGATAGCTAAAGTGATTTAGTCTGGAAGGCGTTGGGAATAAGGTGGTGTTACTTCGTAGCAACCACAAACAAGATGGCGAAGATCGTTGTTGCAGGTAAAGCTTATTGGATCTAAACCAAATTCTCAATACTTTAAAACAGTGACTAGCCTAGAAATAAACGGAAAAAAAATCTTTGTTAACATCAGGAAAAGCTGTAAATATCTCTTAAATTATTTGGGGGTGAAATGGAGACTCAAGACAGACATCACAGCTACACGTACATGTAGTTCAATTAAATTAAATGTTGACGAGGCCTATTTTCAACAATTTATTATATTCACCAGAGGCAGTAAATACCAGAAATTGTTGAAAACAGACCTCAGCGTTCAATTTAACTGAAATACTGCTCAGTGAAGTGAATATCAGAAACTGATTAAAAAAAGGCAATAATGTTTAACAGAACTATACCTGAGGCAGGTAAATACCAGAAATTGATGGAAACAGACATCATCGTTTAATTGAACTGAACTACGCATCAGGCAGGTAAATATCAGAAATTGATGAAAACAGACATCAACATTTAATTTAACTGAACTACACCAGAGGCCGATAAATATCAGAAATTGTTGAAAGCAGACAACAACGTTTAATTTAATTGAACTCCACCACAGTGAAATAATGACAGCTTGAACTGATTGACTGAAGCCACCTAGCGGGAGGGTATGCCATGCATGCATTCACCTACCCCTACGGCCATATTTCATCATTAAATGCCAGTCTTGTTTTTCAGGTCGTGCTGATTGCCCATATTATGCAAGGGCTGAATTGCTTGGTGACAGATTACAGAAAAACCTTCCAGATTTTAATCTTCACAAAATAATAAAAACACCAGAAGAATGGGAGGTAATGAATGGACTTACATTTACTTTCTGATTTAGGGAGTCTTTTAATTTCTAGGACGTACATGTGATAGACTGAATCCTGGCCTTGTACAGGGAATGTCCGGATCCCCACTGTTCTCTCACTGTTTGTAGGCAGGCCGTACGTTTGAGCAGTCTGATGATTGGCTGCAGATGCAAATCTGACTGACATTGTAGTAAAAAAAAAGTGTGAAGTGAAAAACATGTGGCATATTGCATTAAACGGCAGTGAGAAAATTAAATAATTTTAAATTTGGCATGTTAAAGCACACTTTCAAAAGCACTTGAAGGCCAACCCTTTAAGGTTTTATGATAAGAAATTCATTAAAAGTGAAAAAGAAAACCCTCATGTGGCCCTATATGGTGGATGAATCAGTCAAAATCAAGTAAAATATATCACTTGAAAACTGCTTAACTTTTGATGAAAAACATTTGTTAGGTACAAATATAAACTTTAATGAAAGCATCCATACATTATAGATAAAATACACAAGTGTACTTTTATATTAAATCTTTTTTATATATTCAGTTTTTATAATGGCACAAGAATATGTGATACTAATACTTCACATGATGACATTTTGTTTCATGTCAGGATTGGTTATCAGAAACGTGCCAGCAACGTGGCTGGACCCACAAACAGTCCCCCTTGATATGGCGAGAACTTATCGACCGGGGAGGCAAAGGGGTTCTTATTGGAGGAGCTAATGACTTCCAGGAATATGCCTCGGGGTATTATGGACTCTCTTCAGACTTGTCGAGTAACGACATGCGCAAAATTGCAGAAGAAAATCTCAAAACCAAAGCAGAAGTTGATGAAGAGGAGAGGCTGTTCAAAAGTCAGAGTAAACCTCTTCATGTCTGCATCAGTAATGCAAGCAGCAGTGTTAGCTATGGAATGATCAACTCAATAGCTCAGGGAGATGTGTTTGGGCAGAGTACAGAAGTGTCACTGCATCTGTTGGGCACAGACAACCAGCTGGCTTACTTGGAAGGGACAGAGATGGAGGCTATGGATTTGGCACAAGGTCTCCTGCGTGAGGTCATGGTGACCTCAAACACACATCAGGCTTTCTCCGACTGCAGTGTCATACTTCTTTTGGATGAAATTCCTCAAGAGACAGACTGTGAAAAGTCTGTTTGGTTACAGAAAAATGCAGAGTATTTTTCAAACTATGCCAAAATTATAAACGAGGTGGCCAAGCCTAATGTGAAGGTGATGCTTGCGGGTGAGGGCCCTGTCAACTTCAATACATTCATGATGTTACAAAACGCTCCGGACATTCCTCGCCAGAATTTTGTCGGCTTGTCCAGGTTAACTGAGAATCATGCCAAAGCCATCATCTCTAATCAGCTGAAAGTGAATTCTAATGATGTGGTGGATGTGATAATATGGGGCAATAGTTACGACTCGCATTATGTGGACTTGAGTAATGCCCGGGTTCACAATTACGACGGAGCTATCTGGGGACCTCCGTCATTTTCTCGGCCTGTCCTGGAGATGCTGCACGATGACAAGTGGGTGGAAGAAGAGTTACCATCCCTTGTGAAGCAGAGGAAGGCTCAAGTAGAAGACAAGTTAGGCCATCCTGCTACCATGTCTCGGGCTGCAGCCATTAGCACGATGGTGGGACACTGGTGGAATGGATCTCCAAGTGGACAGATGTTCTCGCTATCTGTTGTTTCTGAAGGTAATGCTAACGTCAGCCTTTCACCTTGCACCATATTCCTTTTTAAGGTATTCTGCAAGTGTCAAACCCTACATGTACCATTGGACTCTCCTGGAATGTTCTGTGAAACTCAAAGTTGGCCAGCCTAATTAAATTCTTGTTCAAAGTCAGCAGTCATTTATTATGAACTAGAATCTGATTTTACTGTAAACTGAGAGGTGGTTCAAGGTTTTTAATGTGAATTGGCTTCACATTTCTCATCTTAGGATCGTGCTATATATGTAACTCATACACACGATATGCATACTTAATTTAGTACATGAGAAACAGTTCCAGAATCCGTTTTGTCATGTAACAAATTTGCTTCCATATAAGGACACGTAAATGATTGTAGTCAGCATTTTCCCCACATTAACCTCATTGGTCAGAATAACCACTGGTCATGGTTCTCTTCCCACAGGCTGGTATGGTGTTCCCAGTGGCTTGGTCTTCTCTTATCCAGTCACCCTGAACCCCAAGGGTTACTGGAATGTGGTCCAGGATATCAACCTGACAGAGCCCATGAAGACACAGATAAATGACACAATCCAGGTCTGTATTACCTTGCAAACTACTGGAAAATAAGCTTCTCCAATTAATCGAGTGCTCTTTTGCTCACATTTTATATGTAAGTTTCCTGTTTCTGGCATAATATCTCTCCTGCACATGAGGTCATCTATGAATGTAATACCACGTTTATTTATTTGCCATTTAATGTACTGTAATGATTACTCTGGAATATTTCACTCGTACAAGTAACGATGTAGGTCTGGTGTACATGTGGAGCAAAACTGGACTCAGCCCGCGACCAAACTCACCTTCTGACTTTCGTCCTCAGGGAAAGCATCATGAGCTGGATGTGAACCAAGGAAAATATTGTATATAAACAATAATCAATAAACAATGTAAATATCTACTTTGTAGAAAAATCCCTAGACAGAATTTCATTGTGAGGTAAATATTGATACTCAGTCCACCCTTACATTGAATTTCAGGACCTTCTGTCAGAGAAGTATGTGATGTTTCCACCTCCTAAACAACCAACACCCCCACCCACAGCAGAGGCTGTCCCACCCAGTGAAGGGGGAATGGCCAACACAGCTGATGACAAGTCTGTGCAGCAACCCATTACATTAGAAGGTAGCGCGCATAGTTTTAAATGCGGATAACCATATTAATGCTGGTAGTTACAGTTGACAGGTTGTAACAGCTGAAGGCAATTGAAAGTAATTCTCATCTTGAAACTTTAACTCGCATGCGAATACGGACCAGATTAAAAGATGACTGCTGCATTGTGTCAGTGAATGCAGTACCTCTGTCTTTAGCAAGGTAGCCTCATAACATGGCGATCTGATCTTGGTGACCAGGCCCCATGATCACAACTTAGGTTTAGACTTAAGGTAGGCCTGGTCTGAAATTGTGGTATTAATCCTGGACTTAGGTTTGAACGTAAATGTCAACTTCCATGAATTAAGATCTCTGACAACCGTCAGTACTTGAGTAAAAACTTCTTGAGGTGATTTACAATTTTAGCACAGTAAACTGTTTTAAAGACCTAAGCCAAAGACATCTTGGTGATCCTGGGGCCTGATCTTTGTGATCTTATCTTGATGATCAGAAGTGTAATTTTACCTCTCATGGCTCACCCACTCCTCAGAGAATCTAGCAACTTTTGTCATTTGGATATTTTGACTTATCAATACCTGCTACTACATGCACTTCATGCAGGATAGTATCTAGTACAAGTATTACAAATGGCCTTTTAACTACTGACATCTTTTTTGACTTAACAGGATAAGTTCCTGAGATAAGTGTTACACACCAAGCAAGTCAATAAATTTAAAAAGTTGACTTATCAAGTTACATGATAAGCATACATCAAGCCATTATCTTAAGAAAAGTTATTCAACAGCTTTAAGCATGTCAGCCATTGTTATCTGTTTCTGAAGTGTTGATAATATGCAAACAGCTGTAATTCAGTTAAATCACCATGTTTTGCTCTAATGTTTCATAGAGTCAGAAAAGGAAACAAGTGCCACAAAAGAGGATGAGAAGACTGCTGCATAAAGATATTGACAGCTGGAGGACTAAAGTACCGTGTACAGAAACTTCAGACTATACTATGAGCATGTGTGTGTGTAGGTTGTTTCATTTGACACGAGACATTCCACATGTCACACTCAAGTCACTTCTGACTCAAATATGTGCATGCATATCTGTGATATTTTCAACCAGATGATGAGTGTACATGTAACTGACCACCTGTAAATAGTAATAAACTGTGTTGTATATCATCCATGACTTGCACTGATGTATCACGAGGTATTTCCTCCCACCATAATGCTGGCCGCTGTCCTATAAATAAAATATTCTTGAGCACTGTGTAAAACACCATTCAGAAAAATAAATATCATATTTAATTATTGTGTATCCCTGGCTTGCCTGCTCTTATCTTTGAATGCTAAAAAGCAGGTCACTGGGAGTCACAATTTCACAATTGATAGGTGGAGGCAGCAGCTAGCCAAACCTATGAGAAACTGTCTCTACACAGTTCTCATGACAATCAGTCATACAGTTACAGTTGTTTCTAGTTCACCAAGGCACAACTTATTGCATAAAGTTCATCTTTAATTGCTGTTTTACAGATGTTTGCCAAATGGTAGACCATTATGAGCCTGTAGGGTTGGGAAAGAAGCCACAAACAGGGGAATAATATGAATCAAAGACTGCCTGACAGTATTTCTGAAAACGTCAACATGTATTTTATGAAATTGAATACAACCCTCAGAAGTGTACACTGACATATCACAGATGGGGTTTTACTATAGCCATAATGGCCAATGTCAAACAAACATGTACAAATATGAAACTCAAAAAACACTTCTACATTAGAAACAACCAGAGCAGATTGTTGAGAGTTTCACTGGTCCCTTACTCACCACATTGGCAGCATTTCACGTTTTCTAACATGAAGAATGGCCCTGCTGAGCAGTGCTAACTGAGCGTATATGTACAATGTGCTATGCACATGTTGAATGGTCTTTTTTTCTTGCAGTTTATATAATTATTCACAGAATGATCTGGGAAACCCCAAAGTTTAACCATAATCACAGAAAGTGAATCTCAAAGTGCATTTCACACTCTTTAATACCACTGACTGAGTCTCTGTGTAGAGTCTTGGGGGGGTTTCTAAACCACTGACAAAGTTTCTGTACAAAACTATGGACAAATTATCAGTGCAAAACCATAGAAAAAGCTTCTGTGCACACCATGGACAAAGTCTCTGTAGAAAACTATGGATAAAGTCTGTACAAAAGGCTGAACTCACAAGGACTAAATTATCTGTGTACTTCATCTACATGTCTGTACAAGAATGGTTACAAATCAGATGGGATTTACATTGCGCCGTTAACTGGCTTTGCAGAAATCGGATACACATTTTATTTTGTGTGCACCAAGTGAGCCAAGTTAAAGAAAAAAAAAGGTAATCCTCAAGCAGAAGCCAACAAGAGCAACACTTTAACTGGACGAGTCACTGAAGGCCTGAAAATGTCAATATCCTGTCACTGTTACCACCTGGTGAATTCATCCTACTGTTGAAAGATGTCAAAAATTTGACCGACCAATACGCAGACAGCGTAGCCTGCATGTAGGCAAGTCACCAATGTAGTTTGTATTGTAGATGCTGACACCAATAAGAGTATAGTCCTATATCTAAGCTAATCACCACTCCAGTACTGTGGTTGACAATGTTGACAGAAGCCAGGTCTTCAGTCCTGGGTCAGAAGGTCCTCTTGTGTCTCCAGGAACTCTGACAATGTGGCCATCTCCACAGGAATCAACAGGTACTCCATTCCATCATGACCCTGAGGACAGAATTCAGAGAGCATATGACGTCAAGTCTAAGCTAAGATGATCTAAATTACTTCAGAAAGGAAATATATAACAAATGAAATGTTAAACAAATACACTTCAAGAATCACAACAAAAACATAGGGTGGCTTTTTTTATCTGTGTCCAACATAAATATCAACAATGAACTTATGTCACCAAGGAAACAATTTTATATATTATACCTCAGGGTAATACTTTGTTTTCATTGGTCAATACACAGTCACGATATTCCGCAAAACATGATGTACAACAGTCATGAGGCAATGTACAACAATCACGCGCCAATAACAAACGATCTATACTGCTTATTGTAGAAGTCCGCTCTATAACATCCACTTGCTGATAAAGTAAACAGTCGGACGATGGCTTTCTCAACTAGCAGGAGCGTAAAAGTCCAGCAATTTAGGGCTTCAGCAGACAAGGTCATATCTTTTCCTTTTTCTTCAGCTTTCTTCTTTCGGTATAATGAAACACATAGAGCATGCTGTGGGATTGCATATGAGAAATTGTGAGCTCTCAACAAGTGATGTCCAACACGTGCTCACAATTTCTCATAGACAATCCACGGCATGCGCTATCTGTGTAATGTATCACAAGTCATGTTTGAGCATCCCTTAGTGCGTGCAATCAGACAGTATTTATTTTCTTGATTTATAGCGAACTTCATATTTAGCACTGCTGCAGAATGTTTCCCTTTTATAATACAACAGTCAGGTTTATGGGTTGAGTAAACCACTGCCTTTGCCAGGTAGCTAAACAGTTGAATCGGAGCCTGTGACCTCACTGGAAAGCAGACGAGCGACTGCGCCGAGAGCAACAGCCTTCAACAGTTTTCACGCAATGGTGAACATAACCTGCCTAAACAAGTCAGGTCCAAGCTGTGTAAAGTCACATCACTGTCTGCTGATAAGCCGCAGTGTTTGTGAACTACCTCTATGCTGCATAAGCACAAGAACAGAATCTTCTGGAATAAGCTCAGAGCCATGCACAGTGCCTTATGTTGTACGGCGCAAGATGGCAGCAATAGCCAGTATTAATTTTTGCTATTCATAACTGCTGAGGCAAACTTTATATCAAAAGATTGGTTATGTCAACTGTGACGTTACAACTGCAGCCCACATCATGACACAATGGAACAATGTTGTCGTGTCGAACCCTCCTATACAAAATAGAACCAAAGAGTACACTGCCTGGACCAACAACTTTCTGGTGAGTTATCATCATGTTAAAGGGAGTTAATTCACAGTGAAAATCAGTGAAAGTCATCTCAACACAAAATTGAACCAAAGTCACCTTACCTTTTTAGAGGTGATAAGTTTATGATCTCTGAACTCAGTCAGCTGTGTCCTTAGAGTGAGATCACTGTTGACCAGGAAGTTTTCTCTACATCGCTGGTACATGTCACGAAAAGACATCCCTGAAAAGAACAGAAAACATAAAAGTTTTCAAGTTATTCATTACTGTGTCCAATACATCATAAAATCTGATTTTTATCCTTTTAGATTGACAGGATTTAAGACTGCCTTTAATAACTGAAGGATCAAAGATATGATGACACAATCATGAAAATATGAATCTACATGTTGTAATCAGTTTGCAAAATTTGGATGTGTGAAGCTTTATTAATAATTTATGATTTTGGAATACTACAAGCAGCAGACAACATAACAACAAATATGTACCTAGCAAGATAACCAAGTTTGACCAAAATGCCACAAAAAGTCTGACAACAGTCACAACCATGAACGTGTTGCAGAATTAATATGACCAGCTGGCTGACGTACCATTCTTATGTGACAGGAAAATACAAAGTCCAACAACTACCCAAGGTCAACAGTTGAAAACTAAAGTGCATTTCTGTCAAAGTCTTTTCATTTATCATTAACCGTTTATTAATACTTGTACCTGTAAGAGTCAATGAACATGACTTGCCTACGACATAACAACGAACCTGTGTAAGCTGGGTTCCCTGGTTTATTATCCATCTGGTAGTGAGCGAGCAGTAAAAATATGCGGCGTGCATTAAGCGTCAAACTTCTGAGGACATGGGTGAGAGAGCTGAGAGCCAGCGCGCCCGTCTGCTGCACCAGCAATGAGTTCTCGTAGGAGGTCTCCTCCGTGTAGGGTAAGTAGGTTGTCACATCATACCACAGCCAATTAAACCGGCTGCACTTCATCTGGTCCCAGACTAGAGTCATAAAAGAGAAAGGGGAAAATATTTATGTGCCTACATACTGATTACAAATACACGCAGTTGAGTAGTGTTTTATGGCACATTTAATTTATTTGGTTATTTACTTCATTGTTGTTTTACGTTGTATTCAAGAATATTACAGCCAGCATTACAGTGGAAGGAAACAAGGGTGGCACATTAAAGTCAGTTAGATTACTGGAACAAAGTTTGGGGAAGAGAAAACTGGTGATTTCACTCTTCACAATCATGTACTGGGCTGACTTAGGACACAAAACTTCAGAGTGCAATAATATTCTTGAGTACAGCATAAAACACAAACTGAACAAACAAATAAAAAAATTCAGAGTGCAATAATAAAAGTTGTTTCAGAGTTATCTCTCTTTACCTTGAGACATGTTCAGTTGCCATCTTTATACTTAAACATACTTAAAAATTACAATAATGTAGGATTTAGACTTTTGACCACTGAATCAGAATCACTAAATACAATTAATACATAATGAATAACATGCACTCCCAATCATCTGAGAAATCATGACACACCTTTCTGCTTGGTGTATGCACTCCCAATCATCTGAGAAATCATGACACACCTTTCTGCTTGGTGTATGCACTCCCAATCATCTGAGAAATCATGACACACCTTTCTGCTTGGTGTATGCACTCCCAATCATCTGAGAAATCATGACACACCTTTCTGCTTGGTGTATGCACTCCCAATCATCTGAGAAATCATGACACAACTTTCTGCTTGGTGTATGCACTCCCAATCATCTGAGAAATCATGACACACCTTTCTGCTTGGTGTATCATGAAACATTTATATTTTGTACACGTGAAAATGGCCTCCTCATGCATAAAGAAGTCACAATAAACTAACATAAATGAATCTATAGAAGCTGGGACACAATGTTCTGTAGGAGATATCAAGTGGAAGCCTGCCTTACTCACTGGGCGCTGATGTGGAAGCCCACCTTACCTTAAATCTTCTAATTTGTGGGACATGTATCAGTGGGGCTAAAAGCAAAGAACTTATTTTTCTCGCCCTGTTTTTCAACAGAGTAAAGATATAGATATGTCGTTCATCAGACAGACTAACCACGAAGGTGATGTATGATGTGGAATCTTAACTTACTCAGTCAGACATTGATGTGGTCTATGGAAGAAATGATGTAGAAGCCTTACTTACTCAGTGGGGCATTGATGTGATCTGTGGAAGCTATGATGTGGAAACCTACATGTTACTTACTCAGTGGGGCATTGATGTGATCTATGGAAGCTATGATGTGGAAGCCTTACTTACTCAGTGGGGCAATGATGTGGTCTATGGAAGCTATGATGTGCAAGCCTACATTTCACTTGCTCAGTGGGGCATTGATGTGATCTATGGAAGCTATGATGTGGAAGCCTTACTTACTCAGTGGGGCAATGATGTGATCTATGGAAGCTATGATGTGCAAGCCTACATGTCACTTGCTCAGTGGGGCATTGATGTGGTCTTTGGAAGCTATGATGTGAAAGCCTTACTTACTCAGTGGGGCAATGATGTGGTCTATGGAAGCTATGATGTGCAAGCCTACATGTCACTTGCTCAGTGGGGCATTGATGTGGTCTATGGAAGCTATGATGTGGAAGCCTTACTTACTCAGTGGGGCATTGATGTGATCTATGGCAGCTATGATGTGGAAACCTACATTTCACTTGCTCAGTGGGGCATTGATGTGGTCTATGGAAGCTATGATGTGAAAGCCTTACTTACTCAGTGGGGCATTGATGTGGTCTATTGAAGAAATGATGTGGAAGACTTACTTACTCAGTGGGACACTGATGTGGTCTGTGGAAGCTATGATTTGGAAGCCTTACTTACTCAGTGGGGTGCTGATGTGGTCTATAGAAGCTATGACATGGAAGATTTACTTACTCAGTGGGACACTGATGTGGTCTATGGAAGCTATGATGTAAAAGCTTACTTACTCAGTGGGCCATTGATGTGGTGTATGGAAGTTCTGATGTTGAAGTCCAACTTACTCAGTGGGACACTGATGTGGTTTATAGAAGCTAAGATGTGGAAGACTTACTTCCTCAGTGGGGCATTGATGTGGTCTATGGAAGCTATGATGTGGAAGACTTACTTTCTCAGTGGGGCACTGATGTGGTCTACAGAAGCTATGATGTGGAAGACTTACTTTCTCAGTGGGGCACTGATGTGGTCTATGGAAGCTATGATGTGGAAGAGTTACTTCCTCAGTGGGGCATTGATGTGATCTATGGAAGCTATGATGTGGAAGACTTACTTTCTCAGTGGGGCACTGATGTGGTTTATAGAAGCTATGATGTGGAAGACTTACTTTCTCAGTGGGGCACTGATGTGGTCTATAGAAGCTATGATGTGGAAGACTTACTTACTCAGTGGGGCACTGATGTGGTCTATAGAAGCTATGATGTGGAAGACTTACTTTCTCAGTGGGGCACTGATGTGGTCTATAGAAGCTATGATGTGGAAGACTTACTTACTCAGTGGGACACTGATGTGGTGTATGGAAGTTCTGATGTTGAAGTCCAACTTACTCAGTGGGACACTGATGTGGTCTATAGAAGCTATGACATGGAAGATTTACTTACTCAGTGGGGTGTTGATGTGGTGTATGGAAGTTCTGATGTGGAAGTCCAACTTACTCAGTGGAGCACTGATGTGGTCTATGGAAGCTAAGATGAGGAAGCCTCACTTACTCTGTGAGGCATTAATGTAGTGTATGGAAGATATGGCGTAGGAGCTTTACTTACTCAGAGGGGCATTGATGTGGTCTATGGAAGCTATGATGTGGAAGCCTGGTATCTGGGCCAGCATACTCAGCATGGTCTGTGTTTTCTCAGGTCTCAACATAGAGCCATCAATGTTGTTGAGGATAAGGAACACATCCTCATAGCCTGCAAGAGGCCATGAAACAACAGAAGCTGTTGATATACAGTTATACATGTACATGTACATGGGTCCTGAATTTGTTCATCAGGAAGACAGAAAACAAACATACAGTAGTTGTTAATTGATTCCATGTACTTAACCTTTAATGCCCCAAAAGGTTTTACTTGTACAGTGGTTTAAGGTTTTTTGTTTAATGCATTGTTCCTTGATGCCTTACTAAAGAACTTTTCACATGATGGTGGTGAAAATAGCCAGTATAACCCACCAAAATATGGCCAGTTAGTAACACACCTTCCCATGTTATGGGCAGATATGCACACCACACTAGTTTATGAAGACAAATGATTAGACCACTTACTGTTACCAGGGAAATCTATAAATTTCCTGTCCGAGGTCATGGTTTAGTTTATAAATGGATGCTCAATAGCGTTCCCCTAGAAATGTACATGTATAAGTGCAGCCATGTATAAGAGAAGGAAACTGGAGTTTCAAGAAGCTGTGGCAAGTTACAGGTGATGTCTCTCTTATAAGGTCTTGCAAAGGTGATACACGAACTGCTTCTTGCTGTTAAGGGCCCTAAGGATAATAGGAGTAGGGGATTGTTGAAAATTTTCTGATCCAAATCATGTCTTGTTGAGAGGCAAGCATCTTAACCATGAATTTCCTCCCTCCCCAGCTTGCTTTAACAGTAGATTTGAACAAAGAGCCGTTCTCCATTCAACTAGCAAACAACCACCAATAAGCAGAGTACAATTAACATTTTTAACTTTTTACCTTCCGATGCATAGTGCTGCTTGATAAAATCTACCTGGTCCAATGGATTTCTAAAACTGGCAGAATGGTCTAAAATGTCTTCTGTGATAGAATTCAGAATCTGGAACAGTAAAACGACATGCTATGAAGACAAAGACTATAAAAACAATTTTCTTGTCTTCTTTTGGTTGTTGTTGTAAGATTACTATTGTGGCTACCCTCAAATTCAAGTCTTTTTTTGTTGTTGTTGTTGTACGATTAATTACTATTATGGCTACTTTCAAATTCAAATCTTTTTTGTTGCTGTTGTTACAAGTTTACTATTATGGCTGCTCTCAGATTCAAATCCAAGTCATAATCAAGCAGTAAACGTGGTCAAAACGGAGAAAAGACAGAAATTACCTGTTTTATTGCGAGACTTGGGAAGTAACCGTTGACAACAAGATGAGTGAAATCATGTAACATTTTTATTCTGAACTCCTCGATCAAAGATCGCTTAGATCCCAGGCCGTACAGAACCAGGTTGAAACCATTGCTAATGAAAAAATACAAAATTGGGAATGGAAAAAACACCATATTTAACTTTCAGTGGATGAGAAAATCATCCCATCTTGTAGAGGACAGGAATGAGCACTGAATGATTTATTCATATTAGTTATGGGTGTCTTTTACTCTGGAATATTTCACCAAATGGCTATGCTCATGATCACAGCATCTGACAACTGACAAACCTTTGAAACACCATATACTCTAGACACTTCAAAACACCCCCAAAGTTTTCATTTTGGACCTTCTGAGTTACTGTAGAGCTTTGATAATCAAGTACCGGTACTTCAAACAATGCTCCGGGAATTTCTCTACACACACAAATACATAAAAACTTGTTTCTTTCCGTAAAAGCAGGCTACATTAATTCTGAATTCTACAGACTAAACTCACCACATCTGGTACATCCACTGATTGAACAGGTGGCCATGCTGTTCCACTAGCTGAGCACATTCCCGCTTGTGAGAGGTGAGAACAGACTTCAGGATATTGGACAGTGCAGATTCGCTCATCCGAGATGTGCCAAGTTTGGCTAGAGTCCTGTCTGACGTAGGCCCCGGTCCCCCACTCTGAAGCTCAAAGTAATCCCCAACCATATCCGACTGAAATAGACAAAAAAAGAAAAGAACAAACATTTTTAACAGATAGAGATGGTAAATAAGAACCATTAAAAGGCCACTGCAAACCGTCTCTGAAAAGGCCTTGAGTTATGTCTTCATATTTTTTTTTTTTTCACACAATCATCATGTTCCATGAAGTGAAGAAGTCTAAAAACAAAAAGAAATGTATTTAGAGTGGCAGTTTTCAGTGGCCTTTCTCCTGATATTGACTTAATTTTTACAAGATCTTTTCCTTTAAGATATAAAATTTAATAAGGTCAACACCATTGCCACAGACTGCCTCAGTGGCACTTCCAAGAAACGAGACACTGGAGACGTCAGACCCTACATGCTTTACCACTACAGACACAGCAGTGAAAATACTATAAGAGTTATAATGAAGTTAAAACTAGTCCACAACTCCACTCAGCCGACATTCCGAATTTACATATTATCTTCCACCTCATTGTCTGCTTGTTACTACTCTGGTGAGTGAAGTGGTCTTTAATGTATGGAAGACTGCGCACTTTGGACCATCTATTGGCTTAATGGCACCATGCCAGCTACAAGCATTCAGATCTACAAATTCCCTGTTCATGGCCAGAACTGAAGATGCCCCTGTTGGTCTAAGTTATGCACTTTGTCACTGAGCAAGATCCCTCGCAACTGAAAACAACAAAAAAGAATGGTGTATGAATTCAGCAAATTCTATCGTCATCTAGCTTGAAAGTTTTTACTTACCATATTAGCGTCATCAATGATAGGGCGTCTTCTGGGAGTTCTCTGTGTTGGTCGAGCTGAGGGGGTCTGGGGGTGAGTCTCCTTAGATCCGTCCCCTTCTTCCTCTTCCTCACTGAGGGAGTCAATACTGTCATCTGATGAGTCATCACCTACAGGTACAACAACGGAGGGAGTCAATACTGTCCTCCGATGAGTCATCACCTACAGGTACAACTGAGGGAGTCAATACTGTCACCTGATCAGCCATCACCTACAGGTACAACAATGGAGGGAGTCAATACTGTCCTCTGATGAGTCATCAACTAGAGATACAACAACGGAGGGAGTCCATACTGTCCTCTGACCAGCCATCACCTACAGGTACAACAACGGAGGGAGTCAATACTGTCCTCCGATGAGTCATCACCTACAGGTACAATAAATGAGGGAGTCAATACTGTCCTCTGATCAGCCATCACCTACAGGTACAACAACGGAGGGAGTCAATACTGTCCTCTGATGAGTCATCACCTACAGGTACAATAAATGAGGGAGTCAATACTGTCCTCTGATCAGCCATCACCTACAGGTACAAACAACGGAGGGAGTCAATACTGTCCTCTGATAAGTCATCACCTACAGGTACAACAACGGAGGGAGTCAATACTGTCCTCTGATGAGTCATCACCAACAGGTACAATAAATGAGGGAGTCAATACTGTCCTCTGACCAGCCATCACCTACAGGTACAACAACGGAGGGAGTCAATACTGTCCTCTGATGAGTCATCACCTACAGGTACAATAAATGAGGGAGTCAATGCTGTCTTCTGATCAGCCATCACCTACAGGTACAAACAACGGAGGGAGTCAACACTGTCCTCTGATAAGTCATCACCTACAGGTACAACAACGGAGGGAGTCAATACTGTCCTCTGATGAGTCATCACCTACAGGTACAATAAATGAGGGAGTCAATGCTGTCCTCTGATCAGCCATCACCTACAGGTACAAACAACGGAGGGAGTCAACACTGTCCTCTGATAAGTCATCACCTACAGGTACAATAAATGAGGGAGTCAATGCTGTCCTCTGACCAGCCATCACCTACAGGTACAACAACGGAGGGAGTCAATACTGTCCTCCGATGAGTCATCACCAACAGGTACAATAAATGAGGGAGTCAATGCTGTCCTCTGACCAGCCATCACCTACAGGTACAACAACGGAGGGAGTCAATACTGTCCTCTGATGAGTCATCACCTACAGGTACAATAAATGAGGGAGTCAATGCTGTCTTCTGATCAGCCATCACCTACAGGTACAACAACGGAGGGAGTCAATACTGTCCTCTGATGAGTCATCACCTACAGGTACAATAACCCTCTCATTTAGACTCTCAACAGATGGTCCAATTTCAATTTGTTATCTGCTGACATTGTTGTGACCAGATATAATATTGGAAGCAGATGGCTGAAATGTAACACGGCTGACTGGTCAGTTCAAGAAGATAGCGCAAACGTATCATATCAAGCTGTGTGAACATTTCAAGCAGGTGGCTTAAATGTGATGACAGTCAATGCTGGTTTTACTGAGAACTTTTTCCAGCTGACCAATCAGATTGATGGATATGCAGCTATCGCATTAGAATGTTTTATTATCACAAACATCCACATGATTCAAAATCTTTGATCTTAGATTTTTACAAATACTGCATCATCTATTGTTGTGTATCATTTTTCCTTATCTGTGCTAATTTAGCAGGCAAGACCTACATGTAACTGACTTTCATTTTACTTAGTACTTACTTGTACATGTACTGAATTAATTGCTTTTTGTGATTCCCAAGAACTATCACTTCTACACTGATGATCAAGCTTATTAGAGAAGACAACAGCTCTGTCAGGTACCTGGTAAACCTGCTCATGTAGAAGTTCATGTCAAACCATAGGTGTGTTATCAGAAGCAGGATTTGAACTCGATATATCATTCACCAAGCAATAATGGTCTGCCCCAGGGGTCAACAACCTACCAGGATCTTCTAACATTATAACACCCCCTACAAGTCTTCACCTGGTGTTATAGTTACTGCTATATAACTACTGTGACGAAAACTGACTGATATCCTTTATTTATATAATGTAAATGATACTGTACCACTTAAGGACAATTTCATCGATGTCTTCATGCTTGGTTCCCAAATGCCTGACATTTCTTATTGTTAATGAAAATGAAAATGAAATATCAGAGGAGTTTCGTGGGCTATTTCAGATAAAGATATGTGATGTTGACACTGGTAACAACACCAACAGTCACATTTCGGTGACCAATTGTCACAGATTTGCGGTATAAAACCGTAATGGGCATTGAATTTGAATACATGGTTTATGAAACAGGTATAAACTTCTGGAATTTCTATGGTCTTACCTTGGTTAAAAGTCTTTTAAGAATTATTTCTGACTGGAATGATTCATGCCACGTTGTCGTAGTTTGTAAAGTCTGCCATGATGTTTGCCATTTTGGATTTGGAGGCTTAGAAACTATGATTTTGATAAATACGTAAACGGCTCAAGTGTAAAAATGGTATCGTTGGAATGAGCAGATTTTATAGTACCTGTGTCCTTCAAATTAATGTTTTATATGCCATAATTTGATAGAAATCACTGAGTTTTTCTTTAAGTGAGCGTAAAAAAAATTGTGATGGTTTGGCCATGTTTGCTTTGTTATTGTAGAAAATTATGGGCAGGGCAGAATAAAGGGCAACGGCTGCCGTCTGCACGTCAGCCAAACTACCCGCTGGATTTTAGGTAGTTAGTACCTCCTACTCTGTCTCGATTATGGCGATTGACAGATGGTCCTGGAGGTCTACGACAGGCAAGAGTAAAGGCAAAGGCAACATCAAGACAGCCCAAAGAAGTTAATTAGAAGGTACTACAGCAGTGATCTAACTTTACTTTCTAAAGTGCTTGCTCTCAGATCAAGCTATCAATAAAAAACGTTTGCCCACACTAAATTTCACTAGCCATGGCATGGCGCAACAATAGTTTTTCTTTATTTTTTTGTATACATATATATTAAATTTGTAATGAATTAAAAGCAACACTTTATCAATCAACATTCGTGCATAACATTTGTGCATTTTTACTTTAATTACACATTACAGCCCTGAAGTGAAGAAAAAAAAAATACACTGACTTCAGATTTGTGTTTCATCACTTACTACTGTTCTTCGTTCATATACTAAATTAATACCCATAGTCCACTCAGAATCAGCCAAACATTATCCTCTTATACCAAATGAAAAAAAAAATGGAAATACTGTTCTTCAACAAAACTGTATTTTGCCACTTCAAAATTTTCTGTTTTATTCAGCAATGGGGTAAAAGAGGTCTATTTTACCTCCATGACTCAGTGATGACATCTCCAGTTCGTGGCTTTTATTTCTACACGACCCTGAGACCACATGATTTTGAAGTTGAGTGAATATGACGTATTGATGGATAACCCTAAATCTAATCCCAACCACTGTATTACCAACTATAAATTCTCTCCCTGTAAATGTGTCACGTTTGATGAAAAAAGTGCGGCATGTGTTTTTTTTTTTTGATCGTCGCACTCCAGTTCTTGGCTGTCACGCAATGCAACTGTTTTGGCACCTGGCACCATGTAAAACCATGACCTATTGCCCAATGCCGATTTCACTTACATTCGCAAGCAGGAAAGCATTAAGTCACACCACTACACAGATGAAAATTAAGAGTTGTTGAAGAATACAGTTACAGAGAATCTCAACATATTGAGGAAGAGTCTATACTCTGACAGGGGATCAACATGGATCAGGATAGACACCGGGATCACCGATCTTCCAAGAGGAGTTGATCTTGATTGACAGAGGGCTGAGTTAGTATATGCTGATCCAGCAGGAGATTTGCATGATCTGACATGAGATCATTAGTGGGCTACGCATTATGTATACAGAATTCAGAGTTACACTGAACACATTCAGATTGTAGGAGTACTCCAGCATTAAACTATTTGTGAGGGTAACGGTTGAATAGAAATTCCAGCTCATATACCTGCTGCGATATTTTCATACTTCTAAAAGCTGCTCGTCTCTTCAAGCTGTTTGAACAGAGGCCAGCAAGAGATGTGCCCCTTGAAACTGCCTCTCGCACGTGGCTCTGCTGATTTGAAGGAATATTTGCTGATTTGACCATTTATATATATGAATAAATGGATTTCACTGCTCGGTGATAAAACCACAAAATAATACTTGGGATCTCCTATTCTCCTATTACTCCTATTACTGATCATACATTAAAATAACTCATAAATAACTCATATTGAGAGTAAATCCATACTTCTGAAGTGGTGTCTCCAATTACTCGATGTAAATGTCAATCTCATACCCTACCGGTACCATATCTGACATTTTTATCTCAGAGCTGATAGAGATTAACTGATGGTTAACAGAGCAATGTAAAGCCTATATTCCTAATCTCTAAGTTACATAAGACTGCTTAAAAAGAAAATCTGCTACACTATTATAATTACAGCCACTTGTTCTGATGAGAACATGCAGCTGTCGTCTGTGACCTACCTTCTAGATGATTTCTCTTTCTCAACCTGAATGGTGTGGTCGCTTCAATTCTCTTCCCCTTTGAGCCAGTTTTTCGTTTTGTAGGTGTCTTCTGATTTACATCTGAAACAATTAAAAAAACAGGTATTTCTACCCCGACAGCAGCACATACATGTAGATGTAATGTCAGAAGTGTGACAGCTCTCTCCACTGGAGCAAAACAACACGTGTGGGATTTGCTTATTCAACTTAACACCTTTATGGAACAATTTACAAAGAAAGTAATGAACAGGTTTAGTTTAACCTCAGCTATGTATAGATGCCCTAAAAATGAAATAAAATGGGAAGTGAAACTTTTGCCACTGAACCTACATGAAGTACGTCCCAAAGACAGACAAGACTAAAGGGAGATCATCTAGAGGCAAAACTGTGGAACATCCACTTGGAAGTATACACTGCATGTACCCTACTGTGAAGCCCTGAGGCTCGAGGCCAGATTATCATGGAGAGGTTCTAGAATTTTACAAAGCAGCACACAATGGAACAATATACTGTTTTATGCTTAATACAGAATTAAATGTAACCTTAACCATTGTCTTGTCAATTATGGGACAGCTTATAAATGCTTATTGTATCATTGGAAAACCTAGGCAGGAGACGAGCAAGTTACAAAATTTCTCTGACTTTCAAAACAGATACATGCAGAAGCATTCCCAAAAGATCTTACTAAAACCTTGTGTTGCTCGTTTCTGTGAAGACTTAGATCTGGGAGTCCTTTCACTCTGAGACTTAGATTTCGGAGTTCTGGCTTCATTAGCTGAAAATACATAAACCAATGTCTTAATGATTAAAGGCTACGTTCGGAGATGGGTCAGCAAACACAATTACAAATCTTGATAAAATTATCACGAAATTTCATATGATTTATTTATGATCCTTTCAGACAAGGAATGTTAGTTTACAGAACCAAATCTGCAGGATTTTGATACTTTCAATACCAGCAATCTTGTTAAAAAACCTTGTTATAAGCATCCTATATATCATGCTTGTATATCTTACACATACCCTTCTGTATCATTTGATCTGACTTTTTTGTGCTCTTAAACTGGAAAAGATCAGCTCCTTGGACAAAGACATTGTCATCCTGAAGAGGGCCTGAAACAGAGTGCATAAATCTTTTTAATGTTTAACCGACTGTGGTTAGCTCATTTAGTTGTAAGATGTGTTTTACATCCACATTTAATAACAGTTCACTGGTATGAAGGTGGACAGGTTCGTGTCCAACAGAAACATAGTGGAGCTCAGAGAAAACAGCTCCCCTCCTCCTCCCCCCACCATGTTAGGCCCTCCCTGATGTAGCTCACAAGACTTGTAACTCACAATGAATGTGTGTTAATAGACAGTAAAGTACTAAAAATGTTTAAGTTGGTCTTCTTACATGTCCTTTATTGATAAAAGCACAGTTGTAGGAGGTTTGTTCCTGAAAACACACAATATACATTTTCTTGTTTCCTTTAAGTTTGAATGCATAATTCTCATTTTCAGAAGTCCACACTTACAGCTGAAATTACACTTCGTTAGTGATATCTATGAAACATACAATATTAAGAGTAAGTAAGTAAATTACAGTAAGATAATTAAAATTTTTTTCGAGGAATTTTTACACAACAGTGCAACATCATCACAGCATATGTCCATGTACTGAACAGGGGATGTTATATCATGTCAATTTCAGTGTTAACTACTTCAATGAACAATAAAGTTATGAGAGAAGGCTGCTTTCCACCACAGGAAAATCCCACCAATTTCAGTCTCGAGTACCAAGTCTTACCAAAAAGGAGTGTGTCCAAATTTTCCACATCGCTGTCATCATCACTTTCATTCTGCTTACTCTTTGATGTACTTCTGTAACTTCCTGATCTTAAAGCTGAAGATCTTTTTCGGAGACATAAGTCTGTGGAGAGGAAAAAGTTTCCCTTTCACAGCACGCCTACATCTTTTTTCATTAACAAAGAGTCCTCCCTTAAGAATGTTAAGTCATAAAAAGAACAGGAGTTGAAAAGTTTATAGGTTGATGCCACTGATGGTTGCTGCCCCAATTCTCAGATGTTAGGGCACATGTAATTGTGAAAGGCATATCACCATATCCTTTACTGTGTGACCAAAATTTATTTATTTACTTATTTGATTAGTGTTTCACGCCATACTCAAGAATATTTCACTTACACAATGGTGGACAGTATTAAGGTGCCCAGGGGAAACCCATGACCATCTGCAGGTTGCTGGCAAACCTTCCCATGTACCACACGAGAAGAAGCCATCTGGGTGACCAAAACAGTACAACTTCCAAAAGAATTTTTCACACTGGTACAGAAATACATGCAGGACTTCACTGTCTACAGCATTTAATCTTACATGTAATTCCATGTCACTGAGCATGTCTTACAGTCCTATCCTTATCAAAAACCATGCAATGTTTACATGAATATATATGGCCAGAAAAATTCCTCTCTATATCGTACTGCTATATATTTCTTTATTATTATTTTTACTTATTTTTTTTATCATATATTTATTTATTTATATTTTGGGGGGAAAAGGGGTGTAATTTTGCATTATACTGAACAATACTCCTAAACAGGTTATGTCTTGTGGATTTGTTTGCGATACAGATACCGGTAGTAAATGCGAGCACAGTAACGGTATGGCCTAATGACCGGATGAAAAACCCGGATGGGAAGAAGAACTGGATAACAGGGTACCAAGGTAGCTATAAATGTCGACTGAAGGAAAACTACCTCATTTATCGTACTAAACTCAACGCATACTGAAAGAAGAGTTTCTTGATTACCGGTAGGCCTACATACAGTCATTAGGCCCTACCACCAGTCATACTTTGGATTGTCAGGAGCAAATATTTCCTCAGGTTAAACTTTAAATCTTCAAGTCACCATTCTCCTGTATGCAGTTCCCCGCTGAATGCCAGGATTCAGGATAAAACTGGTAAATTAGATAAGGTAAGACTACACTTCGACTTTTTGTGCATACGTGAATTGATGTAGGCTGCAAAGTTGGCAATTACCAGACTGACGCTCCTCGGCATACACAATGTGGTTGACCACATCGTCGTCCCCTGCGAACGTCACAGAAACCTTTTTCCGGGCCGATGTCGCCATTTCCTCTTCGATGGTCTTCAAAAGCGCCCCGACTAACACCAGTCTGTTGAAAATAACAGGTTCTACATCACATTTGTACTTGGTGTTCTGTCTTTCCCCGAATTTCAATCTCAGCTGACCATGTGAGCAAGAGGGCTATACATACATAGAAACTACTTAACCGAAACGGACTAATTTAGAGCGACATTCTGAGCTTTGCCCCAAAAGAAAAGTAACTCTATGTGATCTATGTAGTTTTATCATATAAGACATTTTAATCCAAAGTAACTTCGAGATTAAACTTCAATCCTTAATCACAAGTCATTTTTATAACATAAGCCATTGTCCGATAGTATTGCAGGTTGAAGTTTCGGGGAATAGTGTTGTGGCGCGATTACTTCCCGCCACGAGCTGTCCGTCAGGCACCACTGAATCTCAGCTGTTCCTGATGTGTTTTGAGTTCGCTTTCGACATTTTCAGTTGTGAAGCATACACTGTGTTGGTCATGCTAAATGTATAGATTGTGCTATCTGGATTTGTAAAGAATAGGTTGAGCTATTGTTTGTCGCTGACCCACTTTTCCGATGTTCATTGAGAAAAGGACATTTTTCAATGAATTGACATCACCCTACCACGTGACATCACCCTCATCCTTACTACTGCCCAGCTATCTTCAAAATACAGTTGGTAAGTGGAGGAAAGATGCAAGTAATCTTATAGTTTACATCTCGGAAAGTTTAGTGGTTTACTTTTGCGTGCTTCTTGGGAAATGATATAGATACGCCAGTGCAGCTCTCCTTGTCGACAATGGAATACTATGGATAGAAGGCAAAATTATGTGTACCGATGGGAATGAGAGATGTTACGACAATGATTTGGCCAGTTAGACGCATGTGGAGTGCTTCCTCGGGTGCCAACTCTCCGTCACCACGTCAATCACACTAGGTGTCCGTGGCTTCATATACCCTCATTTTGGATGGGCTACAGGCCTGCAGCCTTCGCACTGTAGAGCTGCGTCTTGGAGACCCTTGTGGAGTCATGTCAAAGATTTTAAAAATGGTACTTGTTCCTGCCTCTTCTTACCACTCGGCGCTGAGAGTTCAGAGCAAGGAAACAGAACTGGTCAGGCAGGCCAACAAGGAGATACCTCGTCGTCATATGACTGCAAAATTGTTGAGTAGATGTTAAACCAAGCATAAATACATACAGACTCCATCAAGAAGAGCTGAGCATGCAGTTCTGTGACGAGGATATGATCATGTAGTTTTGTTAAAAACAAACTTGAAGTAAGCATATACATATCAATAAAGCACGCCTCCTGTGCACCCGCACGCGCGTTGTCTGGAGCTGCATGCGGACACAGGATCTCAACTCACCCTCGCTGTGAATTTTAGCATTTCGATCAGCGCCCACCCTCCCATATGCAAACATCGTCTGGCCGACCAGGACACTACCTCGTGCAGTCGCCTAACATTTATTTATTTATTTGATTGGTTCTTTTCACGCAGTGCTCAAGAATATTTCACTTCTACCACCGCAGCCAGCATCATGGTGGGAGGAAACCGGACAGGGCCTAAGGGAAACCCACGACCATCCTCAAGTTGCTGGCAGACTTTACCAGGGGTGCCGTTGCGCTATTTATTACCTAATTTTTAAAGCTTTAAAAATATTTTCAAACCTTTGGAAATGAAATTCAAAACGTTAGAAATAATTTTAGAGCTTTGGAAATGATTTTTTTTATGCTTTTGTGCAGATTTTAATGCTTTTAATCTTGGATATACAGTATACTTGATAGTATTGATCTCTGTGCTCACTTTCTCAGGGCCCAGTCAGTGCTTTCCAAGCAGTAGTGTAAGTTACATTTTTAAAGCCTTAAAAGTACCTTTAAATCTTTCAGAATAGGTAATAAACAGCAGAACAGCACAACATAAGCATGGACTTATATAAAGGCCTGTACGTCATTATACCCGTATAGAGCTATATGCAGACATCTGTTGTTGCCCGCTGGATATGTGGCCCTATGTATATATTGTCATTATTGCAGGCTTACATACATACTTACTGATAACTCTTATATGGCCTTTATATCAGAGAGTGCCTGCATTCATGTATGGTACAGTACATATAGTCACCTGGGGCTAACTTAGAACAGCAACATGTACAGGGCTGTTATTAATGGTTCACTGAAATATTGCTGATGTGGTGTTAAACCGTCATCATTCATTCATTTGCTAATTGGATAGTATTGTGTTTTCTGCACTATATTTAAGTACTTTAACATATATATGTGTGTGTGTGTATATATATATATATATATATATATATATATATATATATATACATATATATACTTGCGAAAGTTAGCTTATGGGCATGTTATTTCCCAAGTCTTACCATGCATGTGTTCCATTTTTGTACAATATCCAGACACAGATGTAGATAGACTTGCAGTGGTACAAGACAAAATAGCCAGAAGAACAAACATATCACACATGGAAATGGCAACCTTTAATAGAGAGATATTGCTTTATATATGGGTATGTTGGAACCAGAACTGGCGTATTTTGCCTCATAGGAAGCTGACACCACATTCTGAAGGGACAGTACACTATAGATATACATACCTCAAAGGTAGGTGTGTGTGGGTGGGGGTGGCTCCGTGGCTCAGTCGGTTAGAGCGCTATCGCAGCATAATAACCCGAAGCCTCCCACCAATGCGGTCCCTGTGAGTTCAAGTTCAGCTCATGCTGGCTTCCTCTCCGGCCATAAGTGGGAAGGTCTGCCAGCAACCTGTGGATGGTCATGGGTTTCCCTTGGGCTTTGGCTGGTTTCCTTCCACCATAATGCTGGCCGCCGTCGTATAAGTGAAATATTCTTGAGTACGGCGTAAAACACCAATCAATAAATAAATCAAAGGTGTGGGGGTCAGGTTCCAAGACCAAGTTACTTGTTCATGTATTTGTATTTCTATGAACATTTTGAGACTGTGTGGTATGCCTGCATGTCATATAAGCTTTAACCCGTTAGGCTACTTGAGGGGGCCTCCGTGACGGAGAGGGTTTTCACCTCAGTGCAGCATATTGACCAAGGTGCCTCTCACCAATGCGGTCGCTGTGAGTTCAGTCCAGTTCCATGCCGGCTTCCTCTCCAGCAACCGCCAGAAGGTCGTGGGTTTTCCCCAGGCTTTGCCTGGTATCCTACCACCATGATGTTGGCCACCATTGTATTAGCGAAATATTCTTGTGTATGGTGTAAAACACCAATTAAATCAAATCAAAATTTAGCCATCCCTAAAAATGTGTTCCTTGGGCGGAACCCGATCGACCCTCCAAAAACGGCCTACTGAAAAGTCTTTATTGGCATTTTAAAAAAGTTTTTTGTTATGTAAAAAATGAAAAAAAAAAATTCCAAGGCCCTATACCAACCGACCCTATTTTTTAATCATAGGATCAGGTTACACCCATCAAACAGTTTTGACAGGATAGCCTTAGCGTCCTATGGTGATTACCCCTCGATCATCAAGTCTTGTGAAATCTGGTTGCTTTTTGTCAAATTGGGCTGCACTTCGTTGATGTGCGTTGGCATTTTGTCTTCTCTTATCTAATATTTGCAAGTTAATACTATGAATGTTCTACCCGAGACTTCAAAAAACGAATAGGGGACATCCCAGGTTGTGTTTGGTAATTCACGAAAATACAACTGTTTTAATGAAGTGGATAAGCAAGGAACACACCTGGGATGTTAATAACATGTCGTGATGATTATCAAAAGCATACAGGCGTTTTGTCTGCCTACACAGGAGAGACTCTCCTGATTAAATGTTCACATATTACATAACAAAATTGCAACAGACTTTGGCGCATATCGTGAAAGTAATCATATGGTTATGTTTGAATTGTCTTTGTACGAAGTAGGTAAATTGTTATGTTGTTATTTGTGCATATCTGGAAACATATGAAGAAGTAGGTGTGCATGACTGCTTGGTCCAAATCTGATGGAGGAGTCGCCAGAAACCACGGTATGGAAGCCACTAGATGTGCTCAAGAGCTGTTCAGGTGAGTTCGTTAGAGATTTGATTGAGTTGATTGGTATTTTACGCCGTACTGAGGAATATTTCACTTGTACGACGGTGGTTAGCATTACGGTGGGAGAAAACCGAACAGAGCCCGGGGGAAAGCTACCACCATCCGCGGGTTGCTGGCGGACATTCACACGTACGACCGGTGAGGAAGCCAGCGTGAGTTGAGCTTCAACTCACAACGATGGCATTGGTGAGAGACTCCTCGGTCATTACGCTACACGGGAGCGCTAACCCACTCGGTGACAGTTATCCACAAAGATGGGGCATGTAGTACTGTAAACACTTCCTGAAAGTTTATCTCTCCATGCACAGCTGGTTAGCACACGGTTCGGCAGGTGAGAATCCATCTCCGACGAGATGGGCTGCCCGAGCTGTACCAGGAATGTGGCAAAAGATTGCTATACTCTTCGGGCTCTGTATTGATTTCTTCTAACAGTAAACTGCCAATTCCAGTGAAGCAGCACTAGGTGCTACTAGGTTTGTCGACAATGGGTCTGGCGTGCTACACGGAGACACCGTAGTCATGTTATCGAAATAATGTTTGAAAACGACAGTAAACCGCAATCAAAGTAACAAACCAGACTGTGAGGAGTATGGAGGTGTGACGTAACACTGTTGTGGAAACCAGATGGTCAGTTGTTGGAACATGCTCAGTGAGGAGTACTGAAGTGTGGCCGAAAACTGCTGTTGGTTTTAAAAAAGTTTAAAAAGTTAAATACATTTGCCACGCGTGATATTAAAGTACATGTCAGGAACTATTCAGTTAAATACGGCTGACATAGTTCAGCCGAGTTTTTCTGCCTGAACGATTGTCGTTCATGAGTTATAGTGTTGCAATCGTACACGCATGGTCAAAGGGTGTCTGGAGTTATGGCCCTATTTATTAGCAAACTAACTAAATGACACTTAATAAAAAAAAAAAATAAAAAAAAATAAAAAAACAAACAAACAAAAAAAACCCCGTCATAGACTGTAGGCCTTTAGGGTTTCATGCCTACTCTCATGCTGTTACAGGTCCGAAGACTATAGCTCTGGTTGTCTTGAACCGCCCATTAGAACCTATGCGAAAAGTGTTGGATATCTTATGGCAGAAAGGCAGGTATCTTGTTACGTTCTGGTTTACAAGGCTGACTTGTGATGTCACATATTTATAAGGCGCATTCTCATGTCCAAAGGAAATCACCTGCAACAAAGCACAGAAGTTTTTCTTATCCACCACCCCCCCTCCCACCTGCCCCGCGTAAGACTTAATACCCGTTGCATCCTTCCTTTAGCCAAATTCATAACGTTAACCTATGGGTCGATAAAAGCCAAGTTTTGAAAATCTGCCGTGAGTATTTTATCTGCTTTCGGAAAGTCAAGTTTGGCCTCACTGATTATACTCCAAATGGAGGCTGAGGAATCCCTAGTGCTAAGGATGCACAGCAGTACGTCAGTCTCATGCAATAAATGAATTATTTCAGCCATGATCAAAGTAGCAGTAGACGGTGGGGCTAGTGGACTGGAAGCGATAACCAAGGGCAATAACATCCCAGATATCATAACGGGCGACTTTGACAGCTGTCCCCCAGAGAGCATCAACCGGTTTCGGGAGATGGTAAGTGTGCTATTGGCCAAGTATATTGGTCGTAATCTACATAATTTTTATGCTTTTAACCAGATTCTTTAGAATTTTCATAATTGGTTTCCCACAGGTCACCAGGGAAGCGCGCATGCTTACTGGAAACATGTCTCGACCATATTAGTCACCTGAACAAAGGAATGTAGGGATGAACTTGTACTTTTAGTAATGGGACTTGTACGGAGTGCAGTAAACCTCACGGCTTCATAGAAAATAAGGTTGATATTAAAATATAATGAAAGATACCAATATGCTTATCCGTTAGCAAGTATGTAGTCATCTCTGTTATTTTTACTAAATGACTTGTTTTGTGTTATTTTTCGAGGGAGTGGAAATCATAGAGACACCGGATCAAGATTTCACGGATTTCACCAAGTGCTTGAAGGTTGTGGCCAGAAAGGTCAATGGTTCAAAGGAAAGGTTGTGCTTTGTCGTCTCAGTATCTACTGTTCTTCATATCAATACCTGTATGTTTACTTTTTGTCCAGGCTCGTGAGAAGTATATGTGTATATATATTGGCGTTACTGAGACTTTTAGGTTGCCTTACTTCGTGCATGGTACATAACATACATCAGAGTTTCGTCCCCTTCACCTTTGCTTGTTTGAGGAAGATAGGTTTAGGGTCTTCAAGGGTATTTCGAGACGAGGGTGAGGTATTACTTATTGTTTTAATTGTTTAATTTGATTGGTGTGCCATACTCAAGAACATTTCACTTATATGTCGGTCGCCAACATTATCGTGCGAGCAAAGCGGACAGAGCCTGGGGAAACCCGTCACCATCTACTGGTTGCTGCAGACCTTCCCAAGTATGACCGAAGGGAAATCTGCCAGAGCTGGAGTTGAACTCATAGCGATGACGTTGTTGAGTGGCGCCTGGGTTATTGTGCAGTAATATCACGCTAACCACGAGGCCACAGAGGCCCCGGCTAGGTATTAAAGCGGACATCAAGGGCTAGTGACGCTAATGTCAACTTTGTTCATGGGAAATTGAACGATTAGCTGGGTAAATTTAATACCAAATTGAACTTTATCACAGATTTGAACAACTGAACACTCGCTCCTGAACTAGTTTCTTCGGTGTTGTTTATTTGTCGTGAGTTAACCCTTTAACACTCAGGTCGTTATAGATCCAGATTATTTCAAAGAGTTTCGCTGGCTTTATTTGTTATTTATTTTATTAAAATTTTCCTCTGCTTTGGGGAAATTCTCCAAAAGAGTGCATTGATTGATCTGGAATCAGGTCAGTAGAATAGTAGTGCAGTAGAATAGGTTTCCGATTATTCAGCCATTTTCTATATGTTGGCTCCACGTTATGTTTAAGAGACGAGATCTTAGATCTATCGACATAGGTAGGCCTACTCTCTGGCTTTGCCCATGTGCCGTAAAGCCATAATCATTCACTCTCTAGCTAAACATTAAGGGATAGTGCCAGCCCAGTTACTGGTCAGCCCAGGGTTAATACGCCCTGACAGAGAACATAGGATGTCCCGTTTGGTGACTTTGACACGATGTTCAAGTGAGATAACAATATAAAACGACAATATGATCGTCTTACTACAAGAAGACATCATCATGACATGACCGAGATGACATCAGACACCAAGAAACAATAGGAGTGACATTCACATGGTTGATGTGTTTCTAGGAGTGTGAAGGAGTCGTAGTATTGGGAGCCTTTGGCGGTCGATTAGACCACGTCATGGCCAACATCAACACCTTGTTCGAAGCCAGGGAATTCCTGAACAAACCCATAGTGCTATTCTCCAAGGAATCCGTCGCCATCCTGTTGACACCGGTGAGTTGGGAAGGAAACTTGCTACATGTATGGTCAGTAAATTTGTTCGGTTTTTGTATTTTTTTGACCGAAGTCCAATCTGGGGTGTGTCTTTAAACAACTGAAGTCCAAAACTACTGAGAGCTTGAATTAGTGGGTTAAACAGAACAGTCATGAAGATTCTTGAAACTGGGTCTAGTTCTTTTGAATTTTTTCACTTATTGCATTCTTAGTATAGCGAAAAACCATAATCATTTGATTGTGTAGTTCAGAATGTTTTTTGTCATATTTATGTGGACAGCAGTTTTAACGAGATCCAAAACTTTCTTCAAGATTGTTTGTTATAAATATGTAACGTTTAATAAATAGAACATTGAAGCCTTACACGAAATGTGACAACATGAGGAAAGGAACAGGGAATTACTTCCGTACTGAATCGCAATTTGGTATGGTAACTGGCGCCTAAAAGAGGCCTAAGGAGTGGAGAACAGTGTCCCATTCAGGGTCGTTTCACACTGGATTGAGCAGAAATCATTTCCCGTGTAGCAGTATTGACAATTCTACGAAAGTTTTACTCAGTGATTTGCTTATGGGCCCACTTCCGTTCGTCGGGCGTTTAGGATGTTATCTGATTCTACCATTAAGTTTTTGGTGCCATTTTAAAGTATTAAAGTGATCATGCTTTAGGGAAGACACAAGATTGAAGTTCAGACAGGGTTAGAGGCTGAGTGGTGTGGATTGGTGCCTGTCGGTGGCCCCTGCAAATCTGTCACTACCACAGGCCTGAAATGGAACCTCAGTGAGTATGCTTATTAGTAGGGCAATGGTAAATAGTGGAAAAACCTTAGCTCATCAGGAGCCGGATTTATCTGACGTTTGAATAAATAATACCTGGTTGACTTTGTCACAAATAACAATTATTTAATAAAAATAATGTGTAGTTTTAAATTTGTAAATGTGACCTGTGTTATGGTAAATGCTACAAACGTTTCTAGCTTTCATGAACATCTTGTAGAAACATCGGCTGAAATGCGCCGAAATTTTGAAAATTGAAAATTTGGTTTCAGCGGATCATAATGGTGACATGTTGATCCCAACCAATATCATGTCAAAATTAAACCTTAGATGCACACAACATGTGTTGAAGTTGGAATTCGTTCTCTCTTTGCTATACCGGTAAATCATTTTGTAGGTAACAGTACAATGAGGTTCGGTGAGTTGATTTCCACATCCAATACCTATGACGGAAGTGGCGTGGTAACGGTATTGAACTCCGATCCTTTACTGTGGACAATGGGGTATAATTGTAAGGTTCTGTAGAAGATGGCCATCATCAAAGGTAGCTCCAGGTGGCTATTTTACTCCTGTCTATGCACTGGGCATGCGTCGTATGATAGCCACAGCGGCAAACAATGGTAGCCCTCACAACGCTTCACACCGAGTCCGATAAGTCCTTTCTGAACGACTTGCTTGTCATCACCGAGTGGAATTTACAGGGGCTGTTCCGTGTGTGGCCGAGGTGAGAAGTAAGAGGCATAGTTGACTCCTTTTTGGGCTGCAAACATTGTTTACAAAGGACTTATCGGACTGGACATGAAATGGTGTAAGGGATACCCTTTAGTTGCCGCTGTGGCTACGTGAAAACCAAGGTGAAACAGCCACCAGGGGCAACATAAAAGGTTGTTACACTGTTTCATTTTGGTCCAAGGATGTGTAGTGATGCTTATAATTGACTTTTCCTGGTGGAGATATGCCAAGATTGGAAGGAGACATCTGCGGAGATCACTGATTCGTATTGTACATGAATAGCCATTTAACCCACTGTCTTAAAACTCAATTGTTATATACGTTAATAATGTTAATCGGACATTTGGCTGTGGGCTGAGGAGAGAAACATCAAATAAAATTTTAAACGCTTTACAAAATGGTGAGAGAAGGTTGTAATTTAACACTTTCCTGTACCAAATTAACACCTTTGGGTGTTGCGTTCCGCATTATAAATGTGGAGAATCTGGTAATGTACCCTTGCGTTAGAATCTGCAAACTATTTTTACCCGGCGTAACATTTTTACAAGGCGGCAGGTTTTAAGATGTATCATTTTATCATCTTAACATGTTGACAGTTAACATATGAGCGTCCACTTTATCTTGTGGGTTAACCTCTGAATCCATGTGGAATGTTTCTTGTATGTCATCGGAACATAACCGATTTTAAGCAATATTGTATAAAACCTTACATACACCTTTTATCGAGCTCGTGTATATTTTTGTAACGACACCCCTGGAAGGAGTATTATAAATACCCCTACATTTAATGAGTGCTTATGTTTTCATGCATTATTCTATTTCTACATTTCTACTATCTCTGTAACATAATTCAGAATCAGACGACATATACAAAATATATCCTAAATTGTCATGGACAAGAAGTCTGGGTTTATATATATATATATATATATATATATATATATATATATATATATATATACGTATGAGCAAAATCTGTGAGTGATCATTTTTGTTTCATTTATATATTTTTATGAACCAGTGACTAACTCAGAAATTGGTTTGATTACATCACCTGACTGCTCCTTTGAAACAAGATTGTAAAAGACGAATTGTGTGACGAACAAAAAATAACCATTACACTTAAGACAAGTATATCCGTGTAATTATTTTATTATAACTTTCAAATAATATTAAGTATGTTCTAGCATGTGGGTATATTGAGAGAAATTAATCCAGTAGAACCTACTTGAGTGTGCCCATGTAGTTGTGTCAAACAAGGATGCTATATAATTTTAACTGTAAAAAAAGAGTTGTGTCACACAAACTTTGGCCTTCACAAGGTTCCAAGTGTTCCATTATGTTGTACATGTGCCGTAAGATGTGCATGTGGCACAAAATTGGGCATCTTAACATTTTTCTGAACTGCATATAGAAGAGGATCATTTATTTAGCATATCATTTATCTGGTGTCCCAGCAGTATATAATGAAGTGTAATTACACTGACTTGTTGAAGGGTGGGGGGATTGTAAAAGAGCGTCATGTTTTGATAAATTCCGCATTCAAATGCTTTGTTTGTGGTATTTTGGGTATCTACAAGGTGGTGACAGTAACACGACTGGACGCTGGCTGGCTGGTGGGTGAGTCGTTCGTCTGTCAGAGCCAAACGGGCCATAACCAGAAAGGTTACACACTACAGTCCAACTCTCGCTTTATGCTGCCGATCCCCATCTTAAAGTCAGGAGATTTGTGCGGTATCTATCGAAGGACTTCAAAGGACAAATCTTTATTAGTAGCCTAGGTATGACTAAAAAATATTTAGGTGACTTATCGTCATTTTGATTGTTTTCAGACTGTTACAGGTGTGGTCGCTTTCGTTTTGATTTTGTGATGCTTTCGACCTCCACGGGCCTCCCACCTTCTTGGTACTAGACCGCCATCTTGTAAAATCATTCATCGTAGAAAACCATGTGTGACTGCCGTACTCAATAAATATTGCTTCACTCGCTGAATATAGAAAATCAATAGCAGTTCAACAGTAGTTGGTTTGGATCACTACATTTTGTGGTTTTTGCCGAATACCCACATCCGATCTCAGATCGGTAGAGGGAAAATCAGGCCGCGCGACTTTCAGGCCAACCCTACCGCGAGTAATGCCAGTACTTATGTCAAGCGGCTTAAAGCATTTTTCAAGGAATGAGAACGAAGATGTCATATACTAGAATGCTACAGATCCATGCCTATATCTGCTATAAACAATACAGATCTAAAAGTAAGTTTAGGTTTAAACTTATTTTAAACGTGTCAGAAGTTACGAGTCGATAATATCGAAAATTGGACACTGTATAATGTATCAAATTTCGTTGATACATTCATCAACATTATGTGGGGCATGCCATGAGAAAATTTATAAAGCTCAGCATATCTTATTATATTATTTATATGAGGTCCATTTGGGTCATCTGAGGTGAAATGGGTAAATTCAAATGGGGTCGACGGCGTCCGAGCAGATGCAACTATAACTGCTCTCTGCATATGCTCCATGACTCACCTGAAGCATAGTTGGTATTAAAGTACAGAAACTATGTGTTGGCTGAATATCAATGAAATTCTCCCCACCCCCATCCTCAGGGAGACATTCACGTATGTATGCTGTTTAAAATGTTTAACAGTAAGACTATGTATATCAGTTAATTATATGAAGACTTAATGTTAGGGGAAAGCAATGTTTTTCATAATTTTCTTTCATGGAACCGATTTTGTGTTTCTTTGATGGTCATGTTGGTTCCCATGAACGTGAAACACAGAAGCGAAAGAGTTGCTGTCCCTTAGGCTAGTACGGGTGAAATCTCCAGCCTGCGGGCAACAGTTCGAATGTTTGTCACTAGTTTCTTGATAAAGCGATTCTCAAACCTACTAGGTTGCACAACAAATAATTGATGGATAAAAGTGTGAAATTATAATAGATTTACTTTAGTGTCTTGATCATAAACAAAGGCCAGACGACAAAATTATCTACATGCAAGAAATCCGAGCATTCATCATAGAATACATTCAGTGTTTTAGGCTCTAGTTCCTCTCTCTCCAAAACCCCGTCCAGAAATGAAACGAGACGAAATCGAAAGTGGACATTGTCGAAGGATATCACGGTGGATGTACACTACTAATCTGCAGAAGAATTGTTACATTAAACATTATGTAGGTGATATCAACAGATGTCAGATCCTAATTCTGAATACTCCAAATCCTGTCTGATACACATTTGTGCTCGGATGTCTTGTGGAATTTGTCACATTTTTTGGACTGTCTGATATCTGTTACACTCCACCTTCCGTGGCCTTCGGAGGACCGTTTAACAAACAGGGTGTAGTTTATGTCAAACGTAATCGTCATGATCACACATATTGTAGACACCCGCCCGGATAGCGCAGTTGGTAGAGCGTCCGCTTTCGGACGGGGAGATCTGGGTTCAAACTTGGGTCGAGTCATATCAAAGACTTTAAAAAATGGTACATCCTGCTTACTCGGGCGCTCAGATATAGAGGGTGGACTGGTCGGCCCGGTGTCACTATAATGTGAATGGCTCAGGGTGCTTGTTGGGTGTCTTTGGCAGCACCAGATAAAAGATACGGTGGAAATCCGTACTGCACCAAGGAGACAACGCTTCGTGTAAGTGTATAAGTGAAATATTCTTGAGTAGGGCGTTAAACAATAAACATTCATTCATTTATATTGTAGACATCCGTGGCCATGGTAGTTACGTTTGACATGGCGTTATACCATCTATGTAAAACAAAATGTACTGTGTACATGTACATTCACACACTTGTATGAAAACAGGCCCTTTCGCCCTAGCTAACTTTCCCTTGATTTCAAAGTAATTCTGGCTTCATATCACTTCACTGATCGTAAATAATAAAAACCGTTGTGTCACGGTTAAAACAAATGTAACAGACGCGTCTTCTTAGGCAGCATCCAAGCTTATCATCCTTTAGTGTGCTCGGCATCGTCCGGAAAAAAGATAAATTGCATGGAAACTGACAACTTGTTCAGGAGTCACAACTAATTGAGAGAAAATAAAATGCGTTTCATTTTGGTAAAATCAGCCCAGTCCAGTCTGTCAGCGAAATTGCCTGATTCAAAAATGGCGGTAAGCGGGGTTCTCTTGATAACTGGATGTTGTTGGACAAATATTTGGTCTCATCGTGACGGTATGATCTTTATTGTACATGGATAACGAAGTCAGAAATAATTACAACAATTTCTGTGGCATACAGTTTTGGCGCCTTAAAGGTAGCACACGCGGGCTTCAGGACCGAGTGCTAGAAGTTGAGGTAATGTAACGATTCAGAGCGGCTAGATTGGAGCAAAACGAGGGAAATGATCACCCAACATCACAGCTACAAGATTGTCAGTTTTGGAAATGTGAACAATGACACCATTCAGCACTGACCCCTGTTCTCACTCGAGAGAATACTGTGTCAGATAAAAATGGAAACCAAATATAACTACGAAGATAAAATTGCACATCTTCCTGAAATTTGTAACATTTTGTTTTTATTTCATCAGCCCACATCAAAAAATTATTTGGGAATGTTACTACGTGACTATGAAGGCTGCTAGATAGGACCAGGAAATGGGGGCTTTTGCGTGGCGACATCGACAGCAGTAGAGGCAACATGCATGCTTGTTTTGTATAGCCCCGACAGACTCGTTTCTTCTCTGTAACCTCTATCACTTTTTGAACGTCATCATGGCGGTACCATTGTTAGAGCTAAACTGCATATCCTAGGAACGATAACAGTGCAAATGTAGTAAAAGATATCGGCAGTCATGGCCAGGAAAGGATGAAATTAGCATATTTTTTCTTTTAAGTCTTTATGTAGATCTTCACAGGTAACTGTGACGTCTGGTAACGACAAACAGACATTTCAGGTTGGAGACATTTGTAGATTTTTCCATGACGAGATATGTATGTCACGACTGATTAGCGTGAAAGCTGCATACATGAATGGTATCCACCGATGCATGTTAGAGGTTCGTGATGCCTCAAAGTTGTCAACTGAGATAACGTGTTGGAGCCTGCCATTCTGGAGAGAGGCAAAGTTAAACGCAACACAATAACATGTCGCACCTTGCATTCCACGAGTAGTATGGCCTCCTTTGAAATCAACCAATAATGTATAATGCATTGTATGCCTCCTCTTGTCTTTCTGTCAAACAAATGTCCTTGTTTTCCTGCTACTACTCCATCTTTGAGAATTCGATTGCGGTGGCCAGTCCCACAGAAACATGGCTCCCTTAGGATCTGAAAATTAGGAGAAAATTTGGCATTTTGAGAGAGAGACCCATGAAAAGTGTTGTCGAACACATGAGCTTTGGTTGTAATACTGATAAATTATAACTCCGCATTGATTAATAAATGGCGTAAGTACAAAACAACTTAACAGAAAAAAAGACGATAAAAGCTGACTTAAGCATATTCATCACAAGCCTGCATAAACCCTTAAAGGAGTTACGGTGTATGTCGTCTGAGAATGAGCTGTATGTTGAGTATCCTGAACACGAATTGTGTTGTAAGTTTTCTAACTTTTCTCTCAGAGCTCGTTGGACATTGAAGTACTTTGGGTTGTTGATGTTGCTCCTTGCTGGGATTGGTACACGGATCGCCTAGTCGCCGGGTACTTGCAGGTGACAAGGCGGATCATCATTGTGCGGAATTTGCGGCTGCTGAAGAAGTAGAAGAGGAAGTTCACTGCGTGATGCAACTCGGCTACGAAGAACACGATCTCGCGGGTGAGGTAGTAGCGAGCTTGCTCCTGCTGCGTCTTAGGCTCCCATCTCGCCAGATAGAATATACACACGGGCAACAGGAAGACGGCAAAGGCCACTGAGACGGTCACCAGCATCACGGTTATCTGTCTCTGCTGCATGCTCTTGCTGGACGAACTGCACTCCCCGTTGATCATCTGTTTCTGCATCTTGAAGGACTTGTGCAGACCAAATATGATCAGAGCGTTAAGGGCGATCATGGAGGCACAGGGCACGAAGGCGTAAACGCAGGAGTTCACCCAGAACCAAACGTTTGCCTCGAACTCTTTGTACTCCGGTCTGAAGCCACAGTCTAAGGCGATCGGGGGAAAAGGGTTCACGTATTCGTGAGTCATCCAGAGAATATGCATGTTCAAGAGGATGAGGATAAACGAAATAATCAGTATGGATAACTTGGCTCTCTTAAGAGTGAAGAATTCTGACACTCGAAGAGGGAACCACACCGCAACAAACCTCTCTATTGTCATTGTGGCCAAAGTCCAGGTGGACAGATGAAGGAAGAACGATCCCAGGAAGCTGAAGACAGCACAGCCAGCGTCTCCCATGGGTACGTCATACGCCGTGAGCTGTTGGTAAAACAGTCTCATGACCAACACAACTGTGTCCAGAACTGCCAGAAGAGCCACAGAAAAGGAAGACGCGGCGAAGGGCTTAATGGAGGATATGGTCAGGAAGGCGAGTGTGTTACATACCAGTCCAACTATTGTCAAAATCCACAAACCGCTTTTGTTCATATAGAACGCAGCGATGAATTCGTCGTATTTCTCCAGTTCTCCATACCCGAATGTGTCATTGTACTTACTCATGCCAGCCATAGCTGGCACTGGCGTGTCACTGGAGTTTGTTGTTGACGTTGTCATTCTTCTCTTCTCCGCTCACTAGACCGATTTCCAGGAAAAAATATTCGATAGAATCCAAGCACGAATATTCTGGCAAATGAAATTAGTACATCAGCAGATCACATCGTAACGCACATAACCGGATCTCTCAAACTTGAGACAAAAACGTCTTCATCAGATACTGTAAGAAAAAAAAAAAAAAAAAAAATGCTGTTATTAGATACAAACATTGAAGACCCAAGTATTTCAAACAATGTAAAAGACTACAGCAGTGGGGGTAAAAATTAAAGCATCTAATACAGTGTGATAGTTTGGTAAATGGTCAGAAGTGAGCGGTGAAGTACGGCTTCCTGTCAGCTTACCACGGGGTTTTATTCTTTACTTACCATTGATGTAAATGTTTAGAACAACAGCAACTTATACAAGGTCTAACACCATGGCTTGAGTATATGTTTTTAAAATTCAGTCAAGTTAATTGCAATTTATTAGACATAACTGGTCTACCATTGTGCAGAAATGGTAAAGAGTGTATAACATCGTATGTGGATCGATGCTTCAAGCAGGGAATAAAAAGATGACACAAGTCACCGCCTCATGCTCAAATTGTGGACACGTCCCATACCCAGTGTCATGCGTTCCACAATATATCAAAGAAAGATGTCATTATTTCTTAATTAGCTTTCAACTTTGTGACCTCATTTATAAATACAATATGCGTCCCGCACTGTATCAGGCAGATTGCTGTAGCGTCCATACATGATGGCAAACTGCATCAGGCAGATTTGCTGCAGCGTCCATATATGATGACAGGCTGCATCAGACAGATTTGATGTAGCGTCCATACATGATGACTAACGTATACTTCCGACACTCAAAGCCATTTCATTCCGGCCTCTGTGTCGAGTTACATGTCGATCATGCTTGCCATTAATTACAACCTATAATCACACCGGGAAGATCTCTAATGGTATGCTTCTGTAAGCACAGGTTGTATGCAGATGTAATTTTGCTTCCCCTTGCTCTGTAAGGCTATATAAACACGACGCGTTTGTACAAGTGTAAATCTTATTTCATATCTTGATATTTTGTAAAATACACGTATGGATCTTTCAGTGCTTAATCAGGAAGTGTTGTGGACTACCTACTGGTCTTGAGACATTGGTCATAACACACGCATATCTGCCCCACGTCATTGGAAACTGGTGGCTGGTACTTCCAGGTAGCTGGTGTTTGGGAAGCTGACTTTGGATAATGTACCAATTAACGGGCTGAACTATGGATGATTTGGATACTTGTTATTACTACTAAATGGTAGCAGTCGAATGAATGATGAACTTTACCGTGCATTGTTGAAGTGAGTTATTAGTTGACGCTGTATAGAGTCAGATAAGAATCACCCTAGTTCTACAATGCGTCGCGCTCGTGGCAGCCGATAGCATCCCTATGTCACAGGCTCGAATCCAGCTCCTGCTGGCGCGGCCGCTATACTGTAAGTCAAGAGCTTTGTCGGGTACTTGCCAAAGAATACGAGATCCACTTGCAAGACCCCGGTTTGCTACACACAAGAATTCAATCAATGGCATAAATACTTAATGTCCTGTATGTATTTTATTTCAGTTCTATTCTTTAATGTTGGTGTTTCGTCAGGGATGTTAATTTGTAAAACGTTTTATACATGCAAACGCTTGGGTGTCTTGAATATGGATGTAGCTCTCCTAACTACTCATGCAAGTGTACTGCGTCTTAGGTGGACGAGTAACCTCCTGTACAAAGACAAATTTATGAGGGTTGTTTTCAGTTTTGACGTTGTCAGTTGTATTTACATGTACTTTCATAGGAATACGCCGAAATCCTGCATATGACGGCAATATATCTCGCATTGTAAGACTTGTTAGATTGTGTGTGCTATTTGGCGATTTCAAACAGCAGCAAAAGTTGTTACTACATAAACTATAATGTGTTAATGATATTCCATCTACGTTTCCTAAGATTTGCAGTGAGTACGCATTTCTCTCCAAGATCCACTCTTTGATACTCTTAGGAAGGAGGTATGAAAGTGGAAAGGGAATTCTTGGAATTCTGTTTGACCTTGACCCATTTTATGCACGCTAATGGTTTTTACATATATACGCGCTGATACAGACATCTTTGTGTTTGCGAACGTTGTCGAATTTCCAGCTGGACTATCTCGTGACGTCATGTAACGATGTAACTAGCGCTTCATTAGGTTGTTAGACAAAAGGTGTTTTATTAGTTTAAAGTCAAACTTAAGGATCTCCACTTACACGATGGCGGTCACCTTTATGGGCGGATGAAACCGGAGTTCCCCGAGGCAGTAAATCACTGACCAACAGCCAGTTAATGACGATATTTCCCATATGTGACGTACAGATATGCAAACCGAAATGGTGAAGGCAAATGGCCGGAAACAACCGTCAGACTGCATAAACGGACATAATGGACAGATCCACCACGTCCGATGTTTCACCCCCCCCCACCCCCACCCCCTTCTCGTGACAATGTTACTTTTCATTCTATTCCCGGCGAAAGCAATTCTGACACCATGATGTCACAGAAAGATTGGACATTTGTATCCCTTTGGAGGGACATCCGGTTGATGTGCTTTGCGACATTATTGATTATGATTGCTCAAATTCTCGCTCGTGATTGATAGATGGGAAAGGTTCATTGACAGCGTCGTAGAGTACTTGAAGTTAGGGTCACCAAGGCCCTATAAGCAGTAAAAGTAGGGAATCTACAAATTCCCTGTCGAAGGCTAGGAGTGAATCCGCACCTAGTGTGACCTAGCCATTGAAATATTGAAAACTGGAGCATGGAGAATAAAACCAAATGAGCGACGACAATGTAATAGTTGGCAAATGGTCACTCGTAAGAGCTGAAATACTTCCTCATGTCATTTTACTCAGGTCAGGGTTTTGTTCTCGCTATTCATGTAAGTGTATCAATAATGACTTACACGCCCCATATCAGCTTGACTTGAGCAGAATTGACCGATCGACACACATGCCAGTCAATCACAGGGAACGCAAAATAAGGGATTTAATTCCGATCGATACACCGTTTACCAGAACTCAAGGTAGCATTTTTCCCTTGAACGAGAACGGTCGCCAATGGGATATACGTAACTTATGCAAAATTATGAAGCCTATCTAATGAAAATATCATTCATGTTTCCACCGAAGCCATTATATGTGTACAACTGTAATAATTACAACGACACACTTTTACCTCCCTTGAACCTAAATCAATTACAGTCACATATTTACATTTACACGAATCTTTAGGACTGACTCATCATAAGATTCAACTTATGCATCTGTCCACACTCCTGCCCGGTTTCGGGACTATGGGATAAACGTTACCCCGCGAACTAAACCGATTGGCTTTATACACCAGCGTACCTGTCAAGTGGTCTTCGTACAGGTGTTCACAGGTTGCCACGATGAATCAAACGGCATTCGGGTTGAGAATATGAATAAACTTCATAACTCATTCATTCTTTATGGGATATACATGAGCTTGATATGCAAATTTTCAGAAATTCACACCATTTATTTCTATATTTTCTCGGGGATTTTACAGATATTTCCGGTTTTCTCCGTCTGATTGATCTTTGCCAATCCTAGAGCATGTACGGCCAGACGCTGTTGTCGGACTAGATGCCTGGCGTGACTCGGGTATATTTATTGTACTTCATGGCCGTCGATCAGTCAATTAGGTAAAAATGCAGTGATGTTACTTGCAATATATTAAACAGCACTGGTCTAGAATGCTCCAAATGCTGTGTCGTCATCACATTTAATAAACAATAAAGGGAAAACAATGACAAGGGACCAGGCCTCTGTATTCTCAACAGAATCCTGGTGTATACGGGAATGCAATGTCAAAAGACTGCGACATGGAGAGTAAAACCACAGCAGCGACGACAGTTTGATATTTGACAAATGGTCACACGTAACTGTTGAAGGACGGCCTTTTGTCAATTTACCCTAGTTAAGATTTTATTCTAACTGTTCATGTAGGTACATAAATAGCAACAATTTAAATGTCGCGTCATGTCTTGATCAGAATCAGGTATGTGCCTCTAACCATCTGTGCATTTTAAAGACAAAGAGAAGCTAAGCAACGTCGAGTTGGGTCAGTACTTGGGTGGGTGACCGCCTGGGAACACAGAATGCTGTAGGCACTTGTCGTTTTGGGGTCTCTGTGGCTCAGTTGGTTCGCGCGCGAGCACAGCGTAATGATCATAAGCCTCCGACCAATGCGGTCGGTGTGAGCTCAAGTCCAGCTCATGCTGGCTTCCTCTCCGACCGAACGTGGAAATGTCTGCCAGAAACCTGCGGATGGTCGTGGGTTTCTCCTGGGCTCTGCCCGGTTTTCTGCCACCGTAATGCTGGACTCTGTCGTATAAGTGAAATACTCTTGAGTACGGCGTAAAACAACAATCAAACAAATGAATAAATAAATAAATAAAGACATATAGACATATGAAATCATGCACGCAATAACAAATAACAACTTTTATTATTGGTTTTGCTTGTTATTGGCCTATATTGCCCGAAAGGCTATATAAAAATATTAAGTTGCATAGTTTTGCCTCTGTTAGTGACGTCAGCCATGGTTTCACCACAAATATGACAGACGATCCGCATTGCCAGGACGATCGCCGGTCACGTGACCTTCATTGCACCCAACCTGCTAAAGGCATGCTACACATGTGTAAACACTTATCATCGGTACCTAGTCCGTGATAAGTATCCTAAAACGTTTGAAGTGCCAGTAGAAGTCTTTGACCTGAAAGTAGCACAGCGTCGAAGTCTTTAATGGCATGAATTGTTCTCCGAAAAAGTTGAATTGTTCATCATGTGAGTGGCCATCAACTTAGCGTGGTTTTCCACGAAAATGTGTCTCAGTAGTAACTTGGTTATCTGTAGAAGGAACTTCATTATCGTAACTCCCGAAACAACACAGCAAATATATGAGTTTTCTTCTATAATTATATCAATATTGCTTGATGAGAAAAGAAGCTTGTACAAAGCGTCCGTTTACCACATTATCTGTCTGGCATAGTGAGATGTATGGAAGGCACTGGAAATGTTCTGAGAACATACATAGTTCTGGTACTGAGTTAATATGCAACGAATAATCCTCGTGTACAGGAATGATATGTAAGTGTTTTTGTCTATCCCAAGCATTAATTTTTTATTATTTATTTGTGTTTTTCGCCGTAATGAAGAATATTTCACTTAGGCTATGGCTGCCAGCATCATGGTGGAAGGAAAGAACCCGCGAGAAACTGACGACCATCTACAGTTCAAAGACATGTGTGTCTTGAGTAGAGTGTCCATCGGAAATTAAATATAATTTTGCCATATAATTTGTTGCTTCATTCCGTTAAAGGCAAGTGATGATAGGCGTGCTGTGTGTTAGAGTTTAGACAGTTTTTATGAACAAAATAGACTGTTGACGTGGCCAATTCTAATGACGTGGCCAAAGAAAGAGCAGACAACCCAAGCTGTGCTCTACAGACACCGTAATTTAATGCCAGTCCACTTTTCACGCGAAAAGCTCCACCAAATGCACTTTGCAAGCTTTATACTCATAAATCCGTTTATCTCCGGTCACGTGCTCTTGGTGAGAGCGTAATGCTGTTAGCCCGGCAGCTGGAGTGGTTTCCCCCATCTCTGATCACATACACATTCCGAGAGTGTGTCGCTGCAACCGCCACATACTTTTGTGTTCCACACGTGTAATTTAATCTTTTAGGTGAGAATGAGTTGCATAAAATTTGCACAACAAACTTATTTTCATATTTATTATCGTGTGAAAAAACTGAGGTCGATTACTGTAGGTCATGCAACCAAAAACAAATGATTCTCGTGATGTCATGCACGGTGTTGTTGTTGACGTGACAATTACAATTAATGTTACGGTTATTTTTTGGAAGGAGGCCCTGTAGATCTGCATATCTGCATATCATTCATTCATAATTATGCGTTTCTTTCTTTGAGGAGTATATGTTGTAGTTTTGCCCTATGCACGGTACTGTTTTCATTATACATACTTTCTTATATCGGCCCCTTCTGACCTTGCTAACAACGCTGCATAAAATGACGCTAGACGTTTCGCAAAGCCAACGGTAACCGTTTGCGTTCACACAAAAAGAAACTTCGTCGTGCCTTCGTCGTAAATTCGTGGATGTAAATTCTGTAGCCGTAATTTTGATTTTTAGCATAAATTCTGCTTTTCTCGTTGTTTTACTAACTTCAACAACAGCTAAGGTATGGGAATAGTTTCCTCACAATTCATGGCAGAATACGTTAAAACTATGACTTACTCGATATCCATAAATGTACTGTTAGGTGGCTGACATTCGCTGCACATACACGCACAAGGCCTGTGTACAATGCACATACGTCATAGAGACCGCATAAAGTGATGACGTTTTGGTTTGGGTAAGCGCATACGTACCGACGTGAAACTTCTGTTTTGTATTCCCATGATGACGTCTGTGTTGATTGCATGCGGTTTACTTTTCCGGACGGTATATTAGTGACCTTGTAATTAAGCTTCTCTGGTTAACTGTCCCTTAGACAATACGGCACTAGTTGTGCGCGAGTAGTCCCAAGTACACTATTAGGCAATTAGCTAATGTTTGCTTTCATGTTCTGCTCGGGTTATTTGTATCCTCGGAAACCTAGCAATGGCCCACACAACTATAGATACAACATCCGAGACTCTTAAGGTTTATGGTCATTAAATATAGTAGCTGGAAACAAAACTGCGTTAAACAGACACGTGCGGAATCCTCCTTAAAGTGTCCAGTATACACAAACTAATGCAAGCCTCTTGATCTTGTTTATCCTTGGAATCCTGATAGCTACAAGGAGAGTTTCTAGTCTTGCTCAGCTCGTATAGGGTGGAATATGATACAGGTGCAGACATCGTTTCTCCATCCGCAGCCCCAGGGGAATGTGGACCAGTAAAGCGGTGGGTTTATCCACACCGTGTAAACTCCGGGGCTCTGGACGCTGGCCCAACATCACATGCACCTGCCAACTTCTACTGTGCTTTATGAACTCGGCTATAGACTCTCAACGTGTTGTCAAAATAAAACTATCCGATTAGAGGCGCCCTTTGATTTGCCTCAAAGGTGTGAGGTGACCACTCCTGAGCTTATGCCTTAAAGAATAGCCCTGCTTTGTACTGTTCGCGAAATGAACACGTGTTTATACAGATCTTAAGGGAATGATTGCAGTTGAAGTAGAATTGCCATGCATTTTTACAGAAATGTCAATATATGCATGGATATTATTGCTTCTTTCTTCCTTAAGGTTAGGAAACTCTCATTAAATCTCTGATCACTGATGCCAAGGGATAATGGAAAATAATTATTTCACCCCCAAATAAATGTGCCTCGTCGATATCATGTTCATCAGACAAATGTTAGTCGTATGAATTTTGTGTGGTATATACATATGGTAGGTAGACAAGATCAATATCTCCTTCTTTTCTAAATTTACTACTCTGACATGGAACATATTTACTCCCCTCTCCACAAAGAACCTTAAAACATCCCATCTCATAAAGACACAAGTTTCTGTACTAAGAAGCAAAAATATCAAAAGGATGAATGGTCCGCAAGTCAAATCTGATTTTCACACACTAACCCTCCACCAGAAAAGAGTGTTACACATTCCATGACTGCACGGCCTACATTAAAAGCAACCGCAATTATAAAGATATGCTGATTTAAAATTTATTTAAACTAGTGGCGTTTTAGCCCCATGTTCAAGAATGTTTTTTTTTTGTTTGTTTGTTTTTTTTGACACTGTTATTTATGGAACACAGAGAAAGACTAGGTAATCTGGGCGACGAAGACATTCATATAGCAATTATCAACTAAAATGGACATCCCATAGAGGCCGATAACCGCACGCCCAATGAACTAAAGTAAGAAATTTCGACGGATTCGTGTGAAAAGGACGCATTTAACAGGTGACAATGGGGGTGATATAAGGCGCAGGGAATGCTCTGGGCGCGCAAGTGTAATCGCTTGTCAGAATTGTATACTATGTTTTATACGTTACCATTACTCAAAAAGATGTATGTCATGGATGTCAAAGTCTTTCGCAAGATCATCGCTGATTGAGCAGAAAACTACCTACTGCTGCGGCTTTAAGTCAGGGCATTAGACAATGAGCGATGGTATTCCTGATTTTTGTCCGTCTTCCTTCACACCCACCTTAAGCTTGGTTTACATTATGTTCCCGACGGCCACGGCAGTCACGTTTTAGGCGGCCGTGTACAAAACGGCATGAAAATGACACAACGCGGGTGGACGGGATGAGCAAGCGTGACAGGCCGTGATTGCCTTGGATACGGGGCCAGATTTTTAATCTGTCAAAAAATTTGCCACGGCAGTCACAGTGCGGATGAAAACCTAGTAGACCGTAGTAAAACTGGGTGAATGCAGCAAAACATGACAGGACGTAATAGGCCGTAACAAAACTTGAATGCGGTCCGTAGTATTAAGAAGAATATGTCTTCCCCAACATCTCACGGTCCTTCCAACTACCGCGTTTTGCCACGGTTCTCACGGCAAGCCAGGTGTGTATTTTCGCCGTTTCGTCGCGTTCAATCACTGCGCGTCCGGCGAGTGACGGTTTACGGGCCCGGTGCGATACGGCGCGTTGCGTCCTGCTACGGTCTGCCATGGTGCGCGCCGTCTTGGAGGAAAAACAAAAAATCCATGCCCGGCAGGGGAGCTTCATTCGAGTCTGAACAATCGATAACACATTAACAAAACCTAACAAAACTTGAATACGGAGAAAAAATGGCAAAAATCCAACGGCGCACCACGTTTCGGGTAGACGGGTTTGCCGTGGCCACTGGGAACCCAATGTAAACCTAGCATTGACAATATTATACAAGTGAAACATTCTTGAACACGGAGCAAAGCACAAACCGTAATACCTCTCTATAGTCCGCCTATACCACAGACTGGGTTGGAACAAAACACAGTAAACATTATCAGGAGAGTTGGACAACTTGACAGGTTAAGCGAAACGCCTTGTTAACACAAAGACTTTTGCTTACGCAAGAAAGCTGAAGTATCGTGAAGCGGGGTCGTGCTCTTTTCTGGGTCTTATTGTTCTCTCCTGGACGGGTTCTTCTTCATACAGGTAGGGAGTGGATGTTTTAATTACAATAAGTAAAGTAAAGGACAAAGTAATGAGACATTATACTCAAATGTTTAGTCTCAAACCAAAAGTGCAGAAATTTCTACTCGCTAAATATGGCGACTATTATAGGTCAAACGGTTATTAAGTTAAGCATCAGCTATCGGCGTGAAACATAGACAATTTATTTTTTTAACAAGAAACAAAAAAGAATCATCCATTTAGAAAACTTAGAGTGCTGAGAGTAATCTTTGACGGTAGGACAAATAAGACAACTTCAAGATCACCATTATCCTAGGATGATCATCCGCAATAGCTGAGTTCTGTCTAACGCCATGTTTTTCTACAAGAGCTGAAGAAAATCCTGTTTTTTTCCACGTCAGCTGGAAATCAGATGTTCATTACAGCTTAGTGTTACAGCAAGAAGCGGTGTTGATCATAACACCGTGATGTTGTTCTACCAAATAACCCGACACTTGGCACCTGAAGCGTAAAACTGGGTGCGGTGCACGATACATCGTGACGTCAATGCCCCCAGATGCTTTCCCTCACGAAAACTGAACGCTCGACAATTTACATGCATCTTTTAGACTATATACAGAACGTGTTGGCACGAGACACGACATGCGGTGAAGTTCATCGCAAACTAGAAGGCCATCAGCTCTTGTGTAGCAAAAAGGATGACTTTTCGTCCTTTTCAAATCATCCATGTGACATTGTTTGCATGGAGGTCTGAAAAGATAGCTGCGTTACAAAGTGCCCAAATTAGCCTCTTCTTGCAGTGAAATATGTTACTCTTTTACGGGAGCACCAGCCTGTTCGTCTGATAACATTAAAAGACTTTAAGCTACGAACAATGAGTTTGACAACACCTAGCTCTATCCTGTTAAACGTGTAGGTTATCCCTTTGCTGACTGAGGAACATTTTGGACGTTTTGAACAGTATCGTACCGAGCGAAGACAGAAGAAAGAAAACACGGGATACTCTTCCTTGAGGTCCACTTCTTACCTGATAAACATGATAGGTGGCTTTGTTTCTTTTACCTTTAATCTGCGTGCTTAACTCACAAAAAGTTTACATCTTGACCAATTGGTACATCCATTTTGCAAAATAAAAGGGTTACTATTAAGCAGCCGATAACTGTCAAGCAATCATCCGCACGCTATTTCCCTTCGAGTGGAGGGTCCTGGTGATGATTTATGGTGATTAAGTCACAGCAAAAGTGTGACGCTGTGCTAAAAGTTACCATTTTTTGTAGTGCTCTGGATTGGTATTTGAAATGGATTTGAATTAATTTCTGATATTAGGGGTTGCGTTTATATTATAAATTTACATCTGGCATATGCACGGAAATGACTCGAGAAATGTACGGTTGTGATTTTTTTTCACCAAATGCTCGATTTTTTTTCCTTCACTGTAAAACGTCAGGTGTACGGCAGATATGTTAGAATACATAGTCTCCAAGCATAAAGGTGTATTGGACACATGATGTTGCAACACGCTCCAAGACATCGGTTACTGGAGAAATGTGCAGCTAATGTCCAAACTATCCATACGTCCGAAACAACTGAAATACTGATGCATGCTTTTTAATTTTTTAGTTTTCCTGGTTATTACTAAAGGGGTCTTCTGGAAGCCTATATACAGCCAACACAGTGATTGTGCATTACGACGGTGGCTGTTTGCTTTATTTGACATCCACAGAAATCTCGCGAGGTATTAGCCAACAAATTTTGCGGAAATTCATCGGGTGCTTTATACGCACATGTACAAGGAAGGGAGATGATTCATGTTCCGATACAGAGGGCATAACTGTTAAGCATACTAGAGCCACGCTAAGAATATACTGAGTAGAATAACACACTTTTCCGCATTCTGTTACCTCTACATCAAGTCCCATGACTCTTGCAAAATTTCCGCGAAAGTCGAATACCGCTCACTGAAGTGTTCCATCATCATCATTGGTCAAAAAATGTCTCCAAGATGCTGTTCTCTCCGATCCAGCGTGCACAGTGACAGTATTTTCAGATTCGTAGCTATCCGATTGTGTTTGCATGGTATAGGAACCGGAGAAAAGAGGTGTTGCGGAAACAGTTAACACCGCCAGCTCACAGTGGGGAATTGCAAAACCCGAACTGACCATTGTTCTTTTGTAACAGATGAATATTACCAATTTACCCGAAAATCGTCATTGCAAAAGGCAGGAACGAACAACACGCTAAGCAGATTTACTCCCAACTTCTCTATTGGAGGTAAAGTTCTCACAATTAAGCTTGTCATACGTGAACAGAATAATGCGAACACTGATCGATTCCTAATCAGTTTTCTACACCTGATGACAGTCATGTCCATGTAACGTGAATTTTATAACGGATGAATTGCACAATAGACTTTCATTCCACATTCACCTCACAACTGCCTTGCAGAAAAACTCAGGGTTGCAAATATTTCAACTGCCCGTGGTAAACCACATGTGTTCGCGTCTCTGTAGGAAAAACAAGCCGCGGTTTACGTTAGGAAACTTATAATGTACCTTAACAGCTACGCATTGTAGTTATGTACGCAAGAATTAACTGGAAAACATCTGTCTAACCTGTTTATTTACGCCACAAACAACACAGTCTGTTGACGGCATGGTAGAATCACGTGTTGTTGACTGGTAGAGATAGCGCTGCGGGGCGAACGTTTTAGTCGAATCACCTGGAAGAAAAACGTGAAATGCCAGCAAGCGAGCGCCACGCGCCTCAGGCCAATGCAGGACAAGTGAATGCCCCTGTTCTGCCAATGCACTTTTTTCAACTGACGGCAAATGGGCACTAGAATCCTGATGGAAGGGTGATATTTTTAACCATAAAACCATGAAAAGGAGCCTTTTTTTAATTATAAGCTATATAGCTTCTTACATGGCTTGTCTGTCTGGGTACTCGGCAATATACAAATACTATTTCAGGTACAAGAAAAACTATAGCCGTGTCAGATTTAGAACATTTGCCAGGCAAATGTAAATATCAAAAATCATCTTAATGTTAAATTCTTAGTAAATTTTCCGTGAAAGGGAAAAGAAAACAAAGATGAAGTCATAATTTTGCATATCATTGCAAAGTTTCACAGCTGGAAACACAAAAAATCCCTTCCTTTTTAAAAGCTTTTTAACTTTGAAAACTCTTTCGCGACGAAACAGAATGCAAATGCAGATATGAAAATGAAATTTTAAATATTTAAACGTCCTATGAACACTGTATAGACAATCCAGTGAGTACCAGTTGTGTTTTGTACAGACGTATGCCTTTTTTCACATGATTACAACTGTGGAAAAAAACGGAATAAATGTTCCCGTCGCAATGGCGGATCGGTCCCAAGTTGACTTAACTATTGTTCTCCTTCACTACACGAATAATAGGTTCTCGATTTATCCACAAAACATCATCGTAAATGCAGGAATGAACAACAGGCCTGCACAGCTTTGATCCGAAACACCTTTGGTGGAAAAGGTTATCAATAACTTGAAGGTAATATTTCATAACTCAATCCTTTTCATTCAACAGGCAGTGTATTCACGCCTGTTGGTGTTAAGCAATCTCTATATTACCTGAGCCGTCAAAGACATCTATACACCTTCTTTGGATTTAAAAGTCACAACAGATGTTCCTGATGATACAAGCTGATCTATTTTCACATACATGTTTACAAAGGTCTCATCTCGCCTTTATGACTAAAAGCATAATTTTAATTTTGCAATTGTAAATTATCCTTATTTGGAAAATAATATGCAAAAGACTTGAGGATATGGCGTAGACATATCTGGAATGGTAGCATTTTTTTTAATCCTGTGAAAGCATGATAGTTTTAGTCTACGTTATAAGGTATTTATGCAAAGGCTAATGTGTCAAAGATACTGCATTCAACGCATTCAGTTCGAAGATTTAAGTTTCTTAAATTCTACTCTGAGTGTACACTCATGTTGGCAAATGTGTACAGAGCATTCTTTAACTCTGGCGATCTGCTTCATAATTGGGGTTGTCATAGTTGTATGTAATTTCGCTTATCCGAATCAGAGAGCCTGTATAATCTCTGGTGGCCATTATTTCAACATAGTGCTCTCATGAACAGTCGCAGTCAACAGTGTGCTTTCATGAACAGTCGCAATCAACATCGTGCTTTCATGAAAAGTTGCAATCACCATTGTACTTTCATGAAAAGTTGCAATCAACTTGGGGCTTTTATGAACAGTTTCCATCAAAGACCGACTGACAGGTCTGGGAATTATTCACTGACTTGTTTGAAATTTGAATTGGATCTCATTCCTGAAATATCGACTGTCTTCGATGTTTCATTAGACGCTGATGACTGCTTCTGTCTTACATGTTACTAACTTGATTTATTATATATATATATTTTTTAGATATTCTGACATGAACTGCGTTTATTGTTGTTTTGGAAATGGGTTTGACGTAAACCAGTTGGAATGCTCTTTCATGGTTTACACTTAGGCTCTACATCATGCAAATGGCTAAAAACAGCCTAGAATTCTGACAGGGCCAGTTATACGAAGTATAGTCACAACCTTTGCTTTGCGTAACGTCATAGATAAAATGCCGTACGTCACAATAGTAAATACGTTTGACGGAACGCTGAAACAGCCTTCTAGAATGTCAGAATATTTAAAAAATATATATACATAATAAATTAAGTCAGCTTCTTGTTCAAATGAGAAACATCATCAGCTGAACGAAACTTAGCTATTGTAATCATGCGAAAAACATCATAATTCTAAGTATTACAAAACTGAAGAACTAAACGAGTTGGAATGCTCTCTCATGGTTTACACTAAGCATTACAAAACTAAATAACAGTGAACAAAATTATTGAGGAATCCCTTGGATGCAATTTTAAAGTAGATAATAGGAATTCAAGTAATTAACCAGTAGTGGTTCATCTGTCATCTCGAATTTCTGGGAAGTTTGTTTGCAATCATTTACGTAAATACCGTACATACAGCTGGGACATCTTTGTGTGGTTACTCTTACACACATAGTTACACACTATGAACAGCCATATGCATGAGGGAAGAAATGCTAACATGCTATCCACGACTCAACTGATTTTTCCGCTTAGCAGCACTACTCAACCATCCAAGCAGCTAAGTTTTCACTCGATCCGTGCGCTGTTCAGAATTGCACATTAGTGATCATATTCGGGAGCTACATATTTGGAAAAAAATCTCCGCATTGACGTTAAACTGAGCAGAGGCCAACACCTTGTTATTGACAGATGTAAGATCTATTAACACCCGAGTCTGTGTTTCCAAGAGAATTCGATATTTTTGGCTTGTTGTTATTAGTTCAAGATGCCAAAATAACAGCTCCAGAATTAGCCTCCAAACCAAAGCTTAACTGTAACGACAGAGCTGTACGCGAGTGCATGTTTAAGCAACATCGCTTTTAGCAAAATACACATACATCTACTACAGGGGCAATTAAGGAGATATAAAGAAGTTCAAATAGTACCAGGTTGGCTGGTCACTTAAACGAAATTTCAAATATTCGCTGCATTCGTCACCATTTTCTACTAACAGATACATGCATAGATTAGTGAACTAAAATGCTGTCTGGAATCATATTTGATTTATGCTTTTACAAGTTGTTGAACACCATACTCAGGATTTTTTTTTACCGATGCGATGGCGATAACGCAGTAAACATGCGAACAAACGTCTGATACTCGATTATAAAAATCATTTCAACATATTACAGACATGGAATTAACCTAAACCTGAAGATGACGGCATGAAACCTTTGAAATGTCATGGAAGGAATTCACCCGAAATGGAAGTTTTTTTATGTCGCTGTATTTTCCTTTGGACTAAGTGACAAGTTCATGACACACATGTCTTCACTAATCAACAGAACTCCATCATTAAGATTTCAACACAAAGAATTAGTGCCGGTTTTAAAAGTGTAGATTGTTCTTTCACAAATATGCCCATGCGGGATAGCAGTAGAAATCGGCCAACATTCATTATGCTGAAGTAGTGCCGAATAATAATTTGACAGTTGTCTTGCGAGTAAGTACCTATTCCGATAAAACAAATTGCTCTCATTTGTGCGGTAGTTTTGTGGTGATGTCAGCAACAACGAGAAAAAATGGGTGTTTGATATATAGGTAAGTTTGACCACTTACTTAGTTTCTGTTTCCGAGGAAACAAATATGGAAACTCTTACACATTTAGTTAAGACAAGGAAATAGATAGCCTGTCTTTATGCTATCGTCAGAGATGCTGGTGTTATCGAGATTACCACCTGAGGTCATGAGAGTATGTGGTAATAAAACTAATTTTGTAGACAAGCCTATGGTGCTTTTTGTCAAACAGCCTTTTGCGATGAGCTGAGTAGACTTTTCATTGATTGAAGTTCCTTTCACTTATAGATTATCGATTCCTAATCAATTTACATCAGTACCGATTTGAAAAGTTTTAATTTAAGCAACTTAAAGCTGAAACTCTAACTGGATTCTAAGATTATCTCGAGGGAAGAGAAAACATGGCGGCGAAAATGGTGCAGAAATCTTTCATCAGCGCTTAAATCCCATGACAGTTTTGAAACAAGAAAAGCTCTGTGGTTCGACTAAAAAAAAAGGATTGCGTTGATTGTTGTAAAAGTGTGATCGTTGCTGCTTCGGTAGAGGTATACTGATGTGTGTGAACAACGGATAAGCCGGATGGAAAACGTTGCATTGACTTACCGCTTGTGATGAGCACCTTGCTCTCTCCTATACCCGGACAATGCCAGCACGTACAACCGTTCCACTGGCAGCCAGTAACAGAGATGCAGCTACACCAGTGATAAAACTTTCGTGAACTCTTCCTCACACGACGCATCCTCATCAGTGGGCCGTGAGCAGGTATACAGGGACCACAGGCGGATTCACCCTGGTCCGCGGAATAAGGATGGCCTAATCACGAAGGCCTACGCCAAGCGTAGCTTGTACCCGACCTTTCTGTCAAATTATCCCTCGTCTCCCAGATGGCTCAACACTGATACAATTAAGCATGTGTTCGCGGTCCGCTTGTTGCAGGCACTCTGGTAGCTGTTCCCAAACCGTGCATTCTATACACAAGCTCCGGGCTAGATGACTGAATGCAAACATCTGGGAAACTGCCAGAGATAAAAATGTCATTTGTCGATCGTATTTCCCATCACCAAAATACAAATGCGACTTTTGTGCAGTGGACGGAACGAGAATGGATCATAGAAAAATGGGGAAAATTAGAACGGCATCTCATATAGTTTATCATCTGTCACTACGTTTGTTCTCAAACAAAGGCTTTTAAAGACTTAAAATCATGTTGATGGCAGACCTATTTACTTAAACGTTAATATTACGATACCCTACCATTCTGTTTTGAGGAATTGTGTTTGCTTCCAAGTGTTGTATTTCGAACAGCTACACATGGTAGTTTGTTGATTTTCATTTATTGATTTACATCAGTTTTCAATTACATTATTATTATTACTTTTATTGTTGTCAGAGTGATGATTTGTGCTGATAATTTTGATGAACCAAATATTATCTTTATGCTCTAGACCTTTGAAACCAATAAGAAATAACGCGTTAAACTGAGTTCCCGCGAGATAACACTTAATGAGAATCCTTTTCCAACTGAGGTCATTCTCGTCTAAGCTATGTACATTGCCTTTGCATTTATGTCTTTGAGCAAACTCCTTACGATTACTTATGCACTACAAAAGAGCAATGATCGGTTTACCCTGGCCCGGGTCGCAAATGCTTAACCTCTTAAATCATATATACACATAAACAGGTGGTGAATATCCTCCAAAGCCAATGTGTATATCTGGCATATTTGAGCATTGATTCATTGCTACCAGTGTGTATCTTATTAACTAATGATATACGCTGAACTCTGAATTATGGAAGCTATACCCTGCTGTACACATGGCTACCACATGCTTCATTCACTGGTAATTTGCCTCTTGGGTGTTGGAAAGAAACAAAAGCACAAATCATATTGGTATTGCCTTTTCCTGAATTGAAGATGCTGCAGTTATGCTGCACCTTTGTCACTATGGCCTGTCCCAAATCAATTGGTACTCCATTAAGATGTCACAACGCTTTATTGTGATACGAACGAGTTACCGATGCCAATTTATGTATGCATTTAGAGGCTTGGGTGTTAGCACACCTGAGAAGAACCACGTTGTGGTCTACCTTATGACAGACCGCGCTGTTACACATAACAGACAGAGTTCCTGTTATAGAGAGTGGTAAGTGTGGTAGTCTGTCGGTATTAAACAGCTGCTCGGCAGGCTAATTGGCGTTAAATTATACACCAACTGCTTGATAAACTGGGAAAGGAGATATACCCGGCATGGCGCAGCTTCAAGGCTATCGAGTTTTAATGGGAAGAGGTGGGTATTAATGCACATTAAAAACTAATCTATAACAGGTGTAATAGTCGTTCATATGGCTTTGACTGTATCATCAGAACTATTTTATAGTTATTCTATTCTATAGTCATCCTTTAAATTACGAAAAAGTACTCCACTCATAAAACCAGGCTCCATCGTTCTAGTGAAAAATTATGACGTTACAAAACAACCAATTCACGAGTCAATCGATTTTCAAAAACCATGAAAAGGGCGACGCATTACTGGCGATTATTTCCAATATTTTTATCCCTAATTGTGGATTTAAGGCCATTTTGCTCAAGAATTAGTGGAAAATTCCAAATGGCGCCATATTCGCGATTAGCAAAGTACAAGTAAGAAGGAAGCTTAAATTTATGGTCACAGTCTTCAAGAGTTACATATCAGTAAAAACTGACCCCACCAACATTTGTCTTTTTTCTCACATGCGTGTTTATAGGGAGACACGGGAATTCGCCAATTTGCACTGTTAAGAAAATCCGGTAATCACAAAAGATGATTGCTAAGGAAAAGTCGTTGTGATTGTTTTTAAGTGAAAAATGCTTGTTTGACAACATTCAACAGGTAGATACTGCCAATCGTGGCTCCTATCGACAGCAGAGCATCTGAAAGAAACGACTTGAAAAGACTGGCAGCTAAGCCGTGTTAGAAATGTCAATTAACTTCTAGGGAAGTAACAGGGAAAGACTTTGGTTAGAGTTACTCGCCGATAGCCGTTTTACAAATGCCTACATACAAGGTATGCACCCTGTTGCAATTCCATTCACAGATGGAAAAACAAATTCACTAATCGAATTGGGAGAAAGGTTGTGATATTACTATTCATGTCATTCTGGACATTTTATCTCAACAGTAGAGCCAGTAAGCAAGATTCACGACGGACGAGCCACAAACTACAACGGTGATATTTAGCAAAGTAGCAATGTAACTTACAAGTCTATATATTTAGCTCAATTGAACAACCTAAAGTGTATCGAAAAAATAAACTGATACTGGGGCACATTCGATAATTGCTTGAATGTTTTTAAAATGGATTATCAATATGGCAGGGAAAGTTTCCCTTCCGAAAGTAATTCGTTGTCTGTCTTCGTTCTTGTCTTTGCGATGACGATCTCTGGTCAGCCTGGTAATTCAGTACTCTGTGCTAAAAGAGAACATTAATTTTCCATCCTGCTTAAACCTATCATTATTACGCGCGAAAAGCACACCACTGAGTAACCAATTCCCTCTTGACTGATATCTGTGTCACATCAACTATTTGTTGTGAAGACCGGGTTAATTGTTACAACACCGACGACGATGAACGAAGGACATGATGAATCGGAGAGTTGCTTATCAGATCGTTTGTAAGAATTTTCCTTGCGTCTCTTTCAGCTGACACTTGACATTCCTCTGAATCCAAATGACTTACTTGTTACAACAAATGGGGACAATTTGTATACAAGACGTTATTTGTGTTTAATTCCATAGGTGTATGTGCATATGGAAGGAATCTTTGATAACCTGTTGTCTCATGCATCTGCATATATACCCGCATACTGTCCAACCATAACTGATCCCATGTATATCCGCATACTGTTCAACCATAACTGATCCCATATATATCCGCATACTGTCCAACCATAACTGATCCCATATGCATACATACGGTGGACATGGATACAGTTTTATATGTATGGTTCATTTCCTTAGGCATATGAGGAAGGTACTTGTGGATGTAGGTGTGCTTATTTATCTGCCACTTTTCTTAACACCTTTGGCATTATATAAACTGGCAAAGAAACAGTACGAAGACACTGACACCTGAAACTTTTCTTTCTTAAAGCATCGCATTTCTTCATTCAGAGACCCTTGCACTTATAGGTTCCTACTGAATATTTGCGCCATTTGAATGTTTCTCCACAATTTATGAAGTCTGTTTTCAAACGAGTGTCGCTTCTTACCTATGGAACAAAATAGAAGGAAAAGATGACAAGCCAGATGGTGAATGTCAGGCATTGTCCGGATTGATTTTCGTACCGCTGCTCTTATTGACATTGGCCAGGATTGGGATATTCTGATATCAGTTGTGTCCCGGTATACAATGTGCGAGATCACAGGGCCTCCTGAGATTCCCAGATGTTCGTATTAGCACTGATTGAAGTCTAGTGGTCAATGGACCAGCCTTGGAGCACGACTGGTACGGACTATCTATCAAAGACTATTTCAGCGTCACGTTCTGGCTTTCGGACACTGTTTATCGTGACTTTGCTGATGGTGTCAGCAAGCAAGGCTTCGAGTCTACAATAAACAATGCTATTGGACAGGTTGTGATTTAGTCAGACATTGCTAAGTGGCCATCGAAGTAGCCTCAGTCAACAGAAAACCGAAAAGCGTTGGCCTTCAACGCCTCTTTAATTTGTGTGTTGTCCTTTTTGGCCGGAGGAGTCGCCTGGCTCATGTCCGGTAAATCGATGCCCTATGAAAGTGTAATGTAAATGTATGGGCTGTACCTGCTCAACCGTTCAGATGAAGGTGTCTGATTAATTGATTGATACTTAACGAAAATATTCAGTGATTTTTTTTTTAATTATACGATAACGATCGCGCTTCTCTTGTCTTAAGGACAGGCTTGCACGCCATATTGGTGGAAGATAAGTTGAACTCTAATGTAAGACCGCACTAACGGTCGTAGATCGCTTTTATAGTTATCAAGACTAACAATGAAACGACTTGGCTTGGGTTGGTGTCAGTATTTACCAACATGTTACATTTGTTCGTAAATTATGCAAAAGAGTTCACCTTTTGACTCACATGTTCCTTCGAAACTAGCTGTTTGTGTACGACTGTTGTAATAAGGGTGTAAGCACCATAAAAACACAAAAGACCATTGTTACTACGCCTGCCGGTAAATGTGAATGGTCACTAAAAAAAGGTGTCTTGTAAAATTACCTAGAAAGTCATCGGATTTTAGTGTCCTTCAGCGGGAAAATACATTGCTAGAGGGATACGATGCTTCTGGAAGCATTGTGACAACATGGCTCTCATTTTTACAGCACATTGCACATTCACAGTTGCATACAAATAGACGAGTCCATTAACGTCAAAGAGGCTCTCGCCTGGCCAGCATACAATGTGCACAACACACTTGCACGGCTGTTAATCGCCTGGACGTCTTTTTCTGAAGTTGAAAAATGTTTGTTCTTTATCTGACTAGTAAAACTAATCAAGGTAAATCAATTATTGAATAAACCATTACTAAATGGCCGAAAACAGTTCAGTAGTTTCCTCCAGCGCGCATTATAGAGGTGTCAAACAAACCAATACTTGAACACCTCCCAAACAGCTCTGTAGCCCCCCCAAGCCTATATTGTCCATGTCAATCAGAAGGACTCCCTGCTCTTCCCAATTTCCTTTGTGGCTGTGTGCTGAGCGTACTTTCAGCGCTCTTCTAGAAGGACGCTTAGCAATCTGTCTTCGCACATCATTTATATCTGACAACAGTTGAGCTCACACGGCGTTATAATAGAGTGTTTGTGTAGCGTACTGCGGGATATCCTGTCACTGGCTTACATGACATGTATGTCACTCATTAAGGTTATCCATGGGTCCGTAACGTTTTCAATATTCAGATAAGGGATTCGTTTTCCAATTTCCTAACTAGTCTGCTCGTACCCTTTTCTTAATTTAACCACAAAGCATCCTCCTAAAAAAATCTACTTACAAGGCAGCATTCTCTTCCAGAAGTGATAATAATGCATAATGCATGTAAAGCAGGAATGCAGTGCCTGCATACCGCAGACCACAGTAATCATCTAAGTAAAGTATACAGCTTTACCTTTAGACATACGAACTTTTCATTTTTCAAGAACGAACTGCACATCTGTAATAAGCTGGTGAACTTTGCCAGAAAATAAAGATAAATAAATTAATAGCTCTTGTGACGGCTGGAGTCTTCATAGGTATCAGTGTTATTATTCCATGGAATGCTTCGGGCAAATCTAATTTGAGGTTTAGCATTCTAAGCGGAATATATACTCCAACCTGACCTCTGTTCCTCTACTTCTGGTTATTCTGTGATATTTCCGGATTTCTGGGTCACTTTGCTGGAAAACCGATGAACTATTCCACGCAGAAGAGGACAACGTGTACTACATATAGTTAACCATTGTAGAAATACCGTGCTACATTAAAACGGTACTTACTGGCATTTGCAGGTTGTTTTTACTTATTGACAGGATATCACCAATATACAGTGTGACAGCTGGCAAATGGTAACATTCTACGAGTGAAATTCGGGTTCTTGTCAATTTACCTCAGATGTAGGGTTTTATTCCAAATGATCGTATAAGTGTTTAAGAAGTAACAACCCACACGCCCTTCTAGCACTAGGACTTAAGCAGACATGGGCGGAAAACCATCATAGAACAGGTCTAATCAGTACAGGAATTCTTTCCTATGGCATAAAACAATATTCAAATAGACAAAAATCATTTGCATTCAGAAAAATAAAAATGGTCAATAGGTTCCACAAATTGCAATACTGTTGTATTGGACAATGCAAAATGGTACAATGGAAAGTATTTATCTTCAGCTAGTCTTGAATCCGTTTAGTGTTGTGATGTTCTTGGCGTAGGTTTCTGATTTTCTGTGGTTTTACTATTAATGACAGTAGGTATAGAAATTAAATTCGGGACGTCTTGGGACAAAGGAATGAAGGTAATCTACGCATGTTGGCAAACATTGCCAGTTGAATTACACGGCATATCCCGATATGTTATTCTGATTAAGATTCACGTTATTAAGCACGAACTAAATAGCGTATCAGCAAACAAACCTACCAAGTTTTTAACAAATGAAGTAAAAGTTATGCATTTACAGGTATTGCCAGTTTCACCGCACAGATGTTTACAGGTGTGTGATTTTGGCGGGGATTCAGATCAACATTTACAAACTACTAAGTTGATAGCGAAAAAAAAAACATGGGAAGAAAAAAATATATACGTGCATCTTTAGGACAGCATATAAACATTACACAATCGCTGTGTGACTGGTCTTCAAGGAGAACAGTGACCTTTGGAGTCTGTCTAACAGTGCTGTACGAACTGCCAGAATTACGCCTGCACGCACCCTAAGCCTCTCCCAGTGGGAAATATAATTGAGCCCATGTGAGTCGAGGATCCGACAGCCCAAGAAGCTCCCGGTTGATATAGGTTTGGTATGTTATCACGTTTCACTCACCACGGGCCTCGTCTGTTTACCTATATCCCCTGACTGGGTCATATCTTCGTCGTTAAAGGAAGATTTCAGTAATTACTCTTTCTCTGTCGTCAGGCAGGGCCCACTTATCCGCGAAAACCTGTTCTTGTAACCATCAGCCAATCATTGATAAGATCGGTGCAACGTTCGGTGTGGTGTTCTGTTACATTTCTAACTCCTCAGATTTACTGGGCAGGATTTATGAGGTTCAGAACATACTGAACATTCATTTTAAGTGATAATTCTACAACTAGGTGCCAATTGTATGGAATGGGTTATTGCTTTGTATATCATACATTTGGTTTATGATGATACTATTTTAATTAGACCTTTGGGTTTCTAACAAAAGACAAAAAGACGATTTTAAAGTCGACTATCGTAATTGGTATCATAAAAGTTGTTACTCTCCTTACAAACCCAAACTCTCAAAATGGCGATGGCGGGTAGATCCAGTTTTCTAGCTTTTTGGGGCTAATCTATACAAATCTTATAACTTTGCTGACCAAGGCATGCCGACCAAAAACACTAACTCTTCGCAAGGTCAAATTAGGTCGAATATTCGAATGAATTTGATACTGGCCAGGTTACGTCAGGGTGTTTTCCGGTATACACTGAAGTACAAACCCAACCCATTCCCTCACACTCCCCAGAAGTCTCTATGTCCGCCGTTTGCTTTATTGATTTATTTGATAATTGCTAGTTACGTGTTGGCTTGGGATTGTGGGCTGAGACCACTCCGATTCAGGCACCAAATCGCTAACAATGCATGTCAGCTGTCTAAACCACCCGAGCAAAAGACCTGTAATAAGACAAATGTAATTCCTCATAACGAACATATTATTTCGGTATATTTGTTCTCGTAAAAACATGGGAACATGTAGTTTAGAAGCATGATATGCAGATTTGTTTATTTTGGAAATGTTCGTGATACACTACTGCACGCTTCGCAACATGAACATAATTGAACAAAAGCAAGCTGCTTCCGACCGATGATCAAAAACATCCTTACGTTCGTCACAGAAATACGTTGAAAGTCGCAGCTGTCCCTTCACTCACCATTAGTTCAGAAAAATATTATTCAAAATGCATTCTTATACGTACAGAGCCACAATGTCCTCATTTGTACTATAGGGTCACCAGGTGTGTGTTTGGGTATCCTTGGCACTAGAATAGCCGCGGCTTACGTATGTGTCAAACTTTTTTGTATCAAATATGATGCCAGCATGTCAGTAAGGATATTCTTCAAACTGTCCAGGTGCAAAGGTACTTTCAAAGTTTTTAAGTTATATGCCAGCCTTTGATATGATCCCCTGGAGCATGTCTGGGGTTAGGTGCCCAATAAACATGCCAGCTGCTCTGTGAATTATGAGAGGAGAACAGCGGGTTTATGCGCCAGTCACCTTGGAAACTGTGGCTTTACGTTAAACAGACTTACGATTAGTCTGCATCTTTTGATTTCCGTCATTCAAACGTTTTTAGGAATTTTCGGCATTTGTAAACAAATCACAAAAATACTTTTACTGTCCATGAAACGCTTACCAAAATATGCATGGCAATTGCTTGGTGCTACACGGGCGGCTTCTGGTAGACTGATGTTTGCTATACAAGTGCAAAAGGGGTAAGTTTATTATACATGCCGATGTGTTGGCATGTTGTAGCCTTTGATAGCAGCTGCTCTGATCCGATCCACTTAATGCGTCAGTGTGTTCCTCTCCGCAGAATAGCGGTTTGGGGAAAGTGAGAATTTGATGGCCTGTCTGCTGAACTTAAACTCTTGGAATATTCCGGGATTTTCAACGGCATGGACGCCAGGATCGAATACCAAACACACTGATCCAACAAATCCCTGGTGTGGAGAACGGTCTTTCATCTGTTTTAGTGCAGCTTATTGCTTTGGAGTTGTAAATTTATTCGTCTCGCTACTTGGAACTCTCTGAGTATAAGAGTAGACATCCCCGGGGATTGTAAGAACATGCTGGAGGTTTGAAAATGACCATTGATGTAAACATCTCCCCAAAATATATATGCTGTGATTAGTACTGTTTGTTTAGGTTATACAACGGTGAGGATGAAAGGAGTGAGGAGTGGTTGTGGAGATGTCATTGAGCCTGCTTTGATCGAGCCTTGGTACTAAAACAAAACTACCCTGACCGTTGGAGACATCGAAAGGAAAATCTTGTTGAAAGAGAACTAAATATATTATTCTAAAGAAACACGAAGGTGGCGTATGGAGGTGGCACCAAATTCAAAGATGAAGGTCCAGTTATAATCTGGTGTTATTGCGGAATGTTGCTTCTGTTGCTTATTGTTATATTACTCTTATTCTTGCTTTCTCGTTGTGTCATTTGGGTAAAAAGGAGAACATATTATAGTAATTATCCTCCGTACACGTGCGTGTCCTTTAGGGAACGTATAATAAACATCAGTTATACAAAAACTTCAAAGTACAAACAAAAAAGTAAACTTCGAAGAATTTGATCCCCTCCTGTGTACTATTCCCATGAGTTTTTCGTTCTTGCAGGAAAGTTTAAGATTTGATGCTGTTTGATTTTTTTTTTTTGTTAAGCTCATCTGAAAAAAATACTCCCTACCCAACTTACGATTTGTTCCGCTCAATGCATAATATGCCTACTTAAACAATATGTACAAAAGTACACGGGCGTAATGTTTTTTCCTTCTGCGTATATACGAAACTAAGTGATTTTTAGTCGTGCGTGAGTCATAGGTAATGGAAGAGGAAAGTGGCATGGCCTGTGGTTAGGTTATTATTGACAGCCTATTAACGCCCACTGAGCTCCCAGCGTCCCTGTCAGGGCCAGTAGAGATTCAGTTTTAGCAGAGAACGTCAGAACTGACTCGCCGGGCTTCTATACACGGTAGGGAACCAGTAGGAGAATGCGGCATGGAACTGGGCAGTGCACGGAAGGAAAACAAGAACTGTCTTCACACAACAGCTCTGACAATGCAAATTCTTCTTCAGATGAATCTTACAGCTGCCGCTACTGATAGAATCACAGGATTCCCACGATAGATGCTTGTTCATGAATAGAATATTTATCGTGTTTGTATTGGAGTTCGTCTGCTTTTGAAGATTGGTTGCCTTTGTCCCTGTTTAAAGCGATTTCCTTTTAAAACATTGAAGAAAAAGTGCTTAACAATAGCACATTTACGTCTAGCTTTATATTTTAAGCTGACTGATTGTGTTTTACTTGAAAAGATTTTGGCTTCACATTATTTTCATAAATGTAGAGCAAAAAGTTGCAACATGGAACGATACCGGACGTCAGGTTTTGGCCTTGTGCAGGGGATCGCACGATCATCAGAGGATGGGGTTTATAGATGTTTTCTTATCGACTAAAGTTCAATATTAAACAGCTCTCTATCTCCAAATTCCCCAGAAATAGCCTATTTCACGCCCCTCCCCCTAATCTAAAGTAGATATAATTGGGAAATCAGTGCCTTTTAGCCATAGGTCATAGCTCAAGCTGTTCGCACGCCCACCCGTGGCATGCCTTATCTCGTCGAATCATAGAACTCCATGCTCGTGTTAGACCGGCTGTTGGGAATTATTCCACCGAAGGGACACGAGTAATTTCCCCTCATTATCCGACATGACGTAGATTACGAGGATACAGGCCTTATAAATAAGCTCAGCAAGATTTGTTGAATTCCACATCTGCTTCTCCAAAATAGTACATGCGCACTTCAAACGTCCGGTTCCTTTGGTAGTGACTCCAATGAAGATTTCTTTCGAATCATACATCTTTGAGTCAGGATAGAAATAAGTCAAATGCTTGACATAGAACATCCTCATAACGAATAAAACCTACGCTTAACGTCACTGTACATTGACGATGTTATCAACGTGTAAACGCTTGCACTTAAACCCGAAATAAAATCAGTCTGGCCATGGTCCACAGTGCTTAGAGATCTCTAGAAAGGAACAAATTGCGTGTGAAAAGGGCGCCGGAATACGAAAAGACTGATCGAAGCTATCTTTGGTTCGGATACCCTAGACAGGACCTGTGGATCCTGTGGAAGATAGCCAGAACCAAAAAGCTCCCTGTTTACATCCCCTGGCGGCAGATTCAGGCACTATTTCCGGAGACAAACTCTGTAGTTTTGTCACTGTATATTAGCTCCTATCGGTAAAAGTAAGCAAAGCTGAACGGAATCAAATACTACTGTATCTCTGTTGACATCAAACGATCCTCCTTATGATCCAGGTACAGATACAGGGCAGAGACAGGCTAAAACAACATCCCCGAAACGGTTATTATAATTATGTGGTGTAGATTTTCTTGGATACCCCGTTATAACAACAACCTCCATAACGCACAGTACGAGAAGGTAAACGACTTTAGCTGGAATCAAAGAGGGCACTGAAAGGACTTGCGTAATTGTGAGTATCAGTGTCTGAAAGAGGGGACATCAAAAGGAAATTATGTAAATAAAGAAATGGGCATCTTAATACAAAGATGTCAGAAAATATCCTACATTAAGCTATATGCATAGCAAACAAACTTTTCTAAATCTAGTTAATGGTAGTTACGAGTACCCAGTGCCAGTATTGCGCCGAAGTACTGGGATTAAGTTTGCTGCAGTTGGACTCGAGTGAGTCTTACCTCGCTAATGTTTAGTAGCTTTGATATACTAATCCCTCTACAGTTAAACTGTGTTCACATTTATGATTTGCAAAGGTCACCAAATTTCCTACACCAGTTTTACCTGATCGCTAAGGTCAGCTGATACAACACAATCCTAAATCCGGATTATAAGTATATAGGATTATGTAGGAATGAGCAAGATATTTAGAACAGCTTTATAATTTTTACTTCAAAAACTGATTTATTTATTATTTATTTATAATTTATTTTGCCTAAATGCCTTTACATCACGTGACGCCGGTCTTATTTATGGGGTGAGGTAACCTTTGCCCCTGTCGGTTATCAGGTATCCCTAATGATGGCTTCAACGTCAGGCAGACTGGAGCGCACAACATGACTGGTTAAGACCTGGTCGGCTGCTATGAACGTAAAACTAGAAACTATAGGACAATGTATCAAACGCTCTCGCACTAAATTTACAAAATTCTACGGAGAGTACAACACTATAGTGTGCCAGTGTGGACAGAGAGTTTAGGACCTCTGATGATCTGCGCCATAACTGTAAAAGATGTATAAGCATTCGTGTTTATTATATCGACATGATCCCTACATGCAAAGAACGTGCGATTCATCCATCACAAGTTTAACATTTGAATTGGGTGCCATGCCTAAAATATTTACTTTCATTAAGGCTATATTTGAAAACTGATGTCGGTTTTGGCATCTATGGCCGAGGGGTTAAGCGCGCTAGCGCAGCGAAATTGCCCAGAAGCCTCTCGCCACTGTTGTCGCTGTCCAAGTCATCCTGACTTCCTCTCCGGTCGTACATGAGAAAGATCTGTCAGCAACTTGTGGATGCTCGTAGGTTTCCCCCTGGCTGTGCCGGATTTCCTCCGACCAGAATGATGGTCGCTGTCGTATAAGTGAAATATCCTTGAGTACGGCGTTAAAACACCAACTAACTACATAAATAAAACTGATGACGTCGTCTTTATCTCTTATATATCACCAGCTTTCTGTACTGTTTATCTCATTATTCCGGATATTTTTCTGATATTAAGAACTGGTAATACAGACGTTCAAACTTAACAGCATGGACTAGCGAGTTTATTTCAACAGCCAGGGTGGCATTTTTTACGCCATGATTCTAGTCGCGTTCAGCACAGACAGCGAGATAATGTCTTCACCTCTGCCCCTACTTTCCAAAGTTACCGTCTGCTTAATAAAACACTGATAATTAAGCGTATTTTTATTATTGTCTAGATCCTATTGGTGCATTTTTGTACCATGTACCTTTAAATGCTCTATATCTACCCTTAACATTACTTGAAACACGCAAGTGCGTTTTCGTGTAAAATTCTGTTGCCGACGCCCAATTCTGCACCGCATCTACTATGCTTGAACCGATATGAAGTATTACTGATTTGTTTGATTATGCCGTTGGCATAATAACTCCATTATAACGCCATGGGTTATAACGGATACCTCACACTTTTATACACAGTTTTTTATACCAGTGAACTAAGCCCACCCAAGTTTGCGTAAGTGTCCATTTGAGTGCTGTCAATGAACTCTCTTGTTATCACATAAACATGCAAGTCCTACAAACTAATGCATGGTGCATTTAACCGGATGATTGACAAGTTTATCAGACAAGCACGCTAACACACAGAAATTTTTCTTTGAACCAAATGGGAGAGTGACGGGCTACACAGAAGAGTCCAAATCTCAGTACAAACGCTTTCTTTCCTCCTGTGACGCTGTAGTGCTTGTGTACTACTTAAGTGTTTTGTGAGCGTACTACAGGAAAGAACAAAGGAGTGCACAGCTTTGGAGCCTATTGTTAAAGCCTGGAAGGAGTTTTACGAGTTTCCCATTCACCACTATCTGGGCAAAACAGAAGACAGCCACATCCTATACTGATATGGACATACAGACACGTTTAAATTTAACAAATAATAGCTTAGCGGTGCATGGTGTATAATATTTGTTCCCGAGATGTTGAAGATAACGAATAATTACGCCGTGTTGTTAATGTGCACCAGCAGTGTTAAGGTAACATAATGTGGACCAGCTGTCTTGCAAGCTGCCAAAACTCTTTTTTTCCAGCGAGTTCACATTATTTATTGTTTTTCTTCACTTATTCACTTATTTATTGTGTATTAATTGTTTTTTGTTTCGCTGAATAATATTTCAATGTATAAATATGGAATATCCAAACGAATATTGTGGACATTCTCTCTGAGGGGGAATAGGAAATGTCATATCAGTCATAACACCGTGCATTGCGAACAATTCTTTACTCTATATGTGTTCACAAAGTTTAAAATGAAGATATGGAGTGTTAGGTTAACGATTGAGGCGTACCAAGATGGATCGTCCAAAAAAAAAGAGCTCCTCATCGGCTGCAGAATACCTGCTGGTGACTCCGGAAAAACAGCCGGGAAAGCTTCCGGACAGCACGGAGCATAATTGAAAAGGAGTGTCATTACTGCAGTGTTGTACCATCCTGCGTGGTGTGATGTTCCTATATGGAATGGCGTCACAAAAAACATGTTTTTCTCTCTAATGAAACGTCTTATTATATAAGCAAACACGGGAAATATTGCCGGTTGGATAATGTATTCTGTTTTATATTTATATATGAATTTCCGCCAGGACGATTTCATTTTTGTCTCCCTTGGTGTTTTTGTAGATATGTGTTTCAGCGCCACGGCTTAGTTATTCTAATCGATTAGATCAAATGTTAACAGTTACACGTGAGCTCAAAATTCACCATGATTTAATTTTAAAAAAGAAAGGGAACTTCACAGAGATTTGACGTGTTTATCAAAAGCGTAGTCACAATTCATTAGCGCATACACTAGTGCGTACATTATGCGAGATGGAGAGCAGACCGTTAGGGCCAAGGCTGGACATAAGTGATCACCTGTGTCATTGGACTGAAAAGCAACGACAAATCAGCTACGATAGAATCAGCAGATGGAATCAAATGACTGCCGTACCAGAGAGCCCTATCCTCAAATTTACGACGGTACATTGATCGGGCTGGCCAGACGTGTGGCTGCGCACGCGATGCCTTGAGGCACACCCAGATGCTACAGAATTCTCCAAAGAGTTCTTATTATCTAACTGCACAAGGAAAGTTGCGTTATTGTGCTATTCTCTACAGGGGCCGTACCATCAGAAATAAACTTTAGTCATCTGACCGTAAGCATAATAAAGATATACTGTTAATGATAATTAATTACTGAAGCTCGCGCCGTGGAGAGCAGCTTTAGACTAGATGCGAAAACAATTCACATTTCCGAAATATGCACTGTGCTAGGCCTAATAAAGGCTTGAACGGAATCACTAATGGTGTCCTTATTTCAGACATGCTCCAGCTTTCAGTGATTTTCGGGCCATTATCAAAGCCGAGTACTTGGTTACGATCGCTAACCCGGTGACCTCCCTTGGGAAGACTAATTGTTATGCTTGTCGAGCGGCTAGTTCAGAGTGGGTATATTAATGGAACTGCGGCTGTAAATTAGCTATGTAGCTGGCAGGCTAGAAGGTGCAGAAGAATTACCTCTGGCGTCTAAGCCATCAGCTATCTCTTTTCACTCACTGGCTCTATTGACAAGAAATCCTGAAGCAGATTTCAGAACCAATTGCACACGAGAAAATAAGCCCGTCTGGAACTATTCACTTATTGAAAGAAAAAAACAACAAAAAAACACTGCACGTTATTAAAAACATTTCAGGACGAAAATTTTTTTCACTCACGTGATATAGAGTTATAAAATTAAGCTTGGGCGTGACTCAACGACTCATTTTACCTATCTTCTTTTCATTTCGTAGGCATATTTCACCTGGCAATCTATCGTTTTATTCTATCAAAAGGCCACTTACAAACCCAGAGGTATGTTTACAGATGAAAACACAAGGTTTAATTCTACGCTGAGCTATTTAGTTTGTTTATTTAGCTAGTGTATGACACTGTGCCCAATAATTACAATGAGGTATATCACCATCGTGCTTGATGGCGAATGACTGTCCGTCTTTATTTCTATGTCAGCGATAAGGTATGTCAAATCAATCACAACACGGTGAGAATTATTTGGCGGTAACTGAAGACTGACTAAAGCTAGAGTTTTCCACAGCGTAAAGCTTCTTCATTTTAACGAAGAGCAGGTGGAAGATTTTACAGTTTTAGTTTGTTTTGGAACACCGCAGAATGTGCCAGAGTGCTTGCCAGTCCTGTAACGAACAAACAAATCAGAGCAGAGGGCCGTTGTCGCTCTACGGTGCGGTGAGAACACCGGTCTGGTTGCAGAAACGTTAACAAAACACGGCCATGAAACGATACTTATATACCCGAATGCTTCAATACATACAACCGTATACACAGAGGAGATTTTGTTTCCACAAAGGAGAGTTTGTTTATTTCCTAATGTTAGCTGGCTGGAAGGCGACATGACCAGAACATGCAGGATCAGAAAACAAACAGATCTACTTACACCGGACGCGAGTCTGTGGATATCAAACGTCATGTTTCCGACAGAAAACATACGTATACTTTCCAACATATTACCTGAAATGTTTGATAAACATCCAGCATTTTTTCCGCAGAAGTTTTAGCATTGGCATCTCCTGGCTCTGTATCTGTATTAAGCGTGAACCCTACATTGCATCGTCTGGATAGCCATTCTGCGATGAATCTGTTATCTGTAAACCGTTTAACCCGGGTTACGTTTCCTGCCATCATAAGTTTGAAAAGTTTCGCTTAAACCGAAATGAAATCATGTATACATGAACTGTTGTAACCGAAGCGCAACAGAGATACATATATTTGATCAAGGCCAACTCATAAACTCGCATAAACACAACTTGGACGCAGGTTATATTTGCACACCTTAAACACTCCTTGCATCTTTCCCACATCACTGAAAACTGTTGACTGCTCATCCATGTATGATTCCTACCTAATTTCTAAATTAACATAGAAATTTGCCTGTTTACTGGCTTGTGTTGAACTTTATTTTGGAATGGGTTGTGTCACTAAGACCATTGGTATACTAATGTCTTTTATGAAGTTTAAATTAAATAAATGCATCCCGGCAAGCCAGTCAACTCCGGAAATACACCTAGGATTCCGGGCAGTGTCCCACTGAGTGCAGTTTTTGATTTATCAATATTTTAGATAAAATTTGATGTATAGTACCAAACGTATTTTAAGATTGAGAATTTATGATCTTTCATAGTGATTGTTTTCTTAAAAGTCATGACAACACACAGAGTAATTCTACACCAGTGACATCTAATAAATCGGAATTATCAACACTGTATGTTTTACATAATTCTGTGAAATCCGTTTTATTTGAAAGGTATAAGTTACGAGTATTTAAGCATTTATGGACCGCGCTTGAATAAAACCGTAACTGAGCCAAGCTGACAATTGTCACAGTCTGGACGTTGCTTTGATTTCATTGCTTATATACTGCAGTGGCAATCTTTTGTATTGATAGGTGCGCATTCACGATCAGTGATTTGAAGTGCTACTTATTCAGAAACATATATTTGCTATCGACACACCAGTCGATACAATGGAGAAGAAAAACCCCTTTTAAAAGGAACCATAAATCAGGAAGAATTTTACTCTGAGGTTGCCATGGAGTCTCTGTTTACTCAAAAAATAATGCATTTCAGGTAGATGTCTCAGAGAAACTGATCTGGACAACTCTTACGATAAATGCGTAACTTGTAGGCGCCAGTAACACGGGTGATTCAAGTGTTTTTGAGATCTTAAACCTTAAAGACAATGTATGCCACACAAAACAAATCCTGTACTGTAATGGAATGTTTAAAATGTCATTGGGAAAAACTCCTTTGATCAGCATTTAAGTCAGCTTTAGTTGGCTAAAATTACCAGCTCGGTAGCCATTATAAGTAACCTAGCATTCATCTATGCGGCGCGTCGGAATACAGCGCTATTTTCGCAGCGTCCTACCTCCTTGCACACAAATTTCAACTGCCTCAAACGTTCAGGCAAGAGCATTAATGTTGATACTTGAGAGCCTCAAACTAACTTCTAACAGCCAAGTATGCGGGTGGCAAAACAATCAGCTCGCAATGAACCATTATTATCCTCTTCTCTGGCAAAAACATTTGGGTAGGAACACAAAAATTTTCCTTACTATTTATGTTGTAATTTCACAAAGAACACCCACCTAAAACTGTATTCCCTATTTTTTGTTGGCCCAAACGACACATACTGTCAAATAACCAGATGCTTGGCCTACAACATATCCAAATCTCATCAGGGGTTGACCACCATTTTATCAAAATAAATCAGGTGAAATTCAAGTACTAGCGTCCTATCGCCATAGAAACAGGGTGTATGGGGGCACTTGTTCATTGAGTAATATTTTTCTCTGTTTAATTGTAACCACAAGTAATGGACTTTTCTTCGACCATTCTTTGTCAAAGTTTATACCTGCAAATTACGTGGAAATACTTCAACACACTTCAGAGATACAGCCAATCCCTACCCGTCCCTATCGTTTTCTGTGCGTCTCAATCTAAGGCACAAAATCGAATTAGTGTTTTTATACCTTTAATTCGGCTGTACAAAGGTCACGAGCGCGCATGATCCAGCTACGGTCATGTGACCAAATAAAAGGCCCGCAAACACACGGCGGGAAACGACATGGTTCATTATTGTGTTAGTGTTCTGATCGGATTATTAGCAGTAGTTTGCACGAAAGTGCTTGTGTTCCAGTCCAATGCGTTTCTTTTGGTTCAGATTAGTCATTCACGCTTCATTGGCAAGACACGGATATTTGATATCGTTTAGTTCACCTTAAGTGGATTGAAGATTAAATGCACTAAGTAGCACTCGGTAAGAAAAGCGTTAGTAAAATTTAAAGAAATATTAATAAAATTTGAAAAAATAATAGTAAAAAATTTAAAAAAAAATATTAGTAAAATGTCAAAAAAAATATGTTATAGCCCATTAATGTAACTGCCTAAAAGGGGATAGGTTATGGTGTACTACACTGTTTGAATTGCTAATCGACGCCACTGAGTTGCGTCATGGGATTTCTGCTCGATTTTCCATGTTTCTTTTGCTTCCACATCCCTACATCCTTACGCGTACATTTGAGAGGTATGTATAGTTCATCAGTCGTTAATAGGATGTGTTTCTCAGGAGTCGTACTTACCTTCATATCGTCAGTGTTGCATCATTGGGCTACTGGGCTAACTTTGGGAGTGCTGTGCTCTCTGTTAACTGCAAAACTTGCAGTAATAGTCAGGCATATCCCAGCACGTGGCTATAGGCTGTCGTTAAGACCTCTTCAATGATCCCGTCTTCAACTCTGAAAGTGACAGGCGCCACTCAACATATGCTAATAACTTCGCGCTTTCGCCGACAGTAATAGAGACTCTGTGCTCAGTATCGGACCAGGGTTAGGCTACATTTTTACCCTAAGGTGCTTAGAGTACAGTTCAGGTCACTGAAGGGTTTCACTGGTCTATTCTCAGCAACGCCTAACGAATTTCCTCTTCTGGAGCTCCTCTTTGAACTGTTTTCTACACCTGGACTATTTACAGCCACTCGTCTGTACATCAATACATTGACTTGTAAACTATGTGAACATGTACTCTCTATGTTCTTTATTTCTCGTTACATGGGTGAGTACTGGGCAAATGTGCAGGATCTGTGTCTGCTGGATTTGACACAGATGTACCGGTATAGAGCGTTAAGTGTTAACCAACTGGAACACTTCCCTATTAAAGGTACCTGATTTGCTCAGTTTGGGAATTTTTGTTCTGGAGAAATAGCAATATATGTTCAATAACTAATGTCTAGTGTTTGCTGCATAATAAATAACGTGTTTTGGGCCGATATCCAGCAAAAAAGGGATAAGGTTATGATTTCGTTGCTTTTGCAGTGATTGAAATGTGAATTTACTTTGCTTAATTTAAAAACACTTGCTTCCAAAGCTAAAGTTTTCACATTATAGACAGGTTGTATACCATGCTCTATGAAAGATGACCACCTATTTTAAGTTGCACACTACCATAATTCATGCTGTGATATTGTCACGTTTCATCCAGTTTCACTGCGAGCAACAAAATAAACACAGTGCTGCTGGAAGGTCTAAAAAAATGAATTTATCATATTAAATCAGAAGCAAGCTATTAAGTATGAAAAGCGGGAAAACCGAATTCCATTATCACAGAATCAAGGATGTATGTTAATTATTTTCAGCTGCTAGAGTCCAGTCAAACCTGCCTATGGGTAATTTTCTCTGATGACCTACTTGTTCAAGCATGGCAAAACTTATCAGACAGTCTTGCAGACTTGACTGTTAAATATAGTACTGTCTCAACCATTCTGAAAACATGAAATCGTTCACAAAAGAGAACTGGAATTGTGATTTTTATCAGCTTATGGACACTTTATCTCAAGCAGCTATTCCAGCTCAGTGCCATAAAGGTCATTTTACTCTCATCTTGGTAACTTCAGTTTTTTTCCCTGAAATTGTGTACACGCTTCATCCAGCGATGAAAGGAAGGGAATATTAAAACTGGCAAGTAACAGGCGATCTGATGGCAGCCTGGCTGCCGTGTACTTCTACACACCAGTGTTACGTGGCACAAGTTCAAAACGCTCAGCTAAGAGCTTGTGTGCAGTGTTAGCCTTACTTAACGTTAAGTAATTTAAGTCAATTAGACTGAAGTAATGAGCGGCTCTCGTTAAAGCACCACAGTCTCTGCTTAGTCTAGCATCACTAAGCAGTGGCAATGCGTTGGCCGACATCACGGCCTGTAACTATTTTCGTAGCATTCTTTGAGCACAAACTACGAGCAGACATGTCTGTCACAAATAAGGAGGAATTATAATTGGGGTTAAATAATAATGATGATTAATGAGAAATCTTTTATCTGAGCTGTAGAAGTTTCTTTTTTATGCCAGCGCATCCATTCCTTTCAGAAAACGAAGTTGTTTAACTATACATTTCTCTGGAGGTGCCTCTTCAATTCATGTTCGTATAGATAATTACGTATGTTTCCGTTTATTTCTGATACCTATCCACACCACAGAGGTCCAACCCTTGGATTGAAGCATTTAGTGTCCTTAAGTGATGCGAATTTTGTATATACATGTATTCTGTATTTGCAGTTGAAAAACTTGGCTTGGAGCCATCCTGTCTGACAGATACCCTGAAGACCCAAAATGCTCATTTACTTTGTTTTATTTATGCCACGTCCCCAACGTACGGAAAGAGGTAGGTCAATTTCCCATCCGCGATCTCTTCCAGTTTCGTCTCTCTTTATGGTTTTGGCTCTTAGTTACTACGTTCTTTCCAGTGCCGTTTTCAGTTCCCTTGGGTTCTTAGCCACACAGGAACGTTGTTTGGGAGGAAGTTGGTAATATACAGCACCCGGTTTTGGCAATTTCATAACAAGTCCATAATGCATCGTACAACCTGTGGTTCATTCCCACATTTCAATTTTTGCCCGTTTTCAGTGCCGCTTCAAATTCAACTTCAAAGTTCATGTGTGCATCGATATGGCTGACACAAGAAGGTATACTACTGTATTGCCAAGAGTGGACGAGCACATGACTTAACAGCCCATGTACCTTGATTTATAGCCTTAGTCTGTCAGTGACGTGGGAGAAGCTTAGTAAAACCTACCTCTGGTTCATAAAACAAAACCAAAGAAACTGAGATACAACCTAAAATACTTGCCAGAGTAACTAAAATTGTTCCAAAAAACATTCGACACATTGTCTTGTGTCATCAAACTGGAGTCATACACCTGCTTCTAGATCACCTAGGACTTCCTTTACAGAAAGTATGACCAACGAGGCGGCTGTTATTACGTTTTCAATAAAATATACGCACATTTCCACTGAAAACAGAAAGAAAGCGATCGAAGGCGTTCCCGTGACACTTTCGACACGACAACGGTTCTTGAAGATCAATTTCCTTCCACTGTTATAGTGCGCATATCTGCACGTTACATGTGGAAATGCTCGGCAGTAAATTGCAAACGTGGAGGCTTGAATTCCGTTTCCTTCACTCATAAAATTGTCCGCCATTGCACCAGCGAAAATTTTTGAGTATGGTGTGAAACAACAATCAAATAAATAAAGGAAAGAAAACAGTAAGAATAACTGGGATGAACCTGGTTTTATTTTGAATCGACAGCACTGATAAGAGTAACACGCAAAGGGCTCTTCAAATTCATCCCCTGGGAAATAAAGATCATGTTTTAGACAAAATACACATCATGTAATGCTCTCATCATATCGTCCTCTGATAAGACTGTAAGATAAGACATTATACATTTAGGAGACATTTCGTTCGAAATCAATTCCCATTAGGAAGAAAAAAATGAACAATAAATTCTAGATAATTTGAAACTAATGAGAAAAACTATGACACACTAGATGAACAGATATATTCTCTGCAATGACAAGGCGCATCCATGCAGTACAAGCTTAACAGCGGTGTCTTAATTACCTTTTAATGCACATGTTGAATGTTTGTGCATTCTCTTATGACTTTTTATCATCCTTGTTGATGTATTGATCGACTCAAATTTTTATGCGATTAACCGTTATCACATAGCATTCACGCATTTCCCTGAACTAATATGCTCCAAAAAGCTTCCCTAAAAGACATAGTATGTCATTGTTATTTAGCTACCCTTGACACAAGCCTCTGGTATGTAATTACGAACATATTCATTTTATGTTAAAGTGGTCAAATAAAATTACTTATAGCTGCTTTAACGTTACAAAGGCGTTTCAGCTACATGTATTAACATTACTGAACTCAGAGGGATTAAGCCATATACATGTGACAGACGCTATAAAAAATGGTTTCAACATCTTATGCGGTAACATTATCACCGTGAGAACAATTCACTACTAAATAAATACCATGTAATAAAACGAATTTGAAGTATAGGAATAGAATTAGAAAAAGAAATATTTTTTTTTGTTTTGGTAAAATAATGAACTTTTTCAACCTTCTTTCATCCTTTTACATGGTAAACAAACAAAAGCATATATCCACCATATTTCAAGGTAAAACATTTACAATATTCTTAGGTGGCTGCACTCTTCATTACAAATTTGTGGCTGAAATATCTGTAGCAGAATGTAATACTAAGTATACAGTGTTTAAGGTGATGAATGATTCTAGTTCATATCATTGCAGACTCATATATGTATACTTATGCGCGAAAGTTCAAAGAAGGGGCATCTTAAACTCAGATTCCCACATGTGAATGTATTACATTGATACAATTGTGCACATGGTTCAACCTTCTGGTTGGGAAATGTATATTTTGCCTTGTTAAAAACGGGGAAAACAGGGCACTATTGTATTGAAACCACGCCAATGTACACACACAGGAAAATAGGTTATTTAAATAAAATTGTGGCTTTATAATTTTCTTAGCCTTATGGTTAGTTTTTATCGGCACCCTAAACACTGGCAACAAGCGATTTGTAATAAGAAATTTACGGTATCTTATCTTCTTTGGTGTTAATTCTGACGTTGTGTCTTGCAACCTGCTTATTGTAACACATAGTTTCACAGTTACGATATTCTTACAAGTTACGAAGAATAGTGTTAGGTTAATATCAATCATCTGGAAATCGTGTCGGATTTTCCCAAATCATAGGTCTACAAGGATACTTAAGATAAATAAAAATTGTCTGTCAAGAAATGCAGCACGAACATGCATATATTCTGTCAACTAAAGCAACTCAGATAGTGTAATGATACTACATAACGGACTTCTATGTGGGTTAACGTTACGCTGAATCCTTGGTTGTTTTATCTATCCCAATAACACTAAGAGTACAAGAGAACATCGCGATCTCACACCACACGGCCAGCTTATGATAACGTGTACAAGAACAACACCAAGCACATGTAAACTTCCTTCCCAGCTAACCAAAACAACATATCCTATCTTTGTACATACAGCAGCTGGAAACACACATTCATTATATAACGGTAGATTGCCAGCAGGGTAACCAATATCCCCAGCGATAGCATGGCGGTGTAGGTTTGAAAAGTTACTGCAGTGTTACTCAGATAATTTCTACCCATATGCTGAAACACTCTCTGACCTTCACCAGTGGTCCACACGAACGACCTTACTGGCCATCACTAAGCATCCTAGCGTATGATACAAATGTTACTCAAGTGCATTAGATGTAACAAGTCAATCACGCATGATTCAAGAGTAGGGTACAGACAGGTAGAGACAATGATGCCAAGGACACCTTAGAGAATGTGTTCCCGAGATGGCTGTTGAGAGTCAAAAAGTGAGTGCAAACCATATTAACAGGCTATTATAGTCTGACATAAAACTTAACGAAGCAAAACAACATAAAAACAACGAGCAGGCACACCCCAAAAATCCCCCACAAGTATTAAACGGAGGCTTTTAAAAAATAAATATATTGAATGTATGGGATTCATATAGTAACTGATACATTGGCAGATTTATCTGATAAAATGGCAAAAATATGTGTATCATGGAAATCCAAGATTATAACATAAAGGCTGAAGAGCACATTGAAAAATGCACATGTGCCATCATAATAATGGGAAAGGCGGATGAGAAAAATGCTCAAGGCCCAAGCCATCCAAGTGCGTGAACGGAACTCCGGAGTCGTTATTTTCTTTAAAGAAGTTTAAAGAACACTCTAGGTTCTTTTTTACGTGTTGTTCAGCTCAGTGTTTCTCAAAATTAGGTAATGTACGATTTTTGTCATTTTGACTAGGATCTGGAAAGACATTTAATTACAAATTCGATTAAATGCTTTCACGGCCACCTTTTTGCAAAATCTCGGATTTATAAACTGCGAAAAATATATTACAAAAGCATCAGGCAGGAATTTTCAACAGGAAATAAAAAATATTAAGCCACTTCTGTACATCACCACCATACATAAAACTTCACAGAAATATGCATTTTTTTAAATTGTAACAACTAGACCATCAATAATCATCAAAATCATTTCTTCATTGAATAGGTTATTCAATCATGGCTTTTGTATCTTGCCACCTTTAATCCATTGAACAACATGGGTTTTAAGTTTTGCATTTACTTTTCAAATTAAGCCTTAAATCCGTGCAATTAATATATGTACATGTTCGTCGGGTTGTTTACAGCAACATATGAATTTACTTAAATTACAACTAATTAATAAACACAGCAGAGATGTTGGCTCATGGTACAAAGAAAGTAGTCCACATAAGTATAACAAGTTCTTGGCGCCTGATCCGATTCTTACCACTTAAAGTCGAGATGGGTCCTCTGGGGATGAGTGTTGGAGTGAGGCGTTCGCGATGGACTCACGGGTGTATGCAGCCGACAGGTCGGGACCAGATGAGGAATTGGTAGCCACTGGGCCACCGTTCCTACAGGTTTATAAGATCGTTCCATTGTCAGCAATCTGTGTGCCGTTGAATTGGTTTGTTGTCGACGATACAGCTGAACTGACAGTGTTGACAGTAGAGTTGCCCGTCTTCACCATAACCACTTTCTTCGCGGAAACTTGTTGGCATTTTAAGAACTGGACTAGGGCGCCGCGAAATCTCTTGTTGCTCGCGAAATAGAACACAAAGTTGACGGCGTGGTTCAAACTGCTGAACAAGAACACGATCCGACCTACGAATTGAAACCAGGCCAGAATCTCTGGACTCTCGTAGACGTTGAATCCAACAGAAGCCACCATGAAGATGGTAACGGGAACGAAAAAGACAATGTAGGCGAATGACATGGTGAGTAACATGAGAGTCACCTGTCTCTGCTGGGCGTTTTTTTTACCACTGTCATCTAGCACCATCTGCTTCTGTTTCTTCAGGGATGACCTCATTCCGATGATAATGACAATGTTCAGAATCAATAGCGACGAACAAGGGATGATGGCAAAGAGAGCGCTGTTCAACCAAAACCAAATGTTGTACGACCAAAACGTTGTGCCGGGCCGATGTCTGCAGTAATAACCCACATACTTTGATTCAACGTGACCAATGCTGTAAGTGTAGATAAAATGTGCGTCGATCAAAGCAAAGGTAACGTACAGCATGAGAACTGACAGTTTAGTTTTCTTCATGGTGAACAGGGAGGTTACGTGAAGAGGGTATACGACGGCGACAAAACGCTCCAGCGTCATGACCACAATTGTCCATACGGCCACGTGTACCATAAGGTTCAGCAGGAAGTGTAGCACCCCGCATCCGTAATCGCCGACAGGCAGATCGAAGGAGTCCACCATCTCGGTAAGGGACCTTAGGAAGAGAACCAAGGTATCAGCAATTGCAAGGCTACAGATGTACAGCGAAGTGCTGGTGAAGGGTTTAAGTCGCGTCATGGTGCCGACTGTCAAGAAGTTGCACACCAGGGCTACAATGGGCAACACATAAAAATAGATGATCTTGACAACATTAGCTGCTTTGTAATATGGTAGGTTTTCAGCTTCACCATTTATCCAGTTGAGAAAGTCCGCCAAGGTTGGAGCCGAAGGGCTTGTAGCGTTGACAGAGATTACCGATTCGTTAGTCAAATTCACAAGTTCCTCGAAAAAAGACGTAGTGCTAACGTCTGCCAGGACATGTGTTCCGTTCATAGTAAAAGTTTTAATATAGTCCTTTTCCTGAACGTTCCAACAGATAAAAAATTGTGCGTTTAAAGGAAAATCGTATACGAAAACTGCCTTTATGGTATCCGACAGTAACAGTCAAAAGTCAGATGGCGCTGTTGTCCAGCTTAGGGTTGGCGACAACCTTAAATACTCTTCGCTCCACTAGACATGTTGCAGCTAATGACGACTTAGGGGTTATTTTAAACAAATTATGTGAACACATTAGCGGTTGAGCGGAGATACGATCATGAATTCCGAAGCCATATTTCCGTCGAGTATAATAGATCATAAGGAATCCTTTGGAGCATGTCACTCAATACTGGCACTAATATACAAGCGAACATTCTCCAGTTTATCGGTCATGTAATCTAAGACATCACACAGACCTATTGATCGTTAATTACACAACTATTTTGTTTGAACAAAGCATGATCAACTCTCAGATAAACATCAATACTGTAGTCATTTTAAATCAATGCGCTTTATTGAGAGGAAGTTCGTCAAAGTTGCACGCTTTGTTTCCTGGACAGAAAATTGATCGTACTACAGATAATTTGTATTTAGATACTGTGTAACGTATCAGACATTTTGACTTAAAGCGGTAAGAAAGCACATTTAGTAAAATAAATAACATTCATAGAGAGATTTCTCGCATTCCCCCCAACTACCATTATTGCGTTGATCTCTCATCAGGTTTTTCTTCAACTGCATGAAGTCAAGTTATTTCCACACAGATTAGCAAACCTCGATGCTGGCAGCAAATACTGTAAAACAACGAAAGCACTCAGCAGTAAAACGAATACAATCACAAGTAAACAAGAAAGCATTAAAAAGCAAGCAGCAGTAAAAAGCATAACGTAACATAATAAAACAGAAGCCTATAGAGTTACATACACTCTCGCCTACAGTAATTAAGATGGATGTAGTCAGGAATCACCTTCAACGCAGCATGACATTCATTCCAATTACTTGTTTTTATTGCAAATAAAAGCATATTTTTGCAATAGTAATTTGATATTCGAAACCCCGACATGTCTCTGTACCTGTCAACATTCACAAACTCACCTAAACCGGAAGTCCGCGCTCCGGTTTTAGCTTGGCAGAGGAAAGATCTTTTCCTGTTGGCGGGCGAGAAACCAATGTAATCGGGAACTTGACAACTTTCCGAAACTCATCACTTTAAAGCTTCCGTGTTTGTTACCAAGTAACCCATAAGGTAGAGAAAGTTAAACAACTTAATATTATAACGCCATTTCATCAATGCTATTGTTCAAAGGCCTTCAATATGTAGTCATTCGTACAATGTATATTGATTTCAATGCTGCATATTTCGATGAGTTTTGCATTGAAATGTACAAAAGGGAAAATTTGGCAATCATTGAATTCAAAAGTTGACCACTCTCCAGAACTCTATAGTTTATAAAAGGCATTTATGACATAAACTGGAAACAGTAAACAAGGTGTAAATAAGCTGCATGAAGTTCTATAAAGGGTCTTTCTTGACAACAAACGAAAGAGGCCGTGAGCAATGAATTGAACATATTTTATTGCGTAGCACTCACTGGGATTGGGAATAAGTTCTAAGAAACTTACCAGCACCCTTCCCTAAATAGGAACAACTTAACGGTTTTACTGCGAATGTTAGACTGCGATGACCGATTAAGGCACAGAAAGTAAAAACAAAGAAACAACATAGCCGATTTTAGGAACTGCAGGATACAAGATAAACAAAAGACAAGAACGAAACTGAAAACAATGGGGACAAGTTTGAGAGAGGTAACAGTGTTTCGACGTGGACAGAACACTTTTTCATATGTATAACATAGGCAAACCCTATTGCTGACTTCTGTTTATTGCATAACTAATTTCATTGCATGTGAGTTAGCGCCAGTAGATTTTGATTTATCTACTTTTAACAGTTTTTCTATAGTAATTGTCATGCCCAGGGAGAAATTATTCAAAAAGTTAGGCAGGAATATATCGTAATATAGGCAATGGAAGAGAAAGTGCGAGGCGTTATGTAGTTTCCACAGGAACAAGATGAGCTTGGTGTCAAGTTTGATCTTCACAATGATAGTTCAGGGTGCTGAAGCCCTATCTAAGTTGTGATGGTATTTTTCTTCATCATCGCTACAATATCTAGGTCGGTTTGACCTTTTTGGAAGTAATTTAGCGAATTTTGTTAAAGATTCTAATATTAACATATCAAACATTCTACATGTTAAAGTTTGAAGGTATGAAAAAACGTTGAACTTTTGAGTTCGTGTTTCTGGGAAAATAAGATGAAGTGAATGTGCGACGTTATACTGAGATAACTTATTGACCAAGGGAGGTAATAACTTTATCTAAAAATCGGACGCGTTATCACCCAAGAGTTTATGGATCAGTTTGCATTTATCTAAGCAGCAATTGTGCCTTAAAATGTCCGTCCAGTTCCGACATACTCTGGTGTAGTGAATAAAACGAGATTAGTAACAACTGTTGCTGTAGGTAACTGTTGGTTTTCTAGATGACCAGGCTGTTCTTTCGTGCAGCTATACCATACAGTACTGGATTATTCAAGAATTGATTGTATAAATTATTTATTTATTTATACCTTTGAGTGGTGTTTTACGCCATACTCAAGAATATTTCACTTATACTACGGCGGCCAGCATTATGGTTGGAGGAAACCGAACAGAGTCTGGGGGAAACCCACGAAAATCCGTAAGTTGCTGAGCTAACGCGCTAACCGACTGGTCGTATGAGGTAGATTATCGATAACACTTGTCTGCCAAGACTGTATTTTAATTTCCTCAGGTCATCTAGTGTTTTACCTGCTGCATTGTTTATATTATCTATATGCTTTTGCCATTTGCGATTGCTTTGAAATGTGAGCTCAAATTCCTTGTGAGTCTCAAAGAATGTAAGAAGAACCTCTTTCATAATTAAGGGTCTACTTGATTTCTGTCTGGAATGTGCAGAAGAGTTTTTTGTAAACTCAGAAGCAATTGTTGAGACCAGTCAGGCAGGGTTTGGAGACTATGGTTCTATAGTGTTAGGGGACGAATACTACAAACATTAGTTATATGCAGAGAACAGTGTGACGCTTATAATATTTTCAGGTTATTTGTATGTATACAAGAAAGAGAAGGGCCTCAAATACAGAGTCGTCGGGGACACCTGTCCTAGGGCTTTTCACAGAGGGGGCAGGTTGGTCAACAATAACACGTTGTTGCCCATAGGACAAGAAACTAATTGTAACTTTTGTCGAGTCATTACCGGTGATCTGTGATACGATACTCATTGAGGGCAGTGGCTTTATCTGTATCAGTAAGATAGGACCAACGCGAACACGTATTCGTATTTAACTCTGGCTCATTCGTCCTCATAGATGAAAAAAAAAATGTCTTCTGAGTTGCTCTCTAAAAGTATTGACGAAGACAAACATTGTGGCAAGAGCAAAAATACAACATATCCCTACTCAACCCTATTGCTAATCTGAGAATTCGCTGTAAGGCAACGTCAGGAATTCGTCATGGTAAACACATTACTAATATTCAAAAGAAGTTTAAACGAACAATAAAGATGACACGAGTGTTTTACTTAACCAACATGAGAAAAGCAGGATTGTTTCGAAAATGACGAAGATGGGAAACGTACCAATCAACCATTATACCGTTAGTGCTAGACGTTTACAGAGACAGAAATGTACCAGTCTATAATTCAGACTGTGGGGTGTTAGGTATAGTGTTTTTGATATTTATTTATTTATTAATTAACTTATTTATTTGATTCGTGTTTTCAAGAATATTTCACTTATAAGACGACGACCAGTGTTATGGTGGGAAGAAACTGGGCAGAGCCCGGGTAAACCCACAACAATCCACAGGGTACTGGCGGACCTTCCCACGTACGGCCGGAGAGGAGGCCAGCATGAGCTGCACTTGAACTCACAGCGACCGCATTGGTGAGGGGCTCCTGGGTGTTTTTGATAGGTGGTCATCAGTGTTGCAGAAGCTAAGTGCTCAGATAAGAACGGTTACAATAAACACCCGGTTCTTATCCAGTCTATTCAATATTTCCTCCCTACTAAGGAAACTTTGAAAGTATTTCCATTCATCAAATGTTTCCATATTGTCTGTAATATATGTTCTGCTGTATGCACTATCTGTATTTCAGTTCAATTGCAAAGACTTTTAGCTCAACTTCAAGGGTATATCTGCTTTGTTACATATTAGGAATTTTATTCTACCTTTTTGTAAAAGTGTTATAAGTCAAATTTTGAAAGCCCGTCCATGAGTGGAAAAACAATATGGCAACGTGTAAGAAGATATATGATCTATATCTCTAAACTTTTCAGAGGATATTGCCAGCCAAATGTTAACTGTGTCTACACATAATACGAGACGCCATCTCTACAATATAAGCGTCGAAATAGATATTCATTGCCGCTTTTCGTGCCATTACAAGAACACTTAGGATATCTAGACAATGGGCCCTACTTCAGCTGTTACGTGTGACCATTTACCAACCATCACACTGTCGTCAATGCTCTGGTTTTACGCTCTATGTTGTAGTATTTATAAAGTATTCCTACACAAGTCGGGATTCTGCTGGTGGGCTAAGCTTTCCAGAGACCTGGATCCCTTGTCATTGTTTTTATGTTACTGTTAATTAAACGTGATGGTGGCACCTCATTACGAGAATTTCTAGACCAGTGACATCTTCTATATTGCAAATTAACGTATTCTGCTTAAACCATGTTACATCTGACCATTTGCCAACTATCACACTATCATCGCTTTTTACTCACTATGTTTTAGTGTTTTATAATAATTCGTATATACCAGGTGTCAACGATAATGGACATTTGCTGAGGTTTGTCTTCGTTGAATACCACGTGCGCTTTGACTGCAACTGTTTACAACGTATCCAACTTCACAATCTAATTGAAAATTTATGAGTATACAGCTCCTACCCACTGGTTAAGTGGAATTAAACACAATCATGAAGCAGCATGCCCGTGATGCTGGGCACGCCGTCCATATTTCATTACAAGGGAACTGCACTCTGTACAAGCAGCTTGGGTTGAAGCCCTTTCAATCTAGCCCACATCATAGGTAAAAGATTGCTGTTGAAACTTGTACGTCAATCTTTGCTGTTAAATGTCTCCATTTTAAGTTTCTTAATTTTTTTTCAAATATACCAACCATATTAATTATAATTAGTTATAATTATTTATTAATAACCATAGCTTGCATCGGACTTGTGTATCAAGTTAGCGTTTAAGTTTTCTAATTAAAACATTTAATTCATAAAATATTGATAATATAAGGGGGTATCAAAAATAGCATTTAAAGCCTACATGAATGACTCATTTGAGTATACCAATTTGCATTCAGACATAACAGGAAAAAGCTAAAACTATGTAGACAAAAAACATAAAAACACCGAAAGTAGCACTGGGTAAGAGCAGTTAGGTTCCTGCTGTTTCAGGGGAAGCAACTGTTTGTGGTGAATAACACCTAACAGATTTAGCTCACTGGGACGTTGTAGCCCCTTCAATACCTATCCCTTATCGACATATACGGGCACGCTTGCGGCCCTGTCCCACTTGTATTTGGCGGGTTCTGTTGACAATATTACAGTATGTTACAGTGAATCTATACTGTTCTGTATTGAGTTTATTGTTCGAGAGATAATCCAGTAAGTGGAAATTCTTAGCATCTCATGCCAACGTTCCTCATCTACATACATATCGTTTTAACAGTGTGCCAGTAAATGTTTAACGTCATAGTATACAGCGTGAAGAGAAAGTCTAAATTCAGGGACACCGCACTTTGTTTCGTAATCGTTGTAATGTATTTTCATAAATGCCAAAGTGAAAAGCAAGTAATTTGCAGTTTTATTGCCCACTATCGCCTTTTAAACGTGTCCAAATTTCCTCAGGCCAAGGTACGTTATTACGATATCAGCATTCCACTGCTTGTACATTTCTATGCCAACCAGTCATTTTTTCAATAGTCCAATCTTTTCTTGGGGGTGGTCCACACCGGTGTTGGGGAACAGACGCAGAGGATAACATGGAACTGTTCAAAAACTTATTAGCCTGCTCTCAATCTCTTTGAACGTTACATACAGCCACACTTGTAAATTCCTGATGAATAAATCTGAATTCTGGGTCTCATTTCCCCTTCTCAACTTCAAATTCCAATCACACGCCTAAACGATTTTCCTCGAAAAGGGCTTCAAACGCTTTTCCGTTGCTTAATCACTTTGAACTTATCCATCACAGCTAGGGTGATCATCCACATCTTTTGGCACATTGCTCTCGACATATTGTGTAACCGAACAAGACGAGCATCAGCTCAGAGTTGATCACGAGAGACTGATATAACATCACGTGACAACTGCTAACGGTGCCATGTAAACACGTACTTAACACACCTCCAAAAACTGTTAAATTGTCAGAAGGCGTCCTCATTTTTTAGAACTCTATTTAAGTTTGATTACTTATTGATTTCGGCGCCCGTCTCTAGTGGATGAAAAGGACTCATAGTGGCGTATAATAAACCACCATTTCACGCCAACTTACTCGTTTCTAGGTTTCAATTCTAATCGATTTCTTAAAGCATGCTTTGGACTTAAGCGTGATTGATGCAGAAATGTCTTCATCAGTAAAACTTATCGAAGTGACACTTTCTTCGCAATATTGTGTTGAAAAAATTTATTAAGAATTTTTCTTATGTAATATAAATTTGCGGTTTGAATCATGCTTTAGATTGAACTATTTGGCAGCAACAGAAAAAAAATATACATATTTTTTCGTTAGGTGACTCATCTAATTGACACTTTACTCGAAAGTATCATTCAATTAAATCCATACATGCATGAATATTAGGAAAACCATGCCTTATTATTTTGGCCTCATATGGAACACCTTTTCCTGCGCAATTGGGATTAGCTCCCAAGCTGACTTGACTATTGTTCTCTTGCTCTGCAGGCATACCTTACCAGTTTGCCCACAAATGAACAATACATTCCACAGCTTTGATCCTAGTTATTTTTGGCGAGGAAGGTTCCGCATCGTAACGATATGAATATTTGAGTTGTTAATATGTGTATGATATTGTGAACAGAAACCTGTTGTCGCAAGAAAGTATCTAGAAAACACGTTCAGTCTTGTAACAGACCATGTACGATTTAAATATTGGCTTCACCGCCTTTGCTAAGAAAAAAGAGGTCAGTTCTGACATTAAGATCGTTTATTTTAAAAGTGCCAAATGTCCTTTATGACAAAGAAGAAGTAAAAATTGGGGACATGAGATATCTTCCAAAAGAAGAGATTGAGGGTAAGAGCCACACTGACAGCATTTCAGCCCTGAAGGCGACATTACAAAAAGAATGGATTACACATGTTCCCAAATATAAATAGAAAAATAAATATTAATTGTGCAAAGGTGAGGGTAAAAAAGAGGAGTAAGGGTAACAAAACCATTTTAACAAAAGAAGAGGTAGGAGGGATCGAAAATTATAAGCAAGCAATCTTGACCTTGCTTGCAGACTGTGTTCTGGCACAATGAAGAGCTATGGAAAGAAACCCGACTCGTATTCCACCCCAAGACAAGACGCTGAAACGTCACCAGTGTGTCGTCACTCAGACGTCACTGGTTCGTGTCACTGAAACACACCACGTGTCAAATGAGAGAATTACAAATATGTAAATAGATATAAGGTCCTGACTCGATTTAATTTGTTCTATGCCATAAATAGAGGAGAAAGAACACAAAATTATGTGTGTGTAAATTAATAAAAGAACATGGTTTGTTTTCACCCGCATAAACCTCATTGTAATATGTGCATATTGTAATCTTGTTTTTCTAGTCAAAATTCGATCTTGATTGAGGCAAAGCACTGCAGAGGCCCTGATTATCCACTTCTGTGTAGCGTGATATAAATCATTAATGATTTTGTACCAGGTTCTTATTTTCCTTTAGCTATAGGTGAAACATTCCTGCAAAGAGACTGTGGGCGTGACCAAGTGACATCCCCAGAACGTGAACTTACAATTCCTGTAAAATCGTCTTTTGGACACAAAGGCAATCACAACAGATAAAGCCCGAATTTTATGACCACCAAATGCTTTTATTTTAAATGGTTCTATTTTCGCTCACACTGAAATGAACGATAACTAAATCATAGTTGTTTAATAGTGCTATTCAAATAGCAGGTCCCCGGCTTCTGCCAGGTTTCGTCCCACCACAATGCTGGACTCCGTCGTATAAGTGAAGTATTCTTGAGTACGGCGTAAAACTCCAACCATATAAATAAATAAATCAAATAGTAGGAGCAACCTGCGGATGTTCGTGGGATTCCCCCAGGCTCTACCCGATTTCATTCCGTCATAATGCTCGCTGTCGCCATATCAGTGAAATATTCTTGAACCCGGTGTAAAATACCAGTCAAATAAATAAATCAAATAGCACTAATCGAGGGTCTGAAAACAGAATGTTCCGTATTTATAGTTGCAGTTAAGTGCTTTTGGCGCAGTTTAAAAAGGTTTATGTCTTTTATCTTGCGTTAATGCTTTTTATTTGAGAATAAATGTAGCAGGACGTATTTAAAATAAGAGTCCGGTTAAGTGTAAGAGGAACGTTTTTAACGTGACTGACTAGCTAACCACAGTGACTGTCCGTACCGGTAATGTCCAATTGTCTCCGATTATGGTGATCAGTGATGTTGGACTGCTAACTGCGAATTAGCGAGAGATTCCCTTAACCAATGGTACACGTCTGAAATGAGTAGCCCTGGGTTATCATCACATCAGTAGACACCGCTGATTGAAGATGTACCAAACCGTGCATGTAAATACCGAGTTATCATCGGAACCCATCATCCTTCGCCATGTAACTGAGGCGGTCCGCGTAGATAAACGACCTAATACAACTCTCTACAGTTATTACTTTCTACTGCAACTCCCCTTGAACTCAGTCGAAAACTAAAACACTATCCAGCCTTCGTCGTTGTGTCTATCGGCAATCTAAGTTGTGTCCATGTTCCTGACGTGCCATGTGTAAACGCTTTGTCCATATGTGCAGAGGGCATACAGCTGACATGTTTTTGGAATTTGGCTTAGGTCGAACAAATGACGTTGATGAACAAGTCTTCAAGGTCATGGCCGTCAAGATGGACTGTTCGAAACCAAAACCATTGCCTTGCGATTGAAACATTGCGTAACAAGTTCATCTTTTTGACCAACGGTGTCCTGAAACAGTTAAATACTATTCGACCAGATATTTACTGAGTACCTTTAAAGCTTGAGCTTGACACAACATAAACCGGAAAAATGGTTAATCATTTGTTAGAATTACCACTTTTATATGGTGCAAGACGATCGATTTGTGTAACTTTAAAGCCTTGGTTGTACGATTTTCATTTCCGCATGGTTGGAAATGGTGAATAGAATGGGTAATGGGTGATGAATGGATTGAACTTGATGGATCGATGGGCGACACGAAAGGAAACCAGGGTTACTTAGTTTGGTTTATGGCCGCTGCTTCAACACCGATAATGGATGCAACTCAATTAAATCTACTCATTAAATGTCTGCGAGGCAAATAAATAGCTAATTGTTCTCATATCTAAGAAATTGCTCTTGCGGCCGTAAAACCTGACCGAATTCCCTCAATTCTACAGTCTTTGCGGTTTTGTACGATAATTAGTTTTATCGCTTAGCCGATTTCTCTGCTCTGATCATATATGTGGTGTTTTCCAAGATTAGTTCCCCGACAGTCACCATGTCTAGTTGTACCATCTGTAGAAGTTATACCATCAGTTATAGTTTGATCCTAGATGAGGACCTGGCAAAAGTCCAGATATCTGGAGGCTCTCTTATCGATCAACGGAATGTCCGATACGATGTGTGGACATTTCACTAAATGGCGCTCATTAGTCCCTGGTACAACAACAGAACTGACTCGGTGTCCTGTTCCATAAACCTATTAGTCGTAACATTCAACAATTTTCTCATGCACTATGTCTTGCATTGCAATGAATTGCAAAAAATGGACAGATAAAAAAAAATGACTGAATATCGAATATATTTATTTATTTATTTGATTGATGCTTTCCCCCTTTTACAAGAATATTTCACTCATTTGACGGAGGCCAGAATTATCATTGGAGGAAACCGAGAATATTGGGAAAAGATTCATGATGGAAAAAATAAACAAATATATGCTTGATGACGCCACACCAAATTTATATCGCGCGCTAATGTTTGAAGGTTTGTGAAAAATTTTCACAGAACATGTATTTCATTCAAATTCACATATCTGTTTTCCCACAACTTTACTTACAAACTTTTGCCCTTATACGCCATTCACCACGCAACTTTGTCACTGCACGTGACTTACCGGTTACGTTGGGAAATGTTTCCTTTACGCAAAACAACTTAAACAATCTCGCCTTTAACTCCATTCAATGCTCTCTGGTGCTATCTGGTAATAGAATTGTACATTAGCCCAATTTTCCATAAATTTGATGTGTTTGTTTTCTGTTTCCTCATAATCTTTATGTAGACCTTTATCATAAGACGAGTCAACAGAGTACCAATTATATATAACACTGAGTTTTACTTCAATGTATCAAGTTGTATAAGTGGTTGCCCAGTCTTACAAGGCTAAGTTAAAGAAGCATTAATAAAATGACTCCCTGTAGCAAAACTCTAACCTTATAAAATTTCATTTCACATATCCCTTAATTTAGTGATCCAGTAAAACTCTTCGCCACTAAATGTCCCAGCAAGTGCATTCCTGTGGTAATTTCCATGACCCCAAATGAGATCCTCCTATCAGTAGTAAGACAGATTAAGGCAACCATACATGACAACTGAAGTCAATCCAGGATGCGGACACTAAATTATACCCATCCCTGCCAGCCATGTCGCCAACAGCCCAATACTTACTGAGTCTCTGGCACATACATGGCTTGACTAATGAAGTAAAACATGTCCTGGCTAGTTAATCATGGAGTAGCGTAACAATTTGTGCCTTTGAGCATGAGAACGCAGTCGGCTTGCAAAAAAAAAAAAAAAAGAAAAAAATTGCGTGTATAGGAATCACTACTGCATACTCATACCCATAAAATTCTGATACAGTGTTTGATACTTGCGCTTCTTGGTTCCCAAGTGATTCTCTGCCGCAATTGTAAGGGGGCATAGAGCGTCCCTGTGTCCATAAATTCCGCTGGAAGGTGTGAATAAAGCACGGTTTAGGGCTCGGTCTTGATTCAGACTGTATTGTGTTTTATAGCGTTGTATTCGTTCATGTTATTTACTCCTTGCGTCACATTTAATATTCCGGAAGCAAGGGACAATTACATATAGCACTTTTCGAAATCAAATAGCAAAACTAATTCTTAGTTCATAAACGGATCTAAAATGGCGTCAATAAATACTGACTGATGGATAATGACCCAGACCAGAAGAATGAGTTAAATATTCGTGGGGAGCAGCTGAACTTCATGTCAGACTGCATAAACAGGCCCCTGTTTCAAGAAGTGTGTACTTGGTGCTAATAACCATTATCCAAGGGCACTTCGTATCTATGGAACATACGCTGTCTTGGCAGTTAAGGGAATACTTAATTAAGTATGCTTCATGGAACAGGGCAAGGACTTTATCAGCGCTTTCGACCCCAAAGCACCATCAAGATCTCGAGAAAAATTGAGACATGAGAAGCCGGTAAATCCCTTGTCTGAGACCGATAGTGAACCCCACACCTCGTGTTTCACATAATATAAAGTGGAAGTTTATGTCTGATAAAACCCTGAAATCTGTAAGGTTTCGTTTTTCTCAGGTTGACTGACATCACATAGTATACCCTTGTCTCGAGTTTGGCCGCCTTTCTCACCATTCTGTGTAACGTCAACAGGCGTTTGAAGTGGAGCACTTTTACAAACGGTAATAAGAGCGATAATCTATAATTACTTCAGTGGCCAGTTTGCGTTACCGTCTGATAGTCAATCAGTATAAGTGGGTACACCTTATACCAGGCTTGACTCGACTGCCTTCCCCGGGCAGTTTCCAGACGCGGACAACAATGTCTGAACTATACGCTTCTCGCTGGAAGGCTTTGTCGAAAACAGGAGAGCTCAGCTGAGCAGACATCCTTATACGATGCTCACTGGTCCAGTGTAGTTTTTAGGCGCGAAACACGGGACTTTACACTGACCGGGCTGAGAACGGTCTCCATCACTTTGCAGGTAAAAATAACGCTTGAAATAGCTGAGACCCAAGGCATCAAAGCAGATTTCTAAAGACGTATCTGCCTTTTATTCACTGTTTAACCGACTAGGGCATAAGTCCACATGACGAAAAAAGCTGAAGTATCGGCTAAAACCACAATTGCACACCTCAGAAATCATTTCCGCCTGCACCTGATGTAAATTTTTAAAATAAACGTAAACACAAATACGATGAACTAGTGATAAGGTCTGTATTTTTAAACTTCTAAAGCAAAAGATCCAGTGAAAGATGAATTTCATGGTATAGACATATATTTGAAACATGTATTTACGCGTTACAATGATTTGTCATCAACGCGTTTCATTCCACAGGAAATACAGCCGCCATAGGCAGAATCTGCCTTACTTATTTATCAAATGACCAGCAGTTGTACGTTTGTGGAGAAATATGGGGGATATTGGCAAAGCAAAAACATTTTGAACCTACGGTCTGGCTATCTGTGTTTTGCTTGAATCTTATTCCGCAGTACGAATGTACCCACCGGCCGAGATTTACAAAGCTGCTTGTAGCTGGTAAGAATCACCCCTAAAATTCAGTTAAGTGGAATTAATTGAGCATGTCTCAACGCCATGATGTCTGAAAACTATAAAGAATTATATACACAGGTTGAACATTCCAAGGCAAAGTTGTGCTTCACTCTCCGATATCAGCCTAACTTCCGCTTTCTCTCTTTAATCATGGGATTACTGTGTTACACCATCGAAATTCTGTTTCGGGGAAAACAGCTATTTTACTGGTCGACTTTACTTAGCGGCGTAAGGAGTTGTTTGTGTCGAAAGAAGTCATCAGTCTAAAACGAAATTGGAAGCCTTAAACTCTGCATGGTTCCAGTATCGATTAGATCTTGAAAGGTAATCATGGGACCTTTGTTACCCCTATAACAATAACAGCATGGAACTCTAAACACCCACACAGCGCATTGCCACCACAAGGCAGAGCAATAATATCGCCAAGCTGTGCACTGGGGCCCTAAATCTCATTTAGAATAACACATTCAGTCAAGTATTCACTGGGACCTTGATCTATGATTCCATATGTCTCGTTCTATCAAACAACGGATATAAACAGTCTTTAGCGATGGAATTTTTGTTTCAGTGTCAGTAGTTCGTAACTTAGCGTATTTTGCCGAGTCCCACAGATGGACACTAGTCATGCCTACTCTGGTCTTTTTTTATTTCCTGTAGCTAAAGCAGATGATTATCTTATATATAGATATTATACCGTGAACCTTTTCTATAAGAGTGAATTATATGAAATTGTAGACGACCGGTGTACCAAATAAGAAACTTTCAAGTGGAACATCCGAAAAAGTCAATTTTATACGTGTAAGTGGTATTTCATCACTTATAATTTCTTCGTATTTCATTCTCGTTAATTCTGAAACAAGGCGGTCTCTAGGTTTTTAATTTTCTGTTTTAATCGATGTTTTAACTCAGTTTATTTCTATCTCCAAATAATGCGCTTATATTTATGACTGAGCCGAGTCAGCAAGTGCAGGAATCGAACCTGTCATTCCAAACGATGACAAACTATATATTTATATATATTTATTCATTTGATCAGTGCTTAAAGTTTATTCAGTATTTTTTCCGTTTACATGGAGATGGGTTGAGTTTATAAATGGAGGAAACCTGACAACTCCGAGTGCACCATTCACCTTCGTCAAGTAAGTGGCAAACCTCCTGAGCTATAACCAGTGTGTTAGCAGTCTGAACAGTCTGATCAGTCCGGATCATGCATTCTTTGAAGTGTAGAAATCATAGATCTTCATAAAATATATTAGTTTAAACCTCTGTTTGGTCCAGCTCCACCACTACAAGGAATTTCTTACCAGATAACTTAACTGCTTGCAGTAACTATTATGTCTGTCTTCGGAATCGGTTTTCGATCCACCTGCGAACTCATCAGTAGTACTGGCTGCTTAGACGTCCTATACATGCTCAATCAGGTAATCCAAGTCTAAACTATTAAACTAGATACTTCAGTCTAGAATGTCATGAATCCTTCTCTTTATACACAGACGCTTGCTTTACATTTTATTTTTGTCTATTGTTACATGCAGTTCTTTAGTGGTTTGACACACTACAGCCATATGGGATGAAGAAATAACCTTCCATTGATTCCTGGTTACTGGTGTTTAATTCTGGTTTATGAAAATAAGAAGATTTAGTGAGGTGGAGTTCCTTTTTATGTTTTGCTGTTGGCATTTATTTTCGAAAATTAGCCTTGTGATAATGGGTATCGCTCTGGGCCCTGCAACCATCGTAATTCCATTTAAGGCCATACATGAACAAATGTTTGATTCTCAAAAGGAGATAGGTTTTCGCAAATATTAACAACAGAATATGGCTAAACTTGCCTAAAAGACATCAATTAATTAACATGTCCTAACTGAGCACAGACTATGAAATTAACTTCATTGTTCAAATAATTTCAAATGGTTAAATTATTTCTACTGCACACGATGTGACATGTTATCGCTAAATCGTGCATATGTCACCATGCGAAATCAGTCATGTGGAATGAGCTCTTGGCCTGTATCCACAAATTAAACTTCCAAATTTAACAATGAGTACAAAACTTGTTTAATCGCTAAAGGTATGGTTAATGTTCATGAGTACGGAACAATTTCCCCCTAATCAAAATGACCATGTTTAAATATGGGTGAAAAAAGTACTGCGCTTAAGAAACAACCTCTTTTCTGTTTTAGTAAATGTCATAATTACAATCTCTTAAACGGAAATGTTGAAATGTCAAAATTTTGCGTTGCCTAATCTTACATTATGCTAGATCACAAGATTCTAAAACTGACGAGGAGAACACATCTCGTAAAAGTTTGGACACAAGACAGTTTTAGATTATAGCATTTTCTAACTGCTTTGTAAAGTGTTAAATTTCTAACACTTTCGAAAGCGTTACCCGAACATGATAAACGCTCTTCCTCCCCAACACTACCAAAATGTTGACTTGTGCAAGTCATGTGCAACACTTCAGTTTTATTAAAACAGGACATCGCTCTACACTTTCATGCTGAATATATTAGTACTTTAATCTAAACCAAATATAAAATCTATGTTTTGTGATTACTTGTCCTACAAACGGAGTGTATAACAATTCATGAGGGTTTAGGTACCACATTTTTAGTGTGTGGTTATAGTACATTCGATGTGTGAGATTGAAACATACGATCCACGTTAGGAGTCAGTTAAAAATTTCAGGAAAAGTAGACATAGGAAAGTGCACGATTTAACACATTTTGTGGATTTAGACTCATCTTGGCACAATACAATTCAAAATACACATTGCCACGAAAACACCATTCGATGGATCCAAAAATAGGAGAATTGCAACACACAAAGCGAAGCACTAGTGACCAAACCACGGGGGGATCTCTCTACGATGCCACAGAAGTCAATGGGGTGACCAACAGACTACCAAAGTGACAAGCGACAGATTTAGATGAGGCGTCCTAGGGCAACTGAGGTAAGATTCCAAAGTTTAAAGTCTCAAATCCTTGTACATATCCTGGCAACAAATGCAATCAATGCTCTTCAACAAACAGATTATTAAGTGAGTTTGTGTGTGGCTGATGTGGGCGTGAACAACGAGAACACCCGGGGCGGCAATGCGATCATCAGCGGCGCATTGACAGAGTTGTACTGAGAGTGCTGGTGGATGTGACAGTTGGCTGGGAAGTGTAGAGCGAGCCTCGACTGGTGCGCTGCTTACAACAAACCAGCTTAATTAGCACCGTACGGAACTTCCGACTGCTAAAGAAGTAAAACAAGAAATTGATAGCATGATGGATTTCCGCCACAAAGAAGACAATCTCACTGGCAAGGTGATATCTGGCCGTTTCCCGGACGCTTTTCGTATAGTTCCAATTAACGGAGACAAGATGAAATATGCAGATGGGCAAAAGGAAACAGACGAAAGCGACGGAAACGGTGACCAGCATGATTGTGATTTGTCTCTGCTGATTCTGCTTGCTCGAACCCACACACTCGCCATTTGTCATTTTCTTCTGAACTTTAAACGATCTCCGCATTCCCCAAATGATCAGGCCGTTTAACCCTATCAGTATGACACAAGGGAAAAACGCATACACGCATGAATTGATCCAATACCAGACGATCTTGTGGAAGTAGACATATTCAGATCGCGGCACGCAGTTCAGGCCCTGCGGGGGATCTTGCCAAACCTCTTCATACGTCCAGGTGTTATGAATGTTCACCAGGAGGAGTACAACGGCAATTATGGCCACGGAGATTTTCGCCCGGCGCATGGTGAAAAGTTCCATTACCCGCAAAGGAAACCAGACGGCCACAAAGCGCTCAATGGTCATGATGACTAGTGTCCAGGTGGAGATGTGGAGGATACACTGGCCCACGTAGGTGAATGCGGCACAGCCGATGTTGCCCATGGGCACGTCGAAGCCCGTCATTTGTTGGTAAATCAACCGTGTAAGAAGCACCAGTGTGTCCAAGACTGCCAAAAGCGCCACGTAGAAAGACGAGGTACTAAAAGGCTTAATCTTGGAGATCGTCACAAAGGCCAAGGAGTTACACACGAGACCTATGATTGTCAGGATCCAAAGAGCACTTTTACTAATGTAGTATGCCACCATAAACTCCATGTAGAGTTCTATTTCTCCGTACCCCAACTTCCCCCTGAAGGCCGTGGTTGTGTCCAAGGGCACATGGCTGACGTTATCCGCCCAGATCGTAGTCGAGTTTTCTGCCATCGGGAATGTTTGCGGAGTTGCTGAATGATTTAAGGAATTCTCAGAGGGAAAACATGGCGACAAAACGCGATGCAAATCACAGGAGGAAGAACCAACCGGAAGCTTTGCCTGTGAAGAAAGCCAAAAAAAAAAAAGACAAACAGTAAAGAGTGGGTAAAAAAAGACAACAAGAGCTGTAATTATCTCGGAATGTTATGCTTGGTTGAGGTGGTTTTCTTATTGAGATTCGCTTTTTTTTTCTCCAAGTTTTGAGTGTGAACGTTAATTTTCGTAGGAATCACGTGATTGACTTTGAAAAAAAAAAACACCCTTAAGTTTTTCCTTTTAGCGTGTTAGCAAATGACAGTGGTCGATAGGTAAACAGCCGTGGTTGATTGGTGTCTTCAGCTTGTCAGGTATCAAGTGAACCGGAGGCAACCTACAACATACTGACCGGCCTCTGATAGGCATGGACCTTATGCTGTTGTGCACTTCCCCAAAGAACGTGATCACCACCTAGCGGAAGTCTAACCGAATAATGGACGGTAATTACAACTGGATTACAAATTTAAACATCATGTGTTATTCTCGACAAGAGAATATCGTTGTATTAGTCTGACTGATTATGCTTAACACCTTCCGGATGAGACGAATCTTTGCCCAATTTGGGTCAAAGCTTGTGATCAGTGATTGCTAACATTAGGTGACATACAGAGCAGCATATATAATTTCATGAATGAGTGAATGCTAGCATTCGCCTGAGAAAGCATTAAAAATCTTTGATAGAAACGACATATTTATTCATACTTAAAACCATTAATATACAATTCTTTGAATTCCTGTCTCTAGACCTGTTCAATGGATTGGACGCCCTCGCTTAAGACAACGTCAATCACTGGCGGCAATTTATTTCTGTAGTATTCTAGTCACATCGTCTGCTTTATTATCCAAGCAAAGTCAACAACACCAGACAACTAGCCGATACCAGTCAAGAGTGTACATCAATTGGACTTACTACATCTGCCGGGGGATACTAAGGTTATGTGGAACGCAGACACATTCGGTTTATTTCACCTTATTGCTACATGTCCTTCATTGTAAATAAAGTTCTAAAAATGTCATTCCTTATAACACGTATGTGTCACTGAAAGTTCCAACAATAAAGTGAACCATGTAACAGGTTCAAATCGCATCTTTATTAGTCACACATGAAATAATTCCAGGAATGCTGTACTTAAATATACAAATACATCATCCTTACCGTGGGAAATTCAAAAGATATAAGAAAGTTTGTAGAGTTGTAATGAAAGCGCAAACGCGCGTAAGTCAGTTGATACAGAAAAAAAAGCAACAAGCAAGCAAGCCTTCGCCCATTTGTAAATATCCAGTCCTTGAAATACTAATGTTGCTTCAAAAATGATTTTAGACAAATTCTAGCGAGAAAAGACAAGTATCAAAAAGTACACGCATTAACGACCATGCCGACATGTGATGGAATTTCTGAAAAAATTGCACAGGCGTGCGTAATGACCAATCAATAAACAAAGAGACGTTATTTAATGAATAGAAACACATCATGAAAAAAATTCTCACAGCTCTAGTGACTTTGTGACCTTCGTGAACTTTTCACCTAATTCAGAGGAGTGACAGTGCCAAAAGAAAGAAAATCATCAATATATATTGATGTTCATATGCAATTTAATGCTGAGGATTAAATTAAAACCTAGAAAACTACAACAGAACCAATCATCGCTATACCTCTATAGTAAAGCAACTGGATACTGAAGACAGTAGACATCGGTGTCAGGAAAAGAATCCCATGCTTTAAACTAAGTACAAAAATATAAAGCAACACTGAGAAAAAGAATTAAATGCTTTAAAATGAATAAAAAATGTAAAGAAATGTGCCTGGAAAGAATCACGCTTTAAGGTAAATGGCAGTATAAAACAATACTATACCGGGTTCAGTCTTCGGAGAGAGACACGCACTCTTCAGAGATATTGTATCAACAGAAAGGTCCAGGTAATTAAAGGTTAAATCTTCTTACACTCTTTTTAAATTAATTTCGTTAAATATTCCTCCTTCTTACAGCCGATGAGAAAGGTTTGGCCGAGGTGTGAACAGATCGAATGACCGGTGAACATCTGCATTCCAGTAGCTAGTGGAATCTGAGCTGTTTTATACCAGAGCACCAGTGACGGGCATCGATCCCGAGTTGGCCATACAGACGCGCCGTCCGCCTTTGCGATATTTTATCCGCTGTGATGCCGCTGTGGACGTCATCGGCTCTTAGACACTATCAGATTTACTCGCCTGTTCTAACAGTTCATACCCCAGCCTCCTCGCTTTGTCTTCAATGGTTTCTCTACCTTGTAAGCCATAATCTCTTTTTACTGTCAAAAATAATCAGATAATTTAGTTACGCACACCGGTTTTAATCTTCCATAAACCAATACAAACTAAGAACCTATTTATAACACTGCCCCCAAATTTGCTGTTTTCCTTGACTTGCCTTGGTATATTATTCTTGTTGCTTAATTAATCTTAAGAAAACATCTTTGATACAGCGTTTTGCTGAGGGAAACCTGCTTGCGTTCGGGCTCTTCGTCGACGATAGGACGTCCCTACAAAGACGGTCTTTAGAAGCCATGTACCATCAAAGGATCGCTGATATCTAAGCATAGCAAACTGGGAACTAAGTCTGTGGTTAGTTGCCTTCAAGTATAGTTTTAACCAATTATATTTGGAAAAAATGTGACTCGTTACTCCGTCACTCACTCGAATAATATCCCGACTTATTTTTCTACAGTGTAAGTGAGAGAGGCCCATTTTGATGTATAATTCTTCAGAAAAATAGCATTCTCTAATGTTTTCAGTTTTACATGTACATTTTATAAATTCAGGCTTGATAGAATTTGAAATTCAATTCACTTCAATATTATTTCTATTTCTTTTTCTTATCATGTTTATTTTATATTGTATAATACAGCATGTTCTTCATTTATCCTCTCACATATACACCTATATCAAAATATATTACATTTAAAAATGCAGGCACCCAGGGCACATCGTCCAAAATAGCACTAATCTGTCTACATGAGACAAGATCCAGCATCAATAGCTCAGCGAAGATCAGCCAAGAATTAGTCAATCATTTAGATTAAGCTGGACTGTCGATGCTAATGCCAGTTACTCGTGGTGATAAAAGAATACAGTAAAAAAAATTAATCTTCAAAGCCGGACTTTCTGACTTCTCGCTCGCATGCACATAAACATAAAGGCGGCGTTTTGTCACTTTGAATCTCTGATTGAAGCATCTAGGCTAGGCTTGCGTTTTTTCGAAGGGCATGTTTTATTAATGACTTGTCATGTTTATTCATGAAAGACTTTCACTTGAAAGCCAATATGCTCACATTGCCAGCTGATCTAATACGCAACGTCTAAACAAGCATCTTAGTGATTCTAACATTTATGAAATGGGGCTTAATTCTATAAATCGACCGAAAGCTCATTTCAAGGTGACTACTGTATGTTATTTGCCATGCATGTTAATGCCTTCATTTTACATCCCGTAAAATAAGTTCCATAGAAGCCTAAAAAGAATTCGATCCCCACTGTATATAGTGAAATATGAGTATATATGGGGGGAGAACGGAAGTAGTTATGATTTGGATGGGGTACGATATTTGCTCAGTTCTGCCTTATGGATTACTCGCTTTCGAAGCACAAAGATAAAGGCTGCAGACATATTTTACACTGATCGCCCCATGTTGACTTCAAATTAAGTCATGTTTGAACATCATTTTCAAAATGTTTACTTTGAGAAAACAGTAGAATTGGCATCGATTTATATGGCATATATATTTTATCGATGTAAATGAGCGTCGCATTGAGCTCAACGCCTTCAACGGTGTCTGGTCGATTAGTTTAAAATATCCCAAGGGATCACAGCTAATCAGCTTTTGTTTTAAACAAGCTTCCTTGTAATTAAAACATAAGGCTTTTGCCAGGAACAACTAGGCTTTTGATTTACAATGAAGTAGGACAATCCGTTATAGACAAAAGGGACGAGGTTCCCAAAAAAGTAAGACTTCACGATAATTAGTCAGTTTTCTATGTCCATTATGTGGAGAAATTACCATAAAAAAGCCGAATATAGCTTTTGTAAATCGCACGCAGTGCGCGGTAAGTTGGTACAATGTATAATTAAATATTTGGGAAGAAACACATCTAAGACAATGGTGTCAGTTTGTGAGAGTCACGTTTTTGTGAGTTACATCTTACGGATGATATTATTGTTGGATTATGTATTCAGCTACATTTGTGGATTTCCATGAAAGATGAGTAGCTTGGAAAAAAAGTCGAGCGGTGGAATTAAGCCATTTGTCAGAAAACAAATATTATATTGAAATATGAATACTTGCAGTTTAGGGTTAAGTGTAAATCACAATATTCTTGTATTTTTCAATTCGTTCTGTGCTCTATATGGCTGCTTCAAACTTCAGTTCAAGACACGTTGCATAACATCAGTGCTATGTCCCAAACCGCGTTCTGGTTGTCATAATATCTATGACTTATAAGATTTCAACACTGGGTGATCAGTAAAAACCTAAGTGGAAGAACAGCATAAGGAGTTTGTGGCATGCAGATATCGGCCTGTCCTCGTCAGTAAAGAGAAAACCTTTACAAAGCATGTCCCAGGTCCCAGTTTCAACTAGGAGTTATGAGGGACATTTTATTACCTAATGTCAATCTGCTCCTGCCATTTGGGAAAGGAGAAAAACATTGGCCGAGATGTATAGTGATACTTTTTAAAGCAGAAAATAACTGCAAGGATCAATAGTGATTTCTGCTGTGTGAAGAGATAACGGTTTGAACGTTCAGTCAAATCCCAACCACATTATACAGCACACTGACTGCCGTCACCTGGAAATCACATTCATATCAAGTGTGTTTATATCCATGCGCAATAGCCCTTGTCCATGGCCGCCAGGATCCTATCCCGCCGATCTCTCCCTAATATATCAGACTTCGTCGGAGAAAATATAGAGCCTTATAAGATTTTACTTGTCTCTTCTATCAAATCTCACAATATCGAAAACCCCATCCTAGCTCGATCCTTGACTATTAAATCAAAGCAAATGATATTCCAATGACAACTCCTCTGTACGAGTGCCGCCATTTTGAATCTGAGCCAAAATTTCACGTAGTTCCAATTACTGATGAGCGAGCTTAGACATCAGAAACCAGAAAGCGGGATACTGGGAGCATACCTATATATCATCTACTGAAATCTAAGCGTAACCCTAATAACTTCAACTGAGGAAACAATTCAATTTTACACAAGAAAGAATTGTAATTTCCTGTTGTATACATGCACATGGAGGGCGATTCTGTGGCCATTCTGTTTGATGTAACCACAGTTAATACTGCCGTATGTTACTCCTTAGTACATAAAAATTGTTAAGGCTTTGAAATCAGCCGTTCGTGCAACTTGAAATAAGCTGAAATACCACTGTTCGCTTATGCATGAAGTGCTTATTTTTTAAATCGCGATTTGCTATTGTATAGGTATACATGTAAGATGATATTGTACCCATTCTGTTGGGTTTATGACGGTAGAGATAACCACTGTTAATACAAGCGTATATTACTATTTCGAACTTGAAATTCGTTTATATATTTAGTGATCATTTCTTAAATGATCTCTTTTTTATTCGAACCTGCTTCATACATGATTTTCGTCCTTCATCCGCATCCTGTACTGCACATCAGTAGACACAAGTATCAGGCAGACGATATTTGTCGTGGGGGTCACGTGACTTGTACTGGTTTGATGTCCAGCTGTTCGACCTTCAGCAGATCTTCAGACAGGACACGCCCAGGCAGGAGGTGGACAGCCTGCTGACAACGTCTTCAGGGCCAATAATGCTGAATGTCGTGAACACCTCGTCTTCTAATTCCCGTATAACGACTATGTGGCCGACGGGCGAAATCGCCCCTAGCACAAATCGATAACCTTCTAAGACGTAAGCACAAAGTCAATGCCAAACAAAGTGGTAACTCAATCATCAAACAATAAATCACTCAGTCAATCAGAAGTTTAATAGATCAACCAAAAGCCTTCCAATTACAAGAGTTCACAACCGATCTACAGCTAAACACTTGGGACAGGTTTCATTATTAAGTACTTTGGTTGAGTTTAACCCCATGCTGTAAGCAATGGCATTTTCTCACCCTAATGGTTTTATTCTCTGGAGGCTATTCGCGGATCAGACTGTAAAAACGCAAGACAATGAAATTAATATCAGCTCTGTGTTTTTCTTCACGTGTGATAACGTTTCGTGCTTACGTATATAGAGGTAGCAACAAAGAAATACTCTGTTTCAGAGGCCCAGTTATAGATTATACGTACTCCAACAACAGGACAGCGATATTTCTTTGTTCAAACTTTCTTACTGTGTGCAAAGAGTGAAAAACATGGCGTTTGACTTGTATGATAATATCAAAACACATTACAATCTATGTCAAATGACCTGGATTACGGTGTGCCAGTAATATATCTGGTCTACGTTTGCGATACATTTTGCAAGCCAATTGGATTTATAGTTATCAACAAGGGTGATTATGTCCTTTTCATTGGTTGATGGTGCAACCATTATGGTCATCCGGTTTTGCATATCAGAACAAACTCCCACACAGTTTGAGGATCTCAACCGAAGAATCGGGTCTAATTTGAACTCTGCCGAAATCAGTCCTTGAAGCACTCCAGTGAGTTATGATAATGGCTTGTTTACAAGCACGTTTAAACGACAGCAGTAGAGCTGCCGCACATGTAGTCACAGTGCGTCCATGGAGAATCAGCTCAATCAAGAAGATTAATGTCTGAATTACAGTGGAATCGAATTTCGAGGGACAGAAAGCTTCTTGCAATGAACGCTCCGTTTGCAGTGGCTCCCTCGATCGTGTTCGACATAGTTCTCCTTTAATACGCAAAGAACTGGAGTCCGACGACTGTGACGAACTGCCTGTGGAATTGTTTCCGTTGACATGCACACCATACAGATGCAACTGAACTGACCTTTGTGTTCATGCACAACCAGTTTTCAGGATTTTTCCGTAGTTTAATTGTCAGTGCTTTGTAAATCTCAGAACAGTAATTTAGAAAGTATCAATTTCTTCGTATTCTTTTGTTAGTTTTTACGTTGTACAAAATCCTATATATATCTCGCCGTGTTTGGATTTATGGGTTGTCATGGTTGTGGAAACGAGTGGAGGCCAAATCGGACGACACCATCACAGCTTGTCAGAATGCCTTGTAAATAATGCCACTACATCAAATCTGTACCATGGTCATATGTGAAACTTGCAATATATAAAATCGTTCTGTAATTAAGTCTTACAACAGCCTTTTATGTCTGTGTAATTGTTATCTCGCCTAAACTTCCACGTTCCCTGTGGTTGAAAAAAGCTTTGTGCTCTTAATACTTCGCCATTAATTTTGTAGGTTGTGGGTTTTCTGAAATTATCATTATGAAGTGGCAAGGCATAGAATCACCCAACAGAAATGAGTGAGTGAGTGAGGGCTTGGGATTTAAAGGCGTACTTAAAAATGTGTGTCTTCTTGTGGCAGGGCGAGTCCATGCTGCCGAAGTGCTGTCGTCACTTGAACATCATGCGAAAAACACCAGACATGACACCCCACCCAGTCACATTACACTGACACCGGACCGACCAGTCCGGCTTCCCTGCTGTAACCACTCAATGCTGAGCGCCAAGCGAGGCAGCAGCAGTGTACTATTTTTAAACCCTTTGGTATGACCCGACTCGGGCGTGAACCTGGATCTCCTGACCTCGCACAACAGAAATGAAGTTGGAAATCTACTGAGGGACAAATGAATAAAAAATTATTTGTTATTACTTTTATTTATAAATATTAACAGGGAAAACAGTTTAATGTAAGGGACAATACTTCACATTTCTGACCTATCTGTCTTTGGTGAATAATCGTTTAAAATTTCTGGATCTCGATCACGGCTAATATCTAACGGATAGTCCCTTTACCAACGCCAATATTTGCACAGAATTTGATCCAAATCCTTCCCTAAGTTTTTCCTGTAAATTTGCTGACATACAAACAGATAAGGACGGTAGAACGCACAAACAGACAAACTGACAAACAAATGATTGGCGGAAAAAACATAGCACCTCAAAGGAGGTGGTTGTCTTAAGTTCTGGTCACACGACAGTTGCATACAAACGAGTCGTGTAAGAAATGAAGCCAGAAAGCGAAAGAATAGAATTTTTTTTATTTTATGAAAACCTGTTGGCTTGGTATTTGACTTTTTTTCTTTTCTTTCTTTTAACATTATCTGAGCCATATCACAACACCATGATATTTTAGATCACCTGCTGTGAGTGCTTTAAAATGAAAATCTTGAAGCCTGTTTCAAATCTGCTGATTCCAAACAGGCCGTTAATCCCCACAATCCTCCCCGCGGTCTCCAAGCTGAATGCCGTTGTTTGGCGATATGACCATGATGGCCAATCGGCTTTAATCCGCTTATATCGGATTGCCAAAGATTGCCTGCCACATGATTCTGGATAGGGTATTTTATAGCCAGGCACTGTGATATTGCTCGGTCAAGTTAAAGTAGCTTTGCTTCTTGATAGTTTTTCTTGGGCGATCTTTGACCAATCCCTAATTAACTGCCCGAGAAAATGAACACAAATGTGAATTCTTACAGGCGTGATTCATTTTTTATCACTGTGATGTACGGAAGCCTCAATAAGCCTGAAAGAGATTGAGACACCCTCCAACGGGGAACGGCATTACTTGTAGGAGACGTCATCTTCCTTCATTGAGAAAACACAGTTTGACCTAAGTTTGACCTGGGATATTTATACTGAGTGTTGGATCTATTTCTATGAGTAGATGAAAACAACTCGAACTCTCCTATGGTACATTCACAAGTTCTTGCCATTAATTGTGGTCATCATGCAGGATCTAGGGATGGGCGTCTGTATCAGTGTTGGCAAAACCACGGGATCCTAAACCAACAACAAATACTTACCAGAACCTATATATAGCTTTTACGAACTATTTTAACCACAAGATCTTTATTTACGTGACTGTCAGACGATGGTGAGTGTTACTTGTTGCTCATTAAAGATTCTTGCTGGGAGACAACTGTAAGGCGAGGTAACCGCTAAATCCAGCCTGCGACCAGTTATCTTTCAACAACACCATGTTTTCCAAAATAACAACCGATTTTCAATCAATATCTATTTCCAAGATATCTGTTCTCAAAATATTTTTTCTGCCATATTATCAGTGACGGGTGCGATATTGTTTTGTTTTCTGTCAATAACTCATCCCCCCACCCAAAAGAAAAAATAGCACGGAGGTGTATTTAGGGTGAAAACAACAATGTTGTTGGCTGCCTGCTCTGAAGACACAACAGCACGCGTCCACTTTGCGTGATGTATTGGTACAGGGAATGTTAATACTGGGCCAGTATTTCTTTACAGATGCTTCCTATCTTTAGACTATGATGGGGGCCGACAATTTGCGCATTCAATAAACTTCATCTCGTTGTATCTGTGCTGAGAAAGTATGAATCAGATCTTGGGATGAGGGCCACAGTAAATTTTATCTTTTTGGATCTGGGTTGGCACGATAAATCAATGAGCCCACTGTGAGACTTGTCGCAGTTTTCATTGCCCAGTGCGCATGGCAATATTTCGCGTTGACTGTCCAAGAGGTATTCACCAAATCTGAAAGTCAGATAAAGATAATTGGACGGTTCGTATGGCAGTGATAAATGTTTACAGGCAATTTAGCCGAGTTCATCTGCACGTCTCTACGACTACAGCAATCCGACGGAATCCATCGAATTGCCCCAGCAGTAAACAGACCGGCCCTCAATCAGGATGGAAAGGTTCCAAACAGAGCCGTCATCGAGCGTCTTAATCCCAGCAGATGGCCCTGTACCTGTTAAATATAAATAATAGTGATCATATATATATTGTGGTAGTGTAAGAACGGTTTTTGAAATTTGCCGAAATTAAAAAAACTTTGGAAGTAACAATGCACCTTGTTCTGGAAATAAGTTCCACTTTTGAAGTAAAAAAAAAAAGGGAAGACCAGTTATGAAATAAATAGCTTTTTTCAAAAGTAATAATTTTTTGATTTCAAAGGTAATGAACAAGGTTGTTTGTCAAAGGTTTTAAACAATCGTTTTGTTTTAGAAGATATATTGGTCCCAAAATTGACATTTATTTCAAAAATGGTTCCTACAAGGAGTTATTTGGAAAAGGTCTTAAAAATAATATACAATGTAGTCTGTTAAACATACTTCAAAGCCCCATGTAGAACCTTTGGTTATGAAATATTCAGATTTGAAAGAATAATTTTTTTGCAGTGTAAAGTCACAAAATGATTACCTTGCAGAGGACATGCTAGTTAGCGCTATTGTTCCAAAAGCAGTGAGTGTAAATTTCAAGAGAAACTGCGCAAGATAAATGCTTGCTCACGGCCTTTTCCACAATAGGATCACAAAGATCATTGCACATATAACGCTGAATCATGTTTTTATGCCATATTTAACAAGTGAACTTCTGATGATAATAGTGGCAACGAAAATTTTCTACCCATACTTACAGAAAGGCAGGCGTACATGATGTGTGAGCTCATGTGGCCGAATCAGGCTATTTATACAAACGCATTAATCAGTACGGTTAACCATATTGCTTTAACGGAAGAAAGAAGTGCCAGTTTTAATGCATGAAAGCATATTTACAGCGTTAATCCCACTGATCACATTTTAGTCTTTATTTGCGCACAATTATCAGTGTTTGTTTAATGCCCCGCTTTGTGAAATGCCTCGGTATTTGACACAACCAATAAAATTTAGCTGCAGTTTCAGAGGGAGACAAATAACGTTGATATTGCATTATCACGGGGTGTGCCCCGCTAACGAGCAATGGATAGCAGTGCCGTTATCTCTTATTGATTTGTTGTAATGACCAGTATTTATTGTATTGAAGTGGGGAAACAGGGGCTCTATCCAGTGGCATGTTCCTTAAACAAACCGGCTACATCAAACACTTACCAAAACCGCTCTTCTCCTGAGCGAGCTGTATCGGCCTATTGTCCAAGGCACGATGATGACTGATTTCTATTGCCTCCTCACACCGCCGGCTGAATGACAAGAGCCCTGAACCATGCTGCTTAAAGGGCTCTCGGACCCTGGTTTTAATTCTATGAAAGAATAAATGGCTGTGTTAGCAAACCTACATCCCATGTGAGAATGATCATCCGTGATTTCGTAATACTTAACGGTAGAGTCGTGCTACAGAACTGGTCAGTTTAGTGTAAATCTATGTACGGAGAGGAGCTCACACCGCAGGGATATATTCCTATGACATATTTGGCAGTCTATGTTTTTTATTTTTATAAGGCCTTTCCTACACTATTTGGCGACATAAAATCAATATTCGACATAAAAAAGGCTGTTGACAAAACGATTCCTGTGACACATTTGGCAGGGGTAGTTTTTGTCTTTGCTTTTTGTTCTTATACAACCTACACTATTTGACGACAGAGACTCATTATTCAGAGTAAAAAAAGACGTTCGACAAAACAATTCCTGTCTCACATCCTTCACTATGTGACAACTGAAAAACATTATTTGGTGCTGCTTACACAACAATTAATATAACTGACCTTTGGTCATGTCAAAAATCTTTAGCTGAGATACAGGCCTTCGAGAACAACAATTCCACATGTCAAGCGAATATGCATAAACTGTGAAGATAAATCTGCATTTTGTTTCAGCGGTATAAACAATTGATTTTCTAGGGATACTGGAAGAATGCCCAGAACGAAAGCGTCGAAAGGGCAAGAAAGTCATCGTACAATATCGGATTTGGCCAGCCAATCATGTCGTCAGCAACATGAGAGAATCTCATACATGGCCTGAAGGGCAGACACAGTCTGAATGGACCAATATCGGGTGTCATCAGCTTGCAGATCCTTAATTGTACTCATCAAAAACAGTGACTTTGCCCTTCACATGCTTATTATGTTACGAGCGTATTGCCATTCCACACGACCTCAGTTTGTAACTGTAGCTTGGAATAATTTGTCAGTGTTGGCCAAACATCTGTCATTAACAGCTACATACACATGTAACCATATTTGGTTGTAGTCATCTCCCGACATGTCTGTTACTTATCATTTTCCTGTCAATTACAGACCGCTTTACCTGTCAATACACGGCTTCATACTCACTCTGGGCTCAATAATTTATCAGCGTTCCTCATCTTGTCTTCTCCTTGTAAGAGGCTCGTCTGTAGAATATTCAGTCCACTGCATGGACGCTCCGGAAATTAACACACAGCTGAAAATAGATGATCAGATGCCAGAAGAACAATTTGTGCCTCTAATCTGCACTCCTCTATAAATATGTCATTGATATCCACTTGTTTCCTCGAGTTATCTATGAAGCTGAAACTCGTAATTACCCACATTGGCATCGTTATACATTCAGGATCTCCTCCAAAAACGGAGAAAACATCCCCGACAAGAATGTTTCAATTTGTAATAAAGGAAAGATGAATGCAAAGATTGCCGAAGAGTGCTGGTATAAAAAAGCATTTATTTTCGTGAGAAAGTTTTAAGAAATGAAAACGACCTTCAGAATACTTGCAATTGTCTTGAGATTTTTTATCTTAGTCATTTAAGATTGACATTAAAAGTTTTCTTGTCATCTGCAGAAAACAGTGCAAATTACAAGCGTAGATTCTATTTTCCTTTACTGAAGAGCTATCGCAGACATCCCATATGCCCCCCCTCCCCCCAAACAAATAAAGTATATATGTACATGTATTTTTTCAGTTGTTGTTTAACGCCACAGTCACTAATTCCCCACTTATACGACGATGGCGGTTAGTATTGTGGTTGGAGGAAGCCGGAGAGCCCGGGGTGCAATCTCTGGCTTTTGGCAACTTTCTGTGGTGTACTCGAACAAAACATAAAATCCTCAAGTAATGGGTCATTTTTTCTTTGGGTGCTTCAAGGACATGTCTTTCAGAGATCGTATGTGAGAGTTAAGTATAAAATCGTATTACATACAATTGTGTGGTAGCTTTCCGTCTTTGAAGATCCGGTAAGCTTGATAGTAATTCCTGGTAACGCTCACTGTCGGTAAATTGCTCGCGGCCGCAAGGGCGTTTCTGAACTGCTCTTTTATAGTACTGAGATTCTAATACTGTCAATCATACTGTCAATCATAAACATAGCAAATTCCGTCTCGTCGTTTTACAATCCGTACACTTAGTTGCCAACACCGGAGTGCCCTCCTTTGCGTGAAGTGCTAATTTCAGGTAAGACCAGTTGTTACGAATGTTACGTCGCTTCTTAAAAGCTCTGGTATCACTTTGGTAAGCCGCGGTTACACGGTGGGATTTGCCTCATGGAAGGAAACAAGGAAAAAAGCACTATTTCTTGGGATTTATATAATTTGACAAAGGGCATCTTAAGAACGCAGGCTTGTGAAAATAAGAACTTAATCTTGTTTCGGCTTCTCTAAATGATAAATAGCAAATTATCAACGCGGCACGGTGCAAAGAATCACATTTTTAAACATGCTATACGGCACAGACCAAGGTCTGCTGGATTTTCTATACACCCGCTCTACTAGCCAGGAGCCAGTTTTTAATACTCGTCACTTCATACAAATTATGATTTTTCTTATGTTAGAGGTAAAAAAAATTCAAAAATTCTTTTGCTTCTTTCTTGTTTTCTTCTTATTACTTGAGTTCTTTTTTCACTTCTGTGATTCGGTTCTTATAGTAAGTCTCCAGACATGGACAATCTTGGGGTGTAACCATTCTACCCAAGTCTTAATAAACCCGAATTATAATCAACACTGTGCCAGCAGGCCGTGTTTTCAAAAACAACAAGCCAAATCCATTTATCATGATGTGCAATCGATAGCACGGAAAGATGTCTTGGGGTAGGATCTATCCTGCTTTGTGTAATGTAAGCCTTCGTTTATTTGCACTGGATATATATGTTCAGTATCACACACGACTATAATTGTGAAGAGAACACTGTCACATTACATACCAAGACAAATTCTAGAAACCTGTAAGTAATGTATGGATTTTGTAATGTATAACAGTGAGGTAACTGTGATGTAAAAGAGGCGTTCGATGTCGCAGAAATCTTGGAACCATACTGATATGTGTCTTTATTTATGTAACTATTGTGAAGAACGGGTAGTCAAACCCTGGCCATATTCAACTTCCTCGTCCAGCGTTGTGGTCTGTATGGTAGACTGTCAGTCCCGGCACCATTATTCACAGGACTGGTGCAAACAAAACATGTCGAAAATGAGATCAAGACATTTACAGTCTAGCACCATGCTTAGTTTAACAGCCTCGATAATGTGTGCACATTGTCAGTTAAAACCTTACACCAAAAACTGTAGGTCTTTTCTACAATTTTTAACGATTGACCAAACTCCGCGGCTATAATCGGCGTTTATCCGATTTTTTTGCCTGCTTTTAGGTGAATACCAGACTAAGGAATTCTGACATTAAAACAAACAAAACAGAACACGAGCAATAACGTGTTTGTCTGTGGTCTCAGAGGGGATTATTCTCATATTTTATGTCACTGGAAAAATGGCTATTTGCTTGGAGAATTCGGTCACGTAAGGTTGATAGAAGAATACAGGGGACTACAGTAATGGTTTAGAGTATTGATTGCTGGTATAAAGCACTAGGAACACTCCGGGGTACATGTCTGGGGAAACTTTTTGAATATGCCTACAAGTATTAGGTCAACATTTCCTCCTGACACTATACGATCACTCTATGTGTCAGAGTCGTTGTTCCCGGAGCGAAAATATTCGAATTCCGCTCTCTCCTTCCCAAATACAGCTCAGTCGGTAACTGAATTGTGCCGAGCTAGCCCATGGCTACAGCATTATGTCGATCAGTGTTCGATTAGGCCACATTTTAGCGTCTGATTGGTATGTTTATCGGCGAACCTAACAATAACGCCTTTTGGTGGAGTCTTTCATGATAAAGCCGCAATACATGTTACCTGCCTATGATCTATCAGGGTTGGGGTTATTCAGTCCAACCCTTTCATGTTATTGATTCTTAAAGCATCCCTGATCTTAGGGATCACAAAACGATTACTTAAATGTATAAGCGATGTGCCCTTCATGATGGAGAATGGCATTTATGGGTACATTTGATGGCCTGCTTAGCCTGAAAATTTTATAGACAATAAAAAGGCTTTTCCAAGTAGAATATAAAATTTTTCATTAGTTATTTGGTGGGCTGTTCCTTGTATTGTGGCTCACTTTACCATTAGGTCTTTGAATTTCCTTTATATTGCCCTACGTTTGGTTTAATGTATTCAACCGAATACAACCCAGGAGCCTCTCATCAAAGCGGTCGCTCTGAGTTCAAGTTCAACTCTGGCTGGCTTCCTCTCAAGCCGTAAGTGGGAAGGTGCGTCGGCAACCTTCGAATCGTTGTGAGTTTCCTCTGCGCTCAGGCCGCGGTCGTAAAAGTGAAATATTCTTGAGTGCGGCGTAAAACACCAATGAGATAAATATATTAAATGAGTAAACGGAATATCATTGATTACTACAGCAGCTACGGTGGAGGCATCCGGAGTGCCCGGGTGGAATCAAGCGGAGTACCCTGGTGACAATCGACCGACTTAATATACCACAAGGTCTTCAAGCCGCACTCATAGGTGAGAGACCATAGCAATATCATTAACTGTAACGCTACAGCTGGTTCTGTAATACCCTAATCTTCGGGTAGGTATTAGTAGGTTGTTTTGGAACCGCGGTCTGATTAATTGAAGATCACCCATGTGTTTAAACGTCTAAAACTCACCAAAGCTATATCCAGCCTTCAGGATTTTTTCGTCATGAGTGAAATGACTTTCCTCGACGTTTTATTAAATGGAATGTATGAAAAGCGGATGGGAAAAATATGCTAAGTATGACTTAAAAGGCAAAAATGCATATTCTTGTATTGTTGTGTGCTCTTTAATTCCTTCGCTTTATAAGTTCACTTTAGACATAGTTATGTTAACTGAATTCATTGCGGAAGCGTTGTCCAGCCAGTTCGTCTCTCTGACACGTGCTCAAAATAACACATTAAACGGGATGAAGGAAAATGGAAGTGTCTTTTGACATTTCTTGGGGCCGCACAGGGTAGGGAGTAAGCAACTTGTCGAAGTTTCCAGACTAGTTAATTATATTGTGTTTTCTGGAACGTATTATTGCTGTGACATTTGAGGAACAAACAGACAGGGAGTAACGTGAAAATATTACAGGCTCTATTTTTCTCACAAAAGTCCCCAAATCCAGAGAAGGAGAGCGTTTGTAATCGGATAAAAAGGCGACAGCATCCATGGTAAACCCAGAGCAACGACGACAGTGCGATAGATGGCAAATGGTCACACGTGATCGGTGAAATCCGGCCAAATGTCAGTTTACCCGGTCAGTTTGAGTATTATTCTAACTGTTCATGTAAGTGTTTAATACGTAACAATTTACAAGCCCTTACATTATGGCTTATGTAAGATTTGGAGAAAAAAATTGCAGTGATGTTCTCTGGTCTAGAATTACTCAACATGCCGCATTCTGGTCATATTTAATACAAGTTCATAAATCCATGTTCACTGGTGATGAATTAAGATGCGACTCAATACTCTACACCATTCCACGGTAACTCTCGTCACGTATACTGTTAGAAAACTTCATGTTTTTATCACACTAACTCCTGAGTGCGAGAAGTTTTACCACTACAGTCGCCTCAGTGCATGGCAAAATATCATTAAAAGGAGAAACACGTGCTCTGTGTGGGGTTCACATATTAATTCACACGATGATATCAGGGTCACTGTGACCACTATGTTACAGCAATAACACATGACAGCTTGTTGCGAGGCGTTATACCCGCAATTGTAGGAAAATTTAAGTGGAGGGATGTCAAAACCGGCATCAGACCCATTTTAAAACCAGTTCCGCCGTTCAAGATCTGCAATAGAACCAAGTCAAACCATTAACGTCCGCAATATTTGAAGTCTTGGTCATATAAGTACCAGATTGATGGGATTTTTAGCAAACGTATTTATGGCTGTGCCAATGTTTTCTGGTACGGCCATTTGAAATGATCAAGCTACACATTTGACGTTCAATATTACGTGCTTATGAGAGAACCATCAACTTCCGTGTGAGACAGTGTTGTTCCGTGGGATTTTTATGATGGCTAAGTTTGAAGCGTATCGTTTCGCAAACTTCAGAAGTGGTGAGATTATGAAGGTGACTGACGGATAAAACTCTGTTTCCTTTCCCCGAAGATGACTCACAAAAGACCTCCTACTGATGTGGAAAATAGCTTCATTTTGAAACTGAGCCAACAGAAAAGTATAACTGTGCTCATTTGGATTTGCTTGCTGACACACATCTCTCAATATTGAATGATTCTTAGTGAAAAGGGATGGCATTTTAACACATTGTTGAAACAGGTATCATTCATCATCAGCCACTTTTTGGCACACTCTATACAGGTACTTAATGCACAGAGTTGATAAAGGTATCTCTTTAATGGACCAGAAAACTAACACTTGAATTTGTGTCTATTTAACGCGGATACATCATGCTGGAGTTGTTAGACATACTCTGTAGTAGTAAACTCGTGCGATGGAAACCAATCGTTACTTTTCAGCGCACTGCAGCTGCAAACCACACTAAACAGGTATAGCGCTGTTACTGAAGAGCACGCTACTAGTTATGTGCGGCTTTTGTACAGACCGTGTAGCTGCTGCATAGACCGTGTGGCTATTGGACAAATCGTGTGGCTTCTGCAGAGACCATGTAGCTGCTGCATAGGCCGTGTGGCGGATGCACACACTTTGTGGCTGCTGCATAGTTCAAAGAATTCCTTTTTCAAGACAATTTCTATCACTTTCTTTAAATTTCTTCAAAAATGAAAAACACATCTTAAAAAAAATTCAGTGGAATTCAAGTTCAAATCCATGTTTATAAACAGTATATTCTATGTGGATAACATTATCATCCATGTTTATTACCTTATTATCCATGTTTACAAAAGACGATGTAGTTCATTATACTGGAGTAAATTCTTCAAATTAGAAATGCTGACCAATAAACTGAAGTGTTTAATTTTGGGGGTTTTGTATGAGAACCTTGTCAGTGACTCTTAGTCTGCATTGGCAGACGACACAGAATTAGAGGTTAGATATCTTTGGTGAATAGTTTTCTGAACGCGAACTCTAGAAATGACTGACAACAGGGTCAGCCTCAGCCAAAATGGGCGGTTACCACATGATTAGCCTAGTTCATGGTGTGGGTTTTTCATATGTCTGACAGAGGCAGTCGTACAACGTATGAAATCATTGTAAACCAGTGACCACTTACATGTACCGAACCGCAAACCTACTCCAAGAGGGGCCTCCGTGGCTCAGTCGGTTAGCGCGCTAACGTAGCACAATGACCGAAGCCTCCCACCAATGCGGTCGCTGTGAGTTGAAGTTCCAGCTAATGCTGGCTTCCTCTCCGGCCGTACATGGGAAGGTCTGCCAGCAACCTGCGGATGTTTGTGGGTTTCCTCCCGGTTCTGCCCGGTTTCCTCCCACCATAATGCTGGCCGCCGTCGTATAAGTGAAATATTCTTGAGTACGACGTAAAACACCAATCAAATAAATAAATCACCTACTCCAAGAGTACATACTGTCTGTGTAAGAGATGATCTCAAACAACGCTGATGACTACACTTTGCGTTCTTCGTTGTACCGATTCATCTTGACTACATCAAAGCACAAAATTATTCTGTTCTTGTTTGATAGGAAACAAGCCAATGGAGAATGATAATGCCATAATGGTTATAAAATTCTTTCAAGTTTTAATTCTTCATGACTCGACATTTCTATGCCCGTGATAGGTCCATAACACACTCGTATTAAGCCATCTACTGGTAATGACGTCAATGGCGATGAATGGTGATCCTCGCTTTGCCCTAACAGCAAACAAATATTCATGTTCTGGTAAGCATTATCGCCTGTATTTATTACACCCATGCGTCTGTCTCAGCACTGTGAACGCGTTCCTCTCATCGTTGGTGTTTGGTTAGCTTTTCAGTTCCTTTATTGAGGAGCCTCGCCAACGTGCCTCTTTGGCAAAATCAAGCCTTAAGTTTTCAATGCCATGAAATCAACTATACATGTATCTTTCCTGTTTCCACGTGACAATGTAAAATCATACGGTTTATACTTGTCTTTTCGCACATAAATCTGTTCAGTGATTTGCTGCTATTAATATTTAATTCGTACAGTTCAGCCTACAGGACAATTGTCTGGGGAAATCACGTTTGGTGTCCGGTATGGTCGGGCCTCTATTAGTAAGAAGGTGCCTCTTGTCGAGATTGTATGACATATAATTCTTGGAACAACATGACGTTCGCAAAACTGGAAGAAAGAATTGCCTTGTGGGTGGCCACGCTGGGCAATGAAGAGCTGCCCACAACACGAGAAACACCTAACTTGTTAGAGTGAACTGGAAAGTGAAAAATTCAGGTGATACGCATTCAGGCTCGACCACAGTGGCGCTTCTCCAACTCCGTCCTACTTATATTGCCTGTATTAAATAAAAGTACAGCATCGTGTAGACATTAGATATTATGTTTCTTCCACGCCACGGATTCCAAGGATATTTCTCTGTCTGTCACCGAGGAACAAAAATCTTCAAGAGTATTAGACAACTGCTTTAGATCGTTGTGTGTATGAAAGACATACACATTGATGCTCTGTTTGAACATCTGAAATAAACTGGCCTTCTCGTTGCGGAATCGTTCTGCTTCAGTTTTTGTGATCCATGTTGATCACAATCCCCCTTTCAGTGATTGTGTCAGGTGAATTCATTTTGCTTGATATACAACTGATATCTTTGAAGGAGAATATCACGTTCCGAAGATAAAATTTGCTTTCCTTTAAGAATCTCTCCGTTGGATGCCTGCGCCTGGTACAAAAATCACGTGAAGCACCTTCATCTCTCATAGATCAACGTGGGACAGAATAGATCTCTTTTCTACAAGTACATAAAAACATTTAATAACGTAAATTTTACCTTTGTCTTGACGTTTCTTTTTTTTCTGTCCCAAACAAATATGACGTAATTGCACATATCAAACAATGTCCCTTGTTCTCTGTTCTCTATTCAGAATCACTGGAATTGCTAGATGTCTGCAGCTATGTGTCTGAGAGAAAAATTCAGTGCAAGATACTTGTTATCTGGGTTGTTTCAATTACAGTGTGACAGCCATTTCGTTGCAGTCTGACAACAATTGGCAAATGGGGGGGGGGGGTACAAATTTAGATATAAAATCCAACCAAAGTTCACGATAACATTCGCTGTGTTTTTAATCGTAACCTGACCTAAATTTTGGAGTCTGTACTGGGGCAACTCGGACTTTACTGATGATTGGTAACGTGTTTGCCTGAGATGTCATAGTGGATTATTTCCATACTTTATGTAATTGGGAAAATTGTTTTTTGCTCGGAAATTTCGGTCACGTAAAGTTAATACACAGGAAACAGAGGACTACAACAGCGAATTGTAGTACTCAACTAATCTTTTTGTTTTTACCTTCATGTACAAATCACTAGGAAGTCTAGAGAAATAATTTGTAAATAGACAATCAAATGCCTAAAAGTAGATCAAAAATCAGTTTTATGCCTCTCAACATAGTTTCAGAATTACACATCTGTGCAAGCATTCCTCCACTTTCTAGCTCTGCTGCTACCAAAGCCATCTATACGCGGCAAAGTTCGGACAAAGATAAACTCGAGCAACCTGAGTATTACACCACAGTATACTTATGGTGATTTGCACTGGGAGTCTTTGTTTTAAGTATACTTTCAATATTGAACAAAGTAACTAATAGCTAGTACTGGAAAAATGAAAAATTATCCTTATTTTGGGAAGAGAAACCCAATCTAGCCTGACAACCCAAGACTCGTGATTCGAAATTGTGGTTAATGAAGTTTGAATACTGTCTGAACAAGTGACTTCTCTCCTAATTGTGACATTGAGTCTTTTAATTTATGGACAACGAATGTCACTGTTCACAACAGCTGTGAACATGGCCGATCGATGTCAAATCTAATCTATATGAGGGAGGCTGTTCAGATACACCCGTATAGGTCATGATTTCATCTGGTACAAAACGATCAGCCATTGTTAAACATGGATTCTCCGAGCTAAAATATGGACTCTCCGTCCCACTGGGTCGTCGAATGGGGGATCAAAGTACATTTTTAAGCGTTGTTTACATGAAGCTGTATCGTTTAATCTCCCAGTACCGCCTTTCGGTGATGTCCAGTCTTCTAAAGCTGAGGGCGGTCCAGACTATAAAGCCACTCTACATATCTCCCGCCTGTATAATCTGTCCCGTATGGTTGCATGCTATACTACGTGATACATTCTTTAGAAGGCTATTTCCAGGCTCACGAGCGCGATATATTCTTACTCTAGAAGGCTCCAGCTTCAAAAACCTTCACCTACATCTTAGATAACGTAAAATCAGACTGCAAATATAAATAGAGAGAAACGACATGTCCATATTTGTGAATAAGGTATATATGACGTTTATGGACATCACCAAAAAAGGGCTTTTGGGGGACTCTCTATGTTATGGGCGAATTTCATGACTGCGAGAAAATTAAAACAAAAATGCTTTTATGCCTGGTAATTTGCTGAGCTACATAATATTCCCCTGCAGATGCAAGTTTTGAAGTTTATCATGTATTTGACAAAGGACTGTGTCAGGTTTGCTTTATCAACAAATCCGTGTAAGTAAAAGGTTTTTAGCATGGCATCAGACCTTTATAAAATAAACAAATCAATGGAGAAATCTTATCATAATCGGCAAATGTAGATGTTTTTGTGCCCTCCTGTGTGTGCTGGCGTGTGGTTTTTCTTTATTTTTTTTTGTCCTATTCGAACAGTACATAGGTTTCCACCTAGAAATTCGTCATGTCAGTCTCCGATGTAGAGTAATCAATCACTGATCTTATAAGCCGAAACCCACTCTCCACTGACATTACGACAAGGTCTTCACAGAATACAATGCAGGAATAAGGAACCATATACCAATATCATTAGGAGCCCCGCGAAAGATGGCATCTTAATCCTAGCTTCGGGTAAGGCATCTTGCTCAATATAATCTTCCACTGGGTTGTTTGGCACCGTGTTCTGCTTACCTGAAGATGACCAAGTGATGCCTCTATAAGGCGTTAATAAGACAATCTAAAGCCTTACTGGCACCACTGAAGCATTGAAACGAGGGGCATCTTTATCTAATTGAGATTAGTATACATGATGTGAACAAACTTAAATGCTGAAGGGATTGAACACTTTGTGTTTATTATTCATTTATTTATGTTTTGTTTTAGGACGGAGGAATAGAGGGAAGATGGACTCACGTGTGACCCGTGAGCCTATTACAAAGCGAAAATGAAAATTTCAAGAGCAGCTGTGGCGAGGCACGCCTAGGGTGTAGCTAACTTTGATTGTTTTTCTTTGCATGAATCCCTCCTATCTTTTATAGTTTGTATATTTTCTTAGTTCTTGGTGATTGATGTTATTTGTCGATTTTGAACACTGGTCTTGCCATTATTGGCCCGGAATGCCCAGTTTGGTTGAAGGCTGGTATAAAGGTGTTTCAATACTTGGGTTCGTCAACTTTGGTCCTTAACAGGACATTTTTAAGTTTTCAACAAGGGACATGGCCATGTTTATAATTTTGACAACGGGATGTAGCTCGTTATTCTGGGAAAGCGTTTTCGTACTAAAAACGTTAATGAGCAAAACTGACATGTATAATAATGACAGAATCTTAAAGTCATTATTTTAAGTCACTTTTTTCAGTCACGAGAGTCCTTTGTCTATAAAGGTCAGATATTTCACGAAAATGGCTTTTTCTGTTGCTTTCTGAATAAGGATTCAACAGATAATCCAGTTTACGTCATGGGAAGACAGCCATTCCAAAGAGCACAGGAACTGTGTCACGTCAGCCTCAGCCAGACACAATAGCGGATTATCTAATGATCTGATTAGCTCCTGAAGCAGATTTTTTTCTGCCTCTGACAGTAAAAGTTACAATCTGAGATCATTATAGAACAGTGAACTTTTTCCTGTGATCTCATATCCATGCCGCAAACAGACTGAACGATAGGGATTTGAGGATTTAGTTACAGTGCATCGGACTAATCTATGTGACCTTTCCGATCAATTTTGGCAAGTTCAAAAGACAAGGCAACTTGGTCTTGTCTGCAGGCCAGGGGCAAAAGACAAGTATAACGGTGTAACAAAAAATAAAATTCCGTTCTGAGTTTCTTGTTATTAGCTAAGTTCTCATCTTGTTTCCTGTGAAACATCATTAACATAATAAACGTTATAAATAGGTTTATTTTATTTTTGAAATTGACTCAATATTTTATCATTTATATTTTTCAGCTTGATTCATTTGGGGGCCATCACCACCAATTAAATAAATATTAGAGAATCCAAATTTTTACGCACCAGGCTTAAGAGGAGTTCGGGTTCCTCATCACTTTGTTCGTTTTCAAGACCAGTATTGGAGTAGCCAACTATTTATGGACAACGAAATATGGACTGGTCCACGGAAGTGTAGACTTTACTGTTCGCTTTTTTTTAAGGTATGATCATGAACAGCTCTGCTGACTACACCATGCGGTCCTGGTTATATGCAAATTCATCTTCTTGGTAAATGTAAATCACCAAGAAACACGATAGGAGCAAAAAAGAGAATAGAAAGGACATAAAATCCGTTAAACAGTTTCTATTTTTTCTTTTCATGTATCATTTGCCATGAAGCGTCCTTGAAGCGAGATATTCTTAGTTTAGAAGACACCACGTTCATGTTAGTCTAAAAACCCTTTATAACTGGGGTTCGAATGATAAAATAAGACTGCAAACATAAAAGGAGGGAAGTGATATGTCTACAGTTGTGAATGACACATTTCTGGTGTCCATCGACACGTTTAAAGACCGGATGTCTTACGCATCTTCTTAAAGTCATCCATAATTAAAAAAGCCTTTTAAGTGTTTCGAATATCAAATTTTCCAATGCGTTATGGCACACCTTGTCTCTGTCCGTATTTTACTTTTGTCCTTTTAGAAAAGCATATAGGTTTTCATCTTGAAATTCGGCCAATTTCAGATGTGGAACAATTAATCATGTTGTAGGCCGAAACCAACTATACAGTCTTATCACGACAAGGTCTTAATAAAATACAATACAGAAATGAGATACCATTCCAATATCACCAGTAGAAGTGATCAGGATGGTAACTTAATCCTAGCCTTGGGTAAGGTATGTTCCTTAATATAACCTGTAACTGTGCGTTCTGATTACCTCAAGATGAGCCGAGGATCAATGAATGATTGAAATGAGTGCCATTTTATCTAATGGAGTGAAACACATGAACTATACGACCAAAGTTTAAATGATCAAGAGATGATATTTTCTGTGTAAGTATTTTTCATTTATTTATATTTTTTTCTTTTTGGATCTGTTCTTTTTTTTCGTGAGTAGTCAACCTATGCGATACTGACAGTGACGCTTGCAGTTGTGATTAGTCATTCTCAAGGGCAGCTGAGCATAGGGTATATATTTTTGATAATCTACACGACGATAATTTTGTAAGTGTGCTCATGGTCTTTTATTATGTCACTTCTGATGTTAAATATCCAAAAAGCGTAATTATTAATACAAAAGAGGGCTACAGTCAAATGATTTATTGACTCAGTAAAGTACAATAACTCATTTGGTTTTCTTGGATTGAGCTTAAAGCATTACTTGCTAAAAACATCAATAAAATCAGTCGCCACCTAGTCTTGTGTGACGTCAACGCAATTTTGAAAAACTCGTCTCTTAGTTGTCAATACTAGACAAGTCTGCATTTATAACTTGACAACGGGATGTAGCTTATTATCCTTAGGAATCTTTCAAACTGGAAACGTTAATGAGCAAAAATGACCTGTCTGATAATGGCAGATTCTTAAAGCCACTTTTTCAGAGACCTGTTTGAGTGACAAGAGATTTTTGTTTATGACGGTCACATATTTTAGGTAAATGGTTTTGTTTGCTACTCTCTGATAGAGGGTTCCGGAAATGTCTCTTTCACGTGACAGGAAGGCAGCCATTCGGAGTAGTATAGAAACTCTGTCACAGCAGTGTCAGCCGGGCGAAATGGCGAATTACCTAATGACCAGATTAGCTCGTAGGGCAGTTTTTTTGCCTGTGACAGGCAAAAATATAATTGGTTTCTAAGGACTTTATAAATCAGTCAACGCCACTGTGCGATCTTGTAACCAGACAGCAAAAAGGTTATCCGATAGGGAGTTTAAGGGTTTACCCAGCAGCGTGGATTATTACACCATGCGATCTTCGTCCTGCAGATATATATATATATCAGCAAGCTCAAGAGATGAAACGGTTTCTGCAGTATATGAGCAAAAAGATGCTACAAAAAAATAAAATTGCATTCATGTATTCCTGAAGATTGTTTCATTATTCTTAGCTTAGTTTTTGCCTGTGAAACATAGTCAACACAATAAACGTTGTACAGAGCTATTTTAATTTTGTTTGTATGGAATAGTTGTATGCAATAGTTGGCAAATGGTTACTCGTCACTGGTGAATTGAATTGAAAATATTTCATTGCGTAGTACACAATGAGATAGGGAACAAATTCTGAAAACCTACTAGTCCCTTTCACTAAATAATTACAATTTAATTGCCTTACTGCAGATGTGAGGGTACGATGACAGTAGATTAAGATACAAAAAACATGAGAGAAAGAAACAACATAGTTGATTGTCCGAAGTACAGGATACAAGATAAAAAAGAGCTGTTCGACTACCTCAATAACGATTTCACTAAAATTGTTCATGTAAAGCCTTGGATAAGCACGGTGTAAATCACCAATCAAGTAAATACAGGACGGTAGCAGCATATATATCCCCAGCACCATGACCTAAGAAGAATTTGGTTAAAAAAATGTATTTTTGTGGCAATTAATTCTGCTTCCGTGCCTTGTGGAAATACTCAAAATTTTACCTTTATCATCAGACTTGATAAATCATGACATGAAAACAGTGGAAAGGAACGGAGCTTTGGGATAACTGGTGCACAAACAGAATACTAGTTCAGGCAGGTATACAATACGAAAACCCACAGAACAGAGAGTAAAACCAGAGCAGAGACGAGACGAGAGTATGACAGTTTATGAAATACGCTTTCTTGTCAGATTTCCTCAGTTCAGGTTTTATTCTGTGTAAATACTTAAATGGTAACCTATGATCGTCCAAACAATTCACACAATCTAACACCGCCTATTACTCATATCGCAAAAATTACAAAACATCTTATTGGAATCAACCTTCGTCTAGTCTTTTGTGGGGTTCTCGTCAGGTTCTCAGTTTCAGTCTGAGCAAACAGGACCCTGACTTATCAACACTGGACAGATCTATGTTCATAACCTTGAAAATGCAATGCAGTTCATTGTTTGGAGGAACATTACCTGTCTTAGAATCTCAACCAGCGAAAATGAGATGTCTAACATGATTCTTTTAATTGACTTTGTGCCTTCATTAATATATAACATGGAAGCGTTCCAAGGCAGGCTATTTCAGGAAAACTCAAGCCTTTACATGTTGTTTCTGAGGGCGGATTCTGGAAATATCCATTTCACGTCACAGGCAGGCGGCGACTTAGAATGGTACAAGAACTGTGCCACAACTGCGTCAGCGAGATAAAATGGTGGATTACCTAATGGTCAGCTTAGTTCCTGGTGGGGCTTTTTTTGTTTCTAACAGAAGAGGACTCAATTATTTTAGGAAAGTCAACGATTTATTGGCAAAGAATTGCTGACCAGGTGTAAACTGCCCTTTGCTCTCCTGCCTAAATACAGATTCATCTACGGAAAAGTGCATGAAAATGCAAAGTTTTTCATGTATTTTTCCTGCAAACTTCTTTTCCAGGGCCTTCAGCTGTGTGCAGCGCTAAGCTCGACAATGAACTTCAACGTAGAATAGTTAGGATTTGTTGATTCACCCCAGGTGTTTGTTTCAGGTACGATCGTAATCTTATGTGATGTGCACTCAGATGTGTGTAACCACGGGATCCCATCTGCGCATGTCTCAGTCAATACTTGGGGCATCTTTTCAAATCAGATGATATCGTTGATAAAATAGATAAAGATAAATATGCTACTTAATATGCTATGTAGCTTTCTTTTATAGCCATGCATGCTTTGGTTCCTTAAGCGTAAGCAATGCATGTTATACAATCTGGCTGCTCTCCTCTTTTCCCAAAGAAATTCATTAAGTAACTTTTACCCATTAGATTTAAGCTTAAAACGTTTGCCTACAGAATGAAATCTGTCAAAGGAAATCACGCTTTGTTTCCATCATAGCTGTGTTTTATCTCAATGGGCGTCCTTAGTTAACTTTTCTGTGACACACGTCCGGTGGAACTTTGGCGAACACTTTCACTCTACAAGTGAAGCTTGCCAGCGTAATGTGCTATTAGCAAGTCAACGCACGCAGCGGTAGGTCAGGAAATATATGCTTCTTTTTCCTTTGCCAGAAAGTTGAAAATATATTTCTCCCTTGGAATTCTGAAAGTTGTGTCTTAAAAATGAAACAAAAATGTAGGTATAAATGGTGGATAATGTCATTAAACTTAGAAATTAAAAAAAAAACGTTCCTGTACAGAATTTCGCCTTTGATGGATTTACCAATTTTACGTATATTGTTTAAGATATACAGACAATGAATGTACATAACTCTATCTTCAGGCATTCTCTTCTTCAGCCAAAGCAACGACAACTCACTAAGCAACATTTCTAATCATGGATGTAGCAACGTGATGTTCTAGACAAAATGAAATACTTATCAGTGTATTCGACAAAATATGATCTGTTTTATTTGCAGTTTGGCAGCCAGAATGTACAACACAGGCAGTAAGTTAAAATGTGTAATAAGTTACAAATCTAGAGTTAACATCGGACGAAAATTCACGGTTACTTTTACTGTGTTTCCGAACCTAACTCAGTCTTAGTTCAAGGTCTGACAAGGCCAAATCTGCGTTAAGCAACTTGTTTGTCTTCTAGGGACTATTCACATACATGGTTATTTGTGGAACTGATTTGTGCTTGGACTTTGGTCACGTAAGATTAATACAACGGCAAGAAGGGTTTCTATGACGGCTTAGACTATTGAACCTGTTTGTGTTTTGAGATGCATGTGTCTCGCACTCAAAGATTTCTGGGTACATATGAGCACAACAGAATGAGGCAAACAAGATATGCCCGCTGGCAGTAGGTCAACATTTTCTTCTGTACAAAACAAGAAATCTATGTTGTAGTCGTCATTCTTCAGGCTAAAATAATCATAATCCAATCTGGCCTTTCGCACTCCCCAAGTAACAGTGTTTTTCGGAGTTATCCCACGATGGAGCATTGTGTGTACCAATGTCGTAGTAAATATGTCAATACCGCTTTGGGGGCAATGAATCACGCTCGTACTCCGCCTGTTCCATATCTTTCTAGGATCTACTCCTTATCTGCCTATGATCTATCTCATGTCTCTATATCATAATCTTAGAATGGGGGTCCTTCGTGGTAGAGCGGCTTAGCTCTCCAGAGCTGCGTAATGAGCCAAGTGCCTCTCACTAACGCGGTCGCTGTGAATTCAGCTCATGCTGGCTTCCTCTTCGCCGGTATGTGGGATGGTCCGTCAGCAACCTGCAGATGGTCGTGGGTTTTCCCTGGGTCCTGCCCGTTTTCCTCCCACCATAATGCTGGTCTCCGTCGTATAAGTGAAATATTCTAGACCTTTTTCATAGACAATGTCCTATTTATCTCTTATTCTTGTTTAAAAGTATAAAAGTTTTACTTTTTCACTTAGTGTTCTTTTCTTGTGGTTATCTTCCCACGCTGGTTTTCACTTACCTGGAATATGTTTACTTTTGTCGAACGGATGAATGAAATGCAGTTGGCGTGGCCTGATAATTCTAATCTGAATGTAACAAGTGCAAGAAAACTAGCAGTTATACTTTTGAAAACAATTCTATTCTAGAAGCTGGTAGTGCTAAAACAAAATTCCTTAAATAGATAAAGTACAGGGTTTTACGTGTTTGACCTCTGGAAAGGTACGGATACCTTGGAACAATCACCAGTGTTATAATTCATGGCCAGTGAGTCTGAGCATTATTCAGTGGAAAACCACGACAATAGCATTGTGTTTATCGCGAAAGCAGATTTGATAATCACATCTCTTGGTGAGGCTTGGCAGCAAACTTTCCTCTTTTACTATAGTATCCTCTGAATTGTTTGGCGTCGCGTTCTTGAGTATTTCAGGATCACTGGAGAAAATCAACGCTTATATCTCACCAATGCAACATGTACTCTTAAGGGCATTTTTCAACAAACTGATAATTCGGATCAGGGATATTTTAATGGAATTATCTGTTCAGCTTGCTACCAAAATTGCCTTTCGTTAATGACACGTAACACCACAGCTTGATATGCCTGGTGTCCATATTCCTGAAAAGAAATTGGACACGAATACACCATTGCGGTGACGTGGAAATAATTCAGCAAGACGTGGCATGTTGGATAACAGGTGTGGAGAGTAACATGCTTTGTTATCGCAGCACAACCTGCGGTTGAAATAAAGTCAGCGCAATGACCCATTCAGGAGCCACACAGCAATACGACCGCTCTGAGTTCGTCCAGCTCAGATTGGTTTCCAGTCGTATGTGGAAATGTCTGTCAGTAACTTGTGGAAGATCCTGGTTGAAGCCTATGGATGAATCATCATGAGTTAGAAACGGTATTCTAGCAGTATTTTTGGACGTACAACATATTAGTATGTGGAACTTGTGATTGTACCTGTTTCTGACTAAAGACAATTTTGGTCAAGAGTGTGAGTGATTTTGCAGAGTTCATTAATGTGCGTTATTATTTCATTAATGCAGCATACGTAACCATGAATTGTGTTATTTTCCCCATTTTCACTCAAATACAGTTTCAGGACGCCACACAACTGTGAGAGTATCTGGTCGTATAGAATTATGTTGATGGCGTTAAAAGATTTAAATGTGATACACCCTTTGTTCTAAGATAAATATCATAACTAATATTTATGAAAAATAAAAATGTTAAATAAATCTAATGGTGAAAATCATATCGCTATCGATCTAAAATTTTATACACACACCGGCAACTCAAAGTATTTAACATGATATTATTTGACAAAAGCATGGCCTAAGTTTTCAGCACCATGAATTAAGCGCCGTATCCCAAAAGCTGTTTTCTTTCTTGTCATGTCTTAATGTAAGACCATATCACCACCTTGTCATTTGTTATTTTTATTTCCTCGCAAAAGCCAGTTAAATAATTGTTAATCTTAATACTGAAGTTATAGAAACGTCTATAGAGTGTGCAAGTTTGGTGGAAGTCACGCTTGGTTTCCGGCCTGGCTGAGCTGATGTAACAAAAAAGGCACCTTTTGTCACGTTTTTAATTCTTGGAAGAAGATGATGTTGAAAGGACTACATCTGCGTGCATAAAGTAAAGTAATAGTATGGCTAAGGTTTCTGGAATCCTTTGGCTTTCGCGTGTGAGCTATTGAGGTTTAACAAGATAAAGTGCTATACTAATCCACTTAACTAAAACCTTTGTGTTATAATAATTTACTTAACTCTAGCCTTTCGGGAACACAGGTTGAGTTAATAGATCACGACTCGGTCATTTGCTATATCAAAGTCACTTTCTCTTTTCCAAACTACCCCGCCGAATCGTGCCCATAGTTTGATATCATGGTTAAGAGCATTGGTGACAGTATAATGGAGAATTAAAATCGCTTTCGTTAGTATGGTAGAAAATAACAGCTTCAAAACTTTTGCTTGCACTGAAAACGGCGCTGGGCTTGGTCTATCAGATTATAAAATTACAGGAACTAATATAACAAGAAAATCAATTGGTCAAGGTTTTTTGTCGTATTCCGGGAGAAGTAGGAGGGGCCAACCAGAGCCTCGGGTTGATCAAAGAGGATAAATTTCCGATAGCTGGAATTGCTGACTTGCTGGATCTTCTCTGGATTCAGTTACAGTCTGTCTAGCCGGAAAACACTGGAGCACTTCCATTAGGATTTAGAACGGAAAAGTGTTAACAGAAATGTCCATAAGAGATTCTTTTGAGGCGTCGAATGTAAACTTTTCATGTATTACATGTATTTCAATATTACAAAACAGAGACAGGTGAATACTGGAACATTTGCTTTGAAAGACTACAAAAAATACACTAAAATTCTGCTTCGTGTTGATTTAAGTGTTGTACGAGTTCGACTTTCAATTGACGGCAGCAGACGTCATGTAGATTGTTGTTAATGTGAAACTTGTATCCAGCATTCCAAGAAAGATTGTATATCAACTTGGAACACGAGATCTTGGACTGATTCCGCAAACTTGTTGTAAACAATGATGGAAACTACTATAGAACGTAAGTCTTTACCATCTATGATATATACAGTCAACATATAGTCTCTGTGAAAGAGGCGTGTGATCACTCATGAGTATATGGAGAACTGGCCTAAAAGAACAGCCAGCGAATGAAAGCCAGTAAAATGGATATAAATGGTCCTGTGGTCACCTCCATCATTCATCATTACATTCTCTACAGGAGAGGTATTCTAGGGAGGAATCAATCCTGCGGGGCCTTGAATTTTTAACAACAGATTTTTAAGCCTCTGCCAAGGAGTGATGCATTTTCAAGAGAACGGTCTTTGTGTATGTGCAACTTCAAGAACACGTGCAACAATTTGTGTAAAACAATGTAAAATTGTATTCTTTTGAAATTAAAATTTTGATGTTTTTGCTTTCAGATCGAAACAGTTTCACATTTTCAAGAATATATTATTAACTGTGCATGTAAAATTTCAGGCCTTGAATTCTGCTTTGATTCAATCTCCTTATACTTCAGTTCAATTCACAAATTAAACTCTTGTAGGCGTTTATATACTCATTCTTTCCTTATCAGAAAATTAGAAATGGGCAAATAGTTGTTTTGTCTAATCAAAATGTACACCTTACACGGTGCCTAAAAGGTCATGCAACATGATTTGGGCTTGAAGCTCAAATAATTTCCCCTTTCTAAACCTCTCTTTGGACTCTGGGTGATCTGGTTTCCTGAGGGATTTGAGCTAATCCACCCTCTCGAGAGCACTGGCTCAAGCGTTAAAAGTGACTATAATATTTCACGTTTGACTAAACCATTTGCTCATAGTGCAAGGATAATCCACATGTCAGACAGCCGATAGAAATCAGAACAAGGACGCTGAGGGTCAGTAAGTATTAGAAGGCTCTGTTATGCTCATGCCTAACTTTTTGCAAGTCTGTAGACAGCGATGTGTTACCTGAACCAAAGTAGCCACTGCTTATTGGTCAACCTAAATGACTCGTGCCAGACTGTCTGAAATTGATCGATTGGTTTTGTCGCCTGACAAGCTTATGGCTCGGCTTAAACGTGGATCAACAGCTGAATTGCTTCTGAGGTTCAGGTCAGTGTTCTGGATTAACACCATTTGGTCACATTCGGGTGATGATTTGAGAATATATATTGCTAAATGGTAATAACCATTATGAAACGGTCGACTCCCTCGTAGTCAGTCTCTCCATCGGTACATACCAAAAAATAAACCAATCTAACAATAATCATGGCTATGTTTGTTTGTCAACTTCTATGGCAACGAACTTGTGCATTTCCTTTTATCTGATGGCGCACTACCACAGGGTAATGACCCAGAAGCCTCCCTTCAATGCAGTCCCTGTGAGTTCAAGCCCAGGTTATGATGGCTTTCTCTCCAGCCGTACGTGGGGATGGTTTTTCTTCGGTCTCTGCCTGGTTTCCTCCCACCATAATGCTGACCGCCGTAGTATAAGTGAAATATTCTTGAGTATGAAGTAAAACGCCAATCAAATAAAAATAAATAATTTTAGCCGATGATTCTATGGAAGTGTTTGGCCACCTGATGCCAAACATTAGAATATCAGTCAAACTGCAAACTGTCTTGGTGGCAAATTGCTTTTAGAAACGTTTTTCTAAGGCTTCGGGAATATTGGATGTCGGTTAAATCATGCTAGTTACATGTTAAGTCGTTGTCGGTGCTTAAAGCAAGTATTTCAACATTTTTTATTATTTCAGTAGTATTTAATGCCACACTCAAGAAGGCTTCACGCATGTAACGAAGGTAACATTTATAGCTGTAGCAAAGCGGAATGATTGGGGTTAGCCCTTCCCTCTCGTCGAACTCTTTTGTAGTGGAAGGGAAAAAGAGTTCAACTGTGTCATGTGACTTGTCAAAAAAATTTTTAGGCAATTTTCTTGATTTTAATTTACAGATCACCTGTCATGCCTTGTTAGGAGGTACAAACGACCCCTCCATCAATCAGGAGCTTCTTAAATTAAAAAACTTCCAGCGCCTCAATTTTCCCTATGGTAAGTGCAGTTTGAATAACTGTTGTTGAAACTTTTCTTAGACGCCCATGTTATAATAAATGTAATCAGAAATAGTTGCCTAACATTTTTGACAGGTCGCATTGGACAGTAGGGCTTTACTTACAATTAGTGATAAAATAGTTTGATCTCCAAACTCCCCTATTCATTATATTAAAGGCCCAGACACAAGGGAGACTACCCGCGACAAAAATAAATGTTGGAATGGCGGATAAATCGAAACGAGCACCCGACCAGTCGCGGTCGTGGGTGTTGCAGTAATATTAGTTGCAGCAAGACAGATGGTTATATTAAAAACTTCTGACCTGGGTCTCGGATAAATTTTCACGATAGTATCACAAGTCACTCCTGGTGCCAGACTTGGACGATCGCGAGTCACACAGTCGCACTTCTGCTTTGCTATCGTATGATTGATGGTACTCGTGGTCATGTGGTCACTGGCAATTGAAAAAGACCAATGGCATAATCAGTCATGATAATCGTCATCAGTTACCGAGAGCACGATCGTCCATGACCCGCCATCATTCAGGGCTGATGATACGACAAAGTAAGACAATCCGTGACTTATTTTAACACCGGCCACTCACCTTGTGGCAAAATCTAAAGAAATTCCCCACCCAAGCTTGTTAAGTGGGGTCTAATTAGATTCATTAATGGTTCAGTTACACCACATTCAAACAACCTCGGGTATCAACAACTGGCAATTTGTAATCCTGATCAGTTTAGACCGAGACTTGCGTGTCTCGTCTGTGTGATCTGACCAGCCAAATGTGATTCTTGTTACAGTCAAATCAGTATTGATTCCAGTGATCGAGTTCAGCAGAGGTTTCACAAGTACTCTCGAGGATCGCGCAGACCAACTATCACGTGGTTAGATTCAAAAGCTGAGCCCGTCGTTATAGTCTGACGTACATAGTGTCAAACAACAGAATGAATTTCAGCCTCACTAGTATTGTCTGCGGCTTTCCACGCAAGCTGCTGTTCACCGGATTTGTGGCGTATTACATGAAAAACGATTTCCACTATTAGATATGCTCGAGTAGAAAAAAGGCAAAATGGCTTTTATTGTTAATCAGATCATTATCCTTATAATACTCACCGTAATGCTTAGTGCATGAACTCCTGCCTTCTTTATTTATTCAAGGAAGAAAAACCGCTAGATGAGTCCCACACATGGTTTGTCGCAAATACACCTTATTATAGGTGAAGGCATTCTTTCAAGTCACATTTTTCTAAATTTCAAATACATCTAAACGGAGGAAACAGATGTTATAACCTTGATGTTTAGGCGACCGATACGGTTGAAGGAAATGCCACACTATACGGCAATATGTTTTCATGATAACAATACCTCAAATAATATGTCCTGATAACACTAATTGTCAAACTCAGAGAACACGAACATATTTCCCCTCGAAAGATGGGAGGTCATTTAGAAGTAGCCTATTTTAGAATCAGCACCGCAGCGTGCATGCAAACAACAATGCCTCCAGAACGCACGATTTCCAATTGAGAGAATGTCACAAAAAGCCCCCAAAACGTGTGGTTATATTGTAGATCTCAGTATTTCTCGTACCGTGCTGTTCTGTTATTCTCTTATCATTCAAAATGTAGCAGTTGTTCGCTCTGAGTGTAATCTTTTCAGATGTGGACAGCAGCAACATGTTTTAAATTATTCGGCTTCCTCCCAACTTAATGCTGTAAGTAAAATATTCTTGAGTAAAGAAAGTATTTTTCGTGACTTCACTTATAAGCAAATGTTGACAAACAGTTGAAAAGTCAAACACTGATATGCAATGTGAATTAATAGCATCGTTAAAAGTTTTAGTAACCTCATATTTGCCCACTGGCTAGTTTTGAAGTATTTCTCAGTGCATATGTTCGTTTATTCTTTGCACTATATAAATAATGTCAAATATACAAAAACCACCACAAGCTGACCTTTCTTTCTCTCTCAAGGTTTTATTTTAAGGTAAACAATAACATCCTCAAATTCACATGAAAGACATCGGTCAGCTTAACAAAGGTTTAGGCTAAAAGGCAGGCAAAGAATCTTACGTCTTTAACCATTATATATTCATTAAAGAAAATCTTGACACCAACAGTCCTTCAGCTTTTTTACTGTGTAAGAGGTGGACACATAATTGCTATTCCATTTGTACTATTGGAAGGCCTTGTCAATGTACTGATTTTCACTCCGTCTCCTTATACTTATACATGACGTGGTTCCATTCACCTTCATGATAGTATTATTTTAGATGATCATGTCAACATTCCCTTTTAGGCTATAGCTGGATCTTGGAAGTAAGCCACGTAGAGTTATAAGAAGGAAGCCGACGAATGGCACCTGTTTCAGAAAGTAAATAATATTTTCAAAAACATTTTAAACAATGTTTTAAAATATGCAATGAACAGTGGTTGGAAGAACAATCGTCATAAAGAAAACAAAAAGCTGATGTAGTGGGATCCAGCTATTGTCAGTTGATCCCCGCTGATCGATCATACAGCATGTGTTTGGTTTTTTTTCTGCTGTGTTTTCGTTTTTGTAGAATAGAGCGAGAAACACACAAGATGATAAATGAGTGATATTGTTTTGTTGTCAGTTAACCGTGATTTCCTGTAAGTTTGGCGTGTGCTTGGTTTTTCTTATTTGACACAAATTGCTCTCTATCCAGTTTACTGAACTGCAGCATCTCAACTATTACACCAATATCCACTGAAGAACCCAGTGAGACCGTGCCAGATTCCCTCCAGATAACCTGTGTTTTTGTTGCCTCTGTAAGAAAATCGGTGGACCGATTGCGTTTCAACCGGTAGACAATGTTCACAATACTAATAACTCAACATACACACATTTCAAACAGATGGTTAATAGCACAAGAAAAAGTATTCAGACAATTCTATTATAAAAGCACAGACTTTGCTAAAAAAAAAAAGAAATAAGAGGTTGTGAACATGATTCAGACAGTAATTCAGCGAGAGAAATTTCAACAGACCCGTTACTCAGACATCGAAAACTAAAGAGAACACAAGCCCAGGGAATGCATTAACGTGCGAAGTGTCGAAAACCTTCCGCTTTAGTCAGGCAACTCTGTCCTGAAAACGACATGCCTGATCAAAGTGAGTTCATTTTGACTTCATTGCAATTACCCCAGATAATTTTGGCAATTCAATGAGCAGAAAAGAGATTCTTCAGGAAACTTTTTCTCATGTGAACAAAATTAGAGACACTGCAGAAAAAAATGCACAGATTTATGCTTCGATTTCTGTTTTTTCTTGCCTTTCCATGTTGGATGCATTTATCGGCTGTTTTTTACATTATTTACGAGAATAGCCAATTCCTAAATGAACATGGACAGCCATGTAAAATATATGAAACCAAAAAAAAAAAAAAAACGGAGAGAGAAACTCTAATTGGTGATAGAACCAGCTGTAGTATGTTTGTTCTAGCTATTGGGCTATATACGTAGCTGGTGCAAAAGCTTTTCTTAGTACAAAAACGTAGTCTGGATAAATTTTCTAGAAATATGTGTAGAAAATGAATAATATATTTCTGGAAGGCTTGTGACAGCTTCTCTCTTGTATTTAGATGAAACGGTGCACAACTATCACGGTGTGCTTACACTATAGTCTACAAGTGTTCTGGGATACCACTTAACATTTAATCTGCATGCAGTTATCGAATAATAATGAGTGTGTGTACCAGGAAGATTTGTGTCAAATATGGAAAAGTCATTCATGTTTCTCGTAGATATCCTGCAATCAGATTAATGCCTTGGTTGTTAGCCGAGCATGCATATAGTCACATTTATCCTTACTTAAAACGACTAATTTCCATCTTAGTGAAATTTTTGACCAACATAATTCCTATTATATTCATACCACAATGGTCATATGTTTAAGAATGTTCTGCAAAAATTATTTGTCATAATTTAGCACGCATGTCAGAGCATCTCGTCTTTCATGTGTGTGTGAGACAAGCGGACATACTTTGGCAGCTGTAAGCTGGAAATTTCCCCAAATGCTGGTCAGCTAAGGTCAGACGTAAGGGGAGTTAATCCAGTAAGGCGTCATTAATATCACTTAAGATGAATATGAAATCAATCAAAACTGATTTGTCTCACGCATACGGACTTGACAGATGCCACATACTGCACGTATTAAATACTGGTCGATGTTAGTGATGGAAAGCAAGAGTAGTCTCAGAAAGGTTTATACCGTGTATTGTAGATTTGACTCACGAAAACTGTTCAATGATTACTTAGAAAAGACCTACGTAACGTCTACCTTGTAATACATACATATTTATTTTAATTTAAATAATATCTATCTCTGTCTTTATCTCCGACATCTGTCTTCAGTGGAATCTGAGTTTTGAGGTAAGTTATTATTTGAAGGTTTCTTTGGAAAACACTTGATTTCAAGAATACATGCTATATATTCCATTCCCAGGTTCATTCCGGAAACTGATAAAACGCGTGTATCACGAAAACTTCATGAGTATGAAGTAATGTTCCTAAGACAGAAAGACCTTAAGATGATAAGAGGATAAAGGCTGGGTACTGTGGCTCCAGTTGTTCTGAGATTGATCTTTGTCTGTTTCCTTGGCTTTCTTCGCTTAGTGAGTAGGGTTATCAAAGATGGGTTACTAATAAAGACAGCTAGGAATTTGGGGAAGAGTTTGTGGCCAGATAAGTGTTACAGATGAGCAAAAATTGACCCTGCACCGTCTGCTCCCAGACGTTTGTAACTCACAGGTGTAGAATGTCACTTAGTACTCGGTCCAAAATGTCTATTTGAATTTTAGCTAATACATCTGTGATACCCCAATATACAACTCTTGGTTTATTCAGGAATGGGAAGATCTTAACACGGTAAACCTTATCCTCACACTGATTGGAATTCCTTTCAACTTGGCAAACGTTTAGGTTAGAAGAGGGCAAAGAACCGCACATGTTTAACCAGCATTTATACCTTAAAGAAGATCTTGACAACACTACTTCACCTTTTTACAGTATAAGAGCTTTTGACTGTAATATTTATTGGAAAATTTTATACGTTTCACGCCGGATACTTATGCATCTCATGGTCCCATACACTTTCGTTATAAAATTTTAGATGATCGTGTTCCTGTTTGCGATGTATCTGGATCCAGGTAGTAAGCTAGTTTGTTTTTAGAAGTAATGAATCCCATTTTAAAACGAGCATTGAACATTCTGAGGAAGAAAAATCTACATGAAGAGAACAAAAAGCTGATGTAGTATATCTTCAGTTTATCCCACCTTATCGATCATACAACCATGTCTTTGGTATGCTGTGGGTTTTTTTTCTGCAGTGTGTTCTTTTTTGAAAGACACCAGGAAAGAAACACATAACAGGATGAATGAGTGATTTTGCGGTGTTGTCAGTTAACCGTGATTTCCTGTAAGTTTGGTTTGTGGTTGGTTGTTATTATTTGACACAAACAGCTCTCTATCCAGTTTACTGGACTGCGGCGCCTGAACCACGACACCGTTAGCCGATTCAGACAGCAATTCAGCGAGAGAAACTCCAACAAACCGTTACTAAGACATCGAAAACTAAAGAGAACACAAGCCCAGGGAATGCATTAACGTGCGAAGTGTCAAAAATCACCAGCTTTAGTAAGGCAACTCTGTCCTGAAAACAGCAGGCTTGATCGAAGTGAGTTCATTTTTGACTCCATTACAATTATCCCAGATAATTTTGGCAATTTAATGTGCAGAAAAGAGATTCTTCAGGAAACTTTTTCTGATATGAAAAAAGTAGAGACACTGGAGGTCTACGAATCGCTGAAGAAAAAAGGGCACAGATTTACGCTTTGATATCTGGGTTTTTTTTTTTTACCTTTCCATGTTGGATGCATTTACCGGCTGTTCTTTACATTATTTACGAGGAAAACAGCCGACATTGGCAAAATACCCCATGGTATTACCAGGTGGATTTCAATGCAGTGAATTATTGTTAATTCCTAAATGAACATGGACAGCCATGTAAAATACATGAAACCAAAAAAAAAAAGAGAGAGAGAGAGAAACTCTAATTGGTGGATAGGACCAGCTATAGTATGTTTGTTCTAGCTATTTTCGATCCTAGTACACCACGCTATTGGGCTACATACGTAGCTGGTGCAAAAGCTTTTCTTAGTACAAAAAGGTAGTCTGGATAAATTTTCTAGGAATATGTATAGAAATGACTAATATATTTTTGGAAGGCTTGTGACAGCTTCTCTCTTGTATTTAGATGAAACGGTGCACAACTATCACGGTGTGCTTACACTGTAGTCTACAAGTGTTCTGGGATACCACTTAACATTTAATCTGCATGCAGTTATCGAATAATAATGAGTGTTTGTACTCTGAAGATTTGTGTCAAAGATGGAAAAGTCATTCATGTTTCTCGTAGATATCCACCAGTCAAGGTAATGCCCTGGTTGTTAGTTGAAGCGTAAGCGGTTTATAATGGCTAGGTGGATTAGCTTGGATATAGCCACATTTATCCTTACTAAAAGGGACTAATTTCCATCTTAGTGAAATCCTTGACTAAAATAATTCCTATTATATTCTTGCCATAATGGTAATATGTTTAAGAATGTTCAACAAAAATAATTTCCATAATTTAGCACGCATATTTTAGCGACTCATCCTTCCTGTGTGTAAGCCACAAGAGCCCATACTTTGGCAGCTGTAAGCTGGAAATTTCTCCAAATGCTGATCAGCTAAGATCAGGCGTAAAGGGAGTTAATCCAGTAATGCGTCATTAATACCGCTTCATGCGAATATGAAATCAATCAAAACTTACTTGTCTCAAGGTTATGAATGACAGTTGTCACATACTACGTACTCGTATTAAATACTGGTCGATAGTACTGATGGAGTGCAAGAATGGTCTCAGAAAGGTTTCACCTGTAATGTAAATCCGAATATAAAACGAAATAACTACCTTACTCAGAAAAGATCTACCTTATAATACATACTAATTCAAGTTGAAACAACCTATATCTCTGCCTCTATGCATCTGATATCTGCATCCAGTGGAATCTGATTTTTTAGATCAGTTATTATTTGAAGGTTAAATTAGATAAAACCTGATTTTCTATTATACATGTAATATATTTTATCCGGAATTCCGGAAACTGATCAAACACATGTTTCACGGAAACTTCAAGAGTAGGAGACAATGTCTTAAAATTTGCCTTTGGTGACTCTTCTCGCAGTTCCTAGCTCAGTCAGTAGTGTTACACCTGCAAACAATACAGAGATTTGGGTTCATTTGATTTCTGCGCCAGATTAGAGTGATAGATGTGACAACAAATTGATCCTGCACTGTTTGTGCCGCGACGCCTATATAAGAAACTCATACGTGTAGCGTGTCAGGCAATCCCCATTCTCAGTTGTCTACTAAATCTTTCAGCTGATGCCTCTGCGACATCCCCTGAAAACATGTCCTGGTTTATTTAGCAATGGGATGATTTTGACACGTGAAAGAATGTCCTCACACTACATTCTTTTCACGCACATAGTGGTTATCGTGTTGAGCTTCAATAAACCTGTTTGCGCTTTACTTACTGACACACAGAAATTCTTTACAATTCCATCACTCTGCCACTTGAGTGCAACGGAGATAACCGATCCTGTTCAGCTGAGGCACCGGCCGTGACATCTGATCCTGTTCCACTCCTGGGGATCCCAAGAATCCTATCCTTAAGCTGGTTTACCGTCACGCTGCTTGAAAAAAATCCTCGTTCGTTTTTAAGGAGCATCTTAACTCATCTTTTCCCCTAGTCTTTTAAAGTACACGATTTCCAACCAATCAACCAAGAGTGACACCTGTGGCCAGTATCCTCGACGACTGGAACATTTCTGTTTCTGGAACATTTCACGCTGCAGGTTGTTTACAGAACATTATAGAGTGATAGATACGTCCGTTACATGTAAGGAGGGAAGAAAACCACAGGCCTTGTTGGTTGTTTTAATGTGGCCTAAACAGTCAAGTTGTGTATAAATGAAGTTGTATTGAGTATGTATTAACGCATAAAGCTGGGACTGTGTGGATTTATATCTTGTTGAAAGATCACTGGAACTTGAGAACCGCATTGTTTTAAGGAATATGCCATTAAAACGCAGTCTGAAAATTAAAATTCCAAGCATTTGCTCTGAATAGCAAATGATGAGGAAGACAACTTCGTTATTAATTTATTTATTTACCCATTTATCCATTTATGTGTTGCAGATGTATGCAGGAGAGCAAACCAAATCGTCCCCCTATCTCACATACCTAACCACCCTCATGGCTGAACACTGTATAGTCAAAAAAGCTGCAGCTGGATTCGAGCCCGGGGCCATTACTCGTATTGTTTTCCGAAAACAACTTATTTAACCGATAATGCCGTTGTTAGCAAAGCCAAATTCTTGGTCATCATGGACATAAGATTAAATGCTCCACACCATTACCACAATAATCAAATTATCAAGGTTAACGTGAGTGACGTAACATCTTCTGTTATCCTATGAGAGAGTCAACATTCTTCACTGCTTATGGTGATCATACAACAGAGAATACAGCGTTCACGTTTGCCTTTACTGGAACCATCACCTTAACAATCTGCTGACAAATCACGTGGACTCCAGAAGCCACTAAGACGCCACGAAAATTACAGCGCTATACACGTATTGTAACATCACTATATCTTATTATCCTGCATCTTTTACTGACAGCAATGACTTGAAGAAAAAGGTGAAAAAAGAAAATCACAATTTTGTCCTTTCTTTCGAACTAACCGAAAAGTTTGTAACTGCAGTTTCAGTTTTTATTACCTGCTCCAAAGACATGCGAGGCATTATTCTTGTAAAAAAGGTGCGTTCTTCTCATCGATCAAGGTTTGTTTATTGTAGCCAATTACGATCGATATTGCAACACGCTCCAGGTCGACGTACCTCGATCCGTCAAGTTGGTATCAAGATGGGTAATGCTGTAGTTACCTTACACATGTAATTCAGAGTATATATATATATGCCCACTGGGTACCTAGGTAGGTTATGTTCATTTATACAGGATGGTTCATGAATGCATCCACTAAAATACGGACTACTTTCAATATTTACATCCGAAGCGTCCTAAACCGTGGAAACCACTGCAGTAACATCGGAATTTTGCAGAGGGCAACAACAGCAACGACATTAAGTCGTGAAGAGAACAGTTCTCAGTATTCATTCTCACAAACAAATAAAAAACGGCAAGTGCGCTCTCGAACAGCGATATGAAGGTTATGGAGCTTTCAGTATCAAAATTGCCAACAGTTTGATCGCGGATCCCGGAATGAATCACATTGCCGTTTTCATACAAGGAATGTAAAAAAGTAGAAAGAGCACATATATATATAAGGTTCACACATTTGCCCCAGTCGTCGATTGTTTCATTTCCACCATGAAGATCACTGTACAAGGCACGGTTTGAAAATTTTCACTGATCAGGATTCACTGTGTCCAGAGAGAGCAATAGTTACACGGTCACACCAGGATTACACTGTCGATAATTAATACTTTGTATCGCTGTAGAGCCAAACTTCAACCCGGTCATCATCACTTAGTCATTACTTTCGCAACTTAAACTACCGAACGTTGAAAATTCGCTGACACCCGTCTCATTCACGTGATGACAGATCGTGAGCGGATTCCCGTAACGTAGGGATTATTAAGTCTCTCTTAAAGTGACTGCTTATAACAATCTAAGGTCGTGGAGGTTTACTATAGTCATTTGAATTAAGCAGTTTTCATTTGAAGTCAATGGAATAGAAATTTGTAAAACATTATCACTTTGTGAGATGAAGAAATTGTGCTCATTTCGTCTCGAAGGTTCTGTCGTTGTGGCAAGCCAAGCGAGTCAATTTGTTCTCAGAAATAAGGGTACATGATAAATAGATTCTCACAAAAGTGTGTGTTTTGCGATGCTGTAAAACAACTCATACAACAGCCGACCTGGAACAAATCGAACTGATACGTCACCGCCGATCACACACTGTTATGATGATCTCTATATATACAATGCTCAGGCCACGGTCAAGATTATTTCTATTATGAGGCGGTATTAAGGTTTGTGAATGGAGAACAACGGAGTTTCCGAAGCCGCAGCCGCAACAGCGAAAGCTGAATTCGAGCATTACACCTTGATTCTCTAGGGCGTGAGAGTTGTACTAAGCCATATGATGATTTTAGTACTGAAGTCGACACATTTAATTATGCCTGAGTCATAATAATCATTTTGAAATCGTTGACTTTCTAGGGCAATCCAAAACCCCACTTGTAAAGACACCAATAAAAATCAATGTAAACACCATTGATTGTATCTCTTGTAAGCGAGAGATCAACAGAAGACCTGATGACCCGTGATTTCTCCTGCTACTTTCGTGCAATTTTAGATAAGTGCCCCTCCTACCTCCTCCCCCCCGATGTGTACGTTTTTCACTTCGAAACCATTTTATTTACACTCGTTTAGCCCCCAGTTCCTCCAAACAAACAACTCGTTACACATTTTTCAACGGTTTCACCCCGAAAGTTTCATTTTAATGATCATGTATAATTTTGTATCATGTTACCCTGTCTACAACATTCGTCTTTGTATCATGCCACCCTGTCTACAACAGTCCTCTGGTCGTCACATTGTAATCCGTGCTCGAGCGGTTCTCATGATTTGGTTTACACCAGAATTGTTACCCATTGCACAAACTGCCTAGAGCAACTGTAATCTACCTGGGAAGCAGATTATTCCCAGGCCCTGTGCCCCTTTCACATTGCTGCCATTTGCCCCTGGGCCCATTTAACATTGCTGCCATTTGGCCCTGGGCCCCCTTTCACATTGCTGCCATTTGGCCCTGGGCCCCTTTCACATTGCTACCATTTGGCCCTGGGCCCCATTTCCATTTCTGCCATTTGGCCGTGGGGCACTTTAACATTGCTGCCATTTGGCCGTGGGGCACTTTAACATTGCTGCCAAATGGCCCTGGGGCACTTTAACATTGCTGCCATTTGGCCCTGGGCACTTTTAACATTGCTGCCATTTCCAGTCGCTAACGCAATCAGATCAAAATTCTTCAAGTACTTACTCGTAATGCTTTGAGCGCCCCCTTCAGTTAACTACTGCTGTCTCATTCAGTCAGGTACCTAAGCCAGGTAAACCATCTGTACACGATAAGGGCAACTCTCAAACTTGGAGGAACGATTTTGTTCTAAAAGCCTGTAATTGTGTTTAAAATTTCAAACTGTTAGTACTTAAGAAAAAAGTAAAATTTACATATAATTATGCCTTAGTTTTTCAGGTTTTGTAGATGTTAACCTTAAGGAAACCTTTTACAAATCTAGAAGACTACTCAAACACAAACATTTTACAACTCCGGCTGCTACTCTAGATTTACACTCCATGACACTGAAGTATCAAAGTATTTTTCCTTCTCCCTTGGTTTTTTTTTCTTTGTTTTTGTTTTTTGTTCTTCACAAAATAAATACACGCTGAAGCATATATGAAGCAAGTATAGACTGATCTTTTAATATTTCTCCAGCTGATATTTAAGCAGAAAGAATAACATGCCCTGATCCCCAGAAATGTGAATGGTCTAGTCAACAACAGGACATGGGAGTAAACACACTCAACCAGTAATTTATAGCTTGCAGAACATATTGATGCCAACAACATCCTTTTGTTTTATACCCTTCAGAATGTTTCATAATTTCCTCTCATTTTGAAATATTTTTAAGAAAACTGTGTTAAAGGATTGATTTTCCCCGGATGTTTACGCGTGGTGTGCTCTAATTCACCTTCATTATGGTGTGTTTTAGACTAACACCTTAACATCCCTGCTTCAGCTATAATTATCCGTCTGAACTGAGCCAAGCAGAGTAAGAGGAGGGAGAGAGGCGAATGGCATTCTTTTTTAAGCATCAGAACACGTTTTAAAAGGCGCAATGTGCTTTCAGCGGAAGACCAATCGACCTTAGAAGAACAAAAACTGCAGTATAGCGTGATCTCTCTATCTGGGTTCATCATACCTTATCGATCATATCGTGATGCGCCCTGTTAGGCTGCTTCTTTCTACCATATTTTCTTTCGTCAAGATACCGCGAGTAAAACACAAAATAACGAATGGGTGATATTGCGGTATTGTCAGAAAACCATGATTTCCTTGAAGTCGGACTTTTGGCTCATTGTGTATTGTGTATACATGTGTTAAATATTTCCATTTCCTAACTGTCACAGTGTCATCGGTGCTCTGGCTTTACTCCCTGTGCTGTAGTCTTATATCAGAATGTAATTGGTGTCATTTGCATCCAGTTTACTACAACTACAACCACTGGCAGGGATAACTCTTGCAGAACCTTCTGAAGCTGTGCCAGATTTTATTAGAAACACCTGTGCTGCTTTTGCCTTTCTATCAGAGTGTAATTGATTCATTTATTTGATTGGTGTTTTACGCCGTACTCAAGAATATTTCACTTATACGAAGGCGCCCAGCATTATGGTGGGACGAAACCAGGCAGAGCCCGGGAGAAACCCACGACTATCCGCAGGTTAGAACTGGTCTTCAACTCACCTCGACGGCATTGGTGGGAGACTTCTGGGTCATTACAACCAGAGTGTAATTGATTTTATTTTGACCTACCGAACTCTTAAGGAGTGACTGTGATGTTTACTGGGATATGAACGAAACAACCGCTGTGCAAACTGTATGAATCGGTAAAGCGGTTGTTTCATTCAATACCAAACCGCGTTTGACCCTCATTCTTCAGTTGGAATAAGTGGCAACTAATCACTAGTAAAATTTGGGTCATGTGACGTTTCATCAAAATGGCACCCCCTGAACGTTTCTGGACCGGATAGACATTGTCTGAGATATTTCAATGAAAGGAAACTGGAGATCATGGTTTCACCAAAATCGAATGCGTTTTCGCGAATTTCGAATACTGTAAAAAGCAGCCATCGTCATTATGAATGATATAAATAAACACCGCCATGTTTGTGGTTGCCAAGGAACCAGAAAGAAAAGTAGCTCTCAGTCGTCTTCAGTCTTAACGTGTATGCGGTTTAGTCTCAAGTCGCGTGTCCAACTTGGGCGAACGCCATAGGACCAGATGAGTTGAGTTGGGTCTCAAATTTTCGTTTATTACGAGCTATACTTGTGCGCACCACTAGCACTGGATTATCAAAGTTACTAAATTAAATAATGAAAACTAAATAAAGCAAAACCTGGTTAACTTGGCAAGGTAAAACGTAAATGTGACCTTCATGTGATACTTCTTTGCATTTGGTAATGCATTAGGTTACGCAAACATCTCCACCTAAAACAGCGCCCTACTGATAATTGAAGACCTAGTCAAAGTCATTTTGATTCTGACTCCATCCTATGGTTAGTATTAACTAGATGTTGCCGACCACAATTTTTTTAATGTGGATAAAAAAGATTTTTCGTCGAACTTTTTCACATGTAAACAAAATTAGATACATTGCAGGTCTTCGAAATGCGGCAGAAAAAACTACAGAGATTTGTCTCTCGACCTGTGTTTTTGTCTTTCCAGTCGACGTGTCAGTATACCGGCGCTCGTTTTCATTATTTGCGAGCAGGAGCCACGAACACCTACAATACTCTTCCTACCCGCTTTGTATTACAAGGTAGATTTGACACAGGGGATTATGGTTAAAACGTAAACGAGCTAGCGTTACTTTTGAACGTGTTTAGGAAAGCTATAAAGATTATAATTAAATAAATTAGTGCATTTGGTGATCGCCTTCTTTTTTAAACATATTATTCCTTTTCGTTAGATTGCAATTTTCACACTTTGTGGTTACCAACAGTGCAATGACCTCTTACCCGTAAGACTCGTGTGATTGCCGTGAAACGGATTAAATGCCTGTTTTGCAGACTGTTGTAACAAATCCACATTCGGTCTCACTGCACTCACCATATACTTGTTACACTGACCTAACTATAGAACTTTACGTTGCACTTGCTGGACTGGACTATGTATAACTGTTGCTATAAGGATGTAAACTTTAAAAAAATTAGCACTACTTTTACATTCAATATTAATACACAGTAGTTCTGTATTATTATTTACTACATTGTTCTTATTGAAATTACTGCTGTGATTCCAAGCCCGGGATACCAACCAGGCTTTACTGGCATTAACGAAACATTGTAAAAACCCTCTCTGTTGTATTCAAATGATCTGGGCCATAACCATAAGTTTTATAGTTATGTACTAGTACACATTTCTTGTTGACTACAAGGTAACTTTTTTGGATCATATGGTATAATGAGTTTCTATGATGGGAAGAAGTGTACCAAATAGGGAAGCGCCACTCTGATTAAGGACTCTGCTCCGGTTGTTGCCTGCTGTCTGAATGACGTAGATATAGAAATATTTCTAATTTATTGTTACGAACCTCATCTTTAAAATATTGTATTATATTTTTTTCTTTGTTTTCGCGCTAACCGGGTCAGTGTGTAACTTACATTTTCCCCTCTTTGAACGGCATTGGATTTCAGTCGCATGTTCTCCAGGCTTCTGTGTTTATCAGTTTCGTGTCATTGTACATAGAGTGCACATTCTGGAACGAGGCACCCACGTTGTAAACATCTTTACGATGAAACCATCTAGGATTTTCTTTACGCTAGTCTATAAATATGACTAAGGAAACTGTAAGTGCGCATATATTTTATTTACGTCGATTTGAGAGCATATTTAATCTCGGCCAGTTTGAAGGATTTTACTGGGTTTGGAGATATCGGCTTTCACGCCATTCGACATGGATGAATTTGTACTCCATTTTTCTGTACGTTGCACTTTGTGAGCTTGTGTTTCGCAATTTGCTATTTTGTTTGACACGTTATTTTGGAACTTTCATCCCAGTTTACCCTGAAAGTGACTGAGTGTACATTTCTGAGAACTGAAACATATATCGCCAGCCCGGCATAACGTACGTTATTGTCAGCCTGTCCGCCCTGGAAAGTTGCACCTGGCCGGGGAGTTGGATATTAAAACCATCGTCGGCGTATCGTGCCGACTGCTGTTCGTCACTTACAGGACTGTAATCCTTCGATTCGAAAATTCCAAAGAACTGTGGATTCTATATTTACGTGGACTGACTTGCCTCTTAAGCCGAAATATTCCATCCAGATTTGGACGCAATCATCAGTAAAAAACTATATATTTTTGTAATCATCTGTATTGTTGTGTGTACTATTGTCAGTTGTACTATTTGTCTATTTTGTTCAAATACATGTGTTGAACTTATTCAAGCGTGCTTTGTGTTTCTTTGTTTGATCTTGTGTAAAGTCTATCTCTGTCATAGAGTTGAACGAGCCGTTTGTTTATTATTTTTCCTTTCAGACTAGTGGTAACTTTACACTCTTGAGATAAGTACTTCTCCGCTAGCCTATGTTCAAGGAGACATGGTTATTTTGTGTGGTCCTGGATAAACAGTTGAAGACCACTTGCATTTCACAAATATGACACGGTGCACGTGAGAGGTACGAACCTAACGAATAGTCGCCGTGGCATACAAATTATAGAACGACTGAAAGGGGTATTCGCCAGTGTTTACATGTACGAGCAATATTGCAAAGCTTGATTGTAATTTAGGAAATATCCCATTATACAGTATTCAGTTATCATTGTGGCACAGTAAACAGCCACAGAGTTGATAAAATACGGTGACACCATTCACATGTACTCGTGTTAAAACATGATACACCTCTTTGTGTTTTGCCAACGAAGGCCCGGAGAAACTCTGTATAAATCCCGTCATTCTGCCACTTGTGCACAGCAGACACAAGTGGGTATTGTCAATTGACGAAAGCTTTCTGTGACACCTCTTCCCATTCTAACTCGGGTGCCCCAAACAGCCCAGTCGTCCAAATGGCTTACTGTAACACTGCCCTCGCTGGCTGTTATAAGCCCCAAGCAGTCCAGTCGTCCAACCGGCTTACTGTAGCACTGTCCTCGCTGGCTGTAATAAGCCCTTTAATACTCAGCCTTGAATCCCCATTAAATTGAACGTGTTAAAGCCTACTGTTTCCGATCAGATAATAAATAGTTGTTTGTTGTTTCAGGGCGTGTTTGTGTATTGAAGAATCATTTTCACTAAGACGATGACGATCAGCTCTGTGGGTGGCGGATTGCCTGTGGTAAATCACTGATTTTCGTTTAGTTACTGTCGAAATTTTCTGCATGTAATGTACATATCTGCAAGCCATATTGGTGAAAGATTATTGGTTTTACTCTCAAGAGTGACACCTAAAACCAGTGCTTGGAACATTTCCCCTACTTGGATGGAACCTTTCACACAACCGGTAGTTTACAGAATGTTACAGATGACATAGGGGAGTGATCGATACGTCTGTTACGTGTAAGGCGGTATAGGACGAGGACCGCAGCCTATTTTGATTGCTTTAATGTGGCTCCATCACTCACTTATGTTTGTATAATGAAAGCGTATTGAGTATTTACTACCCCACAAAGTTCCCGCAACGAGAACTTGTTAACTGGACATCAGAAATTGTAGTTTTGGCATGAACGTGTTGGAATGAGCCATGTCATAGACATTGGAAATAAGATGACGTGTCACATGTACTCCACGCTCTCAGTTGCAAGAAGGTAAAAAAGGATTACCTGACAGAAACAGGTGTTTTCTCCGGCAACATGAATATCTAGCGCCTGGCTTGTTAAGCTTAAGAATTTGCAAGACTGTATGTAAGGTGGCAACGTCTTCGTGTTCCTTGATATGGACATTTTTATGCACTTTGGAATACCGTATCGATACATACATACATCTTTTCTAGTCTTGTTTTTTTTAATGTTCATACCCAGCTACGAAGGAAGACGGATACGGTCATTTGCCCTCCTATCCCACACCTATATGTACATGTATCATAGGACTTATCAGACCATGCAGTTGGAACCACTTATTTAACGTAACGTTGTATATTGCTCCTAGGACCCCACACTGCATACCTCAGTCGTAGGACATTTATCTACATATTGAATCATATGTAAGAATTCAGTCCCATGTCAGGGCGAACTCAAGATCTGAAAATGGACAGTCTTGGTTTCTCCACAGGGTATAAGTCAGTACTCCTCAATCCAGTGTCAGTCGACTGTGACTGAATGGAAAGTTATGTCTGGAATCTCCAACATCATGTTTCATGGTATCAGCACCCGTAAAATTTAGACGTATTGGCTCCGATCTGCTACAAAAAGACAACACCAAAGCATGCCCAAAATATTGTATATATTTCAAGCAGATTTTACTAGTAGAACATTTCATCATAAACAATTCACAAAAGACTATTTTACCTCAAGTATCAAAAAGTATTCCAAGGCGTATAGCAGGGCCAGCAATTGGCGCGTCTCTGCTGCCCATAGTCTCTTCTAATGTATTTATTCTCACGGAAAAGATGTTTGTTAATCTGCAAAATAAAATGAACTTGTTTCAAAGATATAAAGGTGTTTTCAGATAAACTCTCGTTACTAGAAAAGTGAATGAGCTCAACGGACGCGACATATATCATCAAGTTTTACAAAGCTACAACCTCCTTGACTCGTAACATCATCTTTACCGCTACTGACAAACAACTCACAAGTGACGTTGACGTTGACTTTACGGCAATAGTCACACAGAAGATTTGTTCATCATTTCAGTCCACAGAGATTTCATTCTTTCTAATACAAAACCAATTAGAACACTGGAATACAAACGAGAAAAGTTCTGTGTAACACATTTTACCGTTCACCGATAAAATCATGTGCACAAGACCTAGATATTATTGCATTGACCTTTATCCCTGAACACTACGCCCTAAAGTGACACTTAATAATGTTACGTTACACACTCCATGACGGACACTAGGAAATAAGACTCAAAAGCAGGCAATGGGAGTTCAGCAAATGACATCAAAGGTATAATAAATAAATCAGCTAAGGGTTTGTTACTCTTTGTAAAGTTAAACCATTTCAAAACAGCCGCCCAGCCTAAAGTCACGTTTTGTTTCCAGTAGCACAGAGTTGCTCTCCGTCAAAACACGATTATTGTCAGGATTGTGAGACATCTTATTCTGAAGAGCACAGCAGGCTGTGAGCAATTACAAGAGGCGTCACTTGTCTGCGTATTCGTGGGCAAACACTGTCCGATATAACGAAATTAAACTGCAGCCAGCTAGAATGAGATAGTGCAGGAAAAAACGGTCAAGTGTCCACTAATTTAGTAAACGCTATTCTTAGTATAGGTTTATGCTGAGGATGTAAACAATGGTCGAATCCCATCAACACGTTGGCCTAGAGCAGGCTGGGTCAACCCAGAGCAGCCACGACAGTGCAATAGTTGGCCAATGGTCACATTTTACGGGTGGCTGTAATTAATTTATGCCGGTTTGGGTTTATTCTAAATGTGTATGTAAATGCTTAAAGAGTAGCACCTTGTGTATACACCCCCCAACCACCATGGCTTATGCAGAATTAAGAAGAAAAAGAAGCAATGATGTTAACTGCAAATTGCTAGACGTCACTTGTTCAGGGTTCATCAAAATGATGTGTTGTCATTACAGTTACTACCTAATGACAAGAAAAGGCATGTAAGTTGACCAGACCTCGGCATTAACTCCGCAAACAGATTACTGATGTATGTAGGAATACAATATATCCCGTGAAAAATCATGTCTGTTTTATGTTACTCAGCTGTAAAGACACACCACGTGCTCATCCCGACAGTAATGATGCGTTTAAACGGCTTTTTTCATCATGGAATAACTTTCAAATAATAGTACTTTACCCTGTGCGAGTTATTTATTTGAAGTCACAAGTGGTGTAGTAGCAGGACAGAAGTTCACTGAAATCGCGCAGTACATGGTGCTTTGATCAACAGGGATACATAGACACATCCTGAGATAAGCTTTACTTATTACATACGCTCCGGGCTCACTTACGCCTCGCCTAGTTTGTAGGCCTTGAAGTCTATTTCCAAATTTCGGCTTCTGATGTTGTATAACTGTCATATCAGAACGTTTCATCATAAGAATTAACGTGAAACTGTCTGTATTGAATTCCAGTTTAGGCAAAATATATGCAGTTCGAGATCATTGATACAAAAACACGTGTGGAGGTCATGCGTTCTCTTTTTGAAAGTTGAATTTAATATAGAACATCGTTAACAATATTATAATGCCACATTTCATGTTCTGAGCTTGTAACTTCCGTTTGTTACCTGATGTTAAAAAAAATCACAAAGGAGACAATTTAGATGAGATTTTCTCGATCGTGTGGGTTGTCCTGTTTCAAACGAAACCCGCTGTGAAAAATTGTCGGCTCTTTTGAAGATAGACAACAAAATTTGGTTTACAACAATTTCTTTATGATTTCCTTTGGTTAGAGATTCTATGGGAGATACCTTTTTATACAGATTGATGCTTCATGAACCTCAAGGACCTCCGTTAAGATTAGCAAAGCACGATACAGACACACGGGTTAGTTATAAATCCGGTCCCTTACGCGTGGGTTAATGCAGCCTGATTGCCTGAAAAACACTCTGACATCCCAAAACATCAATCTGGCTATTCCGGAGAAACAGCTGAAAAAAAGGAGAAGGTGATACGTTGAACATTACTACGATTAAGCACTTTAAGGGTCATTTGCTGATTACCCTATTGTTATGAAAATGACAATTGACATGATTCGTAGCCCCCGGGGGTTAGTGTGGGCTCTAGAGCCTCGCTCGAGAGTTACGCAACCGTTCACTAATCTTGTGTTACTACAGTTTTCGGTAGATACTTGAGCTAACGTTAGTATTGCTGAAAGAATACGGTAAACACTTTTGTGTATGAATATGTAAGTAAAAAAACAGTCATTGTACTCAAACGTAAGTGTCAGATCTGGCACGTGACTAGGTTTTATATGCGCCTTTCGTTTCTTTTTCCAGTCACATGACGATTGGTTTATTTTTCCTCATCGAGAGCATTTGTGGCATCTCACTGGAGAATTCTATCACTGGAATCAATACCGATTTCGCTGTAACAAGAATTATATTCAGCTGCCCAGATCACACAGACGAGACACGCAGGTCTCGGCCTAAACTGATCGGGAATACAAATCAACGCCGCGGTGTGTTTGAATTTGGCGTAACCGAACCGTCAATGGGCGTAATTTGACACCACTTAACACCTGTGTCTAGGAAATTAGCTTAGAGTTTGTAACAAGGTGAACGCCTGGTGTAGAATAAGTCGGCGGGATAGTCAGTAGTGCATGCGAATGCTATGCTGAGGAGAAGACGAGTGGTAAACGAATGTAATGAATTACTGCATGCCTGCGACTGTTACATAACTGATTGCTTTACGTCCAGCAAGCTTCCTTGGTGATTTTGACAGTTGTTAGGGCTAGATGATTATTTTCCAGCGATACCTACTGTGCAGTCTCCGAGTCTTAATGAGACAGGGGAGATCTGGCAAGGTCCGTCTGGATCAAACCTTTCATGTCCTGTTTTCAAGCAAGTAACGACGGACCATAAAAATTATATTCAGGTACCACAGTTAAAGAATTTTTCTGCCTGCAAAGCCTCAAGTCGTAGTCAGACTCTCAAATCACCTTGCCCTGAAAGTCATGAGTTTAACATTCACCGATATAAAGAGCAAACCAAGCCTACGTTGAACAATGTCAAAATATCTGTTACGAATTGACTCTATTATGTAATCTACCATTGGCATTTTGATGAATCTTTCGGGTATTTTACTCTATGACAGCTTATACTCTGAAGGGACAAATAGTTGAAATAGCCGATGGATGCAGATACATCAGCTAAATATTTTGCCGCATGGGAACAATACTTATCTCTCTTTTTTGCCCTTAAAACTTCGTAGAAAATATATTGTGGTCCGGATAAAACTATTTGCCGTTCTAAGTGCAACACCATAACTATGTTAACCAAGGAGAATTAACAATTTTCTTATCACAAATATAAAGCTCTCAGACAAAAATATAAAGACTCTCAGCAAAGTTTTTGAAAAAGTTAAAATTTTGATAATCACAAATATAAAACTCTCAGTCACATATGTTCCATCTGAGCTATAAACTTTTCGGGTAACTGTTAATCAATCACATTTAGGCGCAGTTTGACACGAATCATTTCAGCTAATAAACCAATTGTCACACCACTTTAATCAATAGTTGTCAAGAAAGCTGTAAACTGTTATGCTGTAAAGTTACAAATGCAAATCTCTCGCGGCTTAAATAAATACTGATCCTCAGCTTGCGTGTCCTCAATGAACATTGCCATCTCACGTCTGTGAATTACAAGGGTGTCAAGTATTGATCCATTAAGCCTTACCCTGCAGTCGTCACCACGAATTCATGATTAATTCGTGATTCTTTTATAGTCTTTAAGAGACGATGAAACTTTCTGTATTTGCAATTATTTGTGCTTCAGAAGCAATTAGGCTTACACAATAAATGATACTTCATATGCTTAATTACACTCTGTACTGTGCACAGAGATAAGCTTGCTTTCGTTGTAACAAAAAAATTATCAATATGTTTGCCAATTTCCTGGAGAAAGGAGGTTGTTTACACTCGGCTCTGTGGCTAAGAATGATGGTTTGCACCTGTCAATGAACAGGCTTTGTTCATCTATAGGGCAGAAAAGTTAAACAGTGAAAAAAAAGAATCCGAAATATGGTCAAAGTGTCTTTTAACGGAAATTTGAACTTTAAGATTAATAGAGAAGTTATCTTAGGTGAGAAAACCGAGACAAGCAGAAGATAACAAAAGCCAGTGTTTAGAAGAAAATCAAGTTTAACTTGTAGAAGTTTTAATTATCTCAAAGATAGTTCTGATATTGGTTGACAGTGTTCCCAGCTCGTTTCGTCATAAACCGCTCCGAACCCCTACATACACTAATTTGTCGTCGTCATTGTCCTCAAAGTGCCAAAGCTGTAGGCAACTAAAACAGGTTTCCCAAGACCTTACAGTGATGTTGATTTCAGATTACCTCATGAGAGGGCAATCATAAAGCGCATAAATGTAACCGACGGATCTACTTGGACAGAATCCAAATTTCGCAAAACGCCATTTTCGGATCACGTAACTTCGTTGCTAGCATGGGCTCGACTGCTCTTCCCAAAATTAAGATCATCCGCAGGGGTTGCTTGTAGTTGTTTCTGTTTATTATTGAAACAAAAATTAAAATTACTGTTCCCAAACCAGTTGTCAGCCGCCCTTAATTTAATTTAATTCTTTATTTAACGGGGATTCCCCTCAGTCAATGTCCACTAAGACGCGTTTCCTCAACAGTATACATGTAATGCAAATAAGAACGTATGCTATATATGATAAAACAGAAAGAATAAGAAGGTATCAGACAGTTTGAAAAATACAATGCAGTGTTTACAAAAGTATAAAAAGAAGAAACGGCTTATTACAACACAAAAATACCTGTTTGCACATTTGGTTGTAGCAACTGCTTGCACGGGTGATAGGATGAATAGCTTGGTAAGTTGCCTTATACCTTTAAAGTGTCTTTTAATAGTGTACATCCTGCTGCCTTCAATCCAAAGTTTCTCGCGGTTGTGTTCTTTCTGGACGGTGCCGCGTGCTGCCAGCTCTAAACGAAAATGGCGGTTAGCAAAATTTAGCTTGCTCTTGATGCGCCAGGTACACTTGTGTTAATTGTGGCGTTATTGTCAGTATTATTTACGAATAACTAGGTAATATGAAGTCGGAATTAATGTAAGAGAAAAATAAGAATGTTTTGTAGTGTACATGTTTTTAAAATTTGACGACAGCAAGAACGAAAGTACCGAGTTACATGCTGGTGTATGCAAGAGTACAGATCTACATTTCTGGAAGCTTAGCTGGAAAGAATGAAACGGATCTCAGATCTACCTCTACGGCTTAGACGCTGACCCGTTTTTAGCCTTTATCGACAACAGAATTTAATTTATGAGTGAATACATGGAATATCGGAGGTCACTATTGGAGATGTCCAAGTGATATAATTTTTGAGCCTTGAGACAACGTTCAGTGCTCCATAAGTAAACAAAAACTTCTCTTTACAAGTAAGGGGGACGTTTGTAGCAACCAACAGCGCGAAACTTGCTCCAGTCATAGGGTTTAAGGCTCAAAGCACTATATTACAGTGGTGTGTTGAGTCCTCGTGAACGAAGGCCGGGTATTACAGGATAAATAATACAGGAACTCCATTCAAACAGTGCGGGCGTTAACCACTGCGATTCCCGGGGGTGTCAGAAGTGTTTTAGGGCAGTCTACATTAGTTCAACAGATCGACTCGTCCCAATGTGCCGGAATTGAAGGGGCGGGATTGTATAGCTTTTTTTTATTTTTTTTAAATACACACCACCTTCTCTACTCTGATGGGTCGGAAAAGGAATTTCAGTCAGCGTAAGAGTGTTCTTCACGGTGTGAACATTTTTACAATATATCCTCGTTTTTAAGAACAAAACAGGATTTGTGCCTTTGGGAGAAGGGATGTATTGGGTTAGTTGAACAGATAGTGTAGAGCCTTGAGAGAAACGATCTATCACGTCAAAGTCGGAAAGCGTCGCTATACAAGAGGTATCAGACGGGCAGGTTGACTGTTTTCCACGGAAACTGGTGCCACGCTGTACATAGGTTTCCACTTGTACGTTCACTTCTAAACCTGTGTGGCCGAACACTAGTTTCCAATTTAAATGACCTTTGCAAAATGGACTCTTTACTCAGCCTCAACCAAACTCTTTCCTTTCAACAGTTTCAGCCTTTTAATTTTAAATACACAAATTCCACATGTCTACAGAATACATGAACCGGTTGCTCGGTTAATCAACAGTTGGGAGATATGATTTGGTGTGGGCAAAAAGGCAGTCGAATTCTGTGGTAAACTTGTATTCGCATTCTTCTGGGGATCATTTTTGGTTGAGGATTCAAGTTACTTGTCGGAAATATAGACAAGGGAATAAGAAAACACAAAGAAATGCAAAAACATACCCTGTGTTCTGTACACAGAAATTTGACATTTGGTTAACGCTAAAGTTCCTAATAAATAAATAAATCATTAGACCAAAGTCTTGCGTCTGGAAAGGAGGGTCAGACACACTTTTTAATAAATGTACGCGAGCTGGAAGTATGGCCATCTGTATGTCGATCTTTCGCCGCAAACAGTGCGTAGTGGCCACAAAAACTCCATGTCCTTGATACAGACACCAGAAGCGCAGACAGTCTAAAGTCAATTAGTTCCAACAGCCCTAACACTGATCAGCTGTAAAAAAAAAATCCTCCCAGTTGTATTTAACTGTCTGCAATTGAGACTTACCCAAGGAAACTCTATTGATTGGGCCGGGAACGCCAAGCACAGCGAGCCCAGTGCAATTCTAGAACATGTTGACCCACTCTTCCATTCCAAAACCTTCAGCATTTATTACCTTCATGTCTTTCCTGACCAGGAAGATAGACTGATACACTTATTTCCTTCTTAAACACGTGCTACATGGACGTCTACTGATGCGGATCTTTGAATCAAACCAAACCATAATCGTAATAGAGATAGAAAATATAATGGCTTAATTATAGATAGCATTTTTTTTTTTTGATTATTTCAAATCTACCATTACCGTTTGCCAGATACCGGCCCAATCCCCATGACCCATGCCAGGTAACGAATGTTATGTCTCCTGTAACTAAGTTTACGATGGACTACTGTTGTATAAAATTAATGCTGAACTCCTATACATATAGGGGAAGAGGCTTCATATATCAGTTTTATCTGCAATATTTAATCATTTCATCATTTCAAAACCATGTGATAAATCACTTGTAATCAATTTCTCATTCATGTCAAAGAATATTAATGATCCATGACTGGACAAAGGTCTTTCCAGCCTGACCCTAACTGAAAAAGCCTTTGGCTGTACATTATATATGTGTCTGTTTGTCTGGTGACCATTCGTGGCTTCTTATAATCATGCGATGAAATATAACCTAGTATTATGGTAGCAGAAATTGTTAGATGTATAATCAACAAGGGAATGTTGGAAGAAGAATGTAGTGTCGAACAGTTGGTAGAGATTACAGTGTTAAATATACCTTATGCCGGTTCCACCTTCACATAGTTTGCATGGCGACGCCGAACAACGAAAAGATTACAAAAGTCTCCGACCTCTTGCATACCTTTAAGAGCCATCTTGTTTTCTAAGACATGGTAAGAATTGCTCGTGGCGAATTGTGCAGGACTACTGAATATGTTTTCCCCCCTTAAGTGGAAATTATAATTATTTGGATGAAAAAGGGAGGTTTTATGTTCAGAATAAAACCTTACACTTATAAACACAGCGGTTTGCAGTCCTTAGTGGGGAGTGTATGGATCAAATCAGGTTAATGCAATGTAGACTTCCTTCTGTGAAAAAAAAACACTAATATGTTGGCTGTTTACATTCTGTTATGTCCGTGTAGTGTGTTTCTTCTTTTCTTTGTTTCTTCATGATTCATACGTTGTACACCACTCTCCTCAATCCTACCAATTAATATTCGCCCTTGATAACGGTCAGCATTCACTCTCCCCCTATAAATGTGGTAAGGTCAGTAGTTTTAGTGATGATTAGCATAACTCGATCTCATGAATAATGGAAAATGGTTTGTGGGTCGCTACATAATACACGTCTCCTAAATCTGTCTTGACCTTTCTTATTTCCCTACGGTTTATTTTGAGATTTGAACGCTATGTTATCAATTCTCTCTAAGATTGTGTTTTTCTGGGAATGCAAATTTCTGACCGCTGCTTCAAATCTTCTTTTAATATGTTTGACACGATAAGGTCTGTTGATATACTGCAATATTACAATATTTAAATTATAAATCACATGCTGGTTGAGAGGCAAAGAGAATGAGTTTAGAACGATTTTTAACTTGAATCTGGAACAGTATGAATGGATTCTTCAATGGCTAATCGGCATTTAGAGCTTAACACACTGGATATAGAGCTAAATGTGCGAAATAAGATCAATGACGTTCTGAGCCAACCACAAGTCTAACTTCCAGGAAATCACGCTTTGCTCACAATACCACCCATTCATCACCATGTATGTTACTCGCGGCATCTCTATAGAAGAAAACATGGCATAAAAAAGCATCATTCAAAGCACATGCTCTACGATCAATAAGGAGGGATGAACTGACGATAGCTGGATCACACTACATCAGCTTTTTGTTCTCTTTATGAGGATTGCTCTTCCTCAGAATGCTCACAATGCAATTTAAAATAAGATTTACTACGTTAAAAAAAGGTGTCGTTTGTTTGTTACTAATTTCAAAGCTGGTTTACTATTGAGAACCAGTTATACATGTAATAGTGCCATTAAAGAAATAATCTATGTATCATGTCATCATAAAGTTGAATGAAAGCATGTCAAAATTTCCATAAACGACGTGAAAATCAATACCTTGACAGAGTCTTCCTATATCTGTGATAAAGTGATTAATATTATGAATAAGTAAGGCTACATTTGTTGTCATAAATAATTACAAGACAGTACAATACTTTGAAAACTTTTGTCATGGTACGTTAAATGATACCAGCTGAGCTGCTTTCTTTTCTGTTTCTTAGACATATCTTAACCTGGTTTTGTCCATTTACACGCTTCACCACTGTTTGATGTCCAATCTGCAAATATTCTCCATTACCATATGAAGAGTCAGTGGAAAGGTGAAAAAAATCCACAGTTTCTCCTTCATAATACATTGCACCTAAAAATAATTCGTAATCTGCTGGCTAGATCGCTGTCAAAATCTGGAAGACTCGAGAATCAATCTATTTTCACCTTAAAAAAATCAAAACACGTGCGTAGTAAATAATAGTCGAGTACAGAAATGGCGCCTATTACAGACAGTCATCAGTTTTATGTACAAAAAACAAAACAACACTTTGCAGGAGGAGATCTGGTGGCCGTACACGTTGAATAAGTTCTACTTCATGGATTTAGTTTGATTGCACTATTGAAATGGAAACTATAGAATTTTCCCTGAAGGATTACAGTTGTAATACAATTGCTCAAGAAATTGCCAGTATATACACATGGAGACAGGTTATGATATGGTCAATACAACTTATTGTTGGTGTGAGACATGAAGCCATATATACGATAACATAAATAAAACCTGTCCACCGTAACCGTATCGTTTGCAATTCCAGACATGAATGTGCGCAACTTACATTAATGTGATACAACACTAGTTAACTAGACTGGTCAGAACACGCTGTAAGAGACCAACCGTCTTAAACCGCGTCTTGAGTCGTGTTCCAGAAACGTTAACTGCTCTATTCTGGAGTCAGGCTTTTACTGTAACTTCCACTGTTGGAGGCATAGAGAGCTCACAGCACGACCAAAGCTGATTACTTGTTAATCCGCCACTTCGTCTCCCTGACACTATTGTGACACACTTCCAGGACAACTTTAAATAGCTGCCGGTCTTCCTCTGACGTGAAGTGGATATTTCCAGAATCCGCCCTTACAAAGAGCACTTAGAAAATTTTCAACGACGGTCAGGACCATTGCACTAAAACACGAAACCAGATAAAATTGTGTCAATTTTCCAAAATGTTGCTAATAAAACTATTCCATTATTGGGCAGTTGACAAACGCTGATACACCTTAAAGCACACTTAGCTAGAAATTTCTCCAAAGTGAAATTTTGATAAAAGTACATATGGATAAAGAAAAAATTGAATCGCATTTTCAAGATTACAAATATAAGTGTATTTATTTTGCAGATACACCAGGCCCTGTAAATTTTGTTTAAGTGTTTATTTTTTAAAATACGGCTCTTGGTGGAAGCGTTTGTAACTGGAAAACACAGTTCTATTTATCTCTTATGCATGGGTAAACCACCGATGTTTGACAAGTTACTGACGAACTTTCCTACGTGTGACGTACACGCTTGTACATCATATTGGTGGAATACAAGAGGAATTTCACGGCACAAACAGCGTCACATCCTATTGTCACCATGAAAAGTGCGAGCAGGGAAATTCATCAGCTTGTTTGATATCAAAGTACCAAAGAGTACTTTTGTCTTATAATGGCTTCATCTGTTTTTGTTTGATGGTTCTAGATACGTCACATAAAATTCACAAGTTAGATTCAAATACAAGTTGCTGACTGGAAAATGGTCTATATAAGAGGCGGTACAAAAGCGTGAGAATGGCATGCACTTTCCGTGTCTACCAGATATTGACATTTAAAATCTTCTTCATAACATATGTTATTAGAACCTGCAAACTTCCACGTAGATTTATCATATTCCTTTCACGAAGATGAACATCGTAAATAGGGCGTGGTGATGGGTTACAAACCGCGCGTACAATATGTTAACCATCTGTGTGCCTTCACGGCAAGATCATTCATATCATCCCGAATACAAAGTTTAATGCATTTCTTACGACTGCTGATAACTGCTTACTATAATCAGCCGTTGATTGACAATCCATGTACTCTTTACGTAACACATTATGCCTTTTTCGACCAAGGGCAATTTTCTTGTGACTAATAAGGCACTAAGAAAGATGATTGAGTTGGCCGTTATATTAAGGCTACAATGAAAAGAGAGAATTTGTTTTGTTTCCAGCACTGTGACAGCTCTGGTGTCAGAAAACATTGTTCAAGTAAAACCAAGGGCTCTGATTTCTGGGCGTAGAAGGGTACGGCGTGGACAATTAATAAAGAAAGGAATTTTCCCGAAGATGTTGCGAAGCCTATTATTCATTTCCATCTTTGTAAGGAAGAATGGTGAGCAAACTTGTAAGTTCAACGTATCATCCATACGGGACACAATGAACAATCTGGCTTGCACCGGAGTCACCATTGTACAGAAAAAAGTACCCTATTATTGCAAAGAGCTGAGCAGAACACTGGGATCTGACTGCTTGACACAGGCTACACACAAGAGCGGTCAGAGGAAGTTTTGCACTGACTGTAGGAGGTCCGTGAATCACAGTGATTGCCATTGTGATGCATACACTAGAAATATGTGGTAAAAGGACGAGTTTGCAAACTGACTGAAGCAGACGACAAGATATAATAATAGAAATAGTGAGATGTTCGTGACTTGGTAGATGATGCACCGAGGCAGTTTCAGAACGTTAACCCCGAACTGTTCATCCCGTGTTTAGAACTGTACTCCAATCTATCAAATTTAAAAGAACAGAACAGTTTACTCTCGCGGTCTTAGGCCTTGATAGCTTAAACTTGTCTGATAGATGCATGTTGGTTTTAAACGAATGCGCATAATTTTATGTGGTTTTTTACATAGCAATCAGTAGTAAAACAGACAATGTAATGAGCTTGGTTAGCAATAACAAATGTCTTTAGACGGAATTTGGTGATTGCCGTATCAAAACATGTATTTACTTAGTTTGAATCCCTTAGAAGGGTATCATCCACTTCCATATAATGATATGATAATAAACTGAAAACTTCTTAATATCAGATAAACCCACGTGCATTTTTTAAGGATTGTGTTTGTAAATAGTCCCCCGAATACATAAAATTCCAAAATACCCACAATAAACCTATATAATAAACTCGTAATGTGTAACGCTTTATAAGCTATGTGCAACGTGAAACTTCCCAGCCATGTAGCGGGAATATTCCAATGGTCGATATTGGGATAAGATGCCAAATATTGGCTGGCTAATGTGATGTGGTATAAACTGGAGTGCTAACGGATAAGGGAAAGGCGGTCGGTTATCACAAGGCTAAGAAAAATATCAGTGGCATTATTCAGAAGAGATGGACAATCAGGACTCCTGTGGATATCAGAAGTAGAACGGGGACCGATGTCATGGACAGTCCATTTCAATGGAGCAGACTCGATTGTCTCTATTGTGCTCAAGTGGCGGAGTGATCGAAGTACCTGGTGTTTTCAAACCTCTCTTATCCTGGAGGAGTGGAGACACAGCGCACCATGACCACTACTCTATCCGGGCGGACAAGAAATTCGAATCGCTGTGAAGACATTCACCATGATCCCATGATATCGCAGAGCTATTGTGCTTAAGGTGTGTCGCGTCAGAATTTGAAATTCTGAGTATACACGACAGATCAAACATAAAACATGAAGAAGATGTATAGAATTTTGAACACAGATTGATTGTTGTGTTCAAAACATCCATTACGGTCTGAAACGCCGGAAGTATTCACTAAATTACGAAATAGATTTGGAATGTTGAGTAAAACACCTTTTGGAATCTCTATCCGTTGGTTGTGTAATTAAAACACAGAATTAAATGACAATTCGTTATGCCAGAGATTTCATTTGTGATTGTGTAAAGGTACCACTGTCGGGGAGGAAAATGATAAACAAACGATTTGTTCAACTCTTAGGCAGCGATAGGCCTGACAGATAAAAAAAGAAACACGAAGACGCTTGAATATGTTCAATACATATATTTGAACAAAATGGACAAATAATACAATTGACAATAATATACAAAGCAGTGCTGACAATTACAAAAATATATAGTTTCTTACTAATGATAGCGTCCAAATCCGGATGGGATATTCCGGCTTCTAAAAGCAAGTCAGTCCACGTAAATATAGAATCCACAGTGCTTTGGAATTCTCGAATCGAAGGATGACAGTCCTGTAAGTGACGAACGGTAGGGTATGGCACGCCGATGATATCCAATTGCCCGTGGAGGGGTAGCTTCTCAGGGCGGACGGGTTAACAATAGCGCCCGTGATCCCAAGATGGCGATGTATGTTTCATTCCTCGGAAATATAGAAGGTCACTACTTTCAAGGTAGACTGGGATGAAATGTACGTAGTCACACAAAGAGACAATGAGTGATACAAGCTCCAAAAGAACGTCTCAAAAAAAGTAGCAAGAGGGGAAACACAAGCTCACAAACTGCTACGTCCAGAAAAATGGAATACAAAATGTATGTCGAATGGCATGAAAGGTGATATCTCCATATCTCACAATATGAGTAAATATGCTCCCAAGTAGGCTTGAGTAAAAAATTCTGGTCGTAAACATGTTTGCAACACGGTACATCTTTCCAGAATGTACGCTCTGCATACAAGGTCATGAAACTCATAATTACAGGAGCCCCTAGACTGAATTCCAGTGCAGGCTAAAACGTACACAAGGGAAAATGTAGGTCAGACACTGACCCGGTTAGCACAAAAACAAAGTAAAAAACTATAATACATTATTTTAATTTAGTTCACTGACGTCATCGAAAGTCATCGCAAAGTCAGGAATAAGCAACAGACTGCATGGCTTTTTCTCCAGTTACTTTAGGCGGGGAAGGTTCATCATTACATGTGATGTTCAAAGTATAGTGCGAAAGGCTGCTTTAAAACATTTCTTATAAGTTCTAACTTTGAGGCTTTTCATGGGATAATTAAAAATAAATTGAGCTTTCGGCAACAGATTTGACAAGTTCTTTGCATCGACTTCACATCTGAAGGCAATTTGTTGCTAGAACTGTACCCATACCGACACGGTTCTGGACATGAGCGGGGCATTTCCGGAAGGATTCCGGCAGAGGAATATTGGAGATTTGTAATGCCTAAGGCTTAACCCTAACTAAATCATCGTATGAAACAATTGCCTTGAGTGACATTGTGCGTCATGGAATCTCTGAGGCAGACCCCGGGAGCGTGGACGGTGCAGGGTCAATTTATTCCCTCGGACATAGTGCTAGTCTAGGGTAAAACTCCTAATCTGTCTCTCTTTGTAATCGTTCTATAGATACTCTGCGAACTGAACTCTGAAAAGAGAATTCCATTTTCTTTGAACGGAAATGGTATATTTCCTAAGATAAGTGTTCGATTGAAGGTTTTATTTGCGTTTGTCAAACGTCCTTCAGCCGGACGTTTTGATACCAATACATTTTGATCAATTCCATATTCTTGTCATATTTTATTCATGGTGAATTACTTCCAACCCTAGCCCTAGCTGACCGGAATTTGGCGGCATTTATGGGCTTAAATCTGTCAGGTGGTCATTGGTGATTCATGTACAAATCTCTGGCGTCCAGTCCCTTAATTCACAGCAGGTAAAACCCATAGCGATGCTTGCACAGAAGTAAACATGTACTGTATTCTGGAGTAGGTCAAGTCCTGATAAATGACTTGCTCGTTGAATTAAGACAAATTACCTTGCTAGACATATGATCAGCATTGGTATAACAGAATAAAATGATGCCAAACATGAAACTGGCTTAATGGCAATTAGTCGCTGACCAGAGATGTTAAGTATGGTTATTCCCTTGGTGATTTGCTCTTCATATCCCCTTCACGCATTGGCGAATAGCTAAGCCATCAATCTAGTTACTGGATATCGATGAAAAATCTTATAGCGGTTCTACATATCGCATTCCTCTCACCTCTCACACACCGGTTCTATAAATACATGGTCCACGAGCCTCGTCAAATGTATCTCGTAACCATATTTCTTATCTTCTTCCACTACTGGGAATGGGCGTCGTAGCATATTCTGTAAGGTGGGTAACTCCTATGTGGTTTCAATCCCGACCTTGGACTAAGAATTTGTAGATTCCTCTGCTCTCGAAATCCGTAGCAGGCCTGTGAGTAAAGGATTTTGGTTTGTTTTGGAAATAAACACAATTTACAGGACCCTCGGGTCACTCTGGCATCTCGTATTTTCCCCAGAAGGTTTACAGTCTCTCTCGGCAAATAATGCATTCGCTCAGGAAGTTGATGCTATACCAATTACCGGTATATACGCTCATGCACAGGTTACTGCATGGCGAAGACAGAGCTTTATTTGTAGAAGGATATCATGATAAATGGTTATATATGTTAATGGGTCCGCCATCAATCTGCGGATGGTCGTGGGTTTTCCCCGGGTTCCGCCCGGTTTCCTTCCACCATAATGCTGGCCGCTGTCGTAGAAGTGAAATATTATTGAGTGCAGAGTAAAATACCAATCAAATAAATAAATAAATAAATATAGGTTAATGTAAGTGAAACTGTTTCTTTTCCTAACCGTAGACTAGTATTCCTTGAGGCAGACGTTGATTGTAATCTTCGAAAAGACATTACATCCCTTATATGCGTGTTATGTCTCTCACTCTACCACTTGTGACATTTCTCTAGAGAATTCTATTGTACAAATCAATACTGATTTCATTGTAGCAAGAATCACGTTTGGCAGAAGCAACACCCAAGTGTCGGCCGAACCTGATCGGGAACACAAACTGGCAAATAACTTTGTAACAAATGTCTGAGGAGGCCTCCATGGCTCGGTCGGTTGGCGATGACCCCAAGTTTCCCACCAATGCGGTCGCTGTGAGTTCAAGTTCCAGCTAATGCTGGCTTCCTCTATGGCCGTACATGGGAAGGTCTGCCAGCAACCTGCGGATGGTCGTGGGTTTCCCCCGGACTCTGCCAGGTTTCCTCCCACCATAATGCTGGCCGCCGTCGTATAAGTGAAATGTAGAGTACGGCGTAAAACACCAATCAAATAAATAAATAAATAAACAAATATCTGACATAAAATAAATCACGGGGATCGTCTCGCCGACGACTAGTATGTAGACGAGATGGTGAGAGGTAAGCGAATATAACTAATTCCAGGATGGAGACAAACTAATCGGTAGATCAAATAGAAATTATAAAAAAATATACTATGATGCAGTGTTAATTTTGTCTTAAAGAATGCTCCTTTGGTTAAAGGTTAATATTAGTATGTGGGAATCATGACCCTGTTAACTATTATTTCAGCTAGCACTGAAACGAAGGGAATGTCTGAATTCAAAAAGTTTAGAAAAACAGGCATTGTTTGAGAGAATACGACAGAAGCAAAGGCTTTGCATTTACTTCCAACATTAGAACAAAAACGATAAACAATAAACAAACGGATTTTTAAACTACCATCGAAAAGAATAATGTAATATGAATAGTACCACGTAAATACAACATGTAAAAACAATATATAAACAATAATAAAGTATATATTTCTCATGGAAATGACAGCAATTCCAGTCAAAACAGCCAGAGCCCTCAGAAACAGGTAAATTCACAGTTCCCCGTGAGCTCCTCAGGTGAAAGATATCACTGGAATCCAAGTGACATTTGGGTATACGCACGGAACACCGACAATGGTTTGTATCAAACCAACCTGCGAGTCACAAACTGGGGAGCTAACAAAGTCCGCAGTCCCTGAAGGGCGCTAGAAATTCAATCCTCAAGTTTTGACATAAGGTGACGGCAATGTCACTTCTAGTCCGTGTATTTGTAAATAAATTTACGACAGCAATATTTCTTTCGGGAAAGAACGACATACTTACAAGTATGGAAAACTCATGCATAAAGAGTTTCCAGGAAGTCCGTTCGGACCCGCACTCTAACATTGTATAATGCAAAACGGCATTATTGATGTGGTTAGCATCAAGCCGGCCGAGTCCACGCCCAAGAAATAAGTAGATGCAATGTATTACAGTCGGGATCACAGCAGCCTTTGATGTATACTATGTTCAATATGAAAAAACAACAACAAAATACCTGTGATGCTCTTTTCATTTAAATGTGGATAGCTCTCCATTTCAGCCCTGTAAAATATTTTGGTTAGTAGTTCTTTTTCAGCCTTCCAGACGACTTGTGACAACATCCGTCATTAATTGGGGGGTTACAAAAACAGGATTTAGAACCACCGAAAAGACAAAGTTTGTGACAAACACATGCGTGTAGTGTCATGTAAACAGTGTCATATTCTCATTGTATTTCGAGGTCAATGAGTACCATACGGTGTTGCCATCGCACTTGGGTTTGTTCCAAACTAATTCCATTCGCTGTCTCGACCATAAAATATCCTATCGTGAAGGAGACTCAGATTCCATCAAAAAAAGATCGCCGGAACGGGCTCCTCATCTCCAGAGTTAAGCATGTGACTCCTTGACCTATTCGAGTCGCTGGGCAATAAAACGATGCAGAAGCATAATCCATGTCTGAGTACTCACCGGATGAACTTCAGATGTGGCTTAAAGGTTTAGTTTTTTCCGAAATTTACATCAAATCGTTATTTGTTATGCATCACGTGTGCTTATATATTCGGAAAATTGTCAATTGGAAATGGTGATGGAATCTCGGAAAATAAAGAGGATAATGGACTGACTACTTGCAGGCAAGGACTAGGTGAGTATTAGATCGTCAGCAGTAGACGAATACACCGAGTCAGGCCGGTGAAATTTGCAGACCCTTTATAACTGTTCTAAACATAAAAAAAATGTTAACTATAAGTCAAGGAAAATTAAAAAATGACTGATGTAGCTTAGAGAGTGCATGGCGGACGGTTGCTTCAGTTAGAACCTTTCAAATACCGTATCCAATTTTGTTCATCCGAGAATGTTCCAACCCATATCAACCAAAACACACCGGGCAGACCTTGGAAATTGTAAAATTAAATCAATTCCAACGAAAGGCAGAGAAATGTAGAAAAAAGCTATCTCTATCTGCAAATTTAGTACTGGTATTTTGGTGTAATTCCCGAATGATGGTCTACCTGTGACGTGCAGCGGCTATATCCAGAATCCCTTGTCAGAAAAGAGCCTGCGGGTAATTTTCAATTATGATCTAAGCCATTTCTAATTACTCAAAATATCTGACCTTGGAAAAATTGTGTCAGTTGCCAAGGTAGAGTTGCCTAGAATGTTACCACTTGAAACGAATCGATACTGGATGACAGCTGAGTGTAAGCGTATTCGTACATGTATTTCCTGTAGGTTGTCACTTTTCTTGAAAATAAAGAACTGCATCCATTTCCTGAGTCTTTATATTTAGTAACATTATTAAATGTTAATATTATTTAATTATTAATTTATTTGTTATGTGGTAATCAGACACCAGTGTGCATGGTTAAGACCACGGCTGGCCTAATTACCCTCATTTATGGTGTCTCCGTGGCCAAGTAGTCAGCGTTCTAGCGCAACACGAGTTGAAGACCGACTCAGACTGCCTTCTTGTCCAGTGTTGCGTTTGAAGGTCGGCCAACAACCTGCGAATGGTCGTGAGTTTCCCCTTTCCCGGCTTCTTCCCACCATAACACTGAAAACCGTCGAATGAGTGAAATAACGTTGAGTACAACGTGACACACCAATCAAATAAGGGTCCAATTTTGTATTTAGATGTAAATGCTCTGTGATACGTTGTGTAAACTGTTCTTTAGCAGAAATACACCGACGATGTGTTAAAATACTCATTTTCTCTGAAATCCGCGATACTGTAGGGATCAACGACTGGTTCCATCCGAAAATTAACCCCACTCTCCTGACACACACAATTTGGTGACACCAATATAGAGGGTGATAATGTAGGAATTCCTAAAGAATAGAAAATCTTATCAAGTCGAATGCAAGTAATACATCATATAACTATAGATATTATATTCTACAATGGTTCTACGTATTTTAGCCGAAAGTTCTTGATCCCTTATGCTAGGGAACAGCCGGCAGTTCGAAATATGTGAAGCTTGATCTAACAATAGGACTTCGATATGCGCTTATTGGGAAATGGCGGGATTTTCATCCGTCTGCGCTTGTTACTTGGGATAAACATTAACATCTTCTTGAAGACAAACTTTAATCATTACGTCGTAATGGGCAATAAACATCCAAATGTGTGTTAACCATCTCGGTGTACCTTGACGTCACCATCATTCGTCAGAATTACAGAGCTTAATGCGTTTCTTAAGACTGATAATACATGTAATCGGTTGCTTCAAACAACCCTAGATCGATGAAAAGAAGCCATGTTTCTCCTCTTTGCGTAAGACACTGCTCTTTTTTCTCCAAGCGTATATATTATATATAGTCTTGTATTTTTTCATCAAGAACTGAGAATAATGTATTTCTTTTGTCTAACCTTGTGGAGCGTGTGATGTCAGAAGAAGTAGTACAAGTATAATCTGTAATGGCGCTAACGTTTCTGATTTCTGACCGTCTCTTGGTGGCACAAACACTGAGAAGATGGACGATCCTCGTGCTCAGCAGTTGACCGAGGGAGGACACAGAAACGCGTGTGATGTGCTGTAATTAACGCAGGGTTGATGGTTGTTGATACTCTTCAAACTGTATGTAAATATAAATATATACAGTTTGAAGAGTATAACGTTTACTTTTGTCTTGTTGTAAAAACAAACCATCGCAGTTCGAAATAAGCAAAAAAAAATCCCGAAAACCGCAGTCATTTAATCAGCTTTCAGTTTTAAGAAACAAGACGTTTAACTAGTATCTGGCGTGAAGTCAAAGGAGCTTTGTTTACCTTTTGCCACACGGAGGTAAGGGTGCATCGTACCAGACAAACTGTCTCTGGTTTTTCTAATATGGCGTATCCGATTGCATCGTGAAAATTCCATTTAGATGATTTACAAACTGATGAACTACGTCCAAGAAAATAATGAATGTGACTGTTCAGGCTTTAACTCATATTTCCATGGTATGCAAGACAAGACGGTGTCAGGCGACACTGGGTAATCTGAGAGAATTTCATTAATGTAAATTTTAATGTGGTTTCTGTTCTCTCAGACTTCTCAAGGGTTTGTAATGTGGTTTCTAACTTTAAAAGTTTTCATTTTCTTAGCTGGCTTTTAAGGCGTTTATCTTGTTTCTTTTTGAGTCTGGATATTTCGGTTCTCTTTTCCACAACCATAGAGCAATTTCCTGGTTCTGTGGTGTTGTCTTTTATATTACACAATATGCTCTCGCCAGGACATTTCTGAAATTTAGCCAGTGTGATCTTAATTTACAGTCACCCATTCATTCATTCTACAGGCCATCAATGTTAAACTATAGACATTTCTGTTTCTTGAACTACTTAGCCGTTATAGTAATTTCACTGAGTGACAATTTACGCTTTCGAGTCCCAAATACAGAAGCCGGAGCGTAGCCGGCGCAGGATCAATTTGTTCTGGGAGCTTCCGTGGCTCAGTCGGTTAGCGCGCTGTCGCAGCACAATGGCCCCAAGCCTCCCACCAATGTGGTCGCTGTGAGTTCAAGACCAGTTCATGCTGGCTTCCTCCCCGGCCGTACGTGGGAAGGTCTGCCAGTAACCTGCGGATAGTCGTGGGTTTCCCCCGGGCTCTGCCTGGTTTCCTCCCACCATAATGCTGGCCGCCGTCGTATAAGTGAAATATTCTTGAGTACGGGGTAAAACACCAATCAAATAAATAAATCAATTTGTTCCCACAACTATAACATTAAATCGGCGCAAATGTCCTCCCAGATGTCTGACTGCCTTCATTTGAAACCACTCCAAGATCGTGCCGGAAACACATATAGACCAAACCTATGTCATGTTTAACCACAGCTCCAAATCTGCCCGCTACATTTTCTGAAAGTCTTTAGGTCGTAGGAACTGTGCATGAGTTTTCCTTACACACCTTCTTGTTGAACTTCCTTCAATTATGACTCCATAATGAATTTCAGTAACCACGATAGACTAGATTGAACTCTTTACGACACAATGTTATGTTACTCAAACCAAATTGGGGGAGGCCTCCGTGGCCGAGGGGGTCAGCGCGCCAGTGCGGCATTACCACCCCGTGCCTCTCTCCAATGAGGTCGCTGTGAGTTCAAGTCCAGCTCATGTACGGCTTCCTCTCCAGCCGTACATGAGAATATCCGCCAGCAACCTGCGGATGGGCGTCTTTTTCCCCTCGGGCTCCACCCGGTTTCCTCCCACCATAATGCTGGCCTCCGCTGTGTAAGTGAAATATTCTTGAGCACGGCGTAAAACGCCAATGAAATAAATAAATAAATAAATAAATAAATCCACAATGATGGGTATGTAAATCCTCTGCATATTGCGAGCAATATGAACGGCTTTTTATTCGATTTATTGCTCTAATCTTCAGTACATGAAAGTCTTAAATGTTTCTGTTTTTGAATTGGGTCAGTCTGACCGGCCATTCATTTTTTCTTTGCTATAAAGCATCACTTAATTCGACATTTTGACACAAATCACGTTTGATCGATTCCATATCCCTACCAAATGATATTACTGGTGAATTACTGCACGAAGTCCCTTTGCGTTTCACGTTAGCTGACCAGAATCTGGCGGTATTCATAGGTTAAATCTGTCAGGTGGTCAGCTGTGATTTATAATCAGGGAGAGCCAAGTCTGTGGCGTCCTGTGCCTGGGTTCAGGGTATATCACATCCATAACTTCACGTGTACGGCTATAACCGCGTACTGTGCTGTGGTGTACAGCAAGTCAGTATCCTTACATCGATGTGATGGATGGGTTGATCAATTAATTATGACAAAGTAATTTGGTAATGCACTTTCGTATACATATGGTCAAATCGGAAATGTTAGAATGGATATTTTATAAAGAATGAAATTGCTTCAGTGGTAATTAGTCGTTGGTGAGGTATGTTAAATATGGTTATACCCTTAGTGATTTACGCTTCACATCCTCTGCACGCATCGGCGAATAACTAGGACAAGTAACAAGTAACTTTGCTACTAGCTATTAAGCCCAATGTGATCAATAATCATATGATATAACGATAATAAAAATGACTGCAGCACAGAGAGTAAAACCAGAGCAGCGACGAGAGTGAAAAAGTAGACAAATGGTCGCTCATTATTGGTGAAATCCGGCCGCTTGTCAATTTGCCTCAGAGTTTTATTCTAACTGTCCATGTAAATGTTTAAGGCGTAACAACTTACACCGCCTTAGCACCATGCCTAAAGCAGAATTAGAAAAAAAATTACACTGATATTAAATGCAATTCATATGAAATGTTCATAATGTGTTAAGATCTGTGTACTGAACAAGTTGCCTCTTACATTTCAAATATAAATGCGGAGATTCTTTTAGTTATGCTCGCTGTAACCTTTCTGTTTCTGTTAAGAAGTAACGCTGTGGCCCTTAGACATAGATTTAACTTGCACTATGTAAGAATGTCATACTAGCTGTATATTCCTTCAGTTTGGTTCACTTGAAAGAGCTGGAGGTAAACGAAGTCCAGTTTGCTACCCACAGGAAATACAGATTTTAGCTGTTGGCTATTGATATATATTTCTAGTAGATTTTCCTCGTATTTAAAGCAATTTTCGTGTTCTTATTACATATAGAAAACCATTTACTGCATGTTTCCATTACTGCATAATTTAAGAATGTTCTCGAAACGATATGGTTGCGATATTGTTGGAATGACGTTAATCCATAAACACTGCTTTGTTTTTTGGTTTTTTTTTTTGGAAAGATTTCTCTATTGGATACGGCTGTCTGAACTATTAATCACTTCTTGGCTTCATCTACTACGTCTGTCTGTATTCACATTGATTTGATACGACTCGTAGTCAAGATTAATGAATAATGCGTCTCTTCTTAATGAATTAAGAAAACAGAAGCTGGAACCGACACGTTATCGGGAGAAACAAGAGAAGACCTTTCTTGACCCTTCCTCTTGAAAGAAAGACAAGTAAGCCAGAGATCTGGGATTGTTTTAGAGTTTGTTTCAATTTAATCAGGTTTGCTGTGAGTGATATCGGATGATTCTTCAAGTACATTAATCAACAACGGCAATAGGGTGCAAATGCTTTACGTGAAAACGCACAGACATTTTCAAAACTTCTACTTTAATATCAGTGCTAATTTTTATTAATGGGACAAAGGCTTACAATCGCGTCAAATCTGTGTTGATGATGGAAAGGGTGAAGTGACAATAATTATAATGAATCACAATTTGATAAAAAAAGAAACAATGCATGTCATTTAATTAATCTTTGACAGTCTGGGTGAGTTCTTCAAGGGCTATATGCGTCAGTGGCCTTTACCATTTAAAGTCAAATCTTCTGTCCTCAGACCCAAATGTGATCAAGCTGAGCCCAAGCTTAACTTCCAGGAAATCACGGTTAGATGACAAGACCACAATACCACCCATTCATTATCTTGTGTGTTTCTCACAGCATCTGAATAAGAAAAGCACATACAGTCTCAAAACAGCAGCGAAACAAACACTTCTTGTATGATCGATCAGGTAGGATGAACTGACGATGTCTGTATCGCACTTAATCAGTTTTTTGTTCTCTCTATTCCTGTGTATCTTCCCCTGAAAGTTCATTGCACATTTGGAAGTGAGATTTATTACATATGACAAAAGGGGTCAATCTTTCCTCTTACTCTAGTTTCCTTACTGATGAGAGTGGGTTAAAGCTGAAACAGTGATGTTAACGGCATCCTCTGAAAACATAGTAAATGAGAAAATAGCTCGCAAAAGAATTCTCTGGCCTGAAATCAACACCTGAAAGATGGTCTTGACAAAAATATTACAAAATGATTAGAAATCAGGAATCCACCCATTCTGTTTAATATAAAGGAAAGAAAATGTTGCATTTGTTATCATGATTTAATATGTCACGGTAACAGTATTAGGCAGTCGCGGTTGCTTGTGTCAAAATATGTTAATTATCCTCTCCTCAACTCTGTATGGATTATTCTCGAAACTCACTTTGGATGGACTGGAGCAGCTGTAACCGTTCTCCACGTGTGTCAAGCGCAATATATTCTTGAATACCATGCGAATAACCTGTAATAAATATAAGAAAACATATATTTCCAGTGCACATTGTATACCCGTGTATACAATGTACTGGTTCTGCAGCTCCCGTTTACTCTCAGTGTGTGTGGCTGAAATTAAGCCAATTGTTAGACTCCCATTCTCCACATTTTGTACAACTTACAGTGACGACCAGTACTTGCTGGTTACAGGGAGGCTACCTATTCAGGTTTATTTGGAGGTTTTCTGAGAACAAATGAAAGGCGGAGGCATAATAACACTGTCCTGGGATTTTGGTCTGATTGCACTATGTAATGCAAATGGAGTCAAATTTATCTTGTTTCTAATCGACCACGAATATATTGCAACCCGTTACAATACTTAAGTCTATAAATGCAGATTTGGCTTTTGAATTTGATCACATGATGGGGGGTGACATATTTCCAACAATTGGCTTAATTTCAGCCACACACACTGAGAGTAAACGGGAGCAGCAGAACCAGTACATTGTATACACGGGTATACAATGTGCACTAGAAAGAGTATGTTTTCTTATATTTATTACAGGTTATTCGCATGGTATTCAAGAACACTTATGCCACCGCTGGCATTTTATCATCGGAATAAACAGTGATTTCGCCGTAGCTAGAATCTAGGCGTCGTTACCGGCCATCTACCAAAATGGGTGTTCAGGGTCAATAATCGCAAGAGCAGTTTCCAAAACGACAAATAACACAAATCACTTAAGAACTAAGAAAGTATATAAAATACCGAAAAAATAGGACGGATTTTAGAACAGTTTTCAGTGATGACGAACAGACGCATTGTATGTTCTAAGAGGATGAATATCACAGTTGGCTGGAAGGGATTACAAAGTGATGCTTGCTAAACTCTGAATTTGCTTGAATGCGGTGTGACTTTAAATAATTTGACACCGCTCAAGAAGACTGACCTGGAATTGTGTTTACGTTTTCAAAGCAGGTGGGCATCTGATTTAGAATGAGTCACCGAGAGAGTGGCATGGTATATCGACGAGGAGGTCAGAGAGAATTCATAGCGAGAGTCTGGTGATGTGATAAGTAAGGCCATACTTACCAAGTATGCGCTCAGTGCAAGGCTTGGCTCCCCTGGTTATATTAGCGGTCTGCCAGCTCCTTTCAAAATCACGTTAAAAGAATCAACGATTTTCCACACTATTGCACACATGATATCGTGTGTACTCATCAGTCTATATGCATATGTCAGTTACAAATTCACTAATTTAAAATTTCAAAAATAAAACAATGTATGAATTTTATAGATGGCATGTCCTTTATTCAAACCACATTTATTTGGTTTAAATGTATTTATTTCACTTGCTTTCACAGTAAGCCATATGCTTATATCATGTAACATCCTTATTAATATGTGCGTTATAAAGTTTTGTTATAAAGTTACATTTTGTTATTATGTATGAAATTATGTTAGTAATGACAACAAGATTTTCATAATCGTACATATACATTGTATGTACATGCATTTCTATCTCACGTTGAAGTTGGAAATCCATGTGAACAACTTTGCTTATATCCTCACGTTCAAATCTCGTAATGGACAGGGACATATCATTTATACAATGTGGGGAACAACTGGTTTAAAGTTTTCTACATTCTTCAAGGTCTTCTGCAATCTCTAAGGGAACTGATCTGATTAGAGATCTGATTAGGAACGCTTATCTGCTAGAGTGTCCATCTATTCTCGTTGAGCAAATCACTCTATCGTCTGCAGCTTCAAAGAAGCCCTCTCCCAACTGAACCACTTTTAACCCGAATGTAACCAAGACAAAATCGAACGCACAGGATGTTTTAATCTTATTTCCCAGTACCGTGACCGCCACATGGTTTTTCATTGCTTACGATTCAGTCTTTTCATTATGTTGTCCATCCCAAAACTAAGCGTTAATAAGGTGATGTTTCACAAAATCAGGGAGACGTTTGATTCCAACATGGTACAGATATTATTTCTTAACCTGGACAATGAGACGTCTCATAATCCTCGTAAATGACAGCAGCAAGGTCAATTATAAGAAGACCTCTGAGGTGTAGAGACAAATACAAATTTGTCTAGAATTTCGAGACACATAAAAACACCTGTATTACAATAACTATAGTCTGCAGCTTGTGTTGACTCATTATTTCGGTTTTGATTTCAGTTTCATCTAGATCAGGTTTAATTCATTTAAAAAGTTCTATACACATACATCACGACGGGGTTTGCCAGTAACCTGCGGATGGCAGTGGATTTCCCTCGAACTCTGCCCTTGTTTCTTCACACCACAATGCTACTGGCCGTCGTATACTAAAATATCTTAATTACGGCGTAAATCCCAGTCAAATAAATAAATAACAGAAAGGCGGATCGATGAAGGAGGATGAATGGATAGCTTCTGAGGTAAGCTTTTTGTAGTGGGCTAGTTATCTCTGCAAGGACGTTTCTTGATCATGAAATGAGAGTTCGAATCTGGTCATGGACAGGAAGTGTGTAGATTCCCCCATCCTCACTGCTCGAAAGTGCCAATTGTCTTCCACCAATATGGCGTGGAGTTTTGTATGTCACTCATATGCCACAATATAGGTGAAAAGTAATGAAAGAGAACATCGATCAATCAATTTTACCTTTTCATCGATCAATCAGTTTTAATGCTATTTCGTGTTTAGTGCTAGGTCAACCATGGACGTCAAACAATACAAAACTAAAAGTATTGAAGTAAAATAAATCATATGGCTCAATGTATATGTAGACAGGTATACTTGGTTCACGATGTCGCGCCATGTTTAGAATTATATCCAAATTGACTTTCTACAGTAAAGAAATCAGATTTTAAAACGTGCCAAAAACATTAAAGACGTTGTGCTTAAAAATCATTTCCAGACCTTTATTCATTCATTCATATGTGATTATTATTTCGTTTGGCACTTTCACAAAGATTCATTAACAGATTATGGGTTAATAACTGGTTGTCACCGGAAATGAACGTATACAGGAACAATCTCCACATCACATAAAGAAGGAAACTAAAAAATAAAACATCATACATTGTGCAAACCCGTTTTCTATAAAGCGCAAGTAATGACCAAGACAAAACGTTCCATCTTCCTCTAAAGCCTCAAAGAGTTACATGATTCCGTCAAGGTAGGAAACACATTTGTTTTGAGGAAGCTGACGTTTTCGCTTGTGACTGGTGACAGGAGCAGAAAGCTAACTGGACCAGTACTTGACACACACCTAATTCACAGACGCGAGATGGCAATCTTCATTCAGAACACGCAAGCCGAGGGTCAATATTTATTTCAACCGTCTGGGATTTGCATTTGTCACTTTATTGCATGGCGGTTGACAGCTTTGTAGATAGCAATGTGTTACTTACAGCGATGTGAGCGGTCATCACCAGTTGGTTGACATGAGTCGTGCCAAACTGTGTCTGAGAGTGATTGATTGGCTGTTGCCTGACTAGCTTGCTGCTCTGGTTAAACATGGGTTTACAAATGAATTCCTTCGGAGTTTTAACACCAACCTACCGCACCAAAAAGTGATTGGTGTCTGAAGGCTTTGTGTATTTGGATTATTTTAGATTTTGTGTCCCGGTAACATAATAATAGTGATCATTTTTGAAGCTGAAAAGATTACATATCCTTGTAAAGGCGTGAAGGTTGCGTGTGTGGTATATGCTTTTAGAAGTTCTGAGTAGACGCCATAAATACATTGTTTCCAAGGGACAAAACATTTAGTTCTCTGCATCCGTCAAAAAGAGTCAAGCCGCACTGAAGACTGAGCTTTCCTTATGCCTTCTAAATATAAGTTACCATAGGATATAGCACTTTAAGAGATTCTCCAAAACGGTAATCAACTTTTAAAACATATATGATGGAATTTTCTACCCTACTAAATCTGAAAAAAAAAAACAGGGAAATGTTTTATCTGGCTCCTTCATGTACGCTTATTAGAGATGAAGACTGTCGAAGCCAGTCAAAGGACGATGAATATCAGCTGTGTGGGCGCATGGAATGTCTTTAACTATGGGCTCGGTTCTTGAACAGGGATTTTTTGTGCCGTTGTTACCTATTTGAAAACATAACATGAAAGGATCAATCGTTATGGGCTTTGCCTCATCTTTGTGGGGTTAGAACCCTGCGTGGTGCCTTTTATTAAAATTTCGGGTACTGAGCTGTAGGTATTTCTGATAAATAATCAAATTACCAACCGCTATCAAATGCATCCACCTCTCCTTGCAGCACACTAAACCAATGAAGTAAAACATTAGCATTCTAGACCTCCGTTATCCAACTGCCGCATCTGTCTGTAGTAATTCATTACATTCGTTTACTTCTCACCTCATGGTCGACACACTGCACACTCCCCAGACTATCCCTGGGAATTATTCTACACCTGACACTCACCTTGTTACAAACTCTAAACAAATTTCCTAGACAAATTTATTACGTGGTGTCAAATTCCGTTCATTGACGGTTCCGTTACGCCAAATTCAAGCAAACTCAGGCGTTAACAAGTGTCAATTTATAGTCCTAATCAATTCAGAGCGAAACTTGCGTGTCTCCTCTGTGTGATCTGACCAGCCAAATGTGATTCTTGCTGCAGTGAAATCAGTATTGATTCTACTGATAGATTACCCTAGAGAGGTGTTAAAGCGCTCTCGATGGAGAAGAAAACCAGCCATTACGTCAGAAACGAAACTCACCTATGAACCCTAAATATCGTGCAACAGGTTCCTTCTATTTTGTTGAGTACAGAGATGGTTTTACTTAGGCTACATTATCGCATATAACGTTCTGTTATGATATTCTCCAGTAATAACGCCCAGTGCTTTCGAGCATATGTCGATTACGGGGAACCTTTCTCACCTAAAGTAATTCGGACCAAATCTGAGTGGGTTCATCCATGCCCTTGCGATGAAGACTTGTGTGCACATTGGTAACGTGGTATTCATGTATTACAAGAGAACAACAGTCAATCGGGCTAAGGTCCGAGTTTTAACGCCAGATTCTGGAAGGATTCTATACTTGCCACGAGGCCACTGACCGACCTCCCGGAGCCAGAAATTTTGTAACTTTACTTCATTTCTATTCCGATCAGGCGATCAGTAAATTACTGATTGATTGAAATGTTAAGCATATCACCTTCCACTAATTCCCGTATTTCATCATTTCCAGGAAAAAAAGCAATCTTTTGCAAGACCAGGTTGCTTTTCTGGCTACATGCTCCATATTGTGTCTCTTGGGAAAGATAGAAAATGTTGTAGTTAATAAGGTCGAACATGCTCCCAAAGTCAGCTGTACTTTTCGCTTTTATAGCGCTGTTACCTTATCATAACGTTACATTTATGAGACTATACTAAATGTGTACTAAACCTATAAAAAGACCGGTGAATCCAGTTTGTCTTATAAATGATTTGTGTAAAGATACATCTGGCGACATGTTTACATTTGTTCCTCTACCGGAAGTTAATGTTAAGTTTTATCGCCGAAATTCTTATACCGACGAATCTCTGCACATTTCAGCTTCAAAACACACGCCTTATTTTGGACGTTTCGTCTAGTCGCCGTCTTGTAGCAGACTGATCCGTATGTCTACATGTTTATAGGGCTGACATCATGTCACACTGTAATGCCATTGGTGTGATCTGTGCGCTATATTCCTATGTAGTAGTTAGAAAGCCTGGACAGAAACTGTCGTGTACAAAACACCCAGGACCCATTTTATAGAGCTGTCGCCACACTACGCCAGGCTCATTTACCATGGTGATGTATCTCTTCACTGCGTGTTGTCATGGAAGTTACGCCAGGCGTAATTTACGAGTGTACAAATGGCAAATCAGCATAGTCCATTTCAAAGCCTCAGGAACGTCCTTATCCGGCATTGAACCGCGCACCAAGTTGAGAATGAAATTGTAGATGTTTATATCCGACAAATAACCTGCTATTCGCTGTGTTATATTCTGGATTCATTGTGCTCTGTTGCGTTAATCCAGCAATACTAAATTCATCGCCTAATGGTTTGTACATACACAGGAAACAGGGGAAGAGGTTGAATGCGTCTTCCTTAACGAAATTATTATACATATTAAACGTCTTCTTGATGACAGGTGTAATTACAATCCAAACATGCACACAGATTTTGCATGCTCCTTTTATGAATATTATGAAGATATCATAACGGATAATTTTTCTAATCCGAGTAAGTGCATGGCCACATGTGTAGCATGGATCCGTTATTATACACATTGCTAGCAGAACATGGCGGACAGAAGTGATTCTATTTGACGCGTGTCGTGTAAGATCGATTGTAAGTGGTAATTGCATGTATAAAAATCCCTGAATAATGAGAAGAGGGTACGTTTCAGGTAACGAATTACCCTTTATTCACAGGCATATGTCTTGTCTTTTGATTAGATAATAAAAAAGACTAAAAAGTTGTACAATCTTGTAGTGACGCTGAAAGATTCCTCGGATTCTTAGAATTCTTGTGGTTTGTCACTCCATTGTTAAAAAGGCGATCCAGGCAAAGGCCAGACGTTAAAACGTGAACTTCAGTTTTACAATGACAATTCAGAGAGCAATAGAAGCTGCCACTGTAGTTGACTTTGGGACTTGGCTGAAGGTGTATAGTATACAAATGTCCGTGACCATAGAGTCATTGATCGGTACATGTAGCCTGATTGTACAGACTACGGATGCCGTAAATGACCTAATCGACTACAGTGTTACTTTTACATCAGCTAAAACTATTACTAATCAAAAATGGTCACGGGTTCTATCCAGCTATCCTCGGTTTGCCTGTAGGTTCAAATCAGCACATGTGTCAGGTACGTGTTTAAGATTGACAATTTACTTCGGGTTCCCCACTTTCCTCTACCCGTAATCTGTCGTTTTGTATAACTGAAACATTCTTGAACATGGCATAAATAAACGACAATAGATAACAAGGTTATGTGAATCAGGCCTGGCCAATATGATTACCCTGCTAGACACAGATTTATAAGGTGTTATGATGTTCCTTCTATATGAAGACTACAGTTCAAGCCCAATGATCTCACGGCAACAAACTTCTTAACGTTATGGGGTATTAAACATTCGGCACGCCTCCACTATACACATATAATTGACTGATCAAGTTCATCTGCATCCACCTTAACACGTAACAGACGTATCAATCACTCTCGTCTGTCAAATGTAACGCTCTATAACCCATCTACAGCGCGAATTATCCCAGCCAAGTAGCGGGAATATTCCAATCATCGTGGGCAGGACATAGGAGAAAGACTCATGGCGGCTAAAGTACTGGTCTTCCACCAATAAATCGTGCAAGTCTGTACGTCACACGTGAAAAAGGTTTTAAGTGCATTTTGTGTAAATGTCTGTTATCAACAGTCTGTGGTTTAACCGGATTCCGGGCACTGTGGTTGTCTTTCACTACAAAACGGACCGACGTCTTAGAAGAACAAAAAACCGCTCATGAGTATGGCACAGTAAATCACTCTTAGCTGCTTGATAAATAACCGCACATTACAATGTTGGAGCGGGGGGGGGGGACTGGGGTTGGGTTGGGCTCCGTGGCTGAATCGCTAAGTGCGCCGCCACAGAGAAATGAACCAGTAGCCTCGCACCAATAAGAGTTCACTTCGGCTGTACGTGGGTACGTCTGCCAGCAACCTGCTAATAGTCGTGGGATTCCCGCGAAATTAACTCTTTCCGTTTTCCACCCACCATAATGCTGGCCGCCGTCGTATACGTGAAATGTTCTTGAGTACGGTGTAAAACACCGATCAAATGAATAAATAAAAAATGCTGAGGGAAAGATTGTGAAGACTATGTATTACAGAGGTGGTCACAAAAGAAACAGAGGATTTATTCAGGTAGTGCTCCGTGCCCGTATGGTGCCATCAGAAGTGGAACAAGGAACAGATGTCGTGGACAGTGCCTTTCAGTTGAGTAGACTCACTTGTCTCTATTGCGTCCAGTGGTGGAGTCATGGCATTTACATAGCATTTGTGTGTGTCTTTCCTGGCAAAATACAGACAGGTTTATTAAAGCGCAACACGATCTCTGCTCTAACAGGTCAGAGAAGACATGCAAATCAATGCGTGGACCTTTCTCACTGTGTGGAAATCCTGCCAGTATAACGATAGCGTAACCAGATCACGACGGTATTTGTTGTACATTTGTCAGTTGAAAGGTCTTGGTGAGCATATGGACTGAGGGCTTAAATGACATGGAATGAGAATGGAATGAGATCCGTTCAAGAGATCAGAGGAAAATCTTTAGAGTGTTTCCGAAAAGGTACCACAATGGACAGAGATTTCTATTGCTTCAAGTTTATTTATAAATACATGAGCGTATATTAACAAATACTGTATCTTGTGATCTTTGTACTCTCTCATAAAAGACGAAACACATAGTTAAAGAGTGTTAGTGACACCAGATATTACTAACGCTGAGAGTGACCGTCCACTTGTGACCTGGTGTCCGCTGCTTAGCCATCATTACTGACATCCTGACTTTTTTATTGTGGAACTGGGCTGAAAATCGTAGCGTATTAAATGAATTATCTACCTTTGAACAAAACAAATCTAAAAGGTTAAAATTCAGACAATGTGTTACATTTTGGCACCCTATATTGGTTAAACTGTTGATAACATAATTGTAACAATTGTATAATGGCGTTTCTTCTTTCCATTATAAACTCTTCCAAGTAGAGTTTGACTATTACTTTGGATATCATTTCACAAGTTGATGGACTGGTCTCTGATGTGAATACCCGTACTTCATTTACTATAAGTCGTATTTGCAGTAAGGTATCTAAGACCACACGACAGAGTGTACTGTTAACCATTTACTGTCACCAAGCCTCAGAGATCAATGGGAACGGGGCAATTCAAAATCCATTCCTCTCTAAATGACTTACCGGACCCGAAGAGCTTTAAGCCTTCAATCTGGGCCTCAGTATCACTCGTGTTTAGGATGGTGTGTAAAGGAAGAGTCGGTTGACGATCCCCAATGACCAGTCCGCTTGGCAAATTGTCAGACTGCAAGATCTCTGTGCAGTTTCATTCAGTGTAAGGTTGTGGTTTCCGTTAACATTCATTTCTCAACGTTCCTGATAACATCAATCTATAAACTTAAATTTCAGATATTTCTATTTATTCAAATACCATGTCCGTATAAAACTTTCAACACCTTCGAAGCCCTGATAGGTAACATTAATCTCCTCCCAGAAATCTGCCGTTATTTGTAACCACTACAACGTATCCCCGCTGATTGAGAGAGGAACGCCAAGTAAACCGACCACTTAGGACAACTTCATCCACAGTATCAAAACTTTCACTCCCAGGAACATTGTCTGAACGTTTTGGCCCTTTGTTGTTAGCATCGAGTGATTGAATGAATAAACGATTATGGCTGAAACGCCACATCGTGCATTGATTGAATGTGACACTCTGAAATCAACGTACGTAATAAAGCAATAATATAGTGATACGTTATTTACAACAACAACGGACCCAGTGACTTCATATTACAATGTAAACAGAGCTTTATATTCAACATGAGATATACATTTATATACAGATAGTTCAACAACAACATTAACAAGAAAACATATACAAATGTTTCACCGGTCTTTACACTGTTCACCACATCGTCCATAGAATTATCACAACACACAATTCACAAAAGTCACAAATTCTTCCGATCAAGTATTACGCTAGATTAACAAACGCGTACACAGTACCTACTTCAAACAAAACCCGATCATTTAAGCCTTTAAATGACGTGAGACCAGCAAAGAACAACACAGGGTAAATCCAGGGATGGAGGTATAATCCACTTCGGTATAGTCACAGTTCCCACAAGAACCAACCAACAAACGACCCGTTCAGAGATGTAGAGTGATGTCACCTGGTTATAGAACGAAGATCCTTCACAAAACTGATATTTCAGTTCAAAGTCCATGACGACCTTGTTGGTGAGGTGAGGTCAGCGTGTAAAATGAATTACACAGTCAGTACTGTATAATAATAATCCGTACACCCACAAACGTGACTTCCGCAGAAATTCACTTTAAACAAACGTCATTAAAACTGTTGTAGAGAAACGGTGTCGGAGTCGTAGAAAACTGTACCCCAAAACAGCTGGTATCACCACCTTACATCATCAAAATAAAGGATTCTATAGCACGCCTAGCTCGTAGTGGATGTTACCCTTCCATAAAGGTCAACAGACTGCCACTGTCTTGCACACACACTCTTTATTCAGTTCCCATCCTGTGTGCGGTTCAAGCTGAATAGAACCAAACAAATTTCACTATCAGAAAGATGCATCAGCATGGCGAAGATGTAAACAAACATAATGTAAACAAACATGCAACGTTTACGCTACAGCTACAGGATCAGCAACATTACGCTACAGGAATTCAGCTGCACAGGTGTGCGTGTTTCACAGATGGAGGAAAGTAGTAAACCCAGAGGAAACCAGCCACCTGTAGAAAGTAACTGGCGAATCGTCGGATGAAATGTTGGCATCTGCCAAAATCCTAATCTGTATATACATATATATTCGACCAGGGAATTACTCTACCATACACTAACATGGTATCCCTACTTTTTTGGTGTGAATTTCAGTGATGAACATGAAATGTAACAACAACAACATCAGCAAATATGGAAGTCAAAATCAGGAAAATACAACGGCTCAACTCACAAATTTCCTGGCAGCCTGAATCGTGTTATGAAGGATCTGTGGTCTCTAATCCGCTATACTCCCCTACTGTAGAACTGTACTGCCCTCACTTTCCAGTCTGCCTGATAGAAATCATGTCTGTCCTCACCCCGGTATCTCCCAAAAACCTAACCACCTCTTAAAAGTTGGGCATAAACAAAAAATCGGAAACGGATTTACAAGTGTGCCTACAAACCTTACACCGGCCTCTTTAAATGTAGAGGGAAAAATTTCGACCTGAGCATTTAATCTAAATATGCCAGGATTTACATTTTCAAGTACTTTGGAAAAATAAACATCTGTCTTCAAAACAAGAAACATGGCATTTTACTTAGACAACTTACACTTTACCTATCCGATGGTGTAGAAAGGTGAACCATAAATTTATAAAATAAAAATAAAAATATTGTACACATTATATCGGAACGTCAATCAGTCAGAAATTGTCTGTCTCAGTTGGGAATGAATTTTCGTTTAGTCGGGGACGGACTCCAGAAGATGCACCTTGGTAGGTCGAGTCAGCACGGTCCCTCTGGTCTTGACCTCCACCGACCGGACCAGTCCATCTCTTCCGGGATGCGTGTCCACTATCCTACCAAGAGGCCAGACTCCTAGTGGGGTGTTTTCCTCCAACACTAACACAAAGTCGCCCACACGGAGATTCCGCTTCGGAGCGAGCCACTTCTGCCTAAGCTGAATTGTTGGCACATATTCAAGAATCCACCGCTTCCAGAACAAGTTTGACAACTGCTGGCCACTGTTTTCTGTACCTGTCTGATAAAGTGAATACTCCAGACGGCAAGAGAGGATTTGACCTCAGCAGCGGCAGGTGATTCGGTGTGAGCCGCTCTGCATCCCTGGGATCGTCACACACAATTGTTATAGGGCGACTGTTTACGATTGCTTCAACCTAACAAAACAGTGTACTCAGTCCCTCGTCATCCAGGCCAGAATACTTGACTAGCATAGTTCTTAACACCTTCCGTACTGTCCTTAATTGCCTTTCCCAGCATCCACCCAGGTGAGATGCACATGGTGGGTTGAATATCCACTGGATTTCCTTTTGTCTGAGATGTTCAGAGATTGCTGCGTGGTTCCACTCGCATATGCCTTTTTCAACTCCCGATCCGCTGATGTGAAGTTTGTGCCGTTGACAGATCGTAATCTCTGGGGCCTGCCCTTCTGCTTTCGAATCTCTTCAAGTCATTGATAAAAGAATCGGTGTTCAGGGTATCTAGTTTTTCGATATGTATTGCAATTATCGTGAGACATGTGAACAGATATCCGTACCGTTTGACCTGACACCTACCCCTTTTCACAAAGAAAGGCCCAAACAATGTACTCCTACCTCTGTAAAGGGAGATCTGAAGGGTGTCACTCTATCCAAAGGTAGGCCAGCCATTCGATGAGAATCTGGCCTTTTCTGACGTCTTTTGCAAGAACCACAATCATTGAGAATTCTTTCCACTTTTCTCCGACCTAGAATAATCCAGAATCTCTCCATGACTTGCGCCAGAACAATTTCCTTTCCCAAAGTTCCCGCTTGTATGATGGTAGTGCCGAATGATAAGGTCACCGATATGGTGGTTCTTCGGAACTATCATCTGATGACTTGATCAAGGAGACAGGCAATATGTTGGTATCCGGCCTCCGACACATAAGACTCCTCTCCGATTGACGAATGGTTCAAGTTTAAACAGAGCACTGGCTCTCTTTACGGATCCATGATCAGATCTTTAAGCTCTTCCCCGAAAGCCTTCCGTTGTATATATCTGACATGTTCTTCCGCTCCCAGCATCTCTGCTACGGCTAAGCCTCCTTGGGCTGAACGTATTTTTCGTGAGTACCGCAGTAATCTCAAAATCCATGCAACTGCCTTTTTGGCTTATACCACGAAGAGAAATTTTCCTGGAGCCTTATAGTCGGATTATCCAAATCAGTGTCTGTTGCTGTGCATATCTTTGCCTGTCGTTTGATCTCCATGTCTACATCCGATTGGTTGACATTGAAGATGGGCTGTTTAGGCCATTCAGATTCATCTTTCCATAGGAAGCTGGGACCATGTTTCCATCTTGTGGAGGCAAGCAAGTCATCAGCACTGAATCCTCGGGAAGCATCATCTGCTGAGTTCTCGACAGAACTGACGTACTTCCACTGATCTGGCGTTAAAACTTCATGTATCCTTGAAAGCCTGAAAACGTTGATGTAACGGAGAACTATTTCACTCTCCGTCCAAAACGTCGAGCGGTCAGTGTTCACGTCTAGCTCCTGGTGCAATGCACAATCTATTTTAGCTGCGAGAACAGCAGCCGTTAACTCAAGTCGAGGGATGGTGAGAGTCTTGATCGGAGCTAACCTGGATTTGGCCATTAGCAGGGTACAGTGAACGTTTTCTTTCCCGTCCTCAAATCGGATGTAGCTCGCAACCCCGTATCCTTCATTGCTTGCATCGCAGAAGTGATGGAGTTCAGAGGTGATGACTTCCTCGAAGGTCGTTGGAAGATGACAACGCGGTACGCTGAAATATTCCAGTTTGGGAAGGTTGTCTAACAATGTTTTCCAACTAAATGAAGCAGATTCTTCCAGCGGACTATCCCATCTCTTGCCTTTCTTCGTCTCGCTTTGGAAAATGCGCTTTGCAAGAAGAATGTAGGGGCTGACCAACCCCAACGGGTCATAGACCGAGCTCATAATGCTGAGTATGCCTCGTCGTGAATGGGGATTGTCTTTAGGACAGATGGTGTATCTAAAGCGGTCTTCAGCAGTGTCCCATTGAACACCAAGAGCCCACTCAATCGGCAAAGATTCCTGGTCCATTTCCACCGTTTCTAGCCCTCTAGCTCTCTGGTCCACTGGCATGGACTGCAATACCGATTTATCTTTGTTGATCCATTTATTGAGCCGAAATCCTCATTTGCTCAAGAGGCTACATAGATTTCTCACCAATTCGATGACTTCAGTTAAAGTCGAGATAGACTTCAGGCAGTCGTCGACGTAAAAGTTCTTATGAACCATTTTCGAGACAGCTGGATTATACTGGCCCTGTTGAGTGTCTGCTGTTAGCTTCAGTGCAAAGTGGGCGCAACTGGGACTCCATACTCCTCCGAATAGGTGCATCGTCATTCTGTAAACTTCTGTCTGTCCATTTGGGTCTCCATCCCGTCACCATAGGAATCGTCTTGTAAGAGTTTCCGTCCTAGTGAACTGACGCCGCTCTCAGCGACGACGAAATTGTTTGGGAGATTAGGGGTCAAGGAACGAATCGGTATTCTCATTTAGCAATGTCCATCTTCCAAGGTTGTAGTTGCGTTTCACAAGCTGATGACTTTCCTATGGTTCTTCGACATAGCCTGGTTCTTGTCTAGCGTATCCGGACAGGTATCCAACTTCTGACGACTAACGACTGAGCTCCAAGTCGGCCTGCATACAGTTCGAGGCAGCAGCAATGCCTCCTGAATGGGTCCATTCAACGCCCAGCCTACAATCGTTCGGGTCTTATAGGGTTATCCATCATTACCCCTTCTAGTCTCGATGGGAACCAGCGCTTCGGGAACATCCTGTCCAATAATAATGCACACCTTGGAATGACCTGGTCGGGCTGCGAATGGAATGTCATTAAATGCGGCTTTCTCTCTGTATCTTTCAGCTGGGCAACGTTTTCTTTCAACACTGGGAAGGTGCGAGTTGCAAAAACCGTTGGAATGAACAGAGACTGCCTCCCACTGCTGTAATAACTTCGGATTTGCTGTCCTCCTTCTCCAGCGTGGTAAGTGATAGACTAGTTCGTTGACCTCGAATGCCTAAGACTCTGAGGAGTCTGAACAAAAGGTGTTCGTGCTTCCCGTATGAAGAAGGGCGCATGTCTGAACGTATCTACCATGAGCGATCTTTACCTTGACGATGACGATAGGTAGCGCAACCTAAATCGCCCCAGTCCCCGTGCACTGAGCAGTGAATCCATCCATCCAGACCATTCTGTGCTGCTTCTGTGTTCTGTGGCTGTCCGATGTGTTTATCTCCTTGAAGAGGACCATGCAACGACTCCTGTTACATCCTTTCACCGAGCAGCGACACTCCTTGATGCAGTTGTCCGACCAATGTTTGGCAAAAAAGCAATTAAAACACAGTTTTCTTCCTTTGACGAAGTCAACCCTCTTCTCTGGTGGTAACTGGCGAAATGAGTCACATCTTAAGCAAGGGATGAAACCCCCTGCAAAAATGACAGACAAGCGTTCCAGCCTTGGCATCTTGGTCATCATCCTGAACACTGAAGTCTGATCCTTCGCTCTTGGAGAAAGTGGGCCTCTGGCTTGCTACCTTGCCTTGAGGAACTTTAGTGCCGAACGTTCCGCCAAAGACCGGGTTGTTCTCTTCCTGGGCTGCAATCTCGATGAAATCAACCAGTTGAGAGATGTCGGGATAGCTTTCCTGCCCTCGAAGACATCTGACATTCCGCCCTTGGCTCTGTAGGAAGGACGGTAACCTCCGGATGATATGAGCCATTCTGATCTGATTGTCAATCTCACACAAACGACCCATAGCGCTTAAAGTCAAAACGCAACTTCCAACGTCATCCGCAAACTTTCTAAGTGTTTGTCCATTATTCAGCTTGAGGCATTCACCTTGAGTGACCTTCGTAACCCAAGCTTCTGATATTGTATACTGGTTTCCAAATCTCTGAAACAGCAGTCGCTTAGCTTTATTATAACCCTCTGCACATTCCATTATGACACAACAGCTGATTATCTCTTTTGTCTTACAATTGCAGTACTGGAACAGCCGATTGAGTTTTCCAGTATCAGAAAGGTCCGTCTGATCCACACAGCTTTCGAATGATCTGATGAAAGTCCAGTACATTAATGGGTCACCGTCAAATGTTACCAGTTCAGCTCGGGGCATATGTATGGCATCTAACATAACCCCCTGTAATTGAATGAACTGATGATCTGAGTGCAAATGGCGATGTAAATGTTAGCCTTCGGTAAAATGTTCTTAAAATGTCCAGTATGCGGCGTTGTCTGTGTAATAGGTCGAGTGTGAGGTAAGTTATCATTCCCTAGGCTCGCCTTGGAAGAAACAGGAAAATTGACTTGAGGTGAAGGGCAGCTGCTCTATGTCGTCTTCTTGGTAATTTCTTGCATGAACCTGTTGATGGTGGTATTCAACCGTCTGTTGATACATGTTGTCCATTTGATGCTTAAAGCCGGCTATCATTTGCCGTTGTTGTTCTATTGATTCCATAATGAATGTTCGCTCATCCTCCAAGGTTGGGCTACGTTCAACAACACGTGGTCTATCATCTTGTACATCAGAATTGTGCCATGGTCTAGCTTTAGGGTTTAATGGCGTCTTGAATCTAAGCTGTATACCATCACTTATGTTATCATTGCCTTTCTCATGAAGTGACCTTGAACCCTTAACCCCAATAATGCTTCCATGGCCAGCGTATACCTATTCTTCTGCTTCCGTAGCCTGTATTTTCTTAAAAGATGTTAGCGCTTTTAATTCATCAATAAAATCTAGTCAGAAGTAACATAAATGCATTTTGAAGACGTGTGGAATATTAATGATTGCATTAATATGCATGTATTAATAAAAATTCCTCGACTAGTCAATCTCTGTTTTTATGGCTGTTGTTGTGTTTTACCTGAAAAGGATCCTACCTGAGCTGATGTATTTTATCCTCTCTTATGTTTGTCTCATCTATGTATGTTCTTCAGCTCTACTCAATACTCTATTCTGTGTTCCATATATGTAGTAACATCCTGACATTCTAATGCCCTCCTTCCTTATGATCTACCTCTTCTTCTCGAGTATATTGCTGATAATATTATTGACTAATGATCTGGATTTTTTTTTCCGAGCCCAAAATTCAAGCTGTTTGTAAATAAATCATATATATTCATATTTATTTACCATGTATTCACCTGTGTGTTGTATTGTAGTCATCTGGTGACATGCAACACACAGATGTATACAATTATTACAATATCAACGTCTAGTTCGCTTCGAAACAATAACATTTTGTATCCTATATTATCTGCCAACAGAAATCTCAATATTGTACACATACGGCGCACATTGGCCCTTTGGGCCGGATAAGCGCCAATACAAATCAATTCCCCCGCCCTCGATTGTTATGCATCGAGTCCGCAGAGTACGAGAAGGGCAAACCACTCGCTATCAGTAAATGAAAACATCTAATACAGACACACATAACAATAGGTATTAAGTATTGTTCCATTCAAATTTCAATCAGAAACGACTCTTGAAAACCGACTCTTGTACAGACACATGTCAATAGTGTTAGAACTCAAATTATCAACTGTAATACATGATAATTCCTTTTTAATTAGATTTTTGGATTTGACAATGAAATACTCAAATCTGAAAACACCAAAAGAAAGGAATGGCTGGTTTTGCCCTCGATCAGTGCTATCGACCAATAATAATCCGCTCAGTGTGCGGCATCCTTCACCCCTACATCTCGAGACAAATCAGTCGTGATTAATACCATGTTCATGTCATGTGATATTAATCACCCGTTACTGGATTAACTCCCCTTACGTCTGACCTTGGCTGACCAGCCTTTAGCGGTATTTACAGCTTATCGCTTCCGCCTTTCCATTTGTGCCTAACACACAGGAAAGACGAGGCGATAAGTTATGCGAGTTAAATCTTGACAAAGTACTTTGGGATAGAACATTGTTAGACATATGGCCAATACGAGAATAAAATCTAAGGATTGATGTCATTGATGAGATTTGCCATCGTTGGAAAGTAGTCATTCATGAATAACGTTAAATGTGACTATATCTGTGCTAATCCATGCAGCCTCCAAATCCTGTCCACGCATTAAAAATCAGGATATTAACCTGGTTACTAGATATCGACGGGAAATGTAAACGGCGCTTTCCCTTTGGTACAAGTCTTCCTATCATAGAGACTCGTTATCAGTCGATAATCGCATAGACCATTAGTTAGGTTAAACGTTATCACGTAACTCAGCAGAAAGGTGGACTAAATAAGTACACCGTGATAGTTAGAGATGTTGACAACTAAGTATAGGAGAGATGGTTTATTGATTTATTAGTGTGGTGTTTTTTACGCCGACTTAAGACTAGTTAGTTCACTTCTAAGACGGCGGCCACCATTATGGTGGGAGGAAACCGGACAGAACCAGATGGAAAACCACGGCCATCAGCAGGTTGCAGGCGAACCTTCCCACGTAGGGCCGGAGAGGAATCAGAATCGAAACTATCCCTCCTGTCTTAAAGTCGACGTGACAGGAAACTGTTGTGGCATTTACACAGATCCATATAAGGTGAACCGCTTGGAGATTCTGTAGTATCCTTCAAATCCAGCAAATGTGGATATATAGCTTTCAGTGCTTGTGTCATATACGGGTTGTTTACAGCTCGAAGATTACATTTGCATCATACACAATACTCTGCCATAAAGTAAGAATTGATTTAAATATCTGTCAGATACGCCTATATTGTACACTTCATATTAAAAATACACCAATGTCTGAGTCGCCCCTAGACACGGGTTGAATGGAATTAGATATTTACAGAGCATAGCGCCATAGATCTTCCACGACAATGTCGTGAGTTGCAATCAAACTGATGTTGTATGATCGATAAGATGGGATGAACGGTATCACACTACATCAGCTTTTTGTTCTCTTTATCGCGATTGCTCTTCCGAAGAATTCTCATTGCGTATTTTGAAAAGAGATTTATTGCGTATAAAAACACTGCCATTCGCTGACTTCCCGCGCCTTACTTAAGCTTGGCTTACAGCCGATTGTCAGTTATGGCCCCTGCAAGGATGTGAAAGTGATCATCTAAAAACACAAAATAACAAAAGAGAATGGGAGAATGTCGTGTAAATGTATCTGGATACTGCCTGGAAATTAACACATTGAAAATGATTATACATTATGAATCCATTTCGAGAAGAGGAAGAGAATTTGAACACTCTTGTAGGTGTCAAGATTTTATGTAAGGATTGACTAAAGGTGTAAGGTTCTGCATTTTTGAGCTAGGGACTGTTTATCCGGGGGTTAGCGACTGTTTGTGCAACCATGTTGAATATGTACATCGTTGTATGTATGCTTCGGTTTTCTGTCGTAATCAACAACTTTTGAGACATATAAGAAAGAGTCCTTACAATGTGTATATAATGTGACCTCTCACGGTCTGGCGAGTCCATGTTACCGAAGTGCCGTCACTGGAACATCATGCCGAAGACACAAAACATGGCACCCAGTCACATTATGCTGACACCAGGCCGACCAGTCCTGTCTCATTGCTCTAACCTCTCAGTGCTGAATGTCAAGGGAAGCAGCAAAAAGTCTTTGGTAAAACCCGACCCGGGATTGATCCCAGATCTCCCGACTTCGTGGCGGAAGCTCTCAGTACTAGGCTACCGGTGCTACTCGGTACATTTATGAAAACGCACATAGCACGAGATGAGATACCTGTAGTTGTTCTTGACCCGGAAATTATTCGCGGAACATAGATTTGAAATTTGATTTTGATATATCATGTTTGGAATATGGACTGTCATATCTGTGCTCTTGCTTGTTACCAGCTTTATTTAACATTCCTATGTTTATTTCTTACCTATTACCAGTATGTGTAACTTTCAGTTTCACATACTGTCCACTGTCGTGTAAGTGAAATATTCTTGAGAAAGGTAATAAAATACATTTGACAATTTGTATTTTAAATTCTTTTGTGAATGCCCCTTAAGATTATTGACTTGGAACTCTCCTTTATCATCATTTATGAGTGCTAAATCTACACGAATGTTGGCCTTCACGATTAAATTTGTCCGCCTTTCACCAATTTTTTATGGAAATTTGAGTGCCAGTGTCTGATTTTCAGTACATTAAAACGTATCTACTAAAACGTAGTCAACAGTACTATTTGCTAACACTTTTTCAATGAATGAAGTAATAGTAATACTTTTTCATACATGAGAATAAATTCTCAAAGTATATTATTGCACTGGTGTCATTATCTTCATTAGGAATTGTAGGCTGTCCAAACTCACAACGATTTTTCATTTCTCCAGACGCAAAACATTCTTTTCCTTGAAGTTTTGGATTTACCTTTACTACGTACCAATATAGTGTAAGCCGTTGTAATGGTAAAGAATTATATTACCATAGATACAGTTCCTTATTGCAAAGACTACAGTTATCATGTTTAGTAACTACACTCTAAACCTGGCACTGCATTTGTTAACAGTGTCTTGTAGGCCTATTCAAGCACCAAGGTTCTAATTACTCTTTCCGCCGTTCGGGACAATTTTAATTTCAGAAATATCTTGGAATCATGCCCCTTATTTATAAGAGAGGAGCTCAGGCAAGACATTCAATCGTGTGGGGATTATAATTGCCAATGTAAGGAAAGTTTCCTGGAGATGGTGCCCTGAGCATTGCGTACAGTAAGTACTTCAACACGTTAATCTGATGGCACAAATGACAAGAAATGGTGATAATTTTACGGGCGTTCAGTGCTGGGATGCTTCGGCTTTCCAGATAGATTATAGCCACTGTAGGCAAGTTGTACAATCGCCCACAAATCTGGTGTAAACCAAATTACCAGGTTACACTGGTTCGTGGTAGACCACAGCGTGATTACAGTGTGACGGCTTGGACAGAGTAAGACACAATGTTGAACCGGACGATGAAAGTAGAACCTTCTTCTTGCTCAAGTGTATAGCGAGACTGAAAGGTTATAAATGCAGTTCCGCTTTTGAATCAAGTCATGGGTTTTTTCACTGCTTTACGAGAGCACTTGTGAATTCTATCACTGGGATCAATACTGACTTCTCTGTATCAAGAATCACATTAGGTTGTCCAGGTCACACAGGCGAGACACGCAAGTCTTGGCCTAAACTGATTGGGAATACAAATTGGCGGTTGTTAACGCCTGAGTTTGCTTGAATTTGGCGTAACGGAACCGTCAATGGACGTAATTTGACACCACTTAATAAGTCGGACTAGGAAATTTGCTCAACTTCTCTGCCAAGATGAGTGTCTGGTGTAAAATAAGTCACAGGAATAGTGTGTGGTATGCCAATGAGGAGGAGGTGAAAAGTAACCGAATGCAATTACTTCTTGGAGACACACATGTGAAAGGCTCAAAATTACAAGAAATACAACAACATTACTTGGAAAAGGTGAACCGTCTTGTTTTCAGAACTACTGGTAATTCAGATGAAAATCGAATTGCAGGATACATATATGGAAATTTATATCCTTAGTTACTTTCTCAATGATAATGAAAGCATTCTTGTCTGTGTGCTTTTGCTGTCACAGTCGTATGTCAACATATATTCCGATTATTTATCTGCTCAAAGAATTTCGTCTTTGTTTCGAAAACAAATACATCATTTGATTTAAAATGTATTGAGTGAATGGTTGTATGAAGTTTAACTGACTGTAATTCAACCAAGTGTCGGCGATGTCATGAGATTACGTTTAAATGCCCAGGGTATCATAATAGTCCAATGAATTTGGAATTTTAATTTAATGTCTTCGAGCTAGACAGGCTGTAAGTGACCAAGGAGATCTAATAATGTAGGCTTATCTCAGGGATATATATCGTCTTTGATCAATCCACGTTGTGAACGTCTGGCTGTCTACACCACTTTAACCTTTATCTCAACAAAAATCCAACTCATGGGTAATCTTTAGGGAAAAGAAAAATGTATCTGACTAAACGAATGAAAAGACAACTGATATATGGTAATTACAGGTAGTTAATACCTCACATATTAATTATCCTATATAACAGTTTACCCATGGCGTTACCAATACTAAACTAGTGTTGAGTTTATTCCACACTTCCTCACACTCATGAGGTGTGTGATATCCACAACTGAATATGAACCTCTTTTTTTTCCGTCAGGCTCTTGTTCTTGTCCGAATTGGGTGTCCTTCAACCCTGACAATGAGCGTCTTTTCAGATTACAAGTCTCTTCCACAACGGAAGCAGACGTGACTTTCCGCTTTATGGGACTTTTGTGGGCGTCGGATGACATAGAATTTAACTGACTAATTTAAGGAATACAGGATTAACATATTAATCATTCATCGTTTCTGACGTCATTGGCTAAACATCCAATATTTAATTTCGTATAGCATATCTTCGATGGTCACGGACCGTTCGTCATTGAATAAATACATTTTAAAATGTTTTTAAAAATAAGATATTAGACCTCAATGTCGCACGAGGCTAATGATATGTTGAGATTATTTACGCAAACGGAAGTGTCACTAAGAGTGATAATTACTAAATATGCCTTCTCCCCAGGTGAATTAGGTCGGCAGCGAAACACTCTGCAACAGTTTTGTTCACATTGTAAGATTTTTTACATAAGGAACTCTTAAAATTAGATATTCTCTATTTTGCCTCGTTGTTATTCTTTTTATATTTCAATGTTGAGTCTCTTTTCGCCTTGGTCATGCAAACAGGAAAAAGGGTTTGTTTTTAGTAAGGGAAACCTTTACACCCCATGTCGAGTAGCACACTTGCCGTCTGGGTAGATGGTCTGGAGAAGTCGAAAGCCCTATACATTGATCTCAGACACTATTTGTGACTTCCTTTGAGCTATAAAAAGGCACATCTTAAGCTGATCGTTCGGTAATCCTTCTCACTAAGGCTGTTTTGACACAGTTCCTGGATTTCTCTAAATGGCGGACTCACTGTGACGTGAAGGAGGTAATTTAGAATCCGCCCTTCAAAGAGTTCATTCGGATAATCCTGAAAAGTACTCAAATTCACGGTCAAAACTATTTTACTAAATATGTTCCATCGTGCACGTCAGGTATGAGAGTCATATATCATTTGTGAAACCCCTGACCTAATCAAAGGCTGAAGTGAAGTGCTAAGTGAACAAGAGTAAATTTGCAATGGATTCAGCATCTCGAGAAGAAGTTTATGTTGCCCTGAACTCAGACCCCTCGCTTAATGTATGACCTTCATTTTGGGATAAGTTGTCACAAAAACTGGTCAGCCACCGACCAAAATGACTCTAATATCGATCCGCTAGTATAAACAGCATAGTTAAAATACTCCGTGCACTTAGTTTTTGTTTTTCGAGATTCACGATTCTATTCGGTTTTTATGCCACAAGGAAAAACCACATCTTCAATCTCAGCGTATGTCGTGCACACATTTGGAGTCAGCATATTTATGAAAATCTCGGCATTAAAACAGACATTCGTATACCAGATGTCAACCAAAATAGGCGTTCCGGGTCAACGGCAGCAAAACCAGTATACAACCACAGCAAAGAGAGTAAACCCAGGATTCACGACAGTGACAGCGATATCCGGTCTCTTAGCTAACTCAGTTACAGTTTTATTCTAAGTGATTGTACAAATGGCTAAAAATTAAAAAAAAAAAAAGAAAAGTTTACACCCCCTAGCACCATAGCCTAGATGTAGAATTAGATAAAAAAAATGCTGTCATATATTCTGCAATATATTAGACTCCACAGGTCTTGATTTAAAATGTCCTGCGATAAATTCAATACATTTGCTTGGTGTTTTCGGTTAGTGGCGTTACGTGGAACGAGCAGTTCTGACTACATGACGTTTTTTTCTGTTCAAAGTTCTTCGGCCAGAAGGCCGGTGACAATCACGTATTTCATAGCTACCTTTAACTCCTTCTTGTTGATAGATGTTTTTTTTTTCATCCTGAACGTTCACAGCGATTTTTCATACTTCTTTTGTAAACGGGGTAAAAAGGACGCCGTAATGGCTAACAACCACCGAGTATAATGCCCTGACTATGTGTCTATCGTGACTAAACCATCATTCAAACGAACTTCAAAACTTAATGCGTTTCGTAAGACTGGTGATAATTGGTTAGTACAAACGACGCCTGATTGATGAGAAGAAGCCATGCTTTTAAACTTTACGTAAGATAGTGACCTTTTTACACAAGTTTTTTGTTCTTTCAGGTGCAAACAATGATGTAACTTCAGATGACTCTTATATTTAAGGATTAACAAACAGAAGGTCAACTGTATAGCTACTGTTTCCAACTGTATTAAGTCTGCGTTATCAGAAGGACAAGTATAAACTGTGATGGTATGCGGTGGGCAATGGTTTCTGACCATGTACATACACGTATGTATACTGCCATGACTGCTCTGGGTTTACTTTCTATGGTGTGTACTCTGTTATATCGTATTTCTGCTTAAACCAGGATTCTGCCAGTGGACTAAGCATCCCCACAGTCTGGTCCTCTTAGTTATGTGAACATGTATTAAATGTGATGACAATATAACATTTCGAGTAGTTTTAGACCGGTAACATCTAGTAGCATTTAACATCAATAAATTTTTTTACCTAATTCAGCCTATGCCATGGTGCTAGGTAGTGTGTAATTTGATCCTTCTTAAACACATACTGAGGAAAATTGGTAAGAGGCTGGTTATTTCACCGGTAATGTGTGACCATTAGTCAACTGTCACAATGTCATCGCTGTACTGGTTTTGTTCTCCATACTGTAGTCTTTAATATCCCTTTTCTGGTATACCGGATGGCGATCTGAAAGGACAATAACGACAAGACGCAGTAATTCGACTGGGCTGAACTTAACAGGTCTCTCTTGTCTGAATCTATTCAGTACGATGATGTGAATGTGTAAATAGTGTTGTAATATGCCAAGAATAAATTTCATGCAAACACTGTAATTTTCAATATCTGGCAGTTCTTTAATGGCAAATAAATAGACATGGTGTTATGTTTATGGGTTAATATGTGCTCGGTACTGACGTATCAATCTAGTGTCTTCACCGGAATGTGGAAGCAGCCAAGAAGGGCTGCGGTCTTCGTCTACAGTCCTCGTTTACACGTAACAGACGTATCAGTCACTTCCACCTGTAACGCTCTGTAATCTACCTGTAGCGTGAAACGCTCCAATTAAGTAATGGCGAAAATCCAATGGCATCAAATAACGGATCGCTGATATGATATGACGTTGGCTAAAGGGTTGACGGAATTAAGGTCGGGTATTATGCTCAAAGAAAATCTGTCAAGCAGTGCTAACGTATGTAAAACATGGGACTGTCGGGTATCACGTTAGAGAAAACTAAACAGAATTCACATAGACTTCGTTTGTCGATGGCGTGCCCGAGTAACAGTTTAATTGAATTGTACGATGTTTTTTAATGTATCTTTTGTTGGAAAAGTATAAACAAGCGAGAACATTTAAAAAAGCTACTTAGAATGGACTGAAAAAGAATTTCAATCACTTTGAGGATATTCTCTGATACCTGAATGACCTACCAGTATATCTCTTCAGCATTGCTATACAGCTATGGCTGCTTTCTATTAGATTAGAGATTCTGTGGAGCAGTAACACTGAAAACATGTCGATCAAAGTTTGAAAATCGGCTCATACATCAGACGACATAAGAAAAAATCTTTAGATCGAGTTCAAATTGTGAATACGGAATGACTGTCATGCTCAGACACATCTACGCCAGTTTCGAAATCCTTGACAATTAATTAAACATAAACAAGGCTTTTTAAAATTTGATTGCAGTCAAATATTGCTTTTTCGATTCCGTCTATGCTCATTGTGTAATGCAATAAATAAACCATTTAACATGCCAGCAAACCAGAGATTTCAGCAGTGATTGTCAGATGGATTTAGTGTTATGACAATAAAAACCCTTAGGAATGTTTCAACAATTACAGGTGATGTTGAGGATAATTTACAAAATACATTTATCAAGAATTTCGTGTAAATCATAAGTCCTTTGTGGAGAATAGTGAGTAAGACGTCACATTCAACGTATACAATAACATGAAGACAATGGACCAGGCCTATGGAATCCAGTCCTACTGAATATTCTGTCTTCTTTCTCTATTCGCCATTGGCGCCCATGGCTAAGAAAACAAAGTTCTCAAAACAAAGATCTTTTCGTCGATACATATGCTTAAGAACCAAAGGTACATTCCTCCGTCCTCGCCCTCGTTTAAACGACGGCGAAAAACAACAGTTCACAAATATCGTACACCTTGTTCTGGTGGACTGTTATCTGGTGCATTCAAATTCTTGTAAAAGCTGCATCTTGTGGAACCCCCACGCGATAGAATAGCTTCTCCAACTTCGCTTACACCAAACTTCCTTCAGTGGCAATATTTAAGGGTTGTGGTAAAACCTCTGGTATAAGAATTTAACACTCACACCACCGAGGCATGACAGAGGATTACTTTCCTTATCGTACCAGGCACACCAATCAAAGACACAGAGAGCAAACCATGGTTCTAAACTGAGCATGAGCTGGACTTGAACTCACAGCGACCGCATTGGTGGGAGGCTTCTAAATCATTGCGCTGCGTTAGCGCGCTAACCGACTGAGCCACGGAGGCCCCCTACCACTGATTGAGGGATCTGATGAAACATATGTTATCAATTTAACACACAAACTACCAACACCCGACACACGCCAGAAACCTTTTATTGATGATTTTGGAACGCCCTTCTGATTGTCAAATCATATTACTAGACATCAAAATGGATTTCGAATCCTCCAGACGAATTACTTTTAATCGATCCCACACCCCTGACATGTTATATTAATGTCGCATTACAGCATCATGGTATTTCTGGTGTGACCTTAACAGACCAGACCTGGACGGTGTATACATGTTCTAGCTGACAAGTGGTCGATTGTGTATGTATGTACAGGGCCATACAGGTCATCCTAATTGAAAGTAATGAATGGGCGTTACAGGATATATTAGCAGGAAATATCGACCACAGTTAGACCTATACTAGTTAACGCGACTATAATCGAATCAGAATAGTGTCACTAACGAGCTTTCCCGCAGTAGCGATAAGTCATTTTCTGTTTCATAGGCATCAGTGCAGTAGAGAGTGTGGGTCAGTCAAGATTGCAATTGGTCTCTTTGCTGGCCGTTTCCTGTTTAATCGATAGCGTTAACTTTGAGAATTACAGACTTTTGGGAGGCGCTTCACCGCTCCGTGGTACGGCTCTGGAACACCCGGGCTCTTGTAAAATGTATGAGGAACGGGAGAGAGTAGACTGTGGCAAGACGGTCTTCATATTATGTACAAGAGAATCAACAGTTTAACATTTACCCAAGAGTGGTGACTAGCAGCAACGCTTGCATGTCAGACTCAAGAATAACGGTAACCTAATCTGAATTGATGCAGGCACACTTTCTCTTGGATGAGAGAGCCTTGATTGATTGCTTGTCAACTAAACCATTGGCTGAAGACTCGGCAGTTTACCTAACCATCACGAGACCTTTGTCTGGTTTCGAGGATAAGAGCTAACACTAAAATTTCTGATACATTGAAGTAAAGTAATATATTCCTGTAGAGATTCCTAACGCCTATTTAGCATTTGCAGTTGTGCCTTATGATAGGCCGACACAATTTCAAAACTATATTCCATAAGTAATGAGAGTCTTACTCTTAGCTACGATTTGAAAAATATTGAATATTTTAGATTTAATTCTGGAAATTACATCTAGTTAAAAATGAAAATTGTCTCTGGTTTGGCGCACAGGAAATGAGATAGGTCCAAAACCAATTAGTCGAGGTCAAGTACACTGCTTTGGGGTATGTTTACCAGTATTCTCGTGAGTGGTTGGCTCAGTTTGAGTATACTGTGACAAACGCGTGGGTCATGTTTGATGTATGTATGTATTCTGGGGCTTTAAGTCGCTTTCAACAATTTTTCAGGTATATGACCACGAGGTGTCCTTAATAGAATGTATATATACTGTGTCTTGTGAAAGAGTGAGTCCATGCCGCCAAAGTGCTGTCACCACTGCGACATCATGCGTAAAACACAGGACACCCCAAGCAGTCAAATAATACTGACACCCGGCCGACCAGTCCCGTTTCCTTGCTCCAATCTCCAGTTCTCGCGAAGCGAAGCAGCAACCAGTATAATTTTTAAAGCCTTTGGTATGACCCGACCCGGGGTTGGTTATGTGTGATGTCTGCGTCACTGGTCTTCCAAAATGACTACTGCGAATAAATGGATAGTCCTGTTTGATGTTTTGGCCACTTGCATCCCTTTGTGACCATACGGTGACTGACTGAAGTGCCATATCTAATGCCATCGCCATTGACTCTCCAGTACGACTGTACCTTGAATAAGTGTTGAGTGTTGAGTATGATCGCCACGATGAATATGTGAACAGTTGCACTCAAAGCGCAACTGACACGATATATACTGAGATGGTACACGATTTGGAAGCGGATCTTATTCATCCGCCTAGGACATTGATTGCGTCTTTGCAAAATCATTGAAAACTCTTGACTGCTTCTCTTTGCAGAAATCCTTCCTAATTTATAATTATATATGTTTTCTTAGTTTTATGGTGGTTTATCTTATTTGTCGCTTCGGGAAATATAGTCTTGCGATTACTTACCCGGAACGCCCATTCTGGTTGACGCCTAGGTTAGAAGCTGGTCTTGTGATTATTGACCCGGAATGCTCACTTTGGTAGACGTATGGTACACGAATGTCGGTTCCACTTGTAGATCAAGGATAAAATTTTCAAATCGCGAATATGTTTTTGACTGACACTGACTGAACCAATTCAGCAATTATCTGGAGATTATCGCCATCGTTATGTTTAAAACCCAGACACGTTACAAATCTATATTTTATATGGCGGTGTTTTATATTGTTCTGACATAACTCCTTGTTTATAAACCGCCTGAATTGAACATGAGACATGGGAAAATTACCTTGAGAAATATGTTTTGAAAATACCGTACGTAGTTTATTTGAAAACTTATGACAGACTGTTTCATTACGCAGGCCCTTGTAAGGTTTCATCTTCTGTTATTACTGTTTTGTCATTACGTATGGCGACGTTTATTCTTTTTAGCTTATTTTCTCTGGGACGTAAAAATCTTTTGATCCATGAGATAACAACATGCGGTTTGTTTATAAATGATCTCAGACGATTTTTATCTTTTTTGGATAAAATATCTTCTCAACAGAATATATGTGATTTCTGTTGACTCATTCCAGACATGTTTGGAAAAAATATTGACTTTATAATCCTGTTTGACTGCGCCTTAGTAATGCTTTGAGGTAGATCAGAGACTTCAGGCCGTGTCGGGCCCATGATGACTTAAGGCACCAAGCCAGCTTCGTTTGAAGTCTGTACGGATATTTAATGAATTTTCACGAGTAAAAGGCTCTGTTAAGAGACACTTATTATAGCACTTCGTGCCTCAGCTTTAGGTTCTGTGAGACCTGTAGGACAGAGCGTAACTTAATCAGAAGAGGCCTAACTATGTCTGGCATAAACCTGGTGCCGCAGGCTCACGCTTTTGCAGGGGCAATTCTCGCCAACATCCGAGCCTCAACAATGAGTGACTTTATCAGACAGGTGGAAGTTACGCGTAATCGGAACTTGATCATCCTCAGATAGGGTCCTGACTCTGATACCTCCGTAGGTTCATGGCTCCCAGAGTGTTGCTTGATTGATCAATCACTTAATCCATACCCGCGACGCCGCAATTGTAATCAAATAATACAAATGTGTTACAAACCGTATTATCATGCCACAGCTGATAAGAAATAACTAACAAGTGTGTTACGCTTCATGCTTGTACCAGTTTCTGCTGAAAAATATAGAAGATAAAAGTGTCAGTGTATGTACCTATGTGACAAAATCTTTTTTCTGAAGTGTTTTCTCAAGATGAAGAATATTCGTATGATGATTGGAAATCATTGTTCGCCTCGTGAAAGATGCGATCATGGTGGACTCTGTACTGTATACTTTTGACCACCTAACAACACAGAGGTTATGGAAAGTACACACATACGTGTACGATTATATCAGTTCAGGAGTGTGTTGGTATTCATTATGAAGTGGCTGGCATCAGTAGAAGTCTCTTTGTACATCGGTTCAAGCTGGAACAACGTCTGCCATCAGACGTATTCATATGAAATGGAAACTTGTCGGTTTCTTAAAAGACAGTGTTTCTCTGAAATATTTCTTGACAGATACATCAGGTTGAGACACAAATGAAACGGTGGTATATTTACAGTACAGTAAGGGTACATACGATAACCGTTCAAATTCACACTATAGTCCATTTAAAGCGCACGTTTCACAAAGCTGTTTTGGGCTTTAGCGTAACTTGTAATCCAAGTTAAACTTTCAAATATATGCATCAAATGCACGGGATTTTCACGCCCACGCTTTCTTGTGGCAGTATAATTTCACTGACCTCAGTGCATCCAGATTTTCTAATTTACTTTATAAAGAAGATTTAAGCTTTGAACTAAGGCCAAACTGAACTAACACCGATCTCGGGATCAGGAGATTCGGGATCAATCCCAGGTCGGGTCAGACCAAAGATTTTAAAAATGGTATTTGTTGTTGCATCGCTTGGCGCTTGGCACAAAGGGGTTAGAGCTAGGAAAGAGGACAGCTGATTATATGCCAATTACGACGTAAAACCCAAACAAACAAACGTACGTGAAACACGACTCAGATCAAAGAGCCAACTTCCCAAAGTTCGATTGGAGCATGAGATTCTTTTTCAGAGTTAGAGGAGAAAAGTCGGTACAGCAGGAGGCTAACCGATCTGTCCAAATATGCTAAAGTGACATTTCGGTACGTTTCAGTCATGCTTTGTAGTGCCTAGCTAAGGTGAACAGGAAACTTCTTTGTAGAAGATCTTAATTACAAAGAGTTACCATCGCCTTTTCGAAAAAGAATACACCAGACACGGTATTTGTTTTGGTATTTCGCTATAAGCCGCAAACAGGCACCATCTCACCGGGCAAATCACTTTTCGTTCATTCCTATTCGTGTCAAGTGATATTAATGGCACATCACTGTCTCAGCATCTGCCTCGTTTAACCCTGACTGACCAGCCTGTAGCGGTATTTATAACCTAAATCTGACAGCCGGTCATTGATGATTTATGTACACACAAGACGGAGCTGTGTAGTTCAGTCCCCTGGTTCACAGCAAATGCAATTCGTTTGCGGCGCGCGTAAGGTAATGAAGATGTATTGTTTATAACAGGAAGTCCTTTGGTCTTACCCATTATTAGGCGAATGATCAGCCAGGGAGTAACTGAACAAGAATGATGTCGAACATGAAATTGGCGCCTTGGTTAATTAGCCGCTAGTGCATGAGGTTAAATACGGTGACGTACCTGCGGGTTCACACTCCATACGTTATTCACACATCAATGAACACGCAAGGACGACTGACCATTTTTCCTAGCAATTCAGGTTCATGATAGGCCAAGTTAAAGGGAAAGAATAAATGCAGGAATTCCAATAGTTTTGATGTAACTAACCTGAGCAACTTAAATCTGCCAAAATTAAGTTGGTCTTTTCAATTTTATTACGAAGACAAAACCTGTAAACAACAAACCTGTTGATGAAATGCAGATGACCATGGCGTAATGTTGATACATTTCGTGTATAGGATTTCGTGTAATCGATCGCTTACACCATGGTACAGATTGTAAAAAATTTCCATCGCACTTGCATTCATTTGGCGCAGCCGTTCGTCAGGTATGCTTATTAGCATAGTGTGTGCGATAACTAAGTTGTACCTTTCAGAAATTCAAAGAAAAAAATCTGAATTCTCTAGTCTTAATTTTCATTCCCTCTTCCATTTGCCTTACATTTCACTTTCATATCCCAGATTCTCTCCCCTACACCATACAAGGGCAATAACAACACAACCAACACGGGAGGCAAAAAAAACTTGGAATAATATCATAAATAACCAGATTAATTCTTTTCTCTGTTCTCCTTTAACGCATTCTCACATACATTTTTTAAATAAACAGTGATTTTTTTTATTCTTTTTCAGCGACGACTGTGAGATTAGGTGGATCAACTGCACGCTTATGTCGCGTGATGGAAGTAATCTTGAAGATCAAATTTCCCACTGGACCGTTGATAAAGCAAAAACATTCACGAATTTCCTCCAGAAACAAGCTGAGTGTAACCGTTGCATTTCTTAAGTTATCAGGCGGAGGACATTTACTGTTCGGGAAGCTGGGTCCCGAGCAAGAGCGCAATTGCATTTTGAGCAAAACACATGACAACCCTCTCATAGAAAATACACGAATTGATATTCCCTACGTCTTCCTCTCACAAGACAGGTGATTATGTTTAGAAAGGTGTCTTTTTATTTCATTTTCGTTTGCTTTCTTGCTTTTTAGAGTGCAAAGCTCTTTTAAAGTCCCTTCCAGGAGGTCGGACTTAATGCTCATGTACCTCTAGAGCTGCCTCAGTGCATCACCAAACTTAACACAGAGCCCAGCTTAGTCCTGGTTGATGTCTAGTCGACCAGTTCTTGGTTTATTCGCATATGCCGTCCGCTAAATGAAAATCTACAAAGGTTGCAGATTATTAAGCCTTATGCATGACCTGACTCAGGATTGAATCTCGTGATCTCCATATTTACCTGACACATTTAATGCCATGTGAAAATGTAGTCGTCCTACTTAAAATTATCCGACAATCATGGACCCCACAAACACAAAGATCTGGGTACCTGGAAATGATCGCCAACCCTCCATGTTTCACTTAAATGGCACGTATGAAATCAGCAAAGCTCGTAAAATTAATTATTTCACTATCCTCTGTATCAAAATCGATCAATCAGTATCACTGATCACAGACCTGGGTAAGCTAACGTGAGATATAGCAATGGTAGATTTCCATACACGTGTAGTGTTATTGACATAGTATTATTTTCAATTTAGGGATAAATACCAAGTAGCTGAGCGCAAAACAGGAAAAGGTTCTTTTCCGGTATAAGGTGTTTCAAAAATCTCCCAATCTATGCCCTTTGTGTGACGAGTCAATCTCCTCAGCATTTGCGGATTCACGCCGCTAACACCATAACCTGGCCATAAATATGATGACTGTTTCATCAGACAAACAAAATCAGTTCTCGTTGTGGATTCATGTTTCAAAACACTGTATTTTTGACGTGTCTTATAGGAGTATTCAGAATTTTTCACATAAAAGTCAACTTTATGTGTAGATAAAACTGGATATGTCAGAGAGGACCACCATATCCAGGCACAACTCCTAACAAACCTGCAGCCTTAAAGCTGGTGCCAAGAGTAACAGTGATGAGAAGCAATAATTAACTCATCTGAAGCACACGACGTGGGAGCGCGTCTATTTCTACTTCGTCTACCATTATAGTATGTTGCTAGGGTACTGAAGTTATTGCTGAAGAACTACAAATGTCACCTCTGATCAAGTTGTACTTTGCCACATCACTGTTGTGGAAGCAACCCAAAATAAAACTGAAATCTCTAGTGCCTGAGCCTTACCTGCCTAGGCCATGATTGTTCAGACCAAACACCGTCTTCAAAAAAGCAACTAACTCTGGGATGACATACTGGGCTGGTTCCTCACACATACTGGTCTGGTTCCACACATATACTGGGTTGATTCCACACATATTTACTCATGTATTCTTCAAAACACGTGAAGACTTCGAGCCAAACGTAACATAAATATCCGTATTGTCAGCTATCAGAACAGAACAGAATGGTTCTCCTGCGACGGGATAGGAATATTTCCCAGAATCATGATTTCGCCGAGGGCATGATTATTGCCCTTTTGAGATGTGATAAACAACTCAGGAGATCAAAACCTCTGCCTTAGTGTTCACCAGTATGACACTGACCGCTGGGGAGGATGTAAAGGTACACCTAGCCTTTTCATCATGGCGATGTAACTCTAGAGTATGTGTTGTCTTGCCCGCTGAATTTGAGTAATTTATACCTTCTGTGTAAAACGGACCCCTGTGCGTCACATCGTACTCTGCGTTACACTGATTGATGAAATTCGCCCAACGTTGATCATAACTTTCACGTAAGTGCTTATCCGTTGCACAAACCTACAAGTCGGTGAAAGTAAAACTAGAAGTCCTTACAGATCGTAAATATTCAGGTAACCACCTACAGCTTGTACTACTTGGTCGATGTGGAAGCCCGTGAAGCTCGTGAAAATTGGAAATTCTGGAGTTAACGGCATGTAACTTAAGGACAGTAAGACAATTAGGGATTGGGGACTTAGATGGGAACTGCACTTCATGTTGTCCTAAGATTGCCACTGAGGTTTGCTTCGTGTTTCCGGTTCATTCGGTAGCTTACTTCCGGAAGGCGATTGTCTCTCCGTGGTTGGATTTTGTGAACAAACAGACCTGGAACATCTGGGCTCCTGTATAATGTTTGAGGAATGGGAGAGAGTAGACTGTGACACGATGGCCCTCGTATTATGTACAAGACATCTCGATAGCTTAACATTTACCAAAGAGTCGCGGCTGGCAGCAATGCTTCCATGCGAGATTCAAGGGCTACAGTAACCTAATACAAATTGATGCTGGCCATTGACATGGATCCCTGTCGTATAAAGACCAGGTTTGTTCCGACTGTCTCACAAACATTCCTGGTGGTCAAGCAAACTCTCTGTTAGATGAGATTGCCCTGAGTGACCGCTGGTTAACTAAACCAAGGGCTGAAAGGTGGGCAGTTCACCTGGCTCTGAGGAGACAGCTGCCTGGTTGCTGGATCGAGCTCAACATGTAAATGTCTCATTCTTTGAGGGAAAGTAATGTCACTAAAGTAGTGACTTCCAATAATCATTTAGCAACAGCAAATTTGCCATATGATAGGCCTACATAATTGCAAAAATTCTGAGCTGCCTATCATGTTATAATTACCGGTAACTAGAGAATTTCTCTCAACCAAAAGATAAAAAAATATCGAACTTTTTAAATTCACATGTACTTAATCAACTTAAAACATCGCTAAACACGCCTTTGAGGTAGGTCAGAGTTTCCATGCCGTGTCGGACCCACAAAGGCTTCAGGCACCAAGTTAGTTTCATTTGAAGTCTGTACGGATAACTAAAGTGAAAAACAGCGCATGCTCAAAGTTAAGTTTGCCAAAAAGCTTTGACAATATTATGTTTAACACTTACTACGATAGTGGAAACTGACACGTGACCGTGCTCCGTCGGCTAGCATGAAAACTAGCCATTCTGTCTGGGCTGTGAGGTAATTGTTCCAAGCGCGGAAAACTCTTGTCACTTGAGGCTGTAGTAAGCTGTCAGGACATGACATGATCAAGAAACTTATTCCTGTCACAACACTATGGTCTGAAAATACTCTGCATTGTTGCTCACATATGTGCTTGTTATACTTCAAATATATAAGCAATGTTTTTTCTCTGTGTTATTACATGTTACATCGAAAGTTAACTCAGAAAATTTACGTCACAGCTTATAAACAGCTCATATCTCTTTATCAGTAGCAGCGTAACGGTTTCTGGTATAAACTTGGTACCGCTGGCTTACGCTTGCCCAGTGACAAGTCTCGTCTTTCGCCAACATCCGAACCCGAACAATTATTATCCAAGGGGTGGAAGTTAGGAGGAATCAGAACATAATCATCCTTACACCCAAGACTCATTGCTGTCCGGGAGTTGCTTGATTGATCAATCTCGTAATCCCTTCCTGTTACACTGCAATCGTAATCAAATAATCAATAGTACATACGTGTTATATATTGTATCAACTTGCCACCGATGATAAGAAATAAGCAATAAGTATGGTACAATTTATGCTTGTATCAGTTTCAACTGTAAAAAGTAGAAGTTAGAATTCTCAGTGTAATCACGTATAGGATAAAACCTTATGTTTTAACGTTTTTTTCCACAGGTGAGGCATGTTTTTACGGTGATTGGAATATACTGTTTGCCTCCTCAAAGCTCCGATCATGGCGTGCTCTCCTGCTCCTGTATACTTTTAGCCAAAGAAAAATACAGAGGTCACTGAAAGTACACACATATATGTAACATTTTTCCAACTCAGAAGCTCGTTGTTTTTCATTAAGTGGCTGGCACCAGTGGAAATCTTTTACCACATGTATGTACCGACTGGAACAACATATGTCATCAGACGTGCGTCAAATATTCATACAAAACTCGTTGGTTTCTGAAAAGACAAAGTGTTTCTGGACGGCTGGTATACCAATGTCATTTTCGAGGCCTAGGTTTGAAATATTTCTTGGCAGATACGTCATATTGTGATAATGGTATACAGTACAGTAAGGTTACTGTGACTGTTCACAGTCATACTAAAGTCAAATTTTGGGTTACCTTTCACAAAGCTGTCAGGTCTTTACACTAGCTTGTGATCCAATTTTAACTTTTAAATATATGTATCAAATGTTTACGCTGTTTACGTTGATTTTCCTATGGCATTACAATCAATTGAAATAAGCCCACACTGCCATGTTTTGTAAAGCAATATCCAGTCAACCAGTACGCTCTCTGTTCTGAGTTGTTTACATCTGGAGTAACGGTTTCTGACCCGTCCTGTGGCCACTCTTTGAATTGTCAGGTCAGGTTTTCCTACCACTCAGAATTGTCCTTTCGAAACACAAGTCATATGAGATGAGATCAGATATCTATACTGGGTGTGGTCATACCATAGCATTATAAAATGGTACTTGTTGTTGCCCCTCTGTGAGATTAGCACTGAGAGGGTATAGCGAGGAAACAGGACTGGTCGGCTCGGTGTCAGTATACTGTATCTGAGTGGGATATATGGATTCACCCGGCCGGAAGAAAGCGCAATACATAAACATTCTAAGGACTCCTCGTCGTCATATAACTGAAAAATTATGGAGTACGACGTAAAACCCAAAGCCTTCATACATACATACATACATATATACATACATATATACATACATACATACATACACACACACATACATACATACATAAGTCAGATCAAAGGGCCAACTTCGGTTTTTGATTTAATCAAAATTGGGCGGGCTGAAAGGAGCTTCATCTTCGGAGGTGGTGGCGAAAGGTCGGTAGAGTGGGAGGCTAACCAATCTGGACAAACATACTAAAGTGACATTTCGGTACGGTTGCTTCAACCGTTGCAGTCTATAGCCAAGGTCAAGAGCAACCGTCTTTGTAAAAGATTTACATTCGCGTTTTCGAAAAAAAATATTCCAGATAAGGCATTTTATTTGGCATTTTGCTATGAGCCTCCAACAAGCATCATCTCTATGGACAAATCACCATTGGATCATTCCTATTCGTGTCAAGTGATATTAATGGCGTATCGCTGTCTCAGGGTCTGCCTCGTCTGACCCTAACTGACCAGCCTGTAGCGGTATTTATAAGCTAAATCTGACAGCTGGTCATTGATGATTTATGTACATGGAAGGCGAAGATATGTAGTTCAGTCCCTTGGCTCACAACAAATCTGATTCGTTTGCAACCCGCGTATGGCAATGAGGATGTATTGTTTTGTCCTGCACGTCAGATCTCATCCCGAAGACATGACAAATAAGATGGCGGATAGACTATGACCAAGTGTTTTGGTCTTAACCATTGTTAGGCGAATGATCAGCCAGGGAGTAATTGAATAAGAATGATGTCGAACATGAAATTGGCGTCTTGGCTAATTAGCCGCTAGTGAATGACGTTAAATATGGTTATATCCTTGTTGATTCATGCATCAATGAACACGCCAGGGCGATTGACCGTGTTAGCAAATTTCCAGAGGACGTCCAGTGGAGATTTATGTTACATAGTTTTGGAAATAAGTTTCTGTATCTGCTACTTCTCAGAATACCACTTACAAAGCTAAACTACGTTCATCTCGTAAGGGAGCAGTTACTACTTTCACACTTACAATGGCGGATCCCACAAATTGTGGGAGTGTCACTTAGGCAGCTAAACAACTTTCTTCTCCCATGCGAGCAGTTATTCATTCTTCATTCATAACACCGGATTCCAAAAACCCAGGTATTTTCAAGATGAGAAAGATTACCAAACATATGCAACAAACATGACTTGCTTTGAGTTTTCTGAGACACTGCCAAACAACTAATCAGCTGTTTTAAATTGTGCTCTGTCCAGGTAACCAGATGTGCCTACATTGCATGATAGGCCATGCTTGTGAGATCAAAGTGAGTCATTCAATTAATTCTGATGTGACCAAATTTGACAACATAAATCTTCCAACATTAAGCTGGTCTTTTGAGTCTTATGAAAAAGATATTTCAAAAGCTGCGAAAAACAAACCTGCTGGCGAAATCCAATTAAGGATGGCGTTACGTTGGTACGTTTCTTGCATAGGACATGTAATCGTTCTCCTGTCTCATCTTATAGACTGTACAAAACTTCACAATAATTTACCTGTTTATTAACCTCAACTCTCTGTACCTTGAATAGTGTGTCCGATAAACTTATACCAAAGTTGTACCTTTGACAATTTGAAAAAAAAAAACATCTACCCTCTCAAATCCATATTTTTATAACTTCTCTAATCTGCCCTTTATTTCACTTCCATGTCCTAGATTCTCTCCCGGATACCATGCATGGGCGAAAACAAAAACACAAAGCGAAAGCAACACAAAAACCAGGCGAAAACAACACAAAAACCATGGGCGAAAATAGATGAACAACAGATATGACCAGATTAATTCGTGTCTTGTTCTTCATGAAAGTATTATGGCATACATGTTCAGAATTAAAAATGAATTTTCTTTATTTTTCAGCGACAAATGTGGGATTTGGTGGATCGATTGCACGCTTGCTTCGCGTGATAGAGCTGATCCCGAGGATCAAATTTTCCCACTGGACCGGAGATAAGGCATCTTTCTCCAAAGGCAGGTTAATGTTGTTTTCCGAAAGTTATCAGGTGGCGAGAATTCATCACTCAGTTAACTGGATATTTAGCAGAGAGGAATTTCACCCTGAAAAAAGCACAAGACATCCCTATCATACAAAATGCACGAAAGGGCCCTCATTTCTTCACCAGACAAATGATTAGGTTTAGCTGCGTGTATTTGTTTATTTTTTTCAACGGTTTCCCTCCTAGAACGCCGGTCTTAATGCTTATGTACCAATAAAGCTTCCTCGTTGGATCTCCATCCCAAATATAAACCCCAGCTTTTTCCTGGTTGATATTGGGTCGACAGATGCTTGGTGTATGCCAATATATTAAGCGGTAAGCGAAAATTTACAAATATCTGAGAGATTGAAGTAAGACGTGAATCACCCGGTGAATCACAAGAGTTAATGTCACGTGAAAATGTAGTCTTTATGCTTACAGTTATCCGACAACCATGGACCCCGGCTTTCAGATCACTTCTCTAATCAGCAAAGTTCAGTCATCCCATATGCGATGATCTTCCAGTGCGCCCAATTTGGATTAGCTCTATATAAAAAAAACATAATTGTTCATTTTTTTTTTAAATTCGGAAGTGAAAACGCAGTACCTCATGGTCAAACGGTAAAACAAAATGTTGAAGAAAACCTAAAAATAAAAACGTCGCAGCTGTAAGGTGATTTTGAAATCCTAAATCCATGATTTACGTGAATACTCAGTCCCATCGACACGTGCTAACCCCTCTAACAAGGCCTTCTTATCTAATTTCCGTATCTTAAAAGAGTATTTTTTCTTCACGTATTTACGTGTACCTTTCAAAATGCTCAAAATGCTCACAAAAAAAAGGAGATATCTGAGGAAAACAATACAATGTATTAATTATGCAAATCGGGTCAGCAACTGACCCAGATTTTAAGCTATGTATACCTCATGGCCTGATCTGTAATGTCTCGAAGTTCTACATTTACCTAGGAATTTTAGCGTCTGTCTCCATACATTGTCCTTTCTGGAAAGAAATAACCATGTTGTAAACATGTTTACAAATGCTGATTCCAGACTGCTATGAAGAGCGTTCTTGTACGTATCACAGATTTCAGTTCTCTGTTGAAATGCCTGCACCCTACCTATCTGGACGTTGGTGTCCATGTCGCAAACACCGTCTTTAAAACAGCAACCAGTTTGCTTGGGCTGAATATAGATATATATACACTTGCTTGCTTTCCTCTAAACACGTTAATAGATAGCGGTAACGTTACGACACAATTCAGCTAACTCGTGTGTCCTCATGGGAGGATCGTTTTCTCGAAGCGGGCCGGATAGGAATCTTTGTCCGAATCATGATTTCGCAGGCAAAACAGTTATTGCACTTTTAGAGCTGTAATAAACTAATCAAGAGTTTGAAACCACTGTCAGATTTCGTCAGTGTGACACAGACCTCTGAAGAACAAAAGGGTGTAAACTCATGACACACGTAACCACCAGGGCTTCGCGTCTCTGCGGTAGGTGTCGTCATGACGGCTACATCTGAGGTGTACGTTACACCGTCTGTTCACAAGAGGACCCTATATATCAGACTGTATGCTGCTTTGAAATCATTGATGAAACTGGTCCAACGTTAATAACACCTTTTCACATTGGTGTCTATCAGTTACGCTGGTAAACGTTTGGGGAGCTCAGTAACTGTGACCTTCATGACATTGATAAAGAGGTTTTACATTTTCTGTTTCTTTTTTTTTTGTTTTGTTTTTTTTTTTTTTTGTTGCTTTTTTTTTTTTTGATCTGTTGGTGTTTTGGATGTCCATCAAGTTCACATTGCCAAGGGTAGTCATACGCTATTTGAACTATTTCATAAAGGATCTCAAAGCTTGCCCACCAAAAAGTTGGATTATGTATATCCTTGATTAATATAAATGAAAGAATACATGACTGAGCATTTATTATTCTTACATGATTTCTTTATTATACCAGGATAAAGATCAAAAGCGCCAAGAGATCAAGAGACTATCCGCAGGCCTTAAATGGAGAAAAGAAATCATCAATTTTAAGAGTAGCAAATACACGTAACTTGCAATGAAAGCAATTTCAAAGAGAAAATTATGTCGGGCGACAGACCTCTAAGGCTACATTTAACAAGTGATGGCTGGGAGTGGAAGTGGGTGCGTGAGGTGCAAGTGGGTGCGTGGGGCAACTCGGTGCATTCGGCAACTAATATTTATGCTCGAACTAGAGAAACGCTCTATATATGAATCGCTTAATAGAACCCTGAAAGCTGCAACGACTACAATGTATTTATGCCATTTGGCCGATGGGTTATATTTGATGACTGAAATGTACATAGGACCTTCATGAAGGTAGAACAATTTGTGTGTGTGTGTGGTGGGAAGGACGTAGGGTGGGGAGTGAGGACGTATTGCAAGACTTACAGTAATATGTAGAACCACATGCCCTACAGTGTATGGCGGGCTGTTCAGTAAATACTGAAAAATCTGTAAATCAAGAAGAGGGCCAAGAAGGCTTCCCAGAAAGTACAATAATAAAGTCTAGCCTCAAGTGTACCTTTACGTGATATTATCGTTTTCTCTTCATGCCGAAATAAAAAAATACCACGCCAATCTGCATGCAAAGCCCCAGCTGTGCATTCTGGTATAAGGGCCTGGCTTAACATTTACTAATTGCATCGGGTTGCTTCTTTATACCACTTGCTCACCAAATAGGCAAATCTCACAGCTTATTCAGGATTGCATTGGGAATGCTGCACAACATGTATCAGGCTTCTGTCACGGGCTCAAGATTTTAATGACATTTGTGTTCGTTAATAGGCTAATCCTTGGGATCCGTAGCCAGACAAGGAACGGTTTCCTCTCACCATATCGCTGAACGTCGGGGGCCTTCATGGCCGATGTGTTAGCTCCAGCGTAGCGCAGTTACCCAAGTGCCTCTTGCCAATGAGGTGCCTGTGAGTTCAAGTCCAGCTGATGCTAGTTTCATCTCCGGCCGTAAGTGGGAAGATCAGCCAGCACCTGCGGATGATCATGGATTTCCCCCGGGCATTTCAGTTTCCTCCCAGCATAATGCTTGCCACCGTCGAATAAGTGAAACACTCTTGAGTATAGCGGAGTGTACTGCTTGTGTGGGCATATTACTGGACATTTATCACTACACAAGTTTTATGCGCATTTGCAGCATATATAGTTCTTCGTTCGCTTATGCATTTCAGGCAAATCCGTATAATGGAACTTCGACTGGTGGAAAGTGGGGATGATATATAATGCGGAAATCTTATATTAAACATACTAAAACTCGACCAATGAGTACATATAACAAAAAACGGCTGGTTTATATGAAATCGCACACCAAAGCGAAAGAGGCCGGACCGACAGGATTCCTTGTGTCATATATGGAGGCGGAAGAGAAACTGATGTCATGGACAGATCCTTTCACATCAACAAACTCACTTGTCTCAGCTCCACTTACAAACTGTATGTAAATCAATGGTTTGTTAGAAGACAGACAAGCGAATAAGAACTCTCCACTGTCTCTGCCTAAAGCGGAGGATGGAGAATGCCAATCTCTGTTTGGACATTCTCTAAATCCATCGTTATTAGATATAAAAATGATGTTTTGTTCATTTAAATTAGTGAAATGGACATTAAGATGATTGGCTTGAAGCGTGTATTTTTGGACGCCCCTGTTCACCGGACATGAGCAAATTTAGCGTCCTAACAATGGTTCTTTTATTAGACTGGTAAGAGATTAATTCATTTATTTGATTGGTCTTTCACTTACACGACGACGGCCAGCATCATGGTGGCAGGAAAACGGACAGAGCCCGGGGGAAACTCACGACCCTCCGCAGGTTGCTGTCGAACCTTTCCAGGTACCGGCCGAGAGAAAGCCAGCAAGAGCTGGGCTTGAACAGAAAACGACCGCATTCATGAGAGGTATCTAGGTCGTTACGCTGAGCTAGCGTCCTAATCACTCAGCCATGGGGCCTCCCCTCGCCGTTACACTCCTCCCGACAAGTAGTACAATCATGTAATCCTGAGATATGGAAATCATGCTACAAACCTTTCACAATTCTAACGTGTTCTCCTGTATTAATACGTCCAGTAACCCAAATTTCAGCCTGTGATCGACTTAACAATGTATTTGTGCATATGCACACCACGTACACACTACGACGCTGGCAAATTTATTGTTAACATTGTTTACACTTCCTCTTACAGCCATCGAAAAGAAAAGCTATGAAAATAACAACTTTGGAACTCGTCCGGAAACAATATCTTTGGGTTAATTTCAGATTGCCCATTGAGTGTGAGCCCGTTCATCAGCTCAGAGCTGATGAACAGGCGATCCGCTCAGGGCTCTCTCAGGCCATGTGACTCATTCTATCGTTGGAAGGTTATGGATGACAAACGCTTATTCATTGTACAAAGTCAATCCTTGTGTATACCGGGAATCCTTACACCTCTGTTGATTTGATTACGGTTTCTTGTAGATGCAAGGCAAACTGCCAGTTTTACCGTTAACAGTGCAGTATAAGTGAAAAGGGGGACTGTCATTGAAACAGTCTTATTAGAACTTGGAAGACAAATTTATCTTGAACGTAGAAAGTAGAGCTAGTTATCGGTTCCTAATGATGCTATAGTGATATATGTATATAATATCCACAACGCCAAACAAGCTCCGTAATCCATAACTATGTTTTGCCAAAACAATGCATAATGTCAGATACAGTGCAGAAGCAAAGTTATAAGTGTGATTTGTCATTGAAATAATCGGGTTAAAAAGTAGACGTATATATATTTATAAGTACTTTCAACGCAAGTCTGTTACTTGAAAATAGAATTAGTTACCAGTTCCGACTGATGCTAGAATGATATACATCAGTTATACGGAACAGCGTCCAACCAGTTACATAATCCATAACATTGTCTCCCACACTATTACAGGGTTTCCATAACTAATTTGTAATTACCTGTCAAAAATACGATCCTCATCGTAATAAAGCATACGACTACTGCGTTTTAAACAGAGCAGCGATGTAGTTAATGTTTGGTGTATTCATGGTTCCTGATTGAACCATAAGCTTAAGATACTTTGTACACTAGGAATCATAACCTTCAGTACAGGATAATATTACTCTGACTTTTTTGCTGTGACTTCATTCAGGTAAAGTTAGCATATGCTAATACATGCTTTAAATGCAACAGGTTCCTCTGTTTAACTGGGGACACACCAATTCACAATGGCTCGGACACATGGGTACGTATGTTAAGTGTTGGTTATTATGTGTAATCCATTTAATTCAACAGGCTCTAGGAACAAACAGGTAGCTACACCTTACATCACAATTTAAAACACATATTATGAAATTTTCATATTAACTCTTTTCCTCTGTACACAAAACATGTTGCTGTTCCTCTAAAACATTAACAAGGTCGTTTTATATATAAATAAAATAAGTCTTGTTAAACATGAACATATGTGATACTCCAACTTCTTCAGTGTTTTGGTCCATCATGGTAGCAGTCTCCTCATTATAATAAAGATTACCTCCTTAAAAGAGAATGTTTAATGGGTTTCCATAATTGGTTTAACTTACATAAAATAGTTACCGTCGAGGATATTTAATGCTTCCGATATTTACGTGTTTTGAATTGTATCGTATTGAATTATTACTATGTGTAAGTAATACTGATGACATATATCCAATCTTCAAACATTAGTTGGTACACTCAGAAACCTCAACCCTCACCCACAAGGCCATGATGTCTCTGTTGACAGAACGTTTGTTTTACATGGGCCTAGTAATCTTCACTGGTTCGTATTATCCATTAATTACTGGGAATTATTCAGTTTCCATTCATATGACTAAATATGAATCTGAACTGGTGGATACTGCTGGCCTGTCTGGTAAACCAAAAGTTGGTGACATGCTCACATTCACTGTTTCTAAACAGTTTTCCACTGAACAGAAACAACTGTGTCTGTAACAGAAACCGACATGTCTCAGTCTGAACATTTACAGACAAATTTATCTGTTTGATTTATCACACGTTACAAATAAATACCAGGCCTAGAAGACAATAAAGAAGTTATGACGAGTTGTGATTCAAAAACTAGTTTCATGAGGATACACCATCAAAAACCTTAACCCTAAGTTTTTAAAATTCTACCATAAGTATTAAGCCCTTGTTAACAAATATGAGACGAGCATATGGTCTCTGGCGATCAGTCCTAGTTGATTCTAATTCCGCTGAACTCTGGGCTAAGGGCTGTGCAATTCTCATGCTTATTCTCTGGCAGAATCTCTGGCACTCTACTTCATAATTGTGCCTCTTTCCACTTAACCCGTGTTCATCGCGTCGAGTACGATCGCCACGTTAGATATATGAACAGTTACAAAGCAGAACCGAGACACATATTTCATTTTCGACACCATATATACTGAATTGGGACACAATTTGGAAATGATTTTATTCATTCACCTAGAACATTCATTGCAGCTTTGTATAATCATCGAAAACTGTTGACTGCTTCTCTTTGCAGGAATCCGTCCTGATTTTTATATTTTATTTACTTTCTTCGTTATTTGGTAGTTGTTGGAAACTGGTCTTTCAATTATTAGTCTGGAACGCCCATTTTGGTAGACGGCTGGTATACGAATGCCGCTTTCCACGCCTAGATTACGACTATTTGGTCATAACAAAAACATTTTCTTTAAAAAAAAAAACATGGACCTAGTTTGTATTTGACCCCCTTTCGAATAAGACATTTAAAATTGTTTAGCCTGTGAAGCTAAACCACCAAATCTAAGTACTCTAAAGAATTTGGCGATTCATTTCTCAACTCAACAACAAGTTTGGTCTGTGTTGGATTATGCGAAACATTAAACGTTAGAATGGAAAAGTACTTATCCGACTTTCCTTAAAATTTATTTTATTGTTTAATTTGCCAGAATTGTCAATTACCTAATAAGGGACAATTTTACGAGTGGTGAAGACCTTTGACAACATTTCCAATTGTTACAATACAGATATGAACGCCATAGTTATGACACGCAGCTGGACAATAATGAACGTCAGCCTCTGCAAGGGTTACAGGAGCATCGTCGGTCGCTTAAGGTCAGTAGGCTGCACGAACAGTAAGATAGGGAGAATCTACAAATTTCCTGTCCAAGGCCTGAAGTAGAACCATACCTTTTATGTTCACGCGACTAAAAGACGACATGTTAACCACTCAGCTACAACCCGTTGCCTGATTTTGCGAAACCATGAACTGTGAGTCTTCAGGCCATTATCCTAAGCCTTGAGAAATCTCACACAGCTTGTCCTGCACGGCTTAATGGCAGATTCTGTCCAGCTACAGTAGCTTCTACCAGGTGATTTATACAAGTCATGGAGTAATAAGAGTAACGCCCTCATCAATACATGATAATGGTAAAGCCGGGAAGTGACCTTTCTTCCCCTTAGTATTAACGTCTAACGGTTAAAAGCAGTGTGGCAGATTGTCTCTGATTAGGCTATTGGTCCGAGAGACCAGATGTCTACTGACCAAATTTATCTTGTATCGTTCTCACGAGCTTTACAATGCATTCTCGTCAAGCCAGCTGGAAGTCTTCTCACCAAATCCACCATACATCTGCCTCAAGCCAGACAGACCCTTTGTGATTATACCTTGTTCCCATACCAGCCAGTCATTTTTAACGAAATCAGGTTAACTAAATCTGTCGTATACGATAACACCAAACCCAGGTGTCTTCAAACTGTACTTCTCCACAAAGGAAAAACAGCATGCCACAAGCATCGTTCTGACTAAATATGCCTTCCATTGCCCTAATACAAACCAGAAATTTTTAACAAAATCCATCTTCTCAACCAAATTTGTTGTGCATGATAACACAACACCCCGGTGTCTTCAAAACAAACATAACGTACTTCTCTGTAAAGGATAAACTGCATGCCACAGGCCTAGTGGTAACAGCATCGTCGCACGCGGGAGCAAACAATCAAGCCTGTTCCCACCAGTCTGGTGTTTCAAACAGAACGGTAGCCGTATGTAACATTTCTGCACGTCCAAAATACCAAGGTACCTGAATGACGAAAATTCAGCCCACGGTCAGGAAAACACAATGTGCAGTTAAAATCAGAACGAAGGCGCATTATTTGACACCTAACAAGGTAGGAAAGCAGCAGTAGTAATAACCAATCAGATTTCATTTCGTACGGTTTCATTTTATTTTATGCCACACTTCAGAATAATAAACTTATACGATGGTAAGGGCAGGTTTATGAGGCTGACAGGATGTACATCTCTGAAATTTAAGACAGGGAAAAGAAGTGTGTGTAAGCCTCTGGTTTCAGTGCTGTAAATTTTCTTCATATGACACAGACAATGTGTAGTAATTAGAGGACTCAAAAGCCCACTCAGGCTCGCTGTTTATGTGACTCTGTCATCTATGACGCAGAACAATATTAAGAAGCCTTTTCCTTCTTTTTTTCATTCACACCATTTTACATCTAAGAGCTACTCGTCCGAGTAGCGATTTTCACAATAAGCTTACTTTCTTTCTTTGAATATATCCAAATTTCCTATCTGCACTTCACATTTAGGTGTTCGGAACGTCAGAAAATGCCTTATGGTCTAAGCTCAAGTGATACAAAATGCAGGTTATATGCTTTGCTGGTGTCTAGGCTGTGAAACGTAATTAGGCTTTATGCCCATACCCATATCTGAATGCCACCAGTACCAGTATCTCCGGTGGATAAAAATGCAAAAAAAAAGCTATTAGAGGCAAATTTTCATTAAACCATTCCCGAGACAATCTTTTTGAAAATAATCTGACTCCATTTAATATCGTGGCCGTTCGGCCAGTATCTGGTGGTTATTGAGTAATCTATACAACTTTGAAGACAAGGCAGTGAGTGGCATAAACACATAATGACTGGGATTACAGGATTCTGTGAACTTGAGTTAAATAACTTTATAACTCCGAAATAACCAATGGAAGAATGGAAAAAATTTTTCCTTTTCAGCATAATCCATAATCCATCTTTTTCAAAGTAATCCATCACCACATTTATGAGAACGTTTGACGACTGAGTACTGTTAGAGGTAAATGTTTCAGCTATGACTCCCAGAAGAAATTGAATCGAATTGAAGTGCTATGAAAATTTTTAAAATGTTATAAAAATATAAAAAAAGCTTTGAAATTCACTTTGTAAACAGAATCCTTTCATTTCTGTTCCCATATTTCTCTATGGGGGTGTAGATTTTCATGTAAAAAGAGAAAAGAACTGAAGCACAACGCCAACAGCCGAACAATTTCTCATCAGTTTGGACTCGTCACACCTCGACAATACAGTAATGCACACTGGGGTTTCGGACAATTCCTTTCAACAGTGTCAGGCCATTGGTTGCGGTATACACCACGTCTCGTTCAATGAAAAGCCGGCCACGAATCAGGCTGAAGCTTAGAAGGTCAGATCCGAAATTAGACCGACCTTATACCAGAAAGGCAATAAACAGGAAAAGCCTAAGCTTCCCGAATGCACTTTTCATGAAACAGCGGGACAGCCACACATTCTTTGTTATCCTTAAAGTTTGTAAAGCGCAAGGGTAGTTCCTCGATTATTATGGATATAGCTTTAAGATCTCCTCCAAACAGGTTGAACTCTGGACCATACATGTGGGGCATTGACTCTCTCTTGAACTGCGGAGCTCTTGATATTATTTAAAACCTTATTTTGTCGTCTTGAAAAAAAACACCCTTGATATTGTCAAGGATCAAATACGCTATTAACGGAATTAAAGGCATATCCTGTCTGTCTCAAATAAACCATCTCACGCACTTGTTTGTTTTCTTTCTTTTTTTTTTTCCTTTTCACAAAATGCGCTCTTAAAGAAATATGAACTTGTTTCAGAAGATCGTCGTATTGATTTGCCTTGTGTTTCAAGCTAATGGAATAATGTTTCTGATAATGGGGTCGGTTTCCATGAATCTTGTTAACGATCATACTCAAGTTTTGAAAAGACTCTGTGGCGTTACACAGCCGTTCGTTCTGGCTCAATGTAGTGCTTACAGTACAGAACCCACCATCACAAAACTTTGCACATTAGATTTCTCGTAAACGACGTCAACGGGCTACAGGGCCAGAAGGCGTTATTAAGAGAAAAGTTAGGAAAGATAGATTTCCAGCCTTGTGAAAGTCTGGCATGGTAGTACCGCTGAGCGTGATTCAGAAATCACAAGACACCTAGTGTGGCCTTTGACCATATGATTGCCAAGCAGGCAACCGAGAGAGAATCCTGTGAGTTTTATCATTTGGGGCATAGGTCTTTGAACCATGTGAACTGGATTGATCATTTCATGGACATGACTGACTGTCGGGGGTACCTTCTTCGCTAGAGTAAATTAACCCTAGATATCTGAAAAGTTCCATCTGCACTGTCCTGACGGATGATAATTTGATAGCTTCTTCTCCACTTGACACCTGTCTGAGTACATCCAGTTGCCATCATGATGATGGAGTGTCAGTTTTATCTGTTACACAGCACGGTGTGTATGTGTTGATACTTGAGGCGTTCAGTCATGAATGATCACGTATCAACTAACCATGAACGGTCATATATCACCGTGACAACTTTGAGCGGAGAGAGAGGCGGTTATATCTCACTGTGACAAGTTTGAGCAGAGAGAGAGAGGAGGTCATGGATGATATCCATAGGTGTCCAGCGTCTGCGGGGATAACTGCTCTGTCCCATGCTGCTTAACAGTGAAAGCATAGGAACAAAACAACAATGTCGTTTTTTCAAAGTAGTTTGAACAGAAGAAGATTTTAAGGATCATCTGTGTCAGTTTTGTACATCAGCAGCATCAACCACTCAACGGGATATAAAGGGAAAGTCAGATGCTTCATCACAGAAATACTCCACACTACAACGACAAGGTAATGGTCAATTTGTTAACAGTATTCTGATCAAAGTGCATCTACACACTGAAATATTATTATCCAACTAATGACCTTTTACATACTGCTCTTCCTGGGTAGGATCCTCAAACTTATTTGTAGATAAGGTATGCCAAAAATCGATATTAACTAAGTGAATACCACTGCATCATGTGCATGTGTGAGGCCAAATATCACTGAAAATCAAAGGAACTTGAATCCTACAAAAAAGTAGTAATCGGATAACTTATGCTATAGACTTAATGTGCACGAAGCACTGCGTCATACAATGTTCAACAAATGACACTTTTCTATAAACAAATGGTGAGTACTTAAAATGTAGAAACAGTATTCGGAACACGCTCAACTGTCCTATTTTCCTTTATCACCATTTCAAAAAATTCCTAAAGTGAAAGAATTATTCTGTGTTAATGAAATGACGATCGTTGCTCCCATTTCGTAAGGTAAAGCCTTTACCAATAATCGTCTAATCTACCCCAATGTCAAATAAGATATTCATTAGCGAGTCTCGCTGACAGAACCACCTTAGAAATAGTGTAAGATTCAACGGCAGAAATAATTGCAAACATACGAATATAAATCGAACGTTCCTGGCGAATTACCCGTGGGGCACGTTAATGGTCACAGTCAGATACTGTATTAAAATTTCCTTTTGTTGATAATTTTAATCAGATTTGGCATTCACTGAGACATTAATAGATGACAAGAGTTGAAATTATATGAAAATCGGTAGGCAAAACCATGAACATGAACAATTACATGAGTTGTGAGCAGAGCGGGAAATTTCTGATAGAAAAAAGTTAGTTATTGTATCACAGGTTCTGATACAAGAAAATGTAAGGTAGAAACTGAAAATGCAAAAAAATTCGCAGCTAAATGTCTAAGACTGCTGGAACCGTTGTACACAATGTTTTACCGCTAGTCGCATATCTACGGCCAGTAATCAGGAATGGATTGTGGGCCAACAGTCGAATGTCTGTGTAAGATCCGATATCACACTTGAGCGTCATCAAAACAAACCGGAACTAGTGACAATTATGTGAATTACTGTGCAAGGCATGAGGAAAATTTTCTTTAATTTCACCCAGCAGGGCTAATGGTCTTCCAGTAGATACCGTGATAGGCACCATTTGAAAAAATGTTTTAGAAAATGAAAGAGTTTCATTATTTTACGCACAGTGAAAATGCAATCTTATAGCGAAGGTTCGTTGAGATGTGGCATTGGCAGGTCAATGAACACTGCTTGTGGGGCATAGTGCTGGATACAGTCAGGTGCTTTAGGATGTTAAATAAAACAATCAAGTAGCGTCATAAGTGGCGTCAGTTGAAATTACTTTCGTATTAAGGCAAAAGAAAGTGTGAGAAAACTGAATAGGGCAAAATACGATCAGAAATTTTACAAACGTTATAAAAATAGATCCAAGGATCAAACTTTTATAATTCCTAACCTGAACGAATGCACCACGCAAACCAGGAAAACTTCTCACAGATGAAAACTATCTAAACGTAGCACGAATGTCGATACAATGTATTTTAAGGTTAGCTGAGTATGGAACGAAAAATCTGAATATGAAACGAAAGCTATTAGATCGAAAAGCCGCTTGGCTCTGTGATGCCTCTTCCCGCGAGTAGCAACCAAAGAGCAATCAGAAAGCGACTGTCGATATTCAGTCGAGTGTGTGTAGGAAGCAATGTTACAGCTGACGTGCTCCACCACACACGAGAACTATTGCAGCAACTTCCCTGCTCATCACATATCCTCCCTGCATCCATATATCCCGAAGCGTAAAGCACAGATCAAGATGTAGTCTACAGAGAATCCTCGTGCTAACATGAAAACGTTTGTTTTAGTCAGGAATTGATCAATTTTGCTCAGCGTCCCGAGTGTTTTGTCCATGGAATTACTGTCTGATGTAGGTTTGGCTCGGTCAGAAAGGAGATAGAGAGCGCGTCTACGGACGGCTTGATCGTCAGGAAAAAGCCGTCATCTATCAACGCTTTCTGTCGTCCTGACAGTCCCAGTGTCAGGCCAATTCCGTGTAAGAAAACATATAGACAATCCAAAGACCAAACCATTCAGTTTTTATTCCCTAAAATTAACGAGAATAGTGTCAGAGATTAATGGGGGTCACAGAATAGGTAGGTGATGTTGCTCTGAGCAACATTCCCTCTTGACCGAGGGGCAAGATGAGATATCAATACCTTAAATGCTGACAGTCTGTCGAAACTACCTATTTTGTGAAAACGGACAATGACATAACAAGAAGATCAAGTACTATGTAAAAATACCTTGTGGAATAAGGATATGAGCCACCGAACCTCCGACTTGATTGAAATATATCCTGAAAACCAGACGGATAATCTTCCCCAGTCGAAGATCCGGTATTTCGCTTTTTCCTGTCTACAAACTCGTGTTTCTTGCTGATCTCTACATAGTAAGTCTGACTAGACTGGCAGTGGTTGTATTTATGAAGAGATCGCTTGTGACATGACTTTTGACCGTTACTTCATTACCTGTATAACAAAGACGAATACTCCACAGCCAGTTCCCGGTGGATAAAAGCTGCATTTCTCACAGTTACATCGTTACATGTTGCACTTTCGTCGTATAAGATAACATCGAGATAGCCACAAAATACAGATAGTGTATTCCTTACATCCATTTATCAGCCGTCCAATCCATGACATTAGCAATTTAGTTATTACGTTAACAAGTATCCGTAGTCTAGCGAATGGCATCACTAATCGACTAGTGGGATTTTGTCTTTACCGCATTCCATTTATAGCATATAAAGCGAGGTTTGCGTGTAACATGACCTATCAGATAAGAATTGTCCGTGAGTGATTCCATTTTTAGCAAATTAAAGAAGGCAGCCTACAAACTGTGCAGTTGAACGACAGGGCTGCCCAAACGGCCAGAACAGCTATTTCAACCACTTGTCACGAGGCCTCTCTCCGTCTCTCTCTGTTTAGTGCCATTCGAAATTTCGACCATTTTCTTGTAATTTTCAGTAATTCATATGTTTCTCCGGTGAAAACTTATCATTAAGAGCAGAGAATTTAAAGTATACTCAAAAGTGAATTCACAGAAAAGCAAATACCTTGTAGACACACTGATAAATTCAGCGATCAACTTCGAAAACGGCAAACACGTTTTCACCGCAGTGGAAAGGTTTACACCGCCTTTTTCCACCTTCCAGTCGGGAGAAAACGTTTCAACGGTAAGATGAAACCGTGCAGAGTCCCAGGGAAACCCACAACCATCCGCGGTTGGCTGCCAAGCCTTCCCAAGGTAGTTTATGTTGGCCAAATCAAAGATGACGAATATGACAGATCGAGGCTAAGTGTCACGCGACTTTCCACTCTCCACGGTGGAAACATTTTCAACGTGGAGAAAACTTTTTTGCCCTTTTTCGAAGTTTATCGCTGAATTTATTAGATATGTCTAAAATGCTTTCGTCTTTGCGTGAATTCACTTTTGTAAATACTTTGCTCTAAATGATAAGTTTTCACAAGAAACATATATGAATCATGAAAAAGCAGTAAAAAAACTGTTCAAATTTCTCAGTGGCACTAACAGGACACTGCACTATAAGGCCGGAATTAAACACACCTTATGCGTTGTAGCGACTAACCGACAAACGTGTTAACCACACAGCCACGACCCGCTCCGCGGCTTTCCATTAGAAAGAGCTGGATGTCTAAACATTTGTGCTCTTTCTTACAGAAAACCAGTATTTGCCCTGACCATTATCCTGAACCGTGCAAAAAGCCTTCACATCTAGTCCTGCATGGGTTAATGATAGATTCTGTGTAGCTAGATTAGCTTCTACCAGCTGATTGGACCTATACAAGTCATGGCGTAATGAGAGCGTCGAGCCGTCCACACCAAGGTGCTCATTAACACATAATAATGGTATAGCCTGGAGGCGACCTTTCCTCCCCTCAGTATTAAAGTCTTACGGTTAAAAGTAGAGTGGCAGATTGTCTCTGATTGGTCCGTTGGTCCGAGAGACCAGATGTCTACTGACCAAATTTATCTTGTATCGTTCTCACCAAATTTACAAAGAATCCTTCCCAACCCAGCCAGACGCCTTCTCATTACTTCTTGCTAAATAATATATACATTTTTTTAACCAAATCCATCTTCTCAACCAAATCATTTTTCATGCATGATAACACAACACCCAAGTGTCTTCAGACCAAACATAACGTACTTCCCAACAAAGGGTAAACTGCATCACAAGGTCTACTGATAACAGCATCGTCACACACGGGAACAAAAAATAAATAAAGCTCTAGCCGATCTGATGTTTCAAACAGAACCGTAGCCGCATGGCACTTTTTTGCACGATCAAGATACCACAAATCTGCATTAGTCTGATTGCGAAAACCTTCAGCACTCTGGCCCATCAAATTCAAAAACCACCGGTCAGGAAAACAAGCTGTTCAATTAAAATGGAAACGAAGACGCACTATTTAAGACCTAATAACGGTAGAAAAGCAGCAGTAAGAAGAACAAGTCATCTTCATTCCGTGTGGCTTGTTTTTTGTTGTATGCTATACTGCAGAATAATAAACTCCTACAACGGCAAGTACAGGTTTATGAGTATGAAACGTCAGTGCATTTCTAAAATTTCAGACGTAGAAAAGTAGTATGTGTAAGCATTTAGCTTTGGTTCTGTAAATAGCCTTAATATCACACAAGCAAAAGGGGTAATAATTAGAGTAATCAAAAAGCCTACCGATACCCATAGTTTATGTGACTCCCTGACCTATTGCTGCAAAACAATATGGTGAGGGCATTGAGGATGTCGTATTCTTCCTCAGAATCTTTGCTGACAGAGAGCAACTGAAATTTATAGCCAAATTATGCCGAGCGAAAAACGTTCTGTAGTTTTTTGACTCAAAAGATTTCATAAAAAAGAGCTGCTCATCCGGGTTGCAATTTCGGTCAAAAGTTTACTTTTCTATAATTTTCAACGTCTACACTTAAAGCAGCACTTCACATTTAGATGTTCGAAACTTAAGAAAACGCCTCTAGGCTCAGGTGTTACAAAATGCAGGTTATATGCTTTACTGGTCTGGAAGCTGTGGAATGTAATGTCTGAAAGCCCCTACAATCTCCTGTGGATCATCAAACAGTAATAATTCAATGCACATTTTATCCATTAAACAATTCCCGAGACGATCTTTTCGAAAAGAAACTTAATCCATTTAATTTCGACGCCATTCGGCCAATATCCAGTGTTTTTTGAGTGTGTTTATCAACACATAATGACTGGGATTATTGTGAACTTAAGTTAAATGTGATGAATAATGTCGAAATAACCAGCCGAAGATAAAGGGGACAAAATACTTTCTGTTTTTTCAGCATAATCCATCACTACATTTGTGAGAACGTTTGACTACTGAGTACAGTTTGACTGAGGTAAATGCTTCCACTGTGACTCCCAGAAGAAAATAAATCGAATTGAAATTCTTTAAAAATGTCATAAAAGCTTTGAAATTCTCTTTTAAAAGAGAATCCTTTCATTTCTGTTCCCAAGTTTGTTTCTTTATGAGGAGTATATATTTTTGTGTAAAAATATAGAAGACGTTAAGCACAACGCCTACAGCGAACAATTTCTTATCAGTTTGGACTCATCAAACCTTAAATGTGGCGTATTCCGCACAGAGACATCGGACAATTCGTAACCACTGTGTCCGGGCATAGGCTGTGGTATAGACGATGTTCAATAAAACGCCGACCACGAATCATGCTGAAGCTGACAATGACAGACCCGAAATTAGATCGACCTTATACCGGAAATGTAATGTACAGGAAAAGCCTAAGCTTTCCGGCTTCACTTTTCATGTAATGGCCGGACAGCCACACATTCTTTGTTATTCTCAAAGTCCGTGATGCCCAAAGGCCCATGTAGTGCCTCCAGTAATATGGATATAGTTTTTAAATCTCCTGAAAACAGGAAGTATTAGGGACCATACATGCGGGGCTTTGACTCTCTCTTGAACGGCGGAACTCTTGACATTTTTAATGCCTTTTGTTGCCCTCCTGAAAAAACAAAGTACCAGGGATAAATCACGGAACAAATCAGCTATTAACGGAGTTAAAGGCTTATCGTGTCTGTTTCAAACAAGCCATCTCATATACTTTTTTGTCCTTTCACCAAATCCTCTCTTAAAGAAATATCAAGCTGTTGCGAAAATTGGCGCAATGATTTGCCTTATGATTCCAGCTGAGGGAATAGTGTCACTAATAATGGAGGCAGTTTTGTTGGATCACACGCATGTTTTGCAAAGACCCAGTTACGTTGCACACATGTTTTTCTGGCTCAGCTCTATGCTTACAGTACAGGACCCACCATCACAAAACTTGGCTCATTAGATTTCTCGTAAATGTTGTCTACAAGTTACAGGACCAGAAGCCAAAAGTTACGAAAAATGGATTTACAGTCTTTTGCAAATCTGGTATGGTAGTATCGCTGAACGTGCTTCAGAAATCATTAGACACATAGAGTGGACTTTTTTTATACAAGGCCTTTGACCATATCAATGCCACGCAGGCGTCCAGGTAAATAAACGGAGAGAGAATCCTGTGAGTTTTATCATTTGGGGCATAGTTCTGTGAACTGGATTGATCATTTCATGGGCATGACTGACTGTCGGGGGTACCTTCTTCACCAGAGTAAATTAACCCTAGATATCTGAAAAGTTCCATCTGCACTGTCCTGACGGATGATAATTTGATAGCTTCTTGCCCCACTTGACACCTGTCTGAGTACATCCAGTTGCCATCATGATGATGGAGTGTCAGTTTTATCTGTTACACAGCACGGTGTGTATGTGTTGATACTTGAGGCGTTCAGTCATGAATGATCACGTATCAACTAACCATGAACGGTCATATATCACTGGGACAAGTTTGTGCGGAGTGGGAGGACGTCATATATCATGTGCTAAGGCAACCTGTCGGACACAGCCGGTACAACCTGTCAAAAAGGCCGTATCCATAGCTGTCCAGCATCTGCGGAGATAACTGCTCTGCCCCACTTTGCTTGACAGTGAAAGAACACGAACAAAATAACAATATCTTTTTTAAAAATAGTTTAAACAAAAGGAGACTTTAGGGATCATCCGTGTCAGTTTTGTACATAGCCATTGGCATCTCTCACTGACAGGATCACCTTAGCAATACTGTAAGATTCAATGGCAGAAATAATTGCGCGGTCAGCAAAAATATGAATATAAAGCGAAGATATCTGCTGAATTTCCTTGTGGACACGTTCCTGAACACAGTTAGATGCTATATTAAAATTTCTTTTTGTTGATAATTTTATTCAGATTTGGCATTCACTGAGGCATTTATAGATATTAATATATAATGAAATTATATGAAAATCAGCAGGCAAAACTACATATGGCAAAAGTGAAACACGGAAAATACCACAAATGCTTTCAAAATGTTATTTTTGCCTCGGCCGGAAAAGGAATCAGTAATCGTTGCCAACATGAACAATTACATCAGGTGTGAACAGATTGAGGGATTTCCGACAGATGAAAGTTAGTTTGATGTAGAACAGATGCTGACACAAGAAAATGCAGGGTAGCAACTGAGAGTGTAAATAAATCCGCAGCTAAATGTAAAAAACTGCTGGAAACGTTACACACTGTGTTCACCTGGGAGTAAACACAGTAATCAGAGAGAGATTGTGGTCCAACAACAGAATGTCCATGTAGAACCGGATATCACAGCTGATTGTCACCAAAAAAACCGGAACTAGTGACCCAGTTATGAGATGTGCTGTACAAGGCATGAAGAAAATTTGCTTTAATTTCACCCAGCAGGGCTAGTGGTCTTCCAGTAGATACCGTGATAGGCACCATTTGAAAAAATGTTTTAGAAAATGAAAAAAGTTAGTTTCATTAATCTGCGGACAGCGAAATGCAATCTTAGAGCGAAGGTTCGTTGAGATGTGGCATTGGCAGGTCAATGAACACTGCCTGTGGGGCATACTGCTGGATACAGTCAGGTGTTCTAGTATGCTAAATGAAAAAATCAGGCAAGGCGTTCTCCTAGACGGTGTCCACTGGAGTCAGTTGAAATTATTTTTTTTATTAACGTAAAAGAAAGTGTGAGAAAACTGAATAGGGCAGAATACGATCAGAAATTTTACAAACGTTATAAAATTAGATCCAAGGGTCACACTTATTATAATTTTTATAATTCCTTAAATGAACGAATGTACCCTGTCTCACAAGACTAGGAAATCTTCTCACAGATGAAAACTATCTAAAGGTAGCACGAATGTCGATACAATGTATTTTAAGGTTAACTGAATATGGAACGAATAAACTGAATATGAAACAAACGCTATTAGATCAAAAAGGCGCGTGGTTCTGTGATACATCTTCCCGCGAGTAGCAACCAAAGAGCAATCAGAGAGCGACTGTCGACATCCAGTCGAGTGTGTGTAGGAAACAATGTTACAGCTGACGTGATCCATCACACACGAGAACTACTGACGCAATTTTCCCCCGTCATCACAGCTCCTCCTTGCATCCATGTATCCCGAAGCGTAAAGCACAGATCAGACTGTAGTCTTCGTGCTAACATATAAACGTATGTTTTATTCAGGTCCTTATCAGTCTTACTCAGCGTTCCAAGTGTTTTGTCCATGTAATTACTGGCTGATGCGGCTTTTACTCGGCCAAAAAGGAGACAGAGAGAGCGTCTACCAACGGCTTGATGGTCAGGAAAACGCCGTCATCTATCAACGCTTTCTGTCGTCCTGACTTTATTTCAGTATCGGACCAATTACGGATAAGGAAACACCTAGACAACCCAAACACTAAACCATTCAGTTTTTATTCCCTAAAATTAATGAGAATAGTGTCAGAGGCTAATGGGGGTCACAGAATAGGTAGGTGATGATGCTCTGAGCAACAGGCACACAAGGCAGGGGGGGCAGATTAGATATCAATGCTTTAAAGGCTGACAGATATGTGTCGAAACTACATATTTCGTGAAAACAGACAATAATATAACAAACCTATCCAGTTGTATGCAAAAAGACCTCGAGCAATACAGATATGAACCAGCAAACCTCCGATTGGAAGAAAATATCTCCTCAAAACCTGATGGATAATTTTGTCCAATCAAAGCACCGGTATTTCGCTTTTTCCCTTCAACAAACTCCTGTTTTTTCCCGATCTCTGTGTAGTAAGCCAGACTAGACTGGCAATGGTTGCATTTATAAAGAGACCGCTTGTGGCATGACTTTTGACCATTACTTTACGGGCTGTATCGCAGAAACGAATACTCCACAGGCAGCTCCCGGTGGATAAAAACTGCATTTCTCACAGTGCATCGTTGCATGTTGCATTTTTATCGTATTAGATACCATCGAGATAGTCACAAAAGACAGATAACGTGTCTCTTACACCCATTTATCAGCCGTCCAATCAATGGCATTCGCAAGATAGTTATTCAGTTAATAAGTATCCGTGGTCTAGCGAATGGGATCACTAACTGACTAGTTGGATTTTGTCTTTACCTCATTCCATTTATAGCATACGTGAGGTTTATGTGTAATATAACCTATCAGATAAGAATTGTCCGTGAGTGATTCCATTTTTACTAATTGAAAACACGCAGCCCACAAACTGTGTAGTTATACGACAGGCTGCCCAAACGACCAGAACAGCTACGTCAATCACTTGTCACCAAGACCCAAAATGGAGAAATCTACAAATTCTCTATCTGTTTAGTTCCATTCGAAATTTCCAAAGTTTTCTTGTGATTTCCCATAAATCATATATTTGTCTGGGGAAATCGTCGCAAAACGGCAAAAAAGTTTTCAACGCGGTTTACACCGTCTTCTCCACCTTTCATTGCGGAGAAAACTTTTCTCCGCACAGTGAAAATTTTCACGGTCCAAAGGTTTACTCCGCAGTAGAAACATTTTTGAATGTTTGCAGAAAACTTTTCTCGGCGGTAGTAAACCACGTGACACTTAGCGTCGATCTAAGATATTTACCATCTACATACCAGAGCTGTCAGACTATTATTGTGTACTCAATGATGTTCCCCTTACACAACGGTGGCTACAATTATGGTGACAGGAGACCTAGAAGACTCCCAGGGAAACCCATGAACCAACCGCAGGTTGCTGGCAGACCTTCCCACGTATAATGTATAATATCTCAGATCGAGGCTAAGTGTCACGTGACTTTCCAACCCGGAAAACGTATTCTGCCCGGTGCAGAAAGTTTTCACCCTGATGCAAAAATTTTCTACAAACATTGCATTTTTTGCTATAAATTATAAGTTTTCACAAGAAGCATATATGAATCATGGAAAATCAATGGACTTTTCCAATGTCACTAACAAGTTACCTTACAATAAGGCCGGAATTAAACACACACCTTGTTTGTTCTAGGAACTAACAGACAAACGTGTTAACCACACAGCCACGACCCGCTCCCCGGCTTTCCATTAGAAAGAGCTGGATGTCTAAACAACTGTGCTCTTTGGTACAGAAAACCAGACGTTGCCCTGACCATTATCCTGAACCATGAAAAAAACCTTCACAGCTAGTCCTGTCTAGCTAGAGCAGTTTCTGCCAGCTGATTGGACCTATACAAGTCATGGAGTAATGAGAGTGTCGAGCTGTCCACACCAAGGTGCTCATCAGTATGTGATAATGGCAAAGCCGTGAGATGGCCTGTCGTCCCGTAAGTGTTAAAGTCTCACGGCTAAAAGTAGTGTGGCAGATTGTCTCTGATTAGGCTATTTGTCCGAGGGTCCAGATGTCTACTGACCAAATTTATCATGCGTCGTCTCCAAGCCTGCTAGACGCCTTCTCATCAAAGATAACATGCATCGTCCCCAAGACAGACGGACGTCTTCTCACTAAATCTACCATGCGTCGTCCTCAGTCCAATCAGATGCTCTCTGATTTAATTCTACCTTGTATCGTTCTGACTAAATATGCCTTCCATTGTCCCCTTGCAAGCCTGAAAGTCTTAACCAAATGTATCTTGTCGACCAAATCTGTTATACATGGGAGCACGTCACCCAGGTATCTTCAAACTAAACCTAACATACTTCTCCGCCAAGGATAAAAAGTATGCACAGAGTAGCTTTAACGGGCTTACAGATAAATTATTATCTATAGAGGCTAAGCCCTAGATCCTTCCTACTGCCTGCAGCCGCATTTTATCAACATACCTTGGTGTCACTCACAGTTTGATGTTGGCATCAATAAAATATTTATTTTCGTAAAACTAAATATCTAAGCTGTTCCTTGTCCCGTGTTGTCTGGTCGCACAGCCTCTGGCAAATGCACACAGGTACGAAACTCCTCGACGGTAGATCCATTTCGAAAGTCATTCGCGCCGGAGTGGCCATGTTGACAACTACTACGTCATCGTTTTATGAGGAGGGGACGCTAGTCGAGCAGTCGGCTCTTGCCGGACTTTACCGATCGAGACTCGGGAGTAAACAACAACACCAAAGCACATGGTACATTCCGACAGTTATGGACTTGGAGATCTGTACGACATAGACACAGTTTGTACAAAACTAAAATTGCGGTACAATCTAAAAGGCGAACAGAAATAAATAATTACAGCCGTACTGAGAAACAGACAGATGTTCTTAGAGTTTTACTTCCGAGTTTCGATGCGTAAAGTCCGGCAAGACCGGAGTGCTCGACTGGCGGGGCTCCTAAAACGACGACGTGGTAGCTGTCAACATGGCCACTCCGGCGCGTATGACATTCGAAATGGATCTACCATTGTGCAATTAACATTATTTGAGAAGTATAGGAAACCAGCATTTGGTAGAAAAAGTCACGGCTAACAGACCTTAACAATAAACATTGTTATGTTATACAAATGTATGGACAGGCTTAGAGGACTGAAAAGATGTGCATCTTGATTGTTGCAGACATAAAGAGTAGCATATCTGAGAAGAATTTTCAGCTTGTGTGCTGTAAATTGTGTTAATATCACTTAGAGGGAAGGGGTAGTAATTAGAGAACTCAAGAGTCAACTCAATCCCGCGATTTATTTGATTCTGATCCGGAGTTGTAGAACCATATGAAGAGAGCTTTTTCTTCAGGAGGTAGTATTTATCAACAGAAAGTTTGCTGAAAGTGATCAACTCAAATAATGTTCTGGCATGTTCAAGCTACTGTCATAAGTTTATATTTCTGCTTGACTGTATTTTCTACCACAGGGTTTTAAGCTGCACTTCACATTTGCATGTTCGAAACCTACCCAACTGCTTTGTGGTCTAAGCTCAAGTGCCCTAAAATGCAAATTATAGGTGTCTTATATTCTCCAAACTTTATTAGGTTCTCGACAAGTTACGCTGCAGTTTCTTAAATAACATTTCCTCTGTATCCGAAGCCAAAATCGGATGACTTTGATTGCGCAAAATTGATGGCAAGCGTTTCGGTAGATGCTTTCGTTCAACCGGAGCATCCCTAGAATTTTCACATTTTCATTCCAGACCGCCTCGGTAGCTCAACGATTAGGGGATCCGCCTTGAAGTCGGGAAATCCTGGATTTTACCAAACACTGTAAAAATCAAGACCATCCAATACTGCCTCAGCAAACGTCAAATTTGAATGAAATTTTTTATTATTATTAACATCAATATTTTTTTTTGTTTTTTTTTTTCTGAATAGAGTACACAGACTGCTGGCGTTTGTTTGTAATGTAGTGTAATAATGTGTTATTTTGGTAGACCTATAAAACGGATTCACTCGGGGAAAAATCTTATCTGATAGGTCACACTACACTGGGGAGGCTATAAATAGGATCTGTTGCAGACAAATCTAACAAGTGAATCAGAGATCTCATTCGCCAGGGGAAAGATACTCGAGCTAAATGTTGAATAACCGGGTTTGGGGCGTTGTTAGGTGAATGGATGCAAGGCCCACCTGCTTATGGCTTTCAGCCTCCAATGGCTATTCAACTCATTAGTGTGTAATACGGCAAACATGCAATATGCAATATCAAAAATTAGGATAGTTTGTGTGCCTTTTGTTCAGCGAGAAGTGACCGTGCATAATTCGGCTGCGTGGCACAGACTGTAACGGCTAAAAGTCACGAACAAGTCACGCCATTTGTTGGCTCCAGGGAAAGGTACCCTTGCCATTTTAAGCTGAGTTACCACGTGGAGATAAACGAGAATCAATACATCGGGCAGATAAATCTTATCTGTGGGACGATTTTAGATAGTCTCAATAATATTGTGGAATTAGGTACACATGTTCGATCCAGTTATGCCGTAAAACATGCTAATTGGCTTCAGGGGGTTTTTGGCTTTTGTTGATTTTATGTGATGAATTCCAATCTCAATTTTTCTGCCCCAGGATTGTTGCCAGTGGACACAGAGACCGCGTTTTTATAATAAATGTAATCATTCCACAGTTCAGTATCTGTAGAATAGAATGCATATTATGTTTTACCGTCGTCAGAGAGATCGCGTGGCATTTCTCGTGACAGTACGATAATATATTGTTTAAAAAAAGCAATAAAGTGATAGCATATTCCAATAATTTCATTTGCAGTGATGGAAAACTTGATCGGTTGTCCCAGTGGATATATAGTGCGCTAGCCATAACTCATCGAAGCTGATCACTGTGATGTTAGGTCAAAGAAAATATCCATTGGCTTCCATTGAATGAGAGAATGGCTTTAGAAATGGTGCTGAATTTAAATGCAGAAAATAAATTGCTACGGTCAGCGAAATGCAAACAAGGGGTGAGGGTTCTTTGAGATTGGGAATTTAAGGCTTCTTTCTACATTACCCATGGGACAGGCTACTGAGAAGAGTCCGATGTTTTTGCGGCAATAAATAATACAATAATTTGAGGGAATTCTTTGTGACATCAAATTAAAGGAAACGGATGTGAGGGTTATATAAGTTGAAATTAGTTAGCATAAAGCATTGAAACAGAAGGTAAAAAGGGAATATTTTCAAGTGTTTGTAAAGCTGTGCGTGTTATAGCTGCTTTTAGAATCGCTGCTTTTTGATTTCTGATTATCTGTGATCGATGCTATGGAAATCCACATTAGTTGATATGTGTGATAATTGAATCAGTCATACGAGAGCTGTTCTTCCTGTATTTCAGTGTGGTGCACATGCATTAATGTGCTCAGCTCTTCACTAAACCCCTCACAATTACATCTGGCGTCCTAATGCTGCCCTCATAATGTTTCGCCTTTACGGAACAGTCACAGGTGTTTGGGGTCATTTAGTATATTGTGCACGCAGCACAAAAAACATTGGGTACCACCCTCTTGAACAATCTTGGAGAAAATTTCGAAAAATATACATTGCAAATTTTTCATTGCCCAATCGTGGTAATACGTCTCCAAGTATGAGCCGATATGCGAGAGTCTCGCATTCTCCCAACTTGACCAGTTTTTCGTCATCGTACACTCACACTATCATTACTCGGGATACGAAACCAGCTCGAGGAAGAAAATAAGAAAACCACCAGTGCTTGGGCAATTGGAAGAAATTATCGGTCTGTTGTTGGTTGAATAGCCTCATTCCATAGGTAGCGTTCGGCTACATCTGGATATGTTGTCTTGGGTGTACAAAATCGGTAGTAAAACCTGTGTGGATAAAAATACTGATGTCTCCTCTTCTCCCTTTCGTTTGTGAGTGTGTTGCTCAGAGCATCATTATCTGTCCATGCTGTAACCTCCATCAGTCGGATCCTGACGCTATTCTCGTTAATCTTTGGGGAGTAAAAACTAAATGGTTTAGTGTATGGATTGCCTTGGTGTTTTCTTACCTGTAATTAATCTGACACTGAGATAAAGTCAGGACGACAGAAAGCGTTGATAGATGACGGCGTTTTCCTGATGACCAAGCCGCCTTACATGCATGCCTGATTGCTGAGCCACAAATACTTTCTGATTATCCGCTGCAGATAACCGTCCCCACGGGGAGACAACTCTGTATCACAGACCCACACGGCTAATCCATTTAACTGCTGATTTATTTCCGCACTAAATCTTTTCTGCATCGAGATCTGTGCTTCATTAAGCTGGTGTCTGAGTGTCCATTGACACCGGATGTAGTGGCTCCGGTTACAAATATCACAATAGCCTCTAATGATGTCTATTGGGGTGTATTTTTTTATAACATTTTATTTATTTATTTATTTAGTTAGTTAGTTATTATTTCATTTGTTTTTAAAGCCGTATACATGAATCTTATAACGTTTTAATTATAATTAAAAAGTTCTTGTGCAATTTTCCGCGTTTCAGTTGTGTCACATAGTTTCTAGCCTAATGACAATTTCAATTCAGACCATCCATTACTGCCTAAATAATCGCCAAATTTGATTGAAATTATTTTTCTCTTATTTAAGTCAATATGATACGGCATCAGTTAAAAGCATCATCCCCCACAGGCGTGTCAAGACCACATCTCGCAGAACCTTTGCTCTCAGCTTGTATTTTGGCCTACGGTATATCATTCTATATTCTGCCATTGAAATCCAATAGAATTTGTGTGGTCAATCTGTTGGTACAAGATGCCGATGAATATTTTATTTGCCATAAGAGGCAGCGTCGATGATTTAGGGGAAACACATTTCTAAATGGGAAACACGATCGCCTTAAATCAACGCAAATTAAATCAATTCTATCTGGATATGCAACATATCGAGAACTGTGACGAAGTTAGATTTATTAACCAAGAAGTCTGTGTTTAGAGTGTGTTGACTGCATTCTTACCACAATCTCACAAATGTGCCTCTTGGGCAAATAATCCCATTGTCTTGATGTGCTCATATCTTCCATGCTCAGAGGGAATATGTGTACATATTTAGACTGGCTAAAATCTCCTGAAATATTCAAGTTCCCTGCATAAAATACAAATCTTTGCTGAGCTGTAGTAAGTTACCCAAAGGGACAGAAACAATTTCCCCAGAGAAATATTAATATGAGAATTTTGTTGAATATTTTTATCCCGATATAAGCAAGCAGTACTTTTTATTACATAAGTGTATACATAGGGTTACGCCGAATATATAGAGTGTGAAGAAAGAAAGAACCAAAGGGTACATAGATTTGGAGCGCGTTGGTAAAGATAAGAGGGCTTTCATCAGAGTGCTCTGTATGGTAAGACACTAGTTTTATGGTAAGAAAATAGATTTCGATCTCCACATTAATTAGCGTGCGCGACAATGCAATTCTATATTTTGTTGACGTTTTGCTGCGTTCTGTTTTAATGCGTTGATGAATTCAAATCCTTTATTTATGACCATACCGATAGTACTATGGTATAAACATGAAAACGCTTTAAACCCAGACATTGAACTAGATTCTTTCCTTGAACAGTTCCCAGTTTTATTGTACATTAGATCTGCACCTTATATAAAGGACAGGAATGAGCACGTCAGACTTCAACTATTACACATACTTCAGCGTATTGGGACTTGAAGTAATCGAGGTAATGGAGAGGATATTCGTGCTAGCGGCTTCAGGATAAAGGGAAGTACTCTGGGCTGTGATGTGTGAAGGCCTCTTTCCAGGACTGGCAGATTTCCCTGACTGATCTCAAAATTTGAGATCCTCAGCTATCAGGGGTAAAGTTTCTGGGGCATTTAGAAGCAGATAATGTTTGAGGCGATATTTACAAGGCTTTGAGGAATTAGCACTTTATTCATTGGAATCCCTATAAAGCCCACTCGCCTTCTGACTTTCATGTAGTATCATTATGCTTATGGTGTTATGTCAATTTTCTACTGACATTACAATAGATATGGTTGACACCAGACATAAACAGGATTATAATTTGCATACATTATAATGAGGTTTATGTGGGTGAACACAAACTATGTTCTTTTGTTATTTTACACACATAATATTGCACTCCCTTGTCTGATTTCATTGAATTGTATCTATTTACATATATATAATTTCGTCATTTGATACATTGACATATTTCATTGACTCGACCCAGTGACGTCTGAGTGACACATTGGTGAGGTTTCTGTGTCATGCCGTGGGGTACCGTGAGTCGGTTTTTTTTCTTCTATTCTTCTCCACTGCATCAGAAAACAGCCTGCATGCAAGATCAAGATTACTTGCTTATAATTTTCGATCCAGCCCAGCTCTCCCTTTGTTAAATTGACTTAAAAAGATATCCCATCTCCCCTAAGTTCTCTTCTTTTTGGTCATAAAGTACATTGGTCATTTTTAAAATAAGATGATGTTAACCTCAGAACTGACTTCCCTCAGCTGGCATAGCTTTGTCAGTTTTTTGTTGGTGTCAGTTTATTCCTCCGCATAAATTTATTTGTGTGAGCAACTATTTGGTAAGAGAGAAAAACGACCAGCCTGAGCTCGTTTTGATGGAGAAGAAAGAACAAAACAAACTACTCAAATGAGGTTACTGTCATTAAAATGACTAACAAAATGAAAAAGGGTGGAGATGTAATCATATTTGAATAACATAGGACGAATGAAAAATTAGCCCTCTCAATTGTGAAGTTGTGTTTTAATATTAGTTATCCATCAAAGCTAGGGGGAAATAAAATGGCTACGGATAAAAAATGGTCATCACCCCACCCAAAGTCTCTGGTCGGATGAAAGAGAACAAAGTGCGGTTTTGGCCTCATGTGTAAACCCAAATCAATCTGAAATAGGGAGCAAGAAGCACTTCTATCTACTGTGCCTTTAATATACACGTACTTATATATGGTATAATGTGACTTCAGTCATATATTCGTAATAAAAGGATTACCGGTCAAACTGCCTTCTAAAAAACTCTACAAACAACTAGAGAGCGATATGGATATCAGACCATGCTGATCTCGCTTGAAATGCGAACGAATGGTCATTACCAAGAAAAAACGAAACACTGGGGAGCAGGCAATGCTGGCCTCCCTCACATTGCTTAATAATACTAGTGAGTATTAACAAGAAACATAAAACATGATGAATGCAGGGGCATTCTGTCTAATTATTCTGTGTAATTATGTATATACAATGAGATAGCATGGTCATTTTAAGAAAATATGACAAGCAGAAAGGGAGTTAGCAATGTTGGTCTCTCTCATATTACAGAGCTCTAATATATAGACGCATGGTAGATATCGTGAGCAAGCAAAACTAACCTCTCAGGAAACACATCCTGTCGATGCTAAAAAAAGTACTATAGTGTTGAAAGTCAAGACTTCCGGTGTTTGAAAATTGTATTAATGTTTGTTTGCTATACCTATTCGTATATTACGCTGGACTGCAGATGAGTTCCATTTTCCCTTTCTTTGAATCGCTGATTCGGAGATGCCACTGGCCACAGCGCTTGTCTCAGCACAAATTCGAAAACTATGGCTTTTGTATTGTTGCGGATTAAGGCGTCCAAATCCCAGCGTGGATTTGTCTAAAATAAGAACATGTAACTGCGTTATCTGCAAAATGAAATAGTGGATTTGAGCAGCGACAAGACAAGTTAATGTAACGACTTAGAGCCAGAACTGGACACAAATTCGGACCCTGGTAATTTAACGGGTTGAAGGTTGCTATGGTTGTAATTAGTTAAAATCAAACTCATACCCCTAAACCTGCTAAGTCTTTCATGAAAGAACTGAACATCCGTCTCCTAGAGGATTTTATGTGTTCCTTAGGACTGTGACACTGAACTCACTGGCTCTGAAGAAAGCGTGAAAAGCCAACAGGAGGCATTGCCTTAAACAGCAGTTTTCTATAGAAGGACGTCAAGGGCTTGAACCAGTTTTTCAAGTATGGGTAGAGTTATCGAAAGAGGCGTATCTTAGATCGGTTTTAACTTTTGAACCCCTTTCAGTACTCTTTGTAAGGAAAAATTTTCAGCCAAATCCGGAAATCCTGAAAGTTTGTGAACAGTGTTGAGAGCTGAAATGTAGGAGCATAGTGTGCTGGACGAAAAATTTTCCGGAAACAATGAGCTAATATAGCAGGAAAAAGCATTCGTCGAAATTGGAAATATGGGTCGATACGAGGAGAAATGTGAAATGGCCCGACGATATACTGAGATCGTACTTTTGGAGTAAGATGCTCGTCGATATAGTAGTAAAGCCGTTACAGCCTGTAAATCTGTGACAGGGGTTGGAGCGAGCCATGGTCATAGACGAAGTGCCACCTGAAAATTGAAACGAGAGAGGTTGTGTGCAATAGTATTTTATTTTCCAGGAATGTGTTTTGCCCGGAAGTGTATACAGTATTGCATTGCAGCGATGGCAAGACGGGGTATTTGTTTCAAAAACACTTTTGACCTAGATCTCCAAAACCTCCATGTATTCCAGCTGCATCTGTGTACAGTAGTTGTATCGGAAGACGACCACTCACTGTATAGGAAACACGATTTTCCATTAAACATGTTCAAGACACTCAACCATGCAAATATGTCTCTTTATTCAGCCTTACATAGTGATGTGGTTTCGAGACACCAATAGTAAGGTCTGGTAAACGTCTTAAGAAAGCCCTAAGGGGTACAACAACGAAATAACAGAAATTCAAATATCCCATCAAGGATTGCAATTCATATAGAGTGATTTTTTCCTGTGCTGATATGTTCTTAAAAGACCTAAAGCATAGGACAGCTTGTCCGTTGGTAAACGGGCAACCATTTCCCTTGAATCGATTTCGATGTCGTAAATTCTGATAAGTGACTTCGATTCAACAGTCTTCGAGTGCTTATTTGGAATACCTAGCATGTTACAAAGGGTCTTAAAGCGCGCGAGGCCCTCTTTGCATTTTTGTGCACCTGGTGGGACAAAAAGAAAGAAATCGTCCAAAACGTGCGACATACCCGCGGCTTTATACTTAATCAATATGATCCACTGGAAGTAGCTGCTAAGGCTTTCGAAATCTTTACAAGATGATGCAGGGTCCGTCGGGAGGCACCGATCGTAGCAGTACTCTCCATTCCAGGTAAAACCGAGAAACTTATAATCGTGGGGGTGTATAGGGACTATATGAAATGTGTCCTCAGTGTCCGCCTTTAACATTAGATTATTTCGGCCAAGTGTTTGAACTAAGTTTATAATATTGTCTATGTATTCACAATGAAGTTTTTTGAAATCACCCGGTATACATGAGTTGATAGGCGCGAAATTCTGAGGAAATGACAAATCGATTTTCCTTTTTCTTTCTTCACAACTATACCTAAAGCCAAGCGGTGTAAACGATCAAACGGTGGACTTCATAAAGGACCTGCTACATGTTTAAGGAAAATTTCTTGTGTTAATTTCGCTTGTACAATATCAGAATGTTTTTTTGGCAGAAGCCTAGTTGCGCGGGACAGATGTCTAAATGAAAACCATTTGTGTGACCGCCAAAGACATATGTGACTTGTACAACCTTAAGCGGTGTGGGAAGCTGCACTTGTTGTTGTTTTTTTATGAGGGCATCTTGAGAAGGAGTGTTTTCCATGACATTTGAAACATTCGTGTTTGCGGATGCAGTTGTTTTTGCATTTTAGGTGCTGATAATATCCCCAACAATAACCCTCTGAAAAGTGAACTTTTGGCCTGAGATATCGACGAAAATTAGACGATGTGTTAGTCAGCGGAGTAGTGAAATTTCGTTTGGGGTCTGTTTTTAATGTACATAAGCGCCATAACTCATTGTGAACTTTTCCGCAGGTCAGTAGTTCGTAGGTGCGCAATTTTCTAAAATTCTCATCGTAGAACTTGCGACATTAAACCTGAACTACTGATTAATGAGACGGATGGTGTTTCCATACTTTATCAGACCAATAATGTGCTCAGGAAATTTTGAGCAATATATAGACATGTACATGTCAAACGTGTTGCACCACTGCCGAATATTGAAAACCGATATTTTCTGACTTTGAGAGGATACGTTTACCCCGGATTCAGAGTGTTTTAATTTTATGAAGGAGACGACCTAATTCCACATACTCATTGGAGAAAATTTTAGACTTGATTTTGGCGGGTAAGTTAAATCCTTAGTGCATGGTTGATGTGATTAGAGGAAGGCTAATAGATGACCCGGGAGCCGAACATTTAGAATGGGAAGTAGACTTACTTAGTAGAAAACTGGCCGAATCCTCCTGAGAGTATAGATCAAGGTGGCCATTTTATGAAGCGAGGACTGAGTCAGCCAGATGAGCATGTGGCAGCCAGGGGCTCTTGGGTAACTGAGGACTAGTCTTGCTGCAGCAATTTCATCACCTCTTGAGCAACCTCGGCAACGGACGGGCAAGCTACACAGACAGGAGTGGTTGTGGGATCCTCGGTTGGTCTAGTGACAGCTGGACACGGGGCATGTTTTCTTCTGTTTTTCGCCGTTTCTGCAGGATGTCGCATTGCGGTTCGGGCCCATTATTCTTTAACAAAAAGCATGCAGAAAAAAAAACGGAAGGAGATGTGCAGATATGATTCAGAAATACATGTAAAACTGCTGCAATATGTTGTAACCACCGTGTGTCTATTCACTGTGTCAGGACATACTATCCCTAAAAATACTGAGGCAGAGTGTCCGCTGAACAGAGAACGTTGTCCCTCAAAAACAATGGGGGAACCCTCTGCCCTAAAATGGGGTGCAATTTTCCTGAAAATATTGGGGTATACTCTCCCCTATAACAGGGTACACCAACCCTGAAAATGCCGGGGCACAATATCCCTTGTAACAAGGTATAATAACCCTTAAAATGTTGGGGCAAACTGTCCCCTAAATATGGAATACTGTCCCTGTGAAATAATGTTGAACACTCTCCCCTAAAATAGGGTATGTTATCCATGAAAATATTTGGGCATACCGCCCCTTAAATAACATATATTATCCCTGAAAAGATTTGATCACGCTTTCCCCTAAATAGGTTATATTATCTCTGAAATATTTGGGTTTACTGTCTTAAATAAAACATTTTCTATTTATTTTTCTATTAACCAGACATGTTGTCTGCTAGAAGCAGTCGAGACACAATCTACTAATGTTGGACATAACTGTGTCAGAAAACAGGCATATAACGATCAGACACATTATAGGCCTATCCTTCCACAACAAAAAATAATTGGTAATTTTGGAACTATATCCAACTTGAAAGACTCATTGCATGAGCAGGGCCTATAGATACCTTCATTCTTTGTGCATATTTGGCTAAGTCAGTGTCGTTTAAATGAACACCGGCTGGGCCTGATTTTATGATTTTATCTTTGATCATAATCCACGATGCTGCTAGAAGATAATACGTTTGTAATTGTCGCTTACTTTATCAACAGACGAGCGTAATATGTCATTTGTCAGATCTGCTTTAGCGTTATATTCTCACACTTAGTGGGCACGACAAGGAAAACGCCGTGCTAAGTGGCCAATGAAGATGCATTTAATTGCGGAAAAGAAATACATGAGTGATCCAAAAATAAGAATGTATGCAACCATTGCTGTTCCTACAATGTAGGCAAGTATGAATAAAGTGGCAATAAATAAAATGGAATAAATGGCCAATAAGCTGAATAAGACACAAACCTGCACCACGCTGCAAACGCCTGGAAAAGTTCCCTGGGCGGGAGATCTGAATAAAACGGCACGGTGTGCGAAATCTGAGTTCACCCCACAATCCTCTACACGACCCTCAGTCTTGTCAGTGTCACGACGGTATTCAGTTGAAGTTTGAGTAAACTTTGTACAGTATAAAGAAGGAACCAATATGGTGCACAAGCTGTTGTCTGCAGCAAGTTTCAAATCACAGGAATGTGGATGATCACTAGTGTCGTCACGCTATGATCAGGAGCGTATATCGACAGAGCATGACGTCAACATAAGACATCGTCATACCAAACCAGGCTATAGGTAATCACAATTTATGCGTGCGTAGTTACACAAATATGTTTATTTACAATAAATCTGTATTTCTTTGATTCTTGTTTCGCGTCACAATCAAGAATTCCCAACATACGATGCAGGTCAGTCTTGTGTGCGGGGAAACCGTAGTTCCCCTGTTGTGTTCTTGAGCTTTTACGCCGTAAGTAACAATTTCTCAGTCATATGAAGACGAGGAATCTTTAGAATGTATATATATATTGTGTCTTCTTGTGGCAGGGCGAGTCCATGCCGCCAAAGTTCTGCAGCCATTGGAACATCATGCCGAAGAGACCAGACATGACACTCCATCCAGTTACCTTATACTGACAACAGTTCCGTTTCCTTGTTCTAACCTCTCAGTGCGAGGCATCAACAAGTACCAATTCTAGAGTCTTTGGTATGACCTGGGATTGAAACCGGATATCCCCACCTCGACGCAGACCCTCAAACCACCAGGCCACCGAGGCGATCAGAATGAACAAATGGTCCTGAAGAAGTGGTAAGGGTCTACATGATCAAATTAGATTGATTCTGATAGTGCTGGATTACTACCATGTACCACGTTTAAAAGCCTCACTTCTTCGACACCAACTGTTGAGGCTTTGGTAAACTGACAGATTTAAGGCTAGGGAATGGTCTTTTTGGTGTTGTAAGGATGTTGCGTGTGGTCGGAAATCCCCAAGTTTGCAGCTGATCAAATGTTCAAATGAATACAGTGCGGGGTGAGTCGCAAGCCGCAGTAAATTTTCCAAATCTCTATTTTATATTTGACTGCTCGAAAAGGAAACGACTCAAAGAGATTACCAAACGTGGACTGATTATTTGAAAATCAAATAAATCAGACGCTTTCAACCAATGAAGATAGTTTCTCTAACAGCAGGGGCCGTGGTCATATTAGCCTATGCCCGAAAGGTCGACATTTGCAGGCAATCAGAAGTACTTGTGTACCCAATCCCAGCTTTGGTTTACTTACTATGTAGAGCTCAGTGAGAATCAGTATACCGGGCAAATCAGTCCCATGTATCGCACGATTCAGGCCACAATCATACCTGAGCAGAATTGAGGCCACTGGACACAGAGATCGTGCTTTTTCATTATATCTAATCATTTCATAGCTCAAAACGTGTAGAATGTCATATTAAGTTTCAACACCATCAAAGAGATCGCGAGGCATTCTTTGAAACACAGTGAAGACACTACACTTTTGAAAAATCAATAAAGTGATAGCATAATCCACTAATGTAGTTTGAAGCTATGAAAGCCTCGAGCGTTCTTCCCTTGTAGTTAGTGACAGGACTATAAATCTTCAAAGCTTATAAATGTGAGATTCAATTAAAGAAAATATTCATTGGCCCTATTGAATGAGACAACTGCCTTAGAAATCTGTTCCAAATCATAGGCAGAAAATAAATTGCTGCGGTCAGCAAAATGCAAACAGCGAGTGAGGGCTCTTGGATATTAGGGATCTTAGGTTTCTTTGTACGTTGCCCGTTGAACAGGCTACTGGGAAGAGTTTGTTGGTTTATTGCAACATTAAATAATACAGTGTTTTCAGAAATGTTTAGAAAAATTAATGGAACTGGCTCCCAGAGGTGTTTTAAGCTGAAATTATTTAGCAGAAAAGATCCGAAAAAAGGTAAAAATGGAAATATTTCCAAGTGCTTGATTAGCCATGAGTTTAACAGCATCTTTTTTACGCGCGCCTTTGGTGATATCTGATTATCTTTGACTGGTGCCCGACAAATGGACCTCAGGTGATCTGCGTGGTACATGATTGAACAAGATCAGAGTTATTCTACCTGTGTTGCAATGTTTTGTGCATAGATCAGTTCGTGCATGTCTTAGCTCACTCCCCGGATCTCTGTACGTTTCACTTCCTGATGGATCAGTAGAAGGGGTTTGAAGACTTGAAGAATATCGTGTACGTTTCAAGAGCGAGATCGAGGACCGAGAGAGGATTTCGGTGGCCTTGAACATCCTACGAATAAAGCTCGAAAAACAAATTTTACTCAATCGTGGTAACTCCTATTATCATTACCCGTCATTATTTGGTGTTTACGCATTCAGTCCATTTGCTCATTGTGTTTTGAATTCCCCAAACTTTATTAGTTTCTCGCCAAGTTACATTGAAACTACTTAAAATAACGTTTCCTCTGCATCCGAAGTGAACCAGAGATGCTTCGAGGGGGCAAAATCATCCCCAGGCTTTTCGGGCGGTGATTTCGACCAGACGGAAGGTTAACTGCCTGTCTACATCTAAACTCCATAACGTGTCTTCGGATGCAGCAGGATTTGCTTGTTGCACCATTGTCTGTTTTTTGGAGAATGGATACTTTCCACCAGCTGTCTGGATTGGAAGAATTGTTATCTAATAGCACTCCTCGGACTTGTGCCCGTGTGTCTTAGAGCATCATCACCTATCCATTTTGTGGCCTGCATCAGTCCTGATAGGCTTCCCTGATGATCAAGCCGCCCTTAGACGCACTCTCTATCGCATTTCTAACTGAGTAAAACCTGCATCAGCCCGTAATTACGCGGACTGAACAATCGACACGCTGAGCAAGATTAATCAGGCCCTGGCTAACACATACGATTACATTTTAACACGAAGATTCTCTGTAGACTAAAGCCTGGTCTCTTTGCTTTACGATTGAGTAGGTATGGATTCAGCCATGAACTGTGAGTGATGAAGTTGAGTCAGAAGTTCCGGTGTGTGGTGGCTGGCCTCTGCGGTGATATTGGGTCCTACACACACACTCGACTGTGGGTCCAAAGTTGCCTTATGTAGGCTAATAGCCAAGTTTGCTGTTTCTTTCGGTCTGTTTTGACATCGTTTTAAAAATTTCATACCATACTTTCCATTTTTGAATTTGGTCACATTTTCCTTTGTTTTGTTTTTTTGTAAATTAATTCCTGCCATCCATTACCGTATCAGAGAATACCATATCTCTGTTTTTCTGTTAGTTTAGCAAATCATCTGAATGCATAGCATCACGTCCCACGGGTAATGTTCAAGGAAATGTCATTGGAACATGTGAGAAGGTCTAGCGTCCCTCTCAATGTTCGTTCTGTCCATTCGAAGATCAAATAAATTATTTTTTTCATTTTTACATAGATTTTTAGCAACTGGTGCATTTCACTACATCCACTGGAATAGTGAGTGACATTAAAACAAATTAAATTGATATTCTTCCCGATGACTGAAAAAAGTTGCCTCTCTACTTCCTGTGAAACGTTGCCAGTCTAACCTTCATCTGCTGGATCACAAATGTCCTATGGTTTCACGAATATTCCTAAGTTCAGTAAATTGATTAAGTGGGTAATTTTTTTTTTTTTTGGCTGAAGTCCGACATGGAGAGTTTGCACAAAATAGTCAAACACTACCTAAGTGTAATCTTTATTAACAAAAACTTTAAGTAAGCAAACTTAAGAAGTTTCACGAACTCTGCCCATGTGTTACATTAAGCTGGCTTTTATCTGTGAGAAATTTCCCAATCTGCTCAAAATCGACAATTCTGATATCGCATCGGGCCTAGTTTTATAACACTTTGAAAGTTCTTGTTTTATTTTCTCGATTTTAATTTGACAAATTTTCTGCTGCCAATTGAGTTTCGTTTAATTTAAAGTCATGCGATTATTTACTGCTTCATCGAATAACAAATCCGAACAGCGCCAACGCCTGAAATGAAATAATGATTCGCCCTAAGTGACAGTTTGTTTTCTGCCTTTGAATTCTGCAGGATTTCTAAAGCCATTGCACCAGTCACAGATGCAAGTGAATGTTTTGTTTGTCCTTGGATCAGAGTCATGATTTATGGTAAACACTTTCTAATGAAATAGGAGCATCGCGAGCCTTTCATTAACGCAAAATAAATTAAAAATCCTTTCGTTGCATGTGGCGGAGTTCACTGAAACATCACGTGGCCTCTAGTGTGACATAAAAACAAATTACGCTGACATGCTACAGGTAGTGAAGTGTGGAGAAATTAGATTTATGGAATGCCAGAGCCATATTTAGAGTTGGTCGCGTGTCTTGACTTCTCGAGGTCCATATTTACAGTTGGGATGCGGGTGTCTTGACATCTGGGGTTGTGTGTCACTTGACTTCTCGAGGTCCATATTTAGAGTGGCATTGCGTGTGACAACAAACTTTCTTCTGCGCCTATTATCTTATTTCCCTACTTCCGTATCTCTGCCAACCCACGACTGAATATGTGGACAGCATTCCAGTCTACCTGAGACAATTTAAACCGTTATGAAATGTTAAACTTGTCTACAAAAATTAATCTATGCTGATCTGTAGTAAATTAGCCAAAGTGAAAGCGACATTTTCCCTTGAGATCACACAAGGAGAAATATTTATTGGCAAGTTTGTTTAAGTCTCTTCCACTGAGACATTATTTTATTGCGTGCAGAAAGAGTATAAACAAGAATGCAAATTCATAACAAAGGCCGTCAAGGAATGGTCAGTATTTTTGACACATTTAACTGTTTATCGAATTTGAGACAGGATAAGATCGCAAAACTGGAGCGATGCTCCACCCTATAAACAAGAATGGCAAAAAGCATCTCATGGACATTGCTGGCACTTGCCCAGCCGTTTAACAGCTGTTAGACTATATTATTTTTCGGATGACAATAATAATATTGTACACCATAACAAAAATATCGGTGTTTCACAATATAGTTGGATATGATCGATGTTACCGGTACAAATCCCCTCACAATGTCACTCACATCCAAATCTCATTTATAGTCGTGAAATATCACTTTGGATCACAAATGTTAGCCGATTGGCTACTTACGGTGTCGGGCATACTCCAGAAAGAAATTCTGGAAATGTTTTGCTAACATTTTCTGAAAAAGAAAAAAAAAACGAAAATTGAGATTTTGTTCCTGTACTTCTATTGTTAAGCAACGTTTTGCATCATCAGCTATACCCCCCCCCCCCCGACATTAGATGACTATGGATACGGCTTCTATGACAAGTTAGTCCATGTTTGTACTGGCTGTGTCTGGCAGGTTGCCTTACCACATCATCTCTGACCTCTTCTCTCCGCTTAAACCTGTCATAGTGATATATTTCCGTTCATGGTTAGTTGATACGTGAGTTGTCAGGCGAGACAAGATGCTGTCAAATTATCACTATTCTGGACAGTCCAGATTGTAAGTGGTGAGATGTGCTTACTATACCCATGCGAAGAAGACAGACATGAAGGTCAGTTACATCCAGGAAATGATCAATGCGTTTCATAGCACTTTGGAGGAAAATATAGACCTCCCGTAATTATCTCTCTGCTTATTTACGTGGATTCTTGTGTGGCATTGATATTATTGAAGGCATTCTTTATTTATTTATTTAATCGAAACCCACGACCATCTGCAAGTCGTTAGCAGGCATTTCCACGTGCCAGCCATACACTTTCACACCATAGAGCTGCACTCCCAGCTCACACCGACCGCATATTTTGAAGGCATTGTTATATTAAATAATCAACACTTGGTGCCTTATCACTAACACTTCTCACCGGTGTCACTCAGAACATCTAGAAGGTAAGCAAACGTTCAGGTTTTGGGCACAAACGTATCCTCGTGTTCCCCTTGCCGAGCCCCGTGTAACGTTTCTACATGCTCCATGCCACACAGTATCATGAGGATTATGTTGAATCACTGAGCTCAGGGTACGTATAAATTTGTTTTCTTTGCCAAACTAGATGTTTTGGATTGGAACACGTCACTCCGACGAAAAACATATTCATATGATCGATTCTAACCAAACTGAATCAAACCGCCTCCGGCCAATTTCAGAAAACCTATCGGTTTGAAACAAAGCGCAAATTAATACTCTAATATCCTTAAGGACCTTGATTTTTACTTTCGAGAACGGATTTCAACGGGAAAAACTATGTATGTGAGATATCTTGTTTGAGGCAGACACGATAAGCTTTTAATACCGTCAGGACCGTTAACAGCAGGTTTGTCCCGCGGCCATTTTCCTGGTGTTTTGTCCAGGACAGCAACCTAAGACTTCGAGAAATGTCAAGAATTCGGCTGCTCACCAGAGTTTACCAAAGCCTCGCAGATATCGTCTCCAATACATCCTGGTCCAAGAGGCACTGTAGAGTTTGCATCTATGATCCTCGGGTTACACCCTTGAGCATCGCAAACATTGAAAACAACAAAGTGAGAACATCTGTGTGTACGGATTTTACATGAATAGAGCAGACGGAATTCTATTCATGTGCATCATTATCTTTCAGGTATGAGCCCAGTCTAATTTCTGGTCTGTCATTCCGAGTTTTCCGAGCATTTTTTTTGGACCGGACATAGTCTACACCATAGCCAATGCCCTGACACGATGGTTAGGAATGGTCCGAAGTCCCAGTTTGCAGTGCTCTAGATTTGAGGTTTGACGAGTCTTAACCGATAAGAAACTGATCAGCTGATAAAGTTGTGCTTAACTTCTTTTCTATCCCATACATGGAAATACATACGCCTTGTACAGTATCTAACATGAAAAGAGAAGCAAAAGGACTCTAGTTGGAAGGTGAAGCTCAAAACTTTTATGACGGTGTTACAGCATTCCAATTCAATATAATCCCTTCTGGGAGCCATTGCTAAAACTTTTACCTCAGTTAAACTGTATTCAGCCGTCATGCGTTCTCATAAATGTAGTGATGGTATAATTACCCAAGAATAGAAAGTAATTTTTTCATCTACTTCTTCCGGTAGTTATTTCGGTGTTCAACACTTACATACACGCGATTTTGTAAACCCGACCATTATGTGTTTTGCTTGCAACCACTGAATTGTCTTCAACCGTTGAGTTAATTTTTCAATAAACAACAGACATTCCTCAAACGGCTACGAGATTAAATGGATCCAGTTTATTTACAAAAAGATCCACTGGAGAATGGTTTAATGGATTAAATTTCCTTCTAACAGCCCTTTTACATGAAATTAATACTGTTTGATAATCCACGGAAGATTGTGGAGCTTTCAGATCTGAATGTGGTCATAAAACTATGCATAAACGCAGTAATACTTTTTCACAGCTTCCAGTTTTACAGCTTCACAGCTAGCAAAGCATGCAAGCCGCATTACAGAACACCTGCGAATACACCATAATACATCGACTTAAGTTTCGAACATCTAAACGTGAAGTGAAGCTTAAACCCTAAAGGCGTGGACGGTATAACCAAACAGATATGAATGCTCAAGGCACAAATTGTTAGCCGATTGAGTAACTCTTTGTTATTAAGTGGTTTGGATGAAAAGCAAAATGCCGAAACCTAATTCGCATGGCACGATATGGCTAAAACTTTCAGCTGCTGTCTTTCGGCAAAGATTGTCGGGATGAAGCCCTCTTAGTATTGTTCTGCACCAGTGGCTCAGAGTCGTGACTGAGTAGACTTTTAAGTCCCCTAATTACTGTGTCTTCTCTCTACGTGATATTAAGATAATTTACAGCACTGATCCGCACCAGGGTGCTTTCCTGACCGTGGGCTTTCGAATTTGATTTGCCAGAATGCTGAAGCTTTCCTCATTCAAATTAATGTAAATTGTTGGTATGTTGGACGTGCAAAAATATTACATGCGGCTACAGTTCTGTTTGATCAGTCTGGTTAGGGAAGGCTTTATTGTTTGTTTGTTCCCGTGTCCTGATGCTGTTATTAATAGGTCAGTGGTATGCTATATTTCCTTCGCGGAGAAATACGTTAGGATGGGTTTGAAGACACCTGAGCATTGTGCTATCATGTACAACAGGTTTGGTCGAAAAGAATAGATTAGGTGAAAACTGTCTGGCTGGTATGAGGACAATTGAAGGCATATTTAGTCAGAACGATGCAAGGTAGATTTAATCAGAAAGCTTCTGGATCGTTGAAGGACGATGCGTTGTAGATTTGGTGAGAAATCGTCTGACTGGCTTAGGGACGATACATGGTAACTTTGGTGAGAAAGTGTCTGGTTGGCTTAGAGATGATGCATGGTAGATTGGTGAGAACGATAGGAGATAAATTTGGTACACTACCTTTAGCCGTGAGACATTAATACCATCATGTATTAACCAGCATTTTAGTGTGGACGGCTTGTTGCATGTATTACCGCACAACTTGTACAGGTCCAACCAGCTGGTAGAAGTTACTCTAGATGGAAAAAATCTGTCAGTAAATCATGCAAGACGAACTGTGAGATGATGGTGATGATGATTTGTCTGGATGGCGGCTCCATTCTGGTGAATGATGTGCGCCAAAGCTAAAAGTACATTAGATCTAAATATTGGGTGATACTGTACTAACAAAAAACATACCTTATACACACCCATACATCTTATACCCATAAAAAAATTTATGTCAAGCAGATATGAACGTTACACAAATGGTAACGTCATGCAACCGAAAGCATCATGCAAGTAGGGACATCTCAGAGATAGAGGGGAAAAAACGGCTGATAGAAGCTACTTCTATAGCTGGACAGAAACGGTCATTAAACCGTGCAAGAATAGCTGTGAGAGAAATGAAGTTTTTAACTGCTCAGGATAATGGTGAGGACACGGAACGTAAGAACACAGTTGTTTAGACATCCTGATCCTTCTATTAGAAAGCCGGATAGCGGGTAGAGGCTGTGTGGTTAGCATGTTTGTCTGTTAGTCGCTACGACACACAAGGTGAGGGCTTGATTCCGACCTTAAAGGAAGGGAAATTATGAGTTCTCCACATGTATATATATATACTTTTTTCTTCTGGTATTCTAGCCGAGTCAGTGTCTGACTTAGATTTTGACTTTACTGTTATGCAGTCGATCGTTCTCGAGGCTTCTGTGGTCATGAGTTTCATGTAATTGTACATACAGTGTACATTCTGGAAAGATGAATCCATATTGTAAAAAGGTTTACGATTAAACTATCCAGAATTTATTTTGCCTTAGTCTATGAACAGGACAGACGAAGTTAGAAGTTTCGCAGTCATTTACTCAAGTCCATCTGAGGGCAGTCATATTTACTTACGTCCACTTGAGGATTTCGAGATTTATTGGAGTTCGGCTGTCACTCCATCTAACATACATCATTTTGTACTCCATTATTCGGCGCATAGCATTTTGTGAGCTTGTGTTTCGCAACCTGCTATTTTGTTTGAGACATTATTTTGGAGCTTGTATCTCTCATTGTCTCTTTGTGCGAATACATACATTTCATCCCAGTTCACCCTAAAAGTGACTTTGTGTATACTTCTCAGAACTGAAGCACACATCGCCAGCTATCATCAACCCTTCCGTCCAGGAAAGTTGCGCCTTGCCGGCGAATTGGATATATACTATCGTCGGCCTATGCCCTGCCCACTACTGTTTGTCACTTACAGGACTGTCAGACTTCGATTCGAGAGTTCCAAACAACTGTGGAATCTATATTTACGTGGATTGACTCGCCTTTGGAAGCCTGAATATTCCATCCCCTTGGCTCTGTCCGGTTTCCTCCCACCATAATACTGGCCGTCGTAGTATAAGTGAGATATTCTTGAGCACGGCGTAAAACACCAATCAAATAAATAAATAAATATAATGCATATCATGTTTTAACTTCTTCAGAGAGATCGTATGGTATTTTTCAGACAGACAGACGGTAATGTAGCTTTTTTCATAAAATAAAAATTAATGTGATAGAATATTCTAATAATTTCATTTGCAGTGATAAAAAAAACCTTTGATCGGCGCTCCCAAGGGACACTTGGTGCGCTAACTACAACACATTCAGGCTGATGGATGTGATGCTAGGTAAAAGAAAATACTCATTGGCTCGCTGTGAATGAGAGAAATACTGTTGCATTCAAAGGCAGAAAATAAATTTCTGCGGTCAGCAAAATGCAAACAGCGAGTGAGGGTTTCCTGGGAATGGGGATTTAAGGCTTCTTTGTACATTAACCATGAGACAGGCTGATGGGAAGCACTCGATGCTTTATTGGAACAATAAATAATACATTATTTCCAGAAATACTATGAAATATAAATGGAACTGGATGCGAAGGCGGCTATAAGTTTAAATTAGTGAGCAAAAAACGTCTGAAGGTGAGAAGGCAATATTTGTAAGTCTTCGTAAAGGTATATGCTTGACAGCTGCTTTTTTACTCGCTGCTCTGTTGATCGTTGATTATCTTTGGTGCAAAAGAAATCGACATCAGTTGGTCGATACGTGAAAACGAGAGTTGCTCTGTCTGTATTACAGTGTTCAGCATATACATCATTCTGTTCAGCTCTTCCCTCAACCCCTCGGGTCTACACGTGACTTCCTCATTACGATGGTGGCGTTGGCATCATTCAAACAAAATTAAAGAATTCAAATGATTTTTTCACGCTCAAATGAGCCAGTACTTAAGCATTCAATGTATTTGTCCCATGGTGTCTTGTATTCTCCAAACTTTTGTTACTTTCTCGTCGCGTTACACTGGAATTTCTTAAAATCATCATTCCTCTGCATCCCGAAGCAAGCTCGGGGAAAAATATAAAGCGAAGCACCCGTGCTTCGACTGGGAACAATTATCCGTTGGGTTTTCGGGAAATAGTTTCCGTCTAATCGAAAATTCGCCAGTTCACATCTTCTTTCCGCGAGCTTGATTCCCATACAGCTAAATATGCTTGTTGTATCATTATCTGTTTTCACAAAATCGCTAGATTCGACCAAGCTGTCAGCATTGGAGTCATTGACATCTCATCTTTCCGCTTCTCGCTTGTGGGCGTGTTGGTCAGAGAATTATCAACTATCTATTCGGTGACACCCATTAGTCTCTGACACTATTCTCCTTAATTTTAGGGAATGGAAATTGAATGGTTTAGTGTTTGAAGTGTTTTTGTGTTTTCTTATTCTTAATTGGGATAAACTGAGATAAATTCAGGACGACAGAAAACGTTGATAGATGACTGGGTTTTCCTGATGGCTAAACAGCCCTAGACGCGTTTTCTATCTCTCTTCTGACCGAGTAAAACCCGCATCAGCCAGTAATTACGTGGACTAAACAGTCGACAATCTGAGCATGATTGATCAGGGCCTGACTAAAACATACGTCTACATGTTAGCAAGAAGATTCTATGTCGACTACAGCCTGATGTCTTTGCTTTACACTTAGGGAGATACGGATGCACAGAGAAACTGTGATGGGCGGGAAGGTGAGTTAGTAATTCCGGTGTGTGGTTAGCTGTAAGATAGGTACCTACACAGACTTGACTCCTGGTCCACACTCACTCTCTGGTTGTTCTTTGATTGCTACTCGCGAGAAGACATCCTGTATCAAAGAGACACTCGGCTTTCCATCTAACAGCTTTCGTTCCATATTCCGTTTTTAACTTTAAAATATATTGTATCGAGTTCCTTGCTGCGGTTAGATAACTTTTATTTGCGAAGAATTTTCCTAGTCGTGTGACACCGAATGCATTGGTTCGTGTTAGCAATTATCAAATAGCCAAATTTGATCCTTGAGTCTATTTTTCTAAAGTTTCCCATTGTACTTTCCCCTCTTCAGTTTTGTCACGGTTTCTTTGCTGTATGGAAAAAAACATTTCAACTCCAGTCAGCCACAAATTTACCAGTCGCGATGAAGTGTTCAAAGAAGGGCCAAAACCACATCTGAAAAACCTTCGCTTGAAGGTTGCATTTTCACTTTCCGTAGATCACTGAAATTAATTCTTTCATATTCGGAAAGATTTTTTCAGACGGTGCATATCACGGTATCTACTCGAGCATGGCTAGCGTCTGTGGGTGATATTTAAACAAATTGCCTTCATGCGTTTAACAGCAATTAACATAATTGAGTCACTAGTTGTAATATCGGGTCCTACGTAGACACTGTTCGCCCACAATCGCTCTTTGACTACAGGCAGTAGATGAGCGACTCGTGGGAAATCAGTGTGTATCACAGATCCAGCAGCCTTATCCATTTAAGTCTCGATATTTAGCTTCTACCTTAAATTTTATTGTATTTGTACTCAATCAGGCTAGCTTTCATCTGTCATAATTTTTTCACTCTACTCACACCTGTTGTAATGGTTAGTGTTGGCAACCATCAAAATAATAAATAATTATTGACGCCTTTTCCGACCGGGTCTATTAATGCAGTCTTTTTAAAGTTTTTGCGGTATTTTCAGTGTTTCAGTTTTGCCATATTTGGTTTTGCCTATTGATTTTAATTTAATTTCAACTCATTTCCTCTATTAATGCCTCAGCGAATGCGAAATCCGAAGACAATTATTCACAAAAAGCAATATAATAAAGCATCTAATTGAGTCCCACGGGTAATTTGCAAGGAACCTTCGATTTATAATTTGCTCTTTACTGACCGCTGCAATATATTTCTGTCATTGAGTCCTACAATATTTCTAAGACCTAAACTAAACTAAATAGGTTGTGTTTGTTCCGAATTCTGTTTCTAGATGTGCAGCACCATTTGTTTATGCAAAGGTGTTATATGCTGAACATGGTGTGACACAGTGCTGTGTGCACATTATTTATTTATTTATTTGATTGGTGTTTTGCGGCCAGCATTATGGTGGGAGGAAAATCCCCGGCCATCCGTAGGTTGCTGGCAGACCTTCCACGTACGTCCTGAGAGGAAGCCAGCATGGGCCGGACTTGAACTCACAGCGAACGCATTGGTGGGAGGCTTTCTGGGTCATTGCGTTCCAGCTTCTGTGCTGTAAATTGTCCTAATATAACATGGAGACAAGAGGTGGTAATTAGGACGCACTATTTCAGACAAAATAAGGGTAGGAAAGCAATTACTGCTGCTTTCCTACCCTTATTTGGTCTGAAATAGTGCGTCGTCGTTTCATTTTTACTACACTGCATGATTTCTTTGGTCTTTGGAATTTGGTTGGCCAGTGGGGAAAGCTTTTCTCAATCAGACTTATGGGTATTCTTGGTATTCTCGACGTGTAAAAACGGTACATAGGACCACCATTCTCTTTGAAATATCAAACTGGTTAGAAGTGGCCTTACTTGTCCCTGTGTGTGATGATGATGTTATCAGTAGGCATTTGGGATGCTGCTTTACTTTTGTGGAGGACTGGTTTGAAGACACATGGATGTTGTGCTATCGTGTACGAAAGATTTGGCTGCCAAGATAGATTTGGTTACAAATGTTTGGTAGGCAGAGGGACAATGTAATTCATATTTAGTCAGAACAATGCAATGTAGATTTAATCAGAAACCGTCTGCCTGGTTTGACGATGTATGGTAGACGTGGTGAGAAGATGGCTCACTGGCTTATAGGCGATGCATGGTCACTTTGGTGAGAAGATGTCCGACTGGCTTGAGGACGATGCATGGTAGATGTGGTGAGAACAATGCAAAATAAATTTGGTCAGTAGACATCTAGTCTGTCGGACAAATAGCTCAATCAGACAATCTGCCGCACAACTTTTAGCCATGACGCTTTAATACTGAGGCAGAGGACCTCCGTGGCTCTGTTGGTTTGCGCGCTAGAGCAGCGTAATGACCCAGAAGCCTCCCAACAATGCGGTCGCTGTGAGTTCGTCCTGCGGATGGTCGTGGGTTTCCCCAGGGGTCTGCCAGGTTTCCTCCCAGTATAAGTGAAATATTCTTGAGTACGGCGTAAAATACCAATCAAATAAACGCTTCACCATTATCATGTATTGATGAGCGCGTTACTCTCATTACGCCATGATTTGTATAGGTCCAATTAGCTGGTAGACGCTACTCTAGATGGACAGAATCAACTTTTATGCCGTGCAGGGTAAGTTGTAGGAGACTGAAGTTTGTTCAAGGTTGAGGATAATGGCCTGAACATAGGCGCTTCGACTTGCAGACCTTTGTTTCGGAAAGCCACGTAGCGGGTATAGCTGAGTGGTCAACACGTTGTCATTCGTTGGCATGGACACAAGAAGTGAGCGTTTAATTGGGGCCTTAGATAGGGAATTTGTTGATTCTCTCTCGCTTACTGTTCGTGTAGCCTAAAGTGACTAAAAGATGCACATGATCCTCCTGTGGCGCTTTGCAGGGGCTAACGTTCATTGATGTCCATTTGGATTCCAATACTATGGTGTTTATCTCTGTAGGTCTATGTCACAATTGGGAATTAACCTGGATACGTAGGTTTTCTCCACTCATAAAAGTGTCACCAAAAATAAAACTTTTTCGAAAATTAAACAATAAAATAAGTCCTTAGGAAAGTCGGACAAGTGCTATTCCATTCTATACTATAATGTTTCCCATAAACGGATATAGACCAAACCTGTTTTTGTGCAGAGAAATGAATCGCCGCATATCTTTAAATTACATACATTTGGTGGGTTTGCTTTATACGTTACATGTTTTTGAGGGATTTAGAGGAAAGGAAACATGTTTCATATCCAGAGAAAAAAGGTTTATATCAAAATTTCATGATACGTTTCACCAATTTTAATGTTAAGTGTAGGTACTTGTTTGTTCCTAGAGCATGTTGAATGAAATGAATTACATTCAATAACTAACACCGAATATATCTACCTATGTATCCGAGTTATGGCGGATTGGTGCGTCCCTAGTTGAGCAGGGAAATTGGTTTCATTTAAAGCATGTACTAGCATATTGTGACTTTAGGTGAATGAAGGCACAGGAAGAAAAGTCATCAGGAGATTATCCTGTAGTAAATGTTATGAATTCTAGTCTACGAATAAGTGTGTTAAGTTTTTGGTTCTATGCTTTAATTGCATGTAGCTGATTCTGCTCAACCGGGAACATCGCTGCTCTGGTTAAAACGTAGCAGTCACATTTATAGTTTTATCCAGATACATCAGTCCAACATGCACTTGTGTTTTTGTCAGATAATAACAAATTAGTGATTGTAACCCTGCAATATTGTGGAAAACAATGGTATGGATGACGTAACTGGTTTAATGCAGTTACGTATAACTGATGTATATCATTCTAACCTCGATCGGAACTGGTATCTAATTTTATTTTCAGGTATCGAACTTACATTCAAAATAAATTTGTTTTCCAAGATCTAATAAGATTTTTTCAATGACAGTCACCCTTTTGACTTATACTACATTGTTAACGGTAAAACTGGCAGTTTGCCGAGCATCACATACAAGAAAACGTAATCAAATGAACAGAGGTGTAAGGGTTTCCGGCATACATAAGGTGCCCTTGTCATGTCTTTCTACAATGGATAAACGTTTGTCATCCATAACCATCCTTCGATAGAAAGAGTGAATACATCACATGGCCTCAGAGACCCATCAGTGGATCGCCATTTCATCAGTCTAGAGCTGATGAAGCTCACAATGAATGGGCAATCTAACAACAACCCGGAGTCTTTGTTACAAGCGGAAGTGTAAGGAATGTTAACAATAAATTTGCGGATGTCTTATGGTGTACATGGTGTGTATTTGAACACGTTAACAAGTACATGGTTAAGTCGATCCCAGAGTGAAATCTGGGTTACTGGTGCAAGGTACCACTATCGGAGAGGAAGACAGGCTTCGTAACACTGGACATATTAAGGCGAACTTTAAAAGAAAGAGCTTTACCTATGGTTGAATGAAAGATCTAAATTTTCTGAAGGAAGTACCTGTTATTTGAGTATTTAATAGTTAAACATCCAAGACTGAGAAGCTTTTTCAGGCCATTTTACAGATTGCTTAGATTTGTAAAGTAGCTGTTCTCTCTTTGAAGGTAAAAATATCATGTAGATAACGTAATGGAGGGCTTCAGTTCAGCTCTAGTTCTGATGATAGTGAATGCAACTTTGGCTTACAAGGCTACCAGTTTGAATCGCAGAGGAGTGAGGCTGAGAACACTAGTTGGACTGACCACGCATCAAGCTCAAGTGAGTGGGAACCGGGATTTCTGGCTTTGACAGGGGCAATCTGTGAAAGGACAGGTTGCGCTCTCTGCCTTCAGGACATTGCAATTCAGACACATTTTGGCAAAGTACAGCCACGCATGTAGACATGATGTGGCCCTCTAGAACATTTCAAAGTCTAAAACCTAAAAGTCACGATTATCACGATGTACGAGCTGAGACAGGAAATGCACTTTAATTAAATGGTAGGAGTAAAACCTTAAGCACAGTGACGTCACAATGAATATTCAAGAGGAGGAAAGGAGGATTTTCATTGGGCATGCCTAAAACATGGCGGGTCTCTCTATGTGCCCCGAATAGGTGGATTTTGTAAAAAATGACGCTTTTTAAAACAGATTGTCTCTTTCACGAAAAAAAAATAGTATTCCACACAGTTTGTATAGCTCTTTTCATTTAAGGTGTTGGTTCTATAAATGTGTTCTTTTCTTTTAAGTTTAAAACAGAGAATGCGATAGAATTCTGACTGATTTGCAGCACGATTTCTATATCTCATGATTACATGATTCTGTTACCAGTCGGGTGTGGGAGCACTCCCTGGCCGAGGGAGCCAGCTCGCCAGCCGTGCGTAATGACCCAGATATCTATCACGAATGCGGTGGCTCTGACTTCTAGTCCAGCTCATGCTGACTTCCTCTCCGTCTCCTCCTGTGGATGGTCGTGGCTTTCCCCCGGCCCCTCCCGCTCTGGCTGGCGTCGTGTGAGTGAAATATTCTTGAGCACGGCATAAAACAGCAATCAAATAAATAGATTAATCTACTACCAGTCTAAAAAAATGAAGCATTGTTTTGTCGTTAAATTTACTCATATCAAGTTAACAGGGGCGTCCAAAAATACACGCTTCAAGTGAATCATCTTAATGTCCATTTCATTAATTCAGTAATTCCAAATGAACAGATCTTCATCTTTTTATCTAATAACGATGGATTTGAAGAATGTCTGAACAGAGACTGGCATTTTCCACTCTGTTGTTTAGGCAGAGACAGCTGAGAGCTCTTATTCACTTGTCTGTCTTCTATTGCGCTTAAAGTTCAACTGAGACAAATGGGTCCGTTCATGCGAAAGGGTCTGTCCATGACATCTGCTTCTGTTCCAGCTTTGTATATGACAAGAAATCCAGTCGGTTTGAACACCGTTTGGTTTGGTGTGTACTTTCATATAATCCAGCCGTTTTGGTTATACGTACTCGCTGGTCGAGTTTTTGTACGATATTTAGGGGTCCACGCCATCAAATGGACAGAGTTTAATGTAAGATGTCCGCAAAATAAAGTATCTCCGAATTACACTGGTCGAAGTTCCATCATACGGATTTGCCTGAAGCCAACGAAGAATAATATTTCCTGCAGCTGCGCGCAAATCTGTATAGTGATAAATATCCAGTAATATGACCACACAATTAAGCTACACACAAAGTCCGCCCTGCCGTACTCAAGGTTATTTCACTCACACGACGGTGCACAGCATTATGGTGGCAGGAAACCAGGCAATACCCGGAGGAAACCCATGACCATTAGCAGGATACTGGCGGACTTTTCCACCTACGATCGGAGAGAAAGCCTGGACTTCAACTCACAGTGACCGTACAGCTCCTGGATTACTGCGCTGCGCTAGCACAGGATATCGGCCAAGGAAGCCCCCGGCAGCCAGCTACATGGTGGGAGGAAACAGTTCCTTGCCTGGCTAAAGACCCGATGGATTAACCTATTCACGAACACAAGTACCATTTAAAACATTCCAATGTAATCCTGAATAAGTTGTGCGATTTGCCTATTTCGTGATCACGTGGCACGAAAAACAAAATATGCAATTACTAAAGTCTAACCAGCCCCTTATACCTGAATAAACAGTCCGGGCTTTAGATACAGAATGCCGTTGTACTGTTTCATTTCGGCATGAACTAAGAGACCGATAATATAAGGTAATTACCAGGTATACACTGGTAGCTAAACTTCATTATTGTAGTTTTGGGAAGGCCTCTGGGCCCTCTACTTGATTAGCAGGCTTGTCTATACTTTCTGAACAACCGGGAGGTTTACGGGAGACTAGTGGAGAATATCGCCAAGACACACAAGATACACCGACTTGGAGATAACCAGAACCAACCAGAGTCACGTGCACTGGTCATACACGAATGAGTTAAATCAAAGCGCGAAGTGAGCGGCACATGCTCTTTGAGGAGTATTTTGTTTGAAAATCAGTTTTCGCACCATTTTTTTAAGCACTTTGAATGACAGCGTCCCCCTAGCAGGGTGCCAGAGGTGACAAATGGTTATTGACCAAAACCTGCAGAAAAGACGTGTCCACGCGTGAAGCCTGCAAGAAACTGAGTAAACATGAACCGACGTTCTGACATTGCCTTAGACTTTGATTGTTGATATACTTTGATATGGGTACAGTAATGCAGGTCACAGCGTCGGTTTTTCTCTTTCGTCTTTGAAATTTTTTAAATTGTAAGCCATATGTATTTGTTGGCCTTAAACTTAAAGATTTATTTTCTCCTTTTAAAGCCTACCTATAATCTCTGCTAGAAAATTTTTAAAAGAAAGGTAAATTGAAGAGCTGACTCTTTGCTTTAACTTGGGTGACTGAGACTCAGATCTGCATTAGTGGCGCATCTGATATTTATCCTGGTGAGATGAAGAAATCCTGTCATTACACCGTGTACGCGCAGGTGAAAGTATGTCAGTACCCTTCTGATGGTCGTGGGTTTCCCCGGGCTCTGTTCGGTTTCCTCCCACCATAATGTTGGCCGCCGCCGTCGTATGTGAAATATAGCCGGCGTAAATCACTAACCAAATCAACAAATATAAGGATGCGTGAGCCCCTACAGGTCCAATTACTGAAAATGTCGGTTGAAATTCTTACTGAACTGAAGGACATTAACGAAACATGAAGAGTTTGCTCTTGCATCCATCTGCCAGTGTACTGAATATCATTAACAAGCTACAGCGCACTGCAGAGCAGATGTGCTTTTACAGTTTGACATAGAAACTTTCATTGTTCCACATTGCTAAGTCAGCATAATAGCTACAAACTTCAAAGACAAATTCCTTTCATGCTATGAAATCAACTGGTGCAATCATGAGTCCTCTGACACCGTAACGAAAAGGGATAAGTCCAATACAGGCTTTTGCAATGGCTTTTAATTCACGAATTCAGATCGTTTATGTTGGTATTCGTATTGCTGAGTTTGGGGAAAAGATCAGGATGTACAGTTAGTTATGGTAATTGTTCACCATATAAGGAGAACGATTGTTTAGTATGCCAGTGTAAAGTTTACATATGCGAGACAAACACTCCTTTATTAGGTCCATTCCTAGTCAAGTTGTAAAATCCATTGAGAGCCTTTGATTCAACAAGACACCCTGTACTGTCATTTCAGGTTGGTTTAGCCAGTTAACGACAGCATAGTTGTCCAGTACCTAACGGGGATCGATGTTTCTTAGAGCCTGGGTTCAGATTCCTCCGATGGGTGATATAGACAAATGCTGTTTGAAAGCAAGTATCTCTTGACAACTTTGTATGCTCTGATAGGTTACTGAAGATATCCCGATTTGAAATCACACCGCTACGCAGTAAAATGCTAGGTTTAAATATGTATATGTGAGTTAAAATAAAAAAACAGGGAAACTTTTTATGCCAAAAAGTTGAGAAAGAAAATTAGTTTGAGGAAAGACTTTTCCAGCTTAAGTGTCAGCCTGTTTTACACAAGCATGTTTTTTTCACATCGGCTGACGTTTGCTTCATTGTTGGACTTGTGTTTTTGGAACGCCTAGGTTCGCAGTGAAAGACTGCAGAGAAATTGTCTTTGCTTTAGAAACAATTTATAGTTGCAGAGGTTATGTGAATATTTCATGTTACATTTCCAGGAGATGAATCTTATTTAAGGACAGAATGTGACCTGAATTAAGTCATATTGAATAAAAACTCAAATATGTTGTACTCTCGAGTTGACAAGGAGTGGATAGGTTACTGTTACCCATTGTACTTTACTGACAAACAAAACTGATCTAAAATTTAGTTGTGCATTGAGGTGGACGACATCTGGCACACTATACTATGTCACCAAATGGTCCACAGTGTACCAAGAATGTCAATCGATATACTGACTGGATTACTGGGACGAATTCTGGTGGTTAGGGTTTGTCCTCTCTGGCATAGGCTCTGTAGAAATACTCCTGTAAACAGGACTATTATGTACAGCCTCGAAGACGAAAATGGTCAATGAAGATATCAGACATGAGAATTATTGCTGGAATAGAATGCAATACCACTTTGAGCCCTGTGACTGCACACCTGCTTGCCATCTGCCCACACGGGTGAGATAACTCGGGCAAACATGCCGAGAAGGCTTTCACTGTGCATTATATGCAGTCGATCCAGATGGTCGATGCAGATGCCAGACGTCAAGTTATTGCTAGAATAGAATTTAGATCCACTATCGGTGGTTTAAGATGTTGCCTGTGGTTGGGGCATTAGCCAGAACGTTTGCCGAGGGACTGCTTGGCATACTGTGGCTGCAAATATGCTCGTCATCAATATACGTCCATATGGACGAGATTACTCCGACAAAACTTGTCGAGAGTACAAAGGTTTTTACTTCATTTTGGGGGAGGAAATTTTTCCATCGGTGGGTCCAGTTGCCAGAACATTTGCCCGACTATTTAGAGCACTATGACAGTTTTGGTGATAAGATAATTCTTTACCTGGCGGGAGCAACAAAAACTGTGGCAACCACAGTGGAATGTCTTTGCTTTACTCCCGACCACTTAACGTATCACAGCCTTGTTTACTTCTTTGTTCAACATGTTTGGCTTACCTTCAGTTTCACCTTGTTTAGGTCATGTAATGTACTTAATTTGCATTCATTGAGTAGTTACATAAGAAGTGTGATAATCATATCATCTTAAAACTGTAAAATATTTCTGACACATTACTTTCTCGATTCTGTTATTTGCAGAAGTGACTGTGGTCATTAGTCCACCTATTATAGGCATTTTTCTTCTCTTTTGACATTACTGTGTGAGAAAGATTCATTTTGTAGTCTTAAAACACAAAAAACAGCTTATATATATTTTTTCCTTAAATGAATCTCGCGTGCGTTGATGAGTGGAACGGTACATTACTTACTTATCTTGACACAGCATAGAAAGGTATGGCTAGAATTAACCAAATATTGCGTTGCTGGGTATTTCATATCGCAACTATTTAAACAAAAAGACATTATCTCAGTAAAAGATTGAAAAAGACGTTTGCGTTTTAAAAAAAGTTCTCAACTACAATGCTTTGTCATTATTTTCTTGAATTCAACAACAAAGGTCTGAAACTGCGCAAAACTAAAAGTATCGTCTGAATTTAGAAAACCATTCATGACAATTACACAAATGGCATGCAGATTTGCCCTATCTATATTTTCTCGGTTCAATGTATATGATACCTTGCAGTCTACCGCCGAAGTGCAGGGTATTCCTTTTTATTTTATAACATTTTTTGTTCTTTTTTCTTACCATGACGTCAACATCGGGACACAGGTAACAGTAAAATACGGTCATAGCGTTTACCCAGTCAACGCTGTTGGATAGCAGAATTAGTTTGTGTTTTCTTTGTTATTTAGATTTTGGTTTTGCTCTCACAAGAACAAAGTTAATACATTTTTTATACCACCAAATCTTGAAAACTATGATGACACAGTCGATCATAGTCATGAATTTTTGCATTCATATTATTCAAGGATATACATTTCCCAACTTCTTTGGTGGGCAAGTCTAAGGGTACCACTATCGAAGAGGAGAAATGATAAACAAATGGCTTGTTCAAGATCAAACAAAGAAGCACGATGACGCTTGAATAACTTCAATACATACATTTGAACAAAATATATGTATTTTTGTTATACAACTGTCACTAATGTACAAAATAATACAGATAATTACAAAATTATATAGTTGCTTACTGATGATATATTCCAAATCCTGATGGAATATGTGCTAAAAAGTGCTAAAACAATGGAGAAATATGGAGACATTATCGAATGACGTGAAAGACGAGTTCCAATAAGTCCCAAAAACTTCCATGGAACGTCAGTAAATATCATTGCCCTGAAGTGGACATGCGTAAAAGACTGCAAGCTTTACAACTTCGTCGCTCATATTTATAGACTAACGTAAAGAAAATTCTGGATGGTTTGATCGTAAACAGTTTTACAACACGGGTACATCTTTCCAGAAGGTACGCTCTATTTACAATAACACGAATGTAAGGGTACCACTATCGGAGAGGGAAAATGATAACTAAATGGCACAAAAAAAGAAACACGAAGACGCTCGAATAAGTTCAGTACATATATTGTTTTGTTGCATATATATAACAGAATACACAAATAGATAACTGACAACAACATAGAAAAACAATACAGATAATGATTATATATATATATATATATATAGTGTCTTACTAGTGGCAGCGTTCAAATCCGGAGGGAATATTCCGGCTTCCAGGGCAAGTAAATCCACGCAAATTGAGAATTGAGAATTCCCCAGCCGAAGGATGACAGTCCTGTGGTGACGATCAGCAATGACCACGGAACGCCGACTATAGTATATACCTCACTCCCCGGAAAGGTGCAACTTTCCTGAGCAAACAAGTTGATAATAGCGTCCTTGGGGTCCGGCTGGAATTGTGACAAGCTCATAAAAGTTCTACGTACGGCAAAAGGGTACAAAATGACAAATTGTCGAATGGTATGCGAACCGATATCTCCAAATCCCACAAAAATCCATCTAAGCGAATGAGACTATAACTACGACTGCTCACAAGTGGACATACCTAAAATGACGGCGAGCTCTTCCACTTCGTCGCTCATATTTATATACTGCCCTGAAGAAAATTTTGGACGGTTTGTTGGTAAACAATGTTTACAATGTGTGTAATCTTTCCAGAATGTACGCTGTATATACAATGACACGAAACTAATAAACACAGAAGCCTCGAGAATCCGCGACCGAACCACAATGTAGGCTACAACGTACATAAAAAAGAAGATGTAGGTCAGACATATACCCGGTTAGCGAGAAAACAAAAAGCAATCCAAAATCTCAAGGACGGGGTTCGTAACACGAAAGTGATAAACACAGAAGCCTCGAGAACACGCAACGGAATTCCAGTGCAGGCTGTAACGTATACAGTTGTGAAAATCTAGACCAGACACTGACCTGATTAGCGCATAAAAAAAAATACACTGCAATATTCCAGATGACGGGGTTTACAACACAAGTTTTTAGCTTCTTTATTAAGTAGTTTAAATAGCATGTTACTGTCCCTGGTAATATGAACTTGAGGGACATTCCAAACTTCTGTGGGTTCAAGAAATAAAGAAAAAAACCTTTTTGTAAATGTCAATAAGGCAACAATTACTGAGCGCCCCAAACTTTTACCAGGGTAACATATCAACACCAGTGTGAAAAGGTGTTATTAATGTTGAACCAATTTTAACAAGGATTTCATATAATCTGATATACAGGTTCGTCTTGCGCACAGACGGTGTAACGTATACCTCAAATGTAGCCGTCATGACGACACCTATTGTCGAGATACGAAGCCCTAGTGGTTACGTTTGACATCATGTTATGCCCTTTTTGTTGTTCAGAGGTCTGTGTCACACTGACGAAATCTGACAGCAGTTTCCATCTCTTGATTAGTTTATTACAGGTCTGAAAGGTCAATAACCGTCTTATCTGCGAAATCATGACTCGGATAAATATTCATGTCCCGCCTCACGAGAAGCATCCTGGCACGAGGACACGCGAGACAGCCGACAACGGTGGCATTAACGTTACCTTTGGCTCTGATCATTAACGCGTTCAGAGGAACGCAGGCAATACATATCTGTAATTAACCCATGGAAATTGGTTGCACTTTTGAAGACCGTGTGTGACGTGGACACGAACGTCCAGTTTCATGAAGCCTACTTAGTCTTAAGTAGCCCTGAGCTGAGTGGACTTCATATCTCTGCAACATGGATTGTCATGGCAGTTAAGGGAATACTTATCTAAGTGAGCGTCCTGAAATCGGACCCTGATAGGTAGGTTGCAGGCACCACGGCTGAATTCAAAGAACTGCCTTGTGTTCTTTTCCCGGTATAAATTCGCCTCACATCCAGGTTAATCAATTTCTTATTCTGAACATGTATACCATAATACCTTCATGAAGAAGAAGAAACAAATTAAACTGGTTATATCTTTTTTCGCCCATGCATGGTATCCGGAAGAGAATCTAGGACATGGAAGTGAAATGAAGGGCAGATTAGAGAAAGAATTGAGAAAGGAGATTTTTTTCAAATTGAGGAAGGTACAACTGCGGCATCAGTTTATCGGATACACTGTTCAAACTATAAAGAATCATGGCTAATAAACAGGAAAATTACTGTGAATGAGATGGAAGATTTGTACAATCTATACGATGGCGTGAGCGATCGATTACATGTCCTATACAAGAAACGTATCAACATAACGCCATCGTTAATTGCATTTAGCCAGCAGGTTTGTTGAACACGTAGATCTTCCAGCCTTAAGCTAATGATAAAGACATTTCAAAAACTGTGATCGAAGTTGGTTACACCAAAATTAATCGAATGTCACCGTTTTAATCTTTTGCTTTACTAACATGACCTAATCACGCATTGTAGGCTATCAGGCGCATCTGATTTATCGTATTAACTCGACAGAGCGAAAAGTAACATAGCTGATTAGTCGTCTGGCATTGTCTCAGATTACCAAAGACAGGCAGCTAAACAACTTTCTCCCCAAGTCAGGATAGTTGCACAAGTGGTATATTTTGAGACTTTGTGGAATCTACTGTTACCAGCTTGGAAGAAGTAAATGCTCCCTTGAGAGGTGAACGTAGTTTAGCTTTGTAAGGGATATTCTGAGAATCAGCAGACACAGAAACTTATTTTCAAACTATGTAACATAAATCTCGATTGGACGTCCTCTGGAAACTTGGTAACATGGTCAGTGTCTCGGCGTGCTCAGTGATGCGTGAATACCATATGAAGTGTGAATCTGCATGTATATAGCTATATTAAATGTCATCCACTAGCCGCTAATTGGCAAATGTGCCAATTTCTTGTTTGACAGCATTCTTATTCAGTTACTCCCTTGTTGACCATTCGCCTAACAATGGGTAAGGCCAAAATGCCTGGTCATAATCTATCGGCCATCTCGTTTGTCATGTCTCCGGGATGAGATCTGACGTGCTGGACAAAACAATACATCCTCATTGGCCGACGCGGGTCGCAAACGAATCAGATTTGTTGTGAGCCGAGGGACTGAACTACACATCTTGGCCTTATGTGTACATAAATCACCAATGACCAGCTATCAGATTTAAGTTATAAATGCCGCTGCAGGAGGGTCAGTTAGGGTCAGACGAAGCAGACTCTGGGACAGTGATGCGCCATTAATATCACTTGACACGATAAGGAATGAACCAAAAGTGATTTGCCCGGCGAGATGGTTCTTGTTTGCGGCTTATAGCCAAAAGCCAAAAGAAGTGTGGAATTTTTTTTTTCGAAAATGCGCAAGTAACTCTTATTTGATTGGTGTTTTAAAATATTTCACCTATACGACCGCAGCCAGCATTATGGTTGGAGGAAACCGGTCAGAATCCGGAAGGGAGGCGGGGAGCAATTCAAGACCAGACCGCAGTTTGCTTGCAGACCTTCTCATGTACGGCCGGATAGAAAGCCAGCATAAACTGGACGAACTCACAGCGACACGCATTGGTGAGATGCACCAATGCTAACCCCTTGGCCACGGAGGACCCCTAAAATATTTTACAATGAAGGTTGCTGTTCACCTTAAATGCGCACCGCAAAGGTTGACTGAACCGTACTGAAGTGTCACTTTGGCATGTTTGGCCAGATCGGTTCGGCTCCATCTGTACCCACATTTAAAACCACTACATGTGAAGAAGAATCTTCTTTCCAGCCGGCCCAGTTTTGATTGAATTCAACTCTGTATGTATGTATGTCTGCATGGGTTTCACTACTCAATAATTTTCAACTTTTCAGTTATATGACCAGGAGGAGTGCCTAGAATGTTTATATGTCATGGCGAGTCCATGCCGCCAAAGTGCTGCCGCTACTGGAACATCATGCCGAAGACATCACACATGACACGACCTCAGTCCTGTTTCCTTGCTCTGACCTCTCAGTGCTGAGCTCCAAGCGAGGCAGCAACAAGTACCATTTCTGAAGTCTTTGGTATGACCAGATTGATCCCGAATCTGCCGACTCTGAGATATTAGTTTGGCCTTTAAGAGATCAAAACTTAAATATTCTTTATGAAGCAAATTATAGAAATGCTGGATACACTGAGTTGGCCGAAATTGTACTACCACAGCAAAGCATCAGCATGCAAATTTGTCCATTTGAGGCATATATTAACTTGGATTACAAGTTAGGCTAAAGCCCGAAATAGCTTGTGAAACGCGTACCTAAATTTGACTTCCATATGCAAGCTAACTGTTGCAGTATCCTTACTGTACTGTACTCTACCACCGTCTTCGTTGTGACGCAATAGGATCACGTCAAGAAAATATTTCAAAGAAACACTTTGTCTCTTAAGTAACCAGTAAGTTTCCATTAGGGCCGAATATTTTACGTGCGTCTGATGACAGATACAGTTCCAGTCTGAACATGTATACAAACAGATTTCCACATTGTTGTCATCCACTTCATGATGACAAAGAACGCACTCCTGAACTGGTATAATCGTACAAGTGTGTGTACACTGTCAGCTACCTCTGTGTTTTTAGGTGGCCAAAGAATACAAACAGTAAGGAAGCCCACAATGATCATAACTTTAGCGAGGCGAACAATGAATTCCAATCACCGTAAACGTGTTCGTCATCTTGGGGAAACCCTTTCGATATAAGATTTTGTCACGTAAGTAAATACACTGACACTTCTAACTTCTACATTTGACAGCTGAAACTGGTAGAAACATGAAGTGTAACATATTTGTTAGTTATATCTGACATTGTATGAACTGTGACATGTCCATACAATTTGTAACACGTAAGTATCATTAATTATTTGATTCCAATTGCAGTGTCACGGGAAGGGATTGAACGTGACTGATCATGCAATCAAGCAACTCTGTGAGAGGCCCGACGGTGCTATGGCAGTGAGCCTCCGGTGAATACATAATTAAGTTCAGACTCCTCGTAACTTGCACCCCTCGGATAAATGTACTCATTGTTCAGCTTCGGATGTTGGCGAAAAGCGAGACTTGCCACTGTGCAATCTTTAGCCAGTGGCATCAGGTTTATAAGAGAAATCGTTACGCCTCTTCTGATTAAGTTACGTTCTATTCTACAGATCTCACAGAACCTAAAGCCGAGGCATGAAGTCCTATAATAAGGCTCTCTTGGCGGACCATTTTATTCGTGGAAATTCACGAAATATTAGTATAGGCTTCAAATGACTCTAACTGGGTGCCTTCAGCCTTTGAGGCAGGTCAGATTCCTCGTACTGTGGCGGGTCCACAAAGGCACTGGTAAGATGCAATCAAACATGATTATGAAGTCAGTATTTTTTCTAAACATTACAGAAACTTTAAAATGAGCGAACAGAAATAGCATGTCTTAAAAAGATATCTCATCCAAAAAAGACAGTCGAATCACCTCAGATCACGTATAAGCAAAACGCATGTTATGTTATAGATCAAAAGACTGTTACGCCCCAAAGCAAATAAGCAGAAGAGAACAAACGACGTCATAGACTAATGAAAAAATCGTAATAGCATAAGATGAAACCTTACAAGGGTCAGCATTATGGAGCGACGTCTCTCATAAGTTTACATGTCTAATACGTATTTTTAAAACACACATTTAAAATTCTCTACTGCAAGGTGCTCAATTCAATAATAAACAAGGAGTTGTGTCAGAGCAACATAAAATATATAAAATATTGATTTGTAATGTGTCTAGGATTTAACCATAATGATGGCGCTAATCTCCAGATAATGACTGAATTGGTTCAGTCAGTGTCAGTAAAAAATGTAATCGCGATCTGGAAACATTTATTCAGAAGACCATGAAGCTTCATACCTCCATTATAGTAAGACCTAGTCCATGGTATATATGTGAAATAATTTCTTGATGACTCCTTTGCAAGCAAGGACAATGGACACGGTATTTGCAGAAAATGGCGGCATCATTGTGTAACTGAAGAGGTTTTTGCTTCCAACAAAATATATACAAAAATGATTCAATAAGATTCTGTAGCATTAAGCCCATTTACATTAGGTGTTAAGAGGAAGAAGGAAGAGGACCCAAATTTTGTAGTACAGGTACAAGTGAAGAAGACATTTAACATCATTGTGACGTGCGGACCAGTGCGGGTATACCGTAAATGTGTGTGCTATACCGATTACAGATAAACAAAAGAACTTTCTGAGACTGCTGACTGAATTAGGATTGAACGAGGTTTAAATTGCTTGAACCAAGTTTTGATAATAGTTGAGATTTCCTACTCTTTTGTTGTGAGCTTCTAGCTGTTAATATCAGTGAAACTTGGCAAAAACTATGTAAATTCCATTTGCTAAACTTTCTTTAAAAGTCACTAAGGCAAACATATCCCATTGAAATCCGGGGGAGACAGGTTTCGCAGATGAGAGTGAAAGATCAGTGTTAAAGCCTCATTCCCAAAACAAGCAACTGTCTTGTCAGGTTTACATAAACCGTCCTGCATCCACCCCATGGTTTACGATGAACTAAGAACACTGAAAAACAAGCAGCCGGGGTTATCTTATTCCCTGCAAAAAGTGTGGCTGACCACCGGGAATGTTTAGGAGTCAGGCGGGCCAAAGCTAGTCCGGTCTAGATAGCTGGGGTCAATTTGTATGGCCTGCATCAATTTGCATTAGGTTAAGGTTACTGTAGAGTCTGGCAGTCACCAGTATTGGGTAAATGTCAAGCTGTGGAGATTTCTTGTACATAATACGAGGGCCGTCATGTCACAGGCTACTCTCTCCCATTCCTCAAACATTTTCCAGGAGCCAGGTCTGTTCCCATAGCCGTACAAAGGAGCGGTGAAACGTATCCCCGAAGTCTGTGACTGTCTCCTTTGGTAAGCTATCCAAGGTTGACCACCATTTTCTCAAAATAAATCAGCTCGTATACAGGTACTAGCGTCCTATCGCCATAGAAACAGTGTTTAGGGGGCACTTGCTTATGGGACAATATTTTTCTCTGTTTCGTTGTAACCACAAGTAATGGACTTCTTTTCAATCATTATTTGTAATAGTTTATACCTGAAAAATTACCTTGCAGTACCTCAAAGCACTTCAGAGATACAGCCAATCCCTACCCGTCCCCACAGTTTTCTGTGCTCCTGAATCTTGGATACAAAATCGAATTAATGTTTTTTATACCTTTAGGACCACATGACCGGAAGTTTCCATCTAAGCCCTCCAGCCCCTTGTTGTCTTGCCGTTTTTAAGTTATTTTATTTGGCTTTGATTTAAGATGATCGCTTCACCCATTTTGGAACGTGTTTCCCATATATCATCGAAGCTGCGTTACTGTCAATAAAAATATTCGCTGACATCCTTTGCTGACGGAATGCCCTCATCAGTTCTGTTGGATTCAAAGGCCGAAAATAAATTGTTAAGGTCGGGAAAAGTACAAGCTGAGAGCGAAGGTGCTTTCAGATGTGGCTTTGAGGCTTCTGCGCACATTACCCCAGGGACATGATGCCGGGCACTATCAGGTGCTTTTTCATATTGATTTTAATAATAATGAAATAATTTCATTCAAATTTGGTGTTTGTTGAAGCAATATTGGAAAGGTCGAAATTGAAATTAAATACCAACAGCCAGAAAAATATGTGACAAAATTGAAACACCTAAAATACGTTCAGAACGCTGTAATACAGGCAGAATAACTTACGGATCAATTCTCACTCAGATCACCTGATGTCGATTTCTCATACTGTGGCCAAAGATATTCAGAGACCAACAGAGCAGCGCGTTTAAAGAAGCTACCGTCAAACACATAGCTATTCAGGCACTTACAAATATTAGCAATGTTTAAACTTCTGTGCGAATGTTTTATGCTATCTAATTTCAACTTATAACACCTCTCGCACCAAGTTCCATAAATGTTTTATAGAATTTTTAGAAATAATGTATTATTTATTGATGCAATAAACCCTCGAAACCATCCCCGTGGGGTGTCCTACGGGTAATGTACAAAGAAACCTTAAATCCCCAATCTCAACGATTCCTCACTCCATGTTTGCATTTTGTTGACCGTGTCAATTTATTTTCTGCTTTTGAATGCAATAGCATTTCCAAGGCTGTTCTTTCAATGAGTGGCACCTCATGAATAATTTCTTTGTCCTAACATGACATTGATCAGCATTATGATGGGAGAAACCCACGACCATCCGCAGGTTGCTAGCGGAACTTTCCACGTATGGCCTGAAAGGTCGATGATTTATGGCCAGTGCACTATTATATCTGACCAGCGATGGAGGTTTTTACCACTGCAAATTAAATTACTGGAATACACTACCACTTCATTGATTTTTTTGAAATGATATATTTTCATAGCATCTCAGGAAATGACTAACGATCTCTTTGAAGGTGTTGAATCATGATATAGTAATATCCAAAATGTATTGAACTGTCGAATGATTAGGTGTAACATAAGAACAAGAGCCCTGTGTCTTCTGACCAGTTCCAATCGGAAAAGATTGTGACTTGAATTCGTCAGCTGTCTCCTAAGTTTTACTGGCTAATTCTCTCGAAGGACTTAGATGTGTACCCAATTCCACAATATTAGGGGCTAACTGCTACCGCCTGTTATACAGGAGTTATCTGCCCGGCACATTAATTCTCACTGTTAGTCTTAAACTGACAATGGCTACATGCATTTCTCAAGAGACCTTCCATGGCATGACTTTTGGCCGTTACTTTATACCCTCTGTCACACAGACGAATTTGTTTGATGTAGACATTCACGGGGGCCTCCGTGGCCGAGAGAATTAGTGAAATATTCTTGAGTACGGCGTAAAACTCCAATCAAATGAAATCAAATCAATTTAGGCAAACGCATAACACTCGGAACCTAAGAATGGGCTTTCCAGGTCTCTCGGTACTAATTGTTAATAGCGCATGAGTAACTCACAGAAAGTAGATGTTGACAATAGTCAAACATAACAGAAAACAGTGTACAGGTGGGCCTTACAGCCACTCAACATGAGCGCACGCAGCATTTAGCTCAAGTGCACGTAGCCTGACTACATTCAAAAAGTGCTTGTAGCATTTTCGTTGTATTACATACTATCTAGTTTGATAGCACTGAAATATAAAGAAACAACAACAAAGATAGTAAAATCATTACAGCGACGGCAGTGTGATTCTTTGCAAATGGCTTACGCCGTACTAGAGAATATTTCACAGAATGGTAACTCGATGGCAAATGGTTATCGGTGAAATCAGGCCTCCTTTCAGTTTACCTCAGTTGGGACATTATTATGACTGTTCGCGTGAATATATTTAAGGTTTTGCGCCTTAAACGGTGCTTTGCATCGTGATGGAATTATAATTAGGTAACTTAGGCAGACAGTGGTAAACAGGTGGGACTTACAACCAATCATCGAACCGGGTCCCCAAAGAAAGTTTTCTACATTTAGTTTAAGTATATGTAGCTTAGCTACGCGGGCAACACGCACAATGGTTGTACATTTACTCGTAAAAATACATTTGTATCAGGCTCAAACATGTCTTGGAGCGAATGATTACCTAATTACAGGTGTCCAGGTTAAGAAAATCAAGTGTTTTGTGAAGATAAAACATGTGAAATTGAGATCGAAATCAAACTACTCAAGAATTGTCGATTACATGACGGCGGTCAGGTTGATGACTTATGGAAAACTCGGAAGGGTCGGAGAAAACTGCCGATGATAAACCTTTTGACCCACAGGCCGCGGACCCACAGACCTCCGCGGCCAAGAGGGTTAGCGTGTGCCAGAGCGGCGTAGTGACCCAGGTGCCGACAAGTTCAAATCCTCCTCATCCTGTCTTCCTCTCCGGCCGCAAGTGGGAAGGTCCGCCAGCAACTTGCTGGCGATCGTGGGTTTCTCCCGAGCTCTGTTCGATTTCCTCCCACCATAATGCTGACCCCAGTCGTATATGTGAAATACTCTTGAATACGCCATAAAACACTATTAAAGTAAATAAATAAATAAATAAATAAATAAAGGCTCAATTGAAGGTACGAGAGCTTGATTCGAACACACGACCTCAATGATCACATTCCTGAACCCTCTAACCAAGTGAGAGATCTCAAAGGGTCAGGCAAATATTTCAAATATTGTGGACAAAAGAATATTATTCCCGCCTTCAGTGAAAACGTTTTTTCATACTGTGATGGAGAAAACGTAATCTCAGTTAACAAGCACTGGGCATCTCGGCAGATGAACAAAACAAATATTGCGCTCTAGTTCGAATGGTGCCCGTATAAAACAAATACTCATATGCAATTCATGTCAGAATTTCAATAACTGAAAGATTCAGATAGAAAAATCTTCACAGTGAGGAAATTAAGATTAGTGAGTTTGCATTTTGCTTGCATGAACGGAAAGAAAGGAAACGTTAACTTCTGTTTACGATTATACTTTTTGGACAGAAAAGGAATGGAAGTAATCTAACCATGACTCATGGTGTTAAAGAAACTCTTCACACTAGCTGCTAACGTCCAGTTTACGTCATTTTGAGGTAATTTGTCGTCCGGTGGTAATCCTTCTGTCTTATTTGAATATCGACTATGGAAACATAAAATGGAGACTTGGAGAATTTACTGCGGTTTGTCCTTCAGCGCACACCCTAACGTTTTTAAATCAGCTTCAGACCTAGGGATTTCCCACGACACGCAACATGCCAACACAGAAAAATAGATCATTTTATAGTTTAAAACCTATCAATAGATCTAAGGCTCGTAAGTCGCTGTAACCGGTAGCAATCATATGCAGTGTAATTTCAGCAGAAAAACACCATAAGACCATATTACAGTGATAAATCAGAAGGTTAGAGAACCTTATCGGACTCTCCTATAAGTGAAGTGCTGTTCCCTCAAAAGCGTGTAAATATCGTCTCAAACACAACCTGTTTCTTAATGCCCCGTGGTCTTTACCTATGATGGCTGAGGAACTGAAAGCACCCCAATGTATCAGAAACTTTGAGAACATTCAGGCCAGTGTGTTGGCAGATAATATACAGGAAAGGCCTAATCTTTCCGCTCGCTCTTTCCCGGGCTGGCAAAATCAGTCTAATTTCTGTTCTGCCATTCTCAGCTTCGTCGCCTGTTCAGCTCTGACTACTTTTATCGACGAGACGTCATGTACATCACAGCCCAAGGTGCTTCCCTTCGCCCTGAAGTCTCTAACACGAATATCCTCCCCATTACCTCGATTACATCAAGTCCCAATACGCTGAGTTATGTGTACCAGCTGAAGTCAGACGTGCAATGAGTGAAGAAACTTTATAGCTGTGAACGCTGTGTTTCTGCTCATTCCCCTTCTTTATATAAGGTGTAGATCTAATGTACAATAAAACTGTTCACTATTTCAGGTAATCTAGTTCAGTCGAGATTCACATACATTATTACGTTTCCACCAAAGCGCTGTCTGTAGTCAGAAATAAAGCATTTAAATCCGACTAATATAATTTAATCGTCACACATAAATGGAGCGATTGAAATCTGTTTTCTTGCAATGGGGAATTCTTAAAACTCCTTCGGCCTTTAACATCGACATCCAAACCTATGTTTTTGTTTCTTCAGGGAATGCAAATTGTGCTCGTGCAGAACACATTTAGGCCCGCACTGCAGCATTATAGCAGAGAAAAATTATGCGATTTAGACCTCTTTGTTTATGTCATGCAGAATCCATTATTACTTTAACGATATCATTTGTTTTTATCGAGACTTTTCAAAATCCTGCGCGTAACGCGATTCACTGGCCGAGTGGTTAGCGTACTGGTTCATCACAACCACGAAAGAACCTCTTAACAATGTGTCTCTGTGAGTTAAAATCAATCTCACGCTGGCTTCCTAACCGATCTGACGTGGAAAGGTCTGGCAGCAACCTGCGAATGGTCGCGGGTTTCCGTGATTTTCTCCCACCATTCTGCTATAAATAAATGAATGGCCTGCGAAACATTTCGTTTTACGTCAACCACTCAATAAACATCACCTATTCCCAAGATGGCACCACAATCAAACTGATCAACTTTACTCCCAAAGCTATCATTTTTGGAGTTTCTTCGTGGACTATGTTTACCTCTAACAGCTCTTCTGCATTAATACATCTTTGGTAATAGATTACAAATTGTTCATTGGCTATGGAAATGCAAGTTTTCACTTTGTTGTAATGGGTGTTACGTAACACTCGGCCTACAGACTCTTCATAAATCCATCCCAGCATATCAGTAAAACGCAAATTGTGTGCAAAGCAATCAAGAGGTTACAACTTTGATGCTATTTTTACGAATGTAAGATTCAACGAAAAGACTGCAAAATAATCCAATTCTTTCTTCTTTCTGTCAGACAGCATCATCACAACAAAACTGTTACTCTAGGCTTTTATGCCCTAACGTTGTGACCCAGACAAGCGGTGTTGAGCACTGTCGATATGATCACAGACTCCATTGTGATGACTGGTGAGCTATCAGCCACTATTATTATCATCTTTTAGTGATGACCGTAATCGTCTGGATCACTCGCTACCCTCGTTTCGCCAGAACTTGTCTGCGTCCAATCAACTGCTCAACAAATACAGACCCTCTCATTTGCGGCATCATTTTCTGCATGGGGTACTAGTCTTTTATGCCATGGGATTAATTTGTCATACTACCATGTATGGTATATGTTCCAGTCGATTTTCAGATATACAAGCAGCACGTAGATATATGAGAAAGTGAGATTTGTTCACGATGTTCAAAACGCACCATAAAAACTACAATGTGGAAGCGCAGGTTGTCTAGGTATAAAATCCACTGCAGGTAATACATGTATGCCTGACTACAGTCCATCTGTGTTTGATGTTTCATTTCTTGAAAACTTTACCATGACCTGATGCTTAATGTACTATATCCTGAATGCTGTGGCATGATCTAGGGCTTAATGTATCATTCCCTGAATGTTGTGCCATGATCTGGGGCTTAATGTAATTTCATTAATGCTGTTGCCAAGGTGAACATTTAAAACTTATCATTATATATTTTCACAATGGTTATCCATGTCGAAATAACGTATAAACCCTATAAATAATGACGGCGTTTTACAGTTTGGCAAAGAGATGATAACACTTTTTTTAAAAATCGATTCTACTCATAACATTACCCCTTTGAGAGAAGACGATATCTGGACAAAGACAGTTGCGGTATCAATGACTGCTGAGATCATAAAAATGTGATGTGTACAAACTGGTCTGGTCGTCAATCAACACTGTGATGTCTCAGAGAACCTGGTGATAACACAGAAATGATATATAACTCCGTCTTCAAATCCGCTAAGTATAAAGCCGTCACTTCCTGGCCCTCATTCTGCATCCGTTATCCAAACATCACAGTGCAAGCTCATCTTGAATAAAGTACTCCATTTTAAAGCCATCATTGTGGGTGAATGGGATGAAGCACCCTACAAGTTTGTTAAATTCAGGCTTTGGATGGGAAATAGACTCAGCTCTCAAACCGAACAAACATTACCCCGAGTAAAACCAAATGAAAGAAGCAACTTCTCACCAAAAAAGCATCTGTCGAAAAAACAGCCTTTCGCATCTGGAACGACGAGTCAAAGCATAGCGTATATGGAGGAGGATGGAGATATATTGGAAGTCATTTCGGACGTCACAGCGAGGCTAGAGACTGAGAAACGTGATCTAGCCAATTCCTTGTACTCAAAATTATTCCCCCCTGTTTGAGTTGCCCTTGTTTTTCCCTTCTTTCGACCGCGCGTATTTTTCGGGAGCTGCTTGACATTCTGTTTGGGCGATGATCATTTAGTTTGCTGTGTTCATTTGGGAGAGTGTGTATAGGTTTGGTAATTGCTTTCTTGATTTGGGAAAAGTTATTCGGTTAGGTCGATGATTAGTTGGGTGGTAGATGGTTATTTGGTTGGGAGATAGCTGTTTCATTTGGTAGATGGTTATTTGGTTGGGAGATAGCTGTTCATTTGGTAGATGGTTATTTGGTTGGGAGATAGCTGTTTCATTTGGTGGATGGTTATTTGTTTGGGAGATAGCTGTTTCATTTGGTAGATGGTTATTTGGTTGGGAGATAGCTGTTTCATTTGGTGGATGGTTATTTGTTTGGGAGATAGCTGTTTCATTTGGTAGATGGTTATTTGGTTGGGAGATAGCTGTTTCATTTGGTAGATGGTTATTTGGTTGGGAGATAGCTGTTTCATTTGGGAGATGGTTATTACGGTTTAGAATTCGTAACTTTGATATTGTTGCCTTCCACATAACGCCCTACTTAATACTGTTTCAGTTATACCATGGCCATCATCTTTGTGGGTGGAAGAATCCTTCGACCTCTGCCATGCAGACGAACATGGGTTGCCTAAAGACAGTTTTTACCCAAGTCCGCCTTCCAACGCCTTCACCAACAATCAAATGAATAAGTAAATAAATAAATCCAAAACAGAGGCCCAACACTCTGTATTAGTCCATCACGGAAGCAATATTCTGTGGTGAACAACTGGGCTGCTTTATGACATTATTGTGGCAATATTGTCGTTATTTTATCTTGTTCCTGCCAAAATAGTAGATAGTGGTTAGATTATTCTGAAAAGAAGCTGACAACCATGTCAGTTGTACAGGGGTCAGCTTAAATCAGAAACTGTCACACCCAGTATATATTGCCAATAATGTCAAAAAGCAACCAATTCTGGATGATCATCAATCTTGGAATAGCCTTGTTGTGTAATAAGTGGGCGTAAATCGTGACACGTTCAATGAGTTTAGTTCGTTCTAATTCTGTTTATTATTCATGGACGACAAGAACCTCAAGCGTGACAATGGTCACCATGGCAGCCGCCCATCAACCTTGTAGGCTTACCGCCAACAATATTGAGCTGAAAGAGAGTTTATCTCATAGACATGGCCGTCGAGCGGTGGAATGTCTGGACACTGCGGATGTGAGTGCGTCACTCACTTCCAGTTTAACAGGCCAGCTGCTAACAAAATCATTCATAGTTAACCATTTATAGAGTTGGAATGTCAGTAAATCCAACGAATGGATGAAAGGTAAAGGTTAGTTTGAGGCTACCTGACCCTAGTTAACAAACGTGCGTCATTTATTAACAAATTTACCACCTGACTCAGACTCAATAAACATTCAAGTTTTTAATAAAAGATACACTGAAAGTAAATCTGGATGTGCTGCTGATTTTGCCATCGGACACATTCCTTTCTAGACCCATACTGCGCTTGATGACATAAAATATTTAGAATGCTCAGTATAAGCACAACATAAGTCTGCAATACTAGAAAACCGAATATAGTTAACAGGTGAAATAGGAGGCATTCAATAATATGGAAATATTCAGTGGAATTACTGAAATTTATGTCTTGAAATTATGGTTGTACAAGTCTTAAAGCTCAAATAACTTTTGGCTAAGTAGACTTATTTATTTATTAAGCCGTATTCAAGAATATTTCACTTATACGACGGCGACCAGCACAATGGTGAGAGGAAACCGGGCAGAGCCCAGGGGAAACTCACGACCATCCGCAGGTTGCTGGTAGATCTTCCCACTTACGGCCGGAGAGGAAGCCTGCATGAGCTGGATTTGAACTCACAGCGATTGCATTGGTACTAGGCTTCGGGTCATTGCACTGCACTAGTGCCGTAACCGACTGAGCCACGGGGGCCCCTGGATAACTTGATGAAGCCTTCGGAACATACCTTACCTTGTTTTTACAGTTAATATGTACACTGATTTTACAACAGAATGAAATAGTCGCAAAACGTACAACTTCTTAAAAGCTGGGCTCTAGCTGGCTTCCTCATTGCCCGTACGTGGGAAGGCCTGCCAACAATTTATGGATGGCCGTGGGTTTCACCATAATTCTGGCCGCCGTCGTATAAGTGAAATATTCCTGAGTACGGCGTAAAACACCGATTAAATAAATAATAAATCAATCCAGCTGCTTGGGAAAGGAATTAGTACATTTACCCGCTCTCACTGTTCCTGTCGACTGTTTTGTCCACATAATCACTGGCTAATGTGAGTTTTACTAGGTGCAGAGTGATAGAGAGCGCGTCTGTACGAAAGGGTTTGATCATCAGGAAGACCCAACCTTTACAAGAAACATTAAAACCAATCATGAGAACAGATAGAAAACAGTGTAAACCGAGAAAAAAAGTTTCATTTGGTACATTGTGGTAAAAAAAACCGTGTTCGTTTAATGAGCCTTGATATTTCAAATTTCGTTACATTGGAAATGTTTCGCTCTGAGCGTAATAATAACATCAAAGGCGGGTTATTCATAGATTCAGTACATCTACAAAGGCTTTTTTTATCCACGAAGCGAACAGCTGTCAACTAAAGGAAGGAACCCAATAACCATGTTACAGATATTTTATTATATTTTTGGGACTTTCTAATCCGTGGCGGGAGGTAATACGTTGCATTTCCGGAGTTCTGTGAGCCGATTGCTCTCATTAGAACAGACAAAATATGCCTATAGTACAGATTAAAGTTATATGTAAAAACAGGTCTAATAAAATTGCCTTCTCTATTCCGATGTTTCAGTAAAGACTGATAATTCGCCTGTACCTTGCGATGTATGCATGGGCAACCGAGAAATACAAGAACTGACAGCGAGATGGGAGCTAGACTTTTTTTTACGGGATCTGTAGCAACATGCACATACCCACAGCACTCGTGTCGTCACGCACACTTTAATAATTACATCACGACGCTATGTCTTTATTTAGTGCATGGTGGCGCCGTGTTGGCTTGTGATTAAAGGGTTCGCACGAAGAGGCCGCGAGTTCCATTCCAACTCTCGCTGTGTCAGTCATTAGGCGCAGTTACACCCTGAACGTTGTGACATCACACTATGGTTTGAGCCATGCATTATTTCTCACTTATCCACTCTTGAGAGATGGTTTTTGAGGTGCAATATCACCAATTGTAAGAAACGAAATGTTATGTGTGGAATGTCGAGTATGGGTTCCAATCACATCAAGCCGGCAGTCATAAGCATTTGTTTAGCCAAATGAGCTATAAGGGCATGTTTAAACTATACCTGTTTCTGGCCGACTATAATAACCTTTCGTAGTATAAATCATCGCTATAGTTTCATTTATACCCATGATTGCAAGACTTCAAATCCAAACTGGTAATATCAGTACATGTAAATAAAAATATTTCACATCTCATGATGAATATATTACACGTACGATTTATTTACACATGAAATCTGACAATCAAATAATGAAACAATTTTTTTTTCGCCCTCCAAAATATTATTTCATTTCTATGGCGGCGCGATACTGTAGGATTACAGCAAGCGTGAAACAGACAAGGTAGAGCGCATTCCTGAGGCCTCCTTGGAACCCTAGCATCAAGAGCTGGATTGGAACCCGAATAGTGAAGTGATACTCTACTATTACTACACAAAAATTAGGACCACAACTAGTGTATTACGTATTTATTTACTTAATTAGTGTTTTACGCCGTACTCCAGAATATTTCGCCTATAGGACAGCGACCAGCATTACGATCGGAGGAAACCGAGCAGAGTCCTGATGAAACCTACGACCATCCGCAGTAATACGTGCAACCACTCTGAAAACCACATTAAATCAAACAAACGAAAAGATATGTCCATTATAATAACATTTCCATGCAGCTGCATTCGGGAAGGGGTCAATCCATTGCAATAAATCCCAGCTGCATTCAGAAAGGGGTATGTCCATCACAATAAATCCCGGCTGCATTCAGAAAGGGATTGATCCATTGCAATGCAGAGAAATCTGTATTCAAGATCAGGTAACAAGTTTTATGAAGCAAACCTTGCTTCACCACTAGCTTATTTTATGATTCGACATAAATTACCCGGAATGACGAACACAGGGTACGAGATAAATGTATGATCCTTCCATCTGTAAGTTCTGGCCAGCTTTTGGTCTTCCTATGGAAGAAATGGATTCCATATAGGATATAATCCAATGCAGTTTATCGAAACCGTTTTGTTGCATACCAAGTTATTGAGAACACTACAACATTAATTTCTCGTGTACGCAGCTGGCTGCATGTGTGTCTCTTATATAGCTCATGCCAAAACTAGAACAGGAGCGCGTTATCCAATAAAAGTATCCCAAGTCATATATTCAGCATAATGGGGGAGGTGTTGATCTGTCCGTGAATTTAAAGGACATTCCTATTCGCAGAATTATTTGCGCATACTATTGCTTCCATTTGTACAGCGCACCAGTCACGTAGTTGTGCATGCAGGCCAAGTATATTAGCCACCATGTACAGTGTATGTTTAGAAATCGAGTGCAAATATACTGGAATAACAATACGCACAATCATTGTACATTCGTGAAGAATGATGCACGGCGTGGCCCGTGTTACACTATCGTTTAATACAGAGAAAACCCTCGCAACAGCACGTTCGTACAAAATAATCGCCTCTGCGTTCCGCACATCGGCGATTATTTTCTACGAATGTACAGTTACTCGGCCTTTCCACACTACATAAACCTCACCGCCGCAATAAAAGCGAAAAACTCTTGTACAGGCCGGTAGACACCAACCATTATTTACTGGTAGCCTTAGAACCCGGCAAAGGTATAACTGATTTGGAAAATTTGAAATTCATTTTTAATGTCTAATTTCGGGCTGTAGAAATGAACAGTTTTATAAGCGCGACAATGTCATCTTAAGAAAAACTTGTCCAAATTGTTTGCAGTACTAAAAAACCAAGCGATGTTAGGAAATTTTAAGTGTTGTCAGAAATAGCTTTGTCCAGTGTGCAATCAGCCCAAGGTGTCTTTAATGACCAGATATCGAGGCATTGGTCCTGTAGATATGATGCCAGTAAATGTATACAGAACTCCGCCATAAAAACAGATGCTCTAATATGATGCGTAAACATACAAACTCACCGAATAAATGGCATTTAAAAACCCGTGTATAATGTTGGCCTTGCAGTTTCTGGTCTGGCATTTCAGTGATCTGAATTGAGGTTAATGCCGCGTGACCAAGAAAATTTGGGCGGACAAATGGTCTGAAAATGGCCACCGTTATAGTACGGTCATTGACTAACCTTATGAGACAGCGCCCATAAAAACTGTGAATAAATCTTCATATCTGTAGATAACTTGTCTTGAGCAGTCCAATCAACCGCCAACATGATGCACCGTATCACGGATATGTAGAGAAGGGTATTCCCTTGTGATAGGTAGGCCCTATAACCACGGATAATTAGTCGGTTAATTGTCCGTGGCAATTAAGACTGAAGATATAATTAACCCAGAGGCCAGTCAGTCTACGATTGGGTTGCTGTGATGAATTGTTAATTTCATCAGAAACTAGTCTCTACAGTACGTGCCCGGTTATAGGCCGATGGATATGTCTGCAGCTGTATAACATGTGAGAATAAATCACAGAAGTAGATACGCGGTATATATTTGAATCCTTTGTCAGTCAATCAACCCAAGCCTCCACAAAACATTCGCACGTTTTATTATTCGTTTACTTTTTTTATTTCATTGGCGTTTTAAGTCATACGCAATAATATTTCACTTAAACAACAGTGGACAGTATTATGGCGACAGGAACCCGGGCGGCGCCCGGAGGAAACCCACGACTATTGGCAGGTTGCTGACACATCTACGCCCTCACGACGGGAGAGGAAGTTAGCATGAGCAGGACTTCAATTGGTGAGTTGGCAAGATGATGGTGCCAAATGTTATCGCAAGCAGGACTACCTCTCGGCCACTGAAGCCCCCCACCCCCTCCAGGGTTTGTAAAAATTACCACAACATCGTTCTGAAAAGCTGTTGAGATGTGAATGAATATCAGTGGCATATTAACATAGTAGTGTTGTGAGCCGGGGTTCGAAATTCTGAGCCCATTGCTCTAAGATCGATGGGCTAGGCGTCCGGCGGTCAATCGGTTGATCGAACTATCAAACTGAAGATCTGATAGTCAGTTATATTAGGTAGTTCTTTGTTATTACAAACAAATTATTCACCTGTTGTCTCTTTTTCCAGTGAAATCCGAGATAGCCATTCCAGGTAGGAGAAGGGAGAGAACTCCACTCCTGACACAGATTTGTACCTGTCAGAGTTGTCATTCTTGATAGTTGTTATTTCAATGGTGTATTGTTTATTTATTTATTTATTTATTTATTTATTTATTTATTTATTTATTTGATGTTTTACGCCATATGTTGATTTAGAGATGCATGTAATGCAGAAAACCGATGAATCATCAACCCTCAAGATAATAAGATTGAATACAATCACTTCTGAGTTTACCCTGACAGCATTGATTTACCGATATAACCTATATAACATCTTGAAAAGTGGTTGCCCTGTGCTCGCTCAGCACAATCATTCACGACGAGCTCCCTGTGTGTTCTAGCCCACGCTGGCTTCCTCTCCGGGAAGGTGTACCAGTAACATGCGGATGGTCGTGGGTTTTTTACCGGGCTGGCCGCTGTCGTGTAGGTGAAATATTTTTAACCAGTCAAAAGACCAATCAAGTAAATAACCTCACAATTTGCACTGTCCGCCTTTATTCAATTTCAAAATTACAAATCCCGTGAACTTTTAATAAGTTCAGCATACACGAGAGCTGAAGATGTGTCAACTCCGTTGGTCCTGCACATGCAGGTGTTACCATGCAGTCGCCGATGGCCATACGACTTTGAGCTGAACCAGCATGTACCTATACACGTGATGAGTCACGTCGTTATTTCGCAGTCACGAGTGCTTGTAGGACCCGACGCATATGGCAAACCGTTTCGGCCTTAGCGCATTTATTTAAGATGTCTTGAATTCATTTCGACATATCTAGAAATCATTTTCAGATATCTGAAATTCATTTTAAGACATCTAAAATTAATTTCGTGCTTCCCACATCACAAAAAAACATTCTAGACATGTAGAAATGATTTCCATATGTCTAAATAAATTCAAGATATCTTAAACATACGTCAGTCTGACATATCTGGGATTTTTTTTTTTGTGATATGTGACCTATATTTGTCTGGTTATTTACGTGAACAAAATGTATGGTCCCAAGTTAGACCTATATCACCACGTGGAATTTCGGGATAAATCTCACTGTTTTCAAAATGGCGACGCCCGCCAATGAGGTAGATGACGCCGAAATAAATTCCTGGTTCTGTCAACAGAGTTGACAGCTATATCGTCCTCGCGGGATGCCTCAACCGCACGCAAAGCCTCCCTGACATATTTGCCACACTGGGATGGGCCAAAAGGGCTTGCAGTGCGCATGCGTAGATCTGTATTCATTCTATTCCGCTCAGGGAGCAAGTACTGCAATTCTTATATTTCGGAACAATTTTTGATAAGTGTGGCCCTTTTCCGGATATGTGCACCGTATTTTTATTTCGAGATGTCTTAAAAAGAATTTCAGGTATGTGGAAAGGATTTTGAAATATCTAAAATACGTGGTCCACATATCAATAAAAGGCTGCCATTAAAGATGTCTGGAAATGAATTGTAGATATCTTGAAACGAATCCCAGATATCTTGAAAGCATTTCTTGAAATCATTTCAAGATATCTGGAAATGAATTTAAGATATCTGAATTTGGTCGAAACGGCTTGCCATAGGCGCTTCAGCCGAGTTGAGTTGATTTACTTTATTTGTTTATTTATTTGATTGGTGTTTTACACCGTACATAAGAATATTTCACTTATACGACAGCGGTCAGCAATATATGATGGGAGGAAACCGGGCATAGCCCTCGAGTTGAGTTGTCTTAAACTCTCGTGTATGGAGCGCTTTAGTAATACCTGCTGATATTATATATAGCCTACACTGCCTGACTGATACAGTGTTATCCCTGAAAGGGTCATTATAACTTTGTGCGCTTAATCAAAGAATTAACTTACGCCGTTTGTTGGCGAAGGGTGCAGAACAGATTCACGATTTGTTGAATGGGTCATAGTCTTTATTCAAAAAAGCTAAATAAGAGCTTGTCACATAATTGTCGCGCATAACCAGCAGGCGTTTACCTTATGTTAAAATAGTTCTTTTCACTCCATTGCTTGCTGTTGTTTTTTTTTTTTGTTGTTTTTTTTTTGTTATTGCTGTGTTTGTTTCCGAAGAGGGGATGTTTGCTTCTTCTCGTGTTTTTGTTTTCATCACATTAAGAGATAAATAAAATCCTTTTGGGTTTCTGCTGTAGAACCAGCGAAGGCTGAACTATTTATAAAAAAAAAACTTTATTTTTTAATTATTTATTTATTATTTCATTGGTGTTTTACGTTGAACTCAAGAATGTTTCACTTATTCGACGGCGGCAAACGTTATGGTGGGAGAAAACCGGAGAGAGCCCTGAGTCATCACGCTGCACTTGTGCGCTAACCCTCTAAGCCACGATGGCCTCAACTCATTTTAAGGGATGAAATAAATTCATCACGCCCCTTGAAAAAGGCACGTGGGTGATAACAGGGAAAGAAAATTACCACCACGTGTACTTGATTGGGCAGACCCACATATTACACAAAGCAAGGAAACACATATAAAAGATTTAATGTAGTGAAATATTCTAGAGTATATATGGCATTAAATCTCATTCAAATAAATATAAAATCCAAAACCCCTCTGACTTACGGCCCAGGATAAGCATGCATGTACCTGTATTTGAACTTAATAAAAAAAAATAAAAAAAAAAGTAAGTACAATTTGATAATATTGATCATCCTTGAATTTGACAAACGTAAATAACGACACATCCCCTCAGTAATATTTATCTATCCACCATAAAATTCCAAAACATTAGCCCCAGAATTTTAGGAAATACCAACCACATACACAGATGGGGAGACGGAGGGACGGATAGACACCTAGACGTAAGTACAATCGCCATGACATAATAGCCCATGACGCTATATACGGTGGACGTAATATAACCTCACAGTTACGTATTAAACGGGGAAGAGAAGACTAACACCCTAATTCTTAACATCAACTACAAATTTCTTTCTAACATGCCCTATTTATATGTTGTATCTTGATTACGTAATCGGAGATGTGTTTGCAAACTCTGCGTGGAAGTAATTCAAATTTGTCGCACAGGTATATATTTATTTGTTTACTTGATTGGTATTTTACGCCATATTCGAGAATATTTCACTCATACGACGGCGGCCAGAATTATGGTGGGAGGAAGCCGGGCAGAGCTCAGGAGAATTCCACGACTGTCCACAGTTTGCTGGGGGACCTTCCCACCTATGATCGGAGAGGAAGCCAGTGTGTGTTGGGCTTCAGCTCACATTGGTGAGAGGGACCTGAGTAATTACGCTGCACCAGCACGAAAATCCCCTAGGCCAAGGAGGTCTTCCACATTTATATATTTGAGAACGCTGGCAAGAGAAATGTGGGTTCAATTCCTGTCTTGGACAGTGAGTTATTTTATTCTATATTCCCATTGTTCCTGATATCTTAGTGACAATGTATATGTGGCCGACGGCTCTCTTGTGGCCGTTTTTACAGTCTTAAGTTCATGGAAAATCCCTTGCTTTTTCCATGGTGGCGGGAAAGTCTATGCAAGTCAGACCTGGGTTTGTCAGCAACTTGCCAAAGAATAGTAGTTTGCATTTAACGCTATCTCGATTCTTCCGGATTTCTCGTCTCATAAAAAAAAAATAGAAAAATAGACTGCCTTAGTATAAGTGAAAAATTCTTGAGAATGGCATTAAACAATGAAATAATAATAAGGATTACAAATCTGATAACTCTTATTAATCTTAAAACTTAATCATCTTTCTGTATAGCCGTGGATTTCCCGCAACCCGATTTTCTCACACCATAATGCTGGCCGCAGTGAAATATCCTTGAGTACGCGGTAAAACACCAATTAGGTAACTAAATAAATTTGATCTGGGTAGCCTAGATGTTAATCACAGTTGTCGGTGATCTGCCGCAAGTATGTTTTCGGACAGAAAGGTGGACAACCGAATGAAGTAACGCAACACTGAACGGGGCTTGATTTATAACTGTCGGAGAGAAGCAGACGACCTCGGGACAGCAGACACATTCCGGTGATGACATCCGTCAAAAGCGTGCACATAACAATGTACGAGTCCGATTATAGGGGGCTTGATCTCCCATCTTACCCCTTGTAAGTGGTGGACACGTTGTCACATTACGTGATAAGCGGTGTTTCTACTACACCCTGCCCCTCGTGCCATCTGGTTAATGTGTGTTAATGCCATCGTTAATACATCGGCTAAATAAGCCACAAACCGAAACCACATGGCTATTTAGGCTGTGTTATGACCACCAAGGATCTCGTCAGATCCGCTTGTTGACAGAAATTTGCTGCACACCAATAATAGATCTACCCGAAGTCCATCTCCGTGCATGCCACCTCCCCACTCCCTTGACCACTACTGTCCACTACTGAGAAGCCCGCTGGTCAGGTGTAATGCACTCTGACTATTCAAGTACATGGACCAGTATAGGTGAAAAGGTGGGTTGTATAGTCATTCGTTTGTACGGGCTCTTACAGACTTACGCTTTGCCCAGTGGGTACGACGCAGCATGTATGTGGGACGTGCAGTTTTATTGGACCGTAAATAACGTGGCGCGCATGTTTAGTATATATACACTACAGGTGAGGTGAAATGCACACCAGACACCTGAAGTCGACCAGACAGAAGTAATTTATGCCTGTGTATTCTAGTCTTGTAAGTTGACAGAGGTCCTGTCCCTGCTACCTTTTGTCAGGCTCACCCAGAAAAGCTATGTATATGTAATACCCGGTTACCTTGTACTCGTCAGTTCAACTAGACTTTGCTAATCATTCTCGCGGGTACGGTAAGTACGCTTTCATCTATGCATATATTATGTACATATATAGGTATATGCATAAGTTTCACAACGATTAAGTTCAAATTTAGAGAATTTCTGTGAAGACTTCTGAAATGTCTGCAGAGATAGTCCTTGTGAAGACATTCAGACATGGCTACTGGCCTAAAGCTGAATACTATTTTCTGCGCATCACTTAGATGAGCCATAGAAAATAAGCAAGTGTAGCATACATAGATGGGTTATAAGTGTAGCATACTTGGATGGGTTATAAAAAAAAAGTAAGCAAGTGTAGCATATTTAGATGGGTTATACCATGTAGGTACGTGTAGCATACTTTAATGGGTTATAAAAAAAGCAGGCAAGTGTAGCATATTTAGATGAGTTATAAAAAGTGGGCAAGTGAAGCTTACTTTAATGGGTTATAAAAAGTAGGCAAGTGTATCATACTTAGATTGCATATTAAAAGAAGGCAAGTGTAGCATACTTTAATGGGTTATAAAGAGTAGGCAAGTGTAGCATACTGGGATGTGTTATAAAATGTAGGCGAGTGTAGCATGCTTAGATGGATTATAAGAAGTCGGTAAGTGTAGCATACTTGGATGGGTTATAAAAAGTTGGCAAGTGTACATACTTAGATGGGTTATAAAAAGTGGGTAAGTGTAGCTTATTTTAATGGGTTATAAAAAGTAGGCAAGTGTAGCATACCTGGATGGGTTATAAAAAGGAGGCAAGTGTAGCAGACTTGGATAGGCTATAAAAAGTAGGCAAGTGTAGCATACTTGGATGAGTTATAAAAGTGGGAAAATGTAGCATACTTAGATAGGTTATAAAAAGTAGGCAAGTGTAGCTTACTTTAGTGGGTTATAAAAAGTAGGCAAGTGTAGCATACTTAGATGGGTTATAAAAAGTGGGCAAGTGTAGCATACTTGGATAGGCTATAAAAAAGTAGGCAAGTGTAGCATACTTGGATGGGCTATAAAAAGTAGGCAAGTTTAGCATATTGAAGGGGTTATAAAAAGTAGGCAAGTGTAGCATACTTAGATAGGTTATAAAAGTAGATAAGTGTAGCATGTTTAGATAGGTTATAAAAAGTAGACAAGTGTAGCACCATGCACGACGCACATTAAATACGCACATCAGTTATGACCTAGCACAATAACGATAGCTCCTGTGTCGGTAATTGTGTAGTGTGAAGCTAACAACTTTGGTCACACATAAATCCTATGTATCCTATCAAAATGATAGATCACGTGTTTTTACGCAATGAACTGCTGATGCTTACAAACATCCATTTTTCCATTTCATCAATAACCAGATAGCGGTTTCGAGTTGCCCATAACTGTGCATGAGCAGAACGCGTCATAAGGTAGATAAACAAAAGCACATGGTCATTCTTGCCATTCTTTTAATGTTACAGACACAGCCCAGTATAGAGCTCTGTTCGAATCTTTTTCTGTGTTTCCATGAGTTTTCCACTGGAAACAACCCTGAAGCCAATGTACAATCTCAAATATCAGACACATAAAAGGCACAAAATGGACTGAATTGTATGTGACTGCCTACCGTTACAATGCTTTTAACACAGACACGAGGAACTGTTTATCTACCAGCGTAGGCATTCTGGTCATGCGCAGTCGAAGCAGTTATACGACTTACTTATCATAAAGAAAATGTGGTAGCTCATTGCTTGTAAACTTCAGTTCCTCTATCACCGATAAGCTACATGTATAGGTGAGTTGGGAACTGCTCTGCCAGCTGGACTTCGTGCAAGATGACACCTATATTCTCGGGTATAAAATACACTTAAACTGTAGGTTGAAAACACTTCCAATTTTGTATATTATATGTTTAGTACTTCCCTCATTATAATTCTTTCCGGCTTCCTTCATAGTTTTCATATTTGCAATGAAATGAAGGAAAAATCTTAGCAATTAGCACTGTTGCACTGATTCCAGTTATGCAGTAAAACAATTTCTCTTACGATCGGTCGTCGAGATTTAACACGTATAAAATTTATCAATGTTTACAGGGCCATTTTTAGCATGAGTAACAGTCCGTTCATTAAAAATAATTCCTGAAATAGAAGCACGCGTTAAAGGTTTCAACACAGTAACAAAACAACCTCCAGAACGCACGTACGAGATTTCTGAAAGCAGTGTGAGCAGCGTTTGCAAATACATGTGCCTATGTTTTGTCGGTGGCAATCTTTTCGATTAAGGCTTCCTTGTTTTGATGTCCTTTCAGACAGTCAGATTCAGAAATCCGATTGCGTAATGCAATTCCGCTAAAAGATCATTCTAAAATAGAACTAATTCTACTTCCTTCGTCAGGCCTACATCGTGATATCAGCTCCAAGATATAAACGAGCCAGTTTGTTCTGACGGACTCATTTTAGAGGTCTGTCGGTGAGGTCACTCCATCACGTGGAAGCATGTGTGATTTAGAATGATGTAACGATTGGAGTGTGTGTTTGGGGTTTAACGTTGTAACGACTGGATAGGTTGTCGTTGTCACACTACTGTGCGCCGCCACATAACTGTTTTCCTTCCCTGATATATCATTCGCTTTTGTTGCACGTGTAATTCTCTAGGTACTCTGAAGCCAGGATTATGAATTTTTTATTGGCAGCTTAATTTCAAAAATGCTGCCCCACTTTTGTGGTGAATATCAATACGATGACTCACAAGTACCTGTAAAAGCTCTTTTTGTCTCGTCTGTAAGAGTTCTCGCAGGAATTGTTAAAAGATACGCCTTTTAGCGTCACGTAACCTTTGCCTCAGGGTGGGGCGTTACACCGTAACAACTGCCTTGGACTGGACCATTTTCGTCAGCATTTTGAACATGCGGTGAAACAAAGGTGGAAGTTATGCTGGGCGGTGCCAGCGAGCCTGTGTTATCTCCTCAAACCTTCTCACATAAGGCTGGACGTATTACGTCGTACAAGTAACTATGATGGGCACGTAATGCCTGCAGTACTTGATCCTGTTTTCCAGATCTGTCTTAGGCTAAGTCAATTGTATTCAGAGCGTAACAACATAACACACGTATACAAGTGGCACTTTCACTGGATACTGTTAAATAAAGAGAAGTAATCGATAGAAGTATAAATTACATTACTAGTGATTGAACAGTTCTTTCCAAATATTTCATATATCAACCATGGGAAAACACACCTCTAAAATCCATTTTCAAGGTAGTAAAATCCTCCTAGTTTGAGGTTAACCTCGTGGAACCGAGCACAAAAGTTCGTAAACATTTTCACAAATGATACTGCCCGGGTTGCACCGTTCTCGGGCGATGTTTTTTGTTTGTTGTTTGTTTTTGCTTTTGTCTTTTTTGAGGGGGGGAGAAATGTTACGAAGAATTTAATTTTGAAGCTATATGGGCGTGGGACCAGTAAAGAGTGAAAAAACCATTAAAACTGTATCTGTAAATACCTTCACTGAATTATTTCATTTGTTTTTCACCACTCTATATGAAGTCAAATGTTTTTATTGTAAGGTGGGTTTTATGGACCATATTGATGATGTGGTTCACCAGTGACGTCACGGCGACCTTTCTCTGGAGCTAAAGCGGAAATTTAACTATTAGCCTTTTCATACACGGAAAAACATAACAAGAACTTTATTCAGAGCGGATGATAAAAGTGAACAAAAAGTTTTATGACGCGAAGCACACTATCAATATGGTCCGTGAAACCCACCACACAATCAAAACATTTGACTGCGTTTAATGTGATGAAAAAAAAGAAATCTGAAACAATCAGTGACAGTATTTTCAGAAACAATTTTAGTGGTCCTTTCATTCTCCATAACATCCTTTTTGTTTGGTCTTTCCCCTTTAAAGAAAAGACAACAAAAAATATAACCAAAGCTATTTCAGAACAGGGATCCATATGGCCCTAAACCGGCATTGGCCTTTTTATGACGTGCATGGTAACAGTATAAATCACCTTTTAATCTGGAATTCTTACGAGGCCATAGGATACGCCATTTTAGTGAAACCGGAAACACAATGTCGCGTCATCCGTACCCTACCCTTTTCGGTGTAAGCGGTGACACACTCCTTTTCACGCGAAGTACGTCTTTATTGTCCCCTTTAGTGCCCCCTTTAGTTTAACAATCGAAGGCCACGTATTCTGACCTCCTGGTTTAGACCTTGGGGAATAACCCCAAAAGTATTTGACAACCACTTTTTGCTTGTAAAAAATGGCTTTAAAGTATATCACAACTGTCTCATAATCATAAGGAAAACAGCTGATTTAATACTACTTCTATATGACAAAATGGTAAACTAAGTACTGCTGACGTCACAGCGGAACCAGACGTCTTCTCGGGTGGTACAAATATTTCGCCCTTGATTGGTTAAAATTATGAGCGTGGCGGCCCGTTCGATATTCCCCACGTGGGCGTTTTGCTTATTTTGAACTGCGATATGTCGGTTATACATACGGTTATCACATAAAAAGTTACGTTTTTTGAAATATGAATAGGATTCTTTATCGATACATGTATATAAATTTGGTTTAGTGTTGTCTTTTCTTTTAAGTAAACCATGCCAGTCACCGGTATGTGACGTCACGTGAAACCAGCTCAGATTTGAGCACCTGTATCACCTTTGCACCACGCCGGTATAACACGAACGATAGCCTCGGGTTCCATGGGTTTTGTTCGTTGTTTGCCAACACAAAGAAGTATTAATTTCTGTAGCCTGTATCAAACGGAAAGGCCTCGTAAAAATGAAGTTATGGTGAGTGAAAAGACCATGAAAAACTGTAACTGAAAATACTTTCACTGATTTTTTTAGATTTTTTTTCACCAAAATAATCGCAGTCAAATGTTTTGATTGTATGGTGGGTGCTATGGACCATATTGATGTGGTTCACCAGTGACGTCAAGCAAACTTTTCTAGGGCCCTAAAGCAGAAAATTAATGTCATATTAGCGTTTCATAACATTACATGAGTACTTTTCACAAGAACTTTATCTAGAACTGAACATAAAGGCCTACAAAAATATGTGTGACGTCACTGGTAAACCACATTATCAATATGGCTCATAAAACCCACCGTACAGTCAAAATATTTGACTGCGTTTATTTCCGTGAAGAAAAAATCTAAAAAATTCAGTGGAGGGATTTTCAGACACAGTTTTAGTCGTGTTTTCACAGACCTTAAGTTCATTTTTAAGAGGTATTTCTCTTCAAGGTCTTGAACGTGGTGTCTCGTTACATGCATGATTACTGCACATGTCTGACAAACCGAAAATACCTTACACTAAATAACTCTAAACAATGCAAGAATTTGAGATTATTTTTCATGGTAATGCAAATGTGCGTCCTAGGAACTGTCCCTCGAAAATGGACAGTACACGTGATAACCGTTATCTTCGGCGTTCTTCAGGGGTGTAACACGAATAAATTGACACGAAAAATGCACGTGCGTCTGACCTGAAACATCTTGCCTCTATATCTTGGCCGTAATACAACGTCTCTACATCTGTATGTAAATGTAACACGAATAAATTCATACAAGCTACGCACGTCGTTCTTACTTAAAACACCTGATAAAAATTATAAGCGTTATAGGTTTATTTGACAGAACGTATTCCATGTGTAAGAAGACATCCCTAGGATAGTCCACGGACACAGACAACAGACTGATCATTAGTTAAACAAAAGTGTAATCCACCCAATATTAATACATCTCTCAGTGAAGCGTGATTTTTGATACTTCTATACCCCAGGTTTATATTCCGACACTTTTCGGAATTAGCATACCGGTTTGTGTGTGACGCTGCACTGCATTTAGTTATTTTTACTTCACCACATCCTTGTTCTTGACACCGACAAGCCTGACATAAGTATAAACTTCGTGTTTACCCCGGGTATGTGGGATTGAATGGGTGAGTGCATACTGTCCCCACCTTTGTAGATAAACAGGTTCAATGATGCGCGAATTGCGGAAGTTAGCTCGTGCAGAAGCTGATTGTATACACATCTATACAGATCTTTTACCTGTAGACAGGCGACAAGACAAGTTGATATAATCTCAGGTAAGATAGGTACAGACTTGGTTCTATATGATGAAGTTATTACATAAGTATACATTCATGTTTACACATGAGGATGAATGTAACTTTCCCTGACCGCTATAGTCTTTGTTAAAATCAGACTTGTATACTGATGGCCATTCTCAAGGTTTTGTTAACAACGTCATGTTAACTTAGCTGGCTAAGGTAGGCCTGAGTAATAGCTCAGTTAAGCAACTGAATTCAGATCTGTTCACCGGCAGATGGTATGTCTTTTTCAGACGTCATCTCGCGCGTTTAGAGCCTATGAAACTCTTACCACATCTCAGGTACACAACACTACTTCGCCTTTACAAAGAGTTACTTGTTTCATTTTACCATGGCATAACGTTATCTTCGCTTAACTTCCTTCGGGTGTATTTTATTCGTATGCTATGTCTGATGATGAACTCCCTGTTTTGCCCGCTACACATATGTAGTGGGTGTTTCACGCTGTAATCAGTAATAACTGGTTTGGCTGTAGTCAAATTTACGGACGCAAGAAACTTTCACCTTGTCAAGAGGTTTACCGCGGCACCCCATCAAGTAACAAAGTTTCTGGGGTTATACTGTAGCCTGCAGACGACGCGAGACGGCAAACGTGAAAAGACAGTCGGTTTTATGTTTGGGTTTCACGCGTCGTTGGTAAGATATACTCGACCTAGGCCAGTCCAGTAAGACTTGAACTTGAGACTTTATATTACAATATATAGGTATATGTATAGTTCGCAGCCACCGGACTCTGAATATATTATGTCAATGTATGCGAGTAGGCACGCAAGAGCTTCTGGCTCACAATACGTTGAGTACCACACTTGTTGGATCAAGAATTCTCAGCAGCCATACAGCCATTTAATACACATACAATCACATAGAAGCGCTTATACATTCGCTTACATATGCACCTTTCTTGGATGCGCATGTTTTGTCAGCAGGTGGAATGGTTTATAAACCTAATGTGAAGTGTAGGGTTGCGAAAAACTGTATTATGTACAGAATAGCTTGACATTTTTTCATTTACATGTTTTTCATTCTGAAAAAATTGTATGCAATAACTTTTAAGGTGGGCTGTTAGGGCCATACTTTCCGTATGCTGTCTTCACTTTTAGCGACTTCATTCACATGTGTCTCGTCGCTTTCAGCCACTTTTTTAGTGTGACGTCTGGTCGTTTTATGTCACTTTTTCCGTATGCTCTCTTTTCACTTTTAGCCACCTTTTCCGTACCGGTATGCTGTCTTTACTTTCATCCATCCATTTCCCTCACTCTGCTGTGCTTTCATTTTCAGCCACTCTCCCGTATGCTCTCGCCATCAGACTAAATTTTGCAAAAGAAACAAGAAGCAAAATCTGATGCTACAAGTAGGTGTGTTTAACTATTACAGCTACCTATCAAAGTCAAATTTCGACCTAAATGTTATAATCCAAACGATCCAAAGTAGACGTGTTGAACTTTTGCCCTACGTCATAAGCGTGAGTTTTTAAAAGTCACACTTCCTTGTCTTGAATTTGTATTTTATATCTATGAATGCTGCTTATAGTTTCCCTTCTGTGCTGGAAGCTGAGGTTAAATTAAAATCGAACGCCTCTTCCGGGTGAAGGTGGGATGTGTAGGGTGTGGGGGTAGGGGCACTAGCTGGCTTGCTGGCTAATGCGCTGGTTTGTGCAGATTTTATGTAATCTGTTTCCTCCACTAGCTCTCTATGGCTAGCGTCAGACATTACCGAGAATTCCGGGAGCGGGAGCACCAGAGAACGTTTTCCGGCATACCTTATCTCGTCGATCTACACCTTCATTAAAGTGAAAGATAGTGAATATTCTAAATTAAGTTTGCCAAAATGGTTGGACAATATCATGTTCATTTCGGTAAAAGTGTTTTTTCTCACGGCGAAAGTGACAACGGAAACTGACATCTGACTCAGCTCCATCGACTAGCATGAAACGCCGCCACTCGGCTGTGACGTAATTGTTCCAAGCGCGAAACACTCCTGTCACCTGAGTAGTAAACTGCTAGGGTTGTGTTTGTAACTTAAGTATATATATCAATTTACGACATGAAATGATCAAGAAACTTGCTACCGCCACAACACAATAGTCTGAAAATACTTTGCATTGTTGTTCACTCATGTATTTGCTATAATTAAAACAGGTGACATTAAAACAGTATCTTGTCCCTGTGCTATTACATGTTACACCGACAGACACCTCAGAACATTTACGTCACAGTTCACAAACAGCCGATATCTCCAAGCTCCCTAATTGCTCGATCCCTCATAAGCTTAAAGGCAAGGGCGCCATCAAATCCCCAGTCGGTAGCACAACACTCCACACTTCAAATGAAGATAACTCAGCAACGAACTCATACAATTTCAAACAGGTGTTTACATTCAAGAGAGAATTTTATAATCTTTTTGATGAACAGTACCTCAGTTATGAGCTGTTTTTCACTTTAACCCGAGGCTTTACCTGTCGGGAGTGTCTTTATATTCATAGATATTTCGGTTAGTTAAAGCAAACTGCCTCGCCTCAGTTTTTTATGACAAACAAGTCCTGTTGTAAGCTTGCAAGATTTATAGCAAGCAACAGCAAAATAAAAAAAAAATTAATAGCTGTAACTGAAAATACTATCCCTTATTTTCGCCTTTAGAATTTTTCCCCGTGAGCCTTAATGCTTAGTTTATTGACAATGTATGTATCGCTAGTGATATCACAAGTTTTTGCACACCTTTATATTTAGGATTGAATAAAATTCTAGTGAACTTCAGTGATGTAACGTGCGCCTGTAATGAGGTAGTTCGTTCCGGGAACTGCTCTGCAAATATATCAGAAATCACCTATGCGCTTGAAACAAAACACGCCACAATCGCTGTCAGGGTTTAACTCAAAGCCGTATTTATTCTGTATTCATACTTGTACATGTACTTTCTATGATAATAACAGCTGATCGGCCTCCAATGTCGTGTGAACAACAACTTGTAACGGGGTGGCCGATTCGGTATCAGTTCATCAGCAGCAGTTAAGCTGTACCGAATTGTTTACTGATTTCTGCTGTACAATTCCTTACTACAGCCTAACTTTAATCACCAGACGGCATGTATATTTGAGAAAATCGCCTAACAAAAGCTTAAAGAGTTCAAAACATTAAAAGAAATCCCGCAGCTCACTTGGGGATTACATGTGCTTTCCTCACCATGACAATACTACAAGTTCCTGGATGCATTGACGGTTGCATAAATCTTCTTACTCTTGACATCCTGACTAAATCACGCCATCATTTACTCCCTAACGCATTTCTACAGCTACTTATACACTGAAATACATTCTGAGTGGAAACATACCTCCTGCAAATATATCAGAAAGCACAGAGATGCGTTTGAAACAAACCACGCCACAATCGCTTTCAGGGTATAATTCAAAGCGAGGCTCTACTCGCGGATAAATGTACTCTACATAAATATGTCTGGGTTTATGAACGGAAGTAGACAAAACATAACCATATGACAAACGCTTGTTTTACCTTGAGAAGATAACATCAAAACATTCAAGAAGAAGAAAAAACAATATATTGGGTGTACTACAACATCGTTACACGCCTGTGTAAAGAAAATCACATCTAATGTTAAATGCCTGTTTTAAGAGTAGAGAAAAGTCGGTGTGACTTCACTGAATATAGGCTATACATCATCAATATGGTCCTTAATATCAACTTTATTATCCAGACATTTATTTGAGTGAAAAAGAATCAAAGACAATAAGTAAAGGTACTTACCGATACAGTTCTAATGGTCTTTCTACACATGTTTATAACATGTAATTAATTTTTAATATTTATTTCCCTATCAGCCGGATTCTTTCTATATATGCATACCTTTAAGGAGATATACGTCTATTTGCCTCACTTTAGGTGACATGCTGCCATTGCTTACAGTTGTGTACATCTTAATATTATATACACAGAAGTTGAGAGAGGTACGGTACCAATTTGACTAGGCCTACTGTTTTGCAGGTTGGTGCTGACTTGAAAGATCTTTAATCTTTGGACATGGGTGCAAGAGGAGTTCTCGCCCTTGTTGTATCAGTCTGTCTCTGGTATGGAGGTTGGACGTTGACATGTAGACAAGATAAGCCGGCAGAGGTTATGACAAAACAGGGACTCATCCATGGGTTCTGTAAAACCCTTTCGGGGATGGAAAGGCGCGTGTTAAGCTTTCTGGGCGTGCCCTACGCCTCACCGCCGATAGGTACTCGGCGCTTCCGAAATCCGGAAATGGCTGAAAAACGATCAGGGGTGTTGAACGCCACGGATTACAAGCCGTCTTGTGTTCGGTTTCCAACTGACTTGTTTGAGGTTAAAACACGGCCAGATGCCCCAGTGGACCATTCGAGTGGGGCACATAGTGGCGCGCACGGCGGCGCTCACGGCGGGGCGCATGGTACACAAAACATGGCGTCTGCAGATGCTGACCATAGTATGCCAATGATATATGGAGACGAAAACTGCCTATATCTGAACGTATTTGTACCTGACAACCAAACAGACGACTTACCCGTGTTAATTTGGTTTCCCGGCCATGACCGCCAGTATGACGCCTTCGAGCTGGCTGCGCGGGGAAACATTATTGTGGTCACCGTCAGCTTCCGGACTGGAATCCTGGGATTCCTGTCCGTCAACAATTCCGCCCTGCCAGGTAATTATGGTCTCTACGATCAAAAACTCTCCATGACGTGGGTGACGGAAAACATCGCAAACTTCGGTGGAGACATCTCTCGAGTCACGATAGCAGGTCACGGAATCTCCGGGGCAATGGTTGGTCTTCACCTACTGCATGACCCCGCTCAGACTCTGTTTAATAGGTCGATCTCAATGAGCCGATACACGGTGGACCTGTACTTCGTCCGTGACATTGCTCCAATGCACGAAATAGTGCATAATCATTTGAAATGTTCAGGGGAAACGCTGCTCGAGTGTCTCCAAAATAAGACGTTAAGTGAATTAACACTCCATCAGGGACACATCAGGGCCATGTTTCCTTATTCCGTTATATATGGTCCCACCATAGACGGGCAGTTTGTGAAGAAGGACCCTCTAGTTTTGCTGGACGAAGGCCACTTTACCAAAGTAGACTATCTTCTCGGCGGTAACAAAGACGATGGTACCATTGTTTACAACCTCATTTCACCAGATACCATAGAGAACTTTACTGCAAAAGAATTCCTAAATACAGTCGAGAAAATATCCTCCGAAGTTTTCCGCTACAAACAAGGGGTGCATATGGCAATTAAAGGAAGGTATTTCCCCGCTCCTGGGCAGACCTATGCCGACACTCTATTGCGCATGTTCAGCGACTACCTGCAAGGAAATGCTTTGATCTCAGCCAGGCACCATGCCAAGCTTGCTCACGTTTACTACTTTCGTCTTAATCAAGTTCGTGAACAGGATGGAATAGTGCCGTATGGTAGCCTCCTGCCTCTTGTTTTGGGTACAGACAAAGATAACGAGCATAAGAATCATTCTACAGATGGTAGTCATGCGGGACACGCCGAACACACTACAGCTATGGCCGGTGGCCACGCAGGACATACTACATCTATGCCAGGTGGACATGCAGGACATACTACATCTATGCCAGGTGGCCACGCAGGACATACTACGGCTATGCCAGGTGGACACACAGGGCATACTACGGCTATGCCAGGTGGACACCCAGAACATCACATTCATTCCACGGCCGACAAAATGAAAATAAACACAACCCAGAAGCTTAGCCAGGCAATGATGACTGCATGGGCAAATTTTGTCAGGACAGGGTAGGTGATCTGAAAGGCATGTGATTTCAAGGAGATTCATTTTACGGGCTCTCGGTCGGGAGACCGGGAATCAATCCCAGGTCGAGTCATACCAAAAACTAAAAATGGTACTTGTTGCTGCCGAGCTTGGCGCTCAGCATTGAGGGGCTAGAGCAAAGAAACAGGGCTGGTCGGCCCGGTGTCAATACATCAGTAAAGAAGATTCTGTTTTCATCTCTCACTCTTTAATAATCATTATGATACAATTCAGCTGAAAGACGCAGCTGTTGCAATGGGCCAAACTTTCTACCATTTGTATTACCATACTTATTTTGAACCGCCCTCGCGGGCTATGATTAACGCGTTGACTTGCGATCGACAAGTCATTGACCAATGAGGTCACGTGTTCGGATCCAGTTGTCTTCACTTCAGCTATAACTGTAAGTCCGCGGTTTTGTCAAAGCCTTCACACAGGACAATGGTTTACTCAGTGCACTGCCATTTCCTTCAAGCATAAATCCGATCGCCCTCACATAAGGAAAAAATGCCTTGAGGGTGATAAACATCAAAGAAATAAATATTTTACACTGCCATGACTGAACAGAATTTCACATCATGATGTTCTTGTCAGTTATAGTCTTTCTTTGTTTTCCTAACGTGCTGTCATAGTTTTTCTCCTAAAATAAAAATTGCTACAGTCTGATTGTTAATATTGTTCTTTTGTGATGCGTAATTCTGTCGTTTATTTTAGGTAGGAGGTAATGATTTTCTTACCTTTCAGAGTTCCTATGATGGATAATGGCATAAACTGGCAACCCTTCATAGCCACTAACCCGACATACTTGGAGTGGATGGTAAATATGGACCCCGAGAATAAAGCTCCTGACACTGAAACATCTCAATTCTGGACCGTCGTTCTGCCGCTTTTGAACAGTGTTGAAGAAGTTATCACGCCTACGTCATCATCAGGTCACGACCATGGAGGTCACGACCACGGAGGTCACGACCATTCAGGTCACGACCATTCAGGTCACGACCACGGAGGTCACGACCATTCAGGTCACGACCATTCAGGTCACGACCATTCAGGTCACGACCATTCAGGTCACGACCATGGAGGTCACGACCATGGAGATCACACCCACGCTTCCCATGGTAAGTAATTAAGTAATTACACGTTCTCTCCTCTCAAAACGACATGATTAAGATTTAAATGTTTTATTTTTTAAACTTTTTATATCGCAACCAAGCATGCAACTTCAACTGATCTCTGGGCTGTTCAAGGGAGAACCTGTTTGGTTCTAGATTTCTTTTTTCCAGCAATCTGAGTCGGGCATGTGCACGGGCTTCTACGACAGGTGCTATTTTAATAAATTTTCACAGAGACACACTTTGCTCTATAGACATATCGTGAGAGAAAACAAGAAATGAAGTAAGCTTCATTGGAGAGAACAGTAATATAAATATATCTAAACCTACCTTTACTTGTTTTTTGTTTTGTTTTAGTTTTGGTTTTGGTTTTTTGGTTTTTGTTTTGGTATAAGTGAAATATTCTTGAGTGCGGCGTGAAACACCAATCAAATAAATAAATCAATCAATCAAAAATAATTCCCACCTTAGAATTCAAGCACTGGGCGATATTTCATCCAAACACTAAATAAATCTGTACTAAACAAAGAGATAATGACAGTTCGGGATGAAGGTTTCACCTGTCTCTCCGCTCCAGTCGTCTTGTGGTGTAACTCCACACGATCATGTCGCTTATGCACCGGAGTTACGCTAGACGAAGCTCTGGGTCTTGCTAACCAAAATCGAACACAGAGTACGTAACTGGAACGACAGATTATTCAGATTGGACCCGGACTAACTATTTAGGCAGGAAAAATACTATCACTAAATTGATATTACTTATCTTCATGTTCTAAACCTTTGTTTTTTCAGATGAGCCAATGTTTGGATTGGATTTGCAAACTGTAAGTTCAGTTTGTATGACAGCTAATGCCCATTAACGAAAAATGTGTAACTCTCACTGGTATTAGTATATTACACGTCGTTTACGTCCAGTCTGACTACTGTGGAATGCTAGAGGAGAACGGCCAAGTATAGTAAAATATGAATATGGAAATAGGAAATGTAGCGCAGAACACTTTACTTAAGGACCTGAAGCGTTCTGCCGTGCATTTTCCCCTTCATACAATTTGTGTGGCCTGCCCTTTGTAAACAATTGTGCCATCTTATATCTATACGAGGGCTTTTAGTTCCCAGTGCATTGTTGTTGACACGACGCTGAGAGTTGCACAATTCAAGATCATGTTCAACAAATAAACACTCCATTAATAGCTATGCAAAAATACCTTCCCCATAAAACCTTCTTGAGTTTGTAAGTCTTTGAATTTTATGAGAAGAGTGTAGTTTTGATGCAGTTTTCACCGGTGTGACTTCCTCTTTGTCTTTTCCTTTAAGTTCATGTTTGTAAGTCGGAAATGTTAATTTGTTTTCTTTTTTTATAGCAAGGAGTATTCTACAATATCCAATTATTGGAAACCAAACTTTTTTGCATGATATATGCTAATTGATTCACTCGTGCTAATATCACTCTGTTGTTTTTAGCGATGGGATCTGGCCATTTGTGCTTCATGGTGGATTCGTGTAACAACTTTGGAATCAATTTACGTCTTGGCCAACCTGATGAAAGGGGTTTTTAATCGTGTACTTTTCATCTTCATTTCAGGCATCCGAAGCAATCCTGGCTCTGTCTATAGTTGTGTGTTTCTTGTTTGTTGTTGTTGTTGTCCTGCTAGTGGTAAATTTCGTTTACGCTCCAAGGAAGTTGTCAAAGCAGACACGGAAATATAAAGTCGAAAGCCAAGACAACGGGGCGTTTGACGTGGAAGAGTCTGCCACGAAAATGTGATACGCTTTAAACAGTTTATGACTCTATTACCGTTAGGCCGATCGCGGTAGATAGGTTGTGTCAAAGCCTAGTTTATGGCCACCGACTGAGCTTTATCTTCGTTAGAGGCTAGAGCGTTTCCCTATGTAAGTAACGCTGGAAGAAGAAACCACGGGCGTATTCAGAGCATTCCGATAGCTTTAATGGCTACCATCGTACGCGCAGGTGCGTGACGTTAGCAACAGAAAATGACAGTGACCAGGATGCATGCTAAAGCGTACACTGTGCATGCGCAAAATGTGAAGCTTGTATGTATATATTTTGGTGTTGCGTGCCAACTTGCATCATTTGTATAAGCATGGTTGTATTGGGTGTATAATCACACGCCACCGGGATGAACGTACCGCAGTGGGAAAACATGCGCACTAGGCTTAAATATATTTCAGCTTATACATGAATGCACTTTTGTGGGATTTCAATAAGATATACACGTCATGGACTGCGCTCAAAAAACATATGAATCTAATGCAGAGAAGTCTTTATATACCTGCCTATGAAATCCGCAAAAAACTTTATATGTGTGGTGATATGATTACCAACCAAGTTTATATAGGTTTAAGTAGAATTACCAACCAGCTTTTATACCTGTTGATTGAACTACGAACCAACTTTGTATACGTGCTGACAGAATCTATATATATGTGGTAATAGAATTACCAATAGAATATACATATATTATATAGAATTATATAAATTATATGCTTATGTACTTGTCAACTTTATATACGTGCTGACAGAAACTTTATATATGTGGTAATAGAATTACCAATAAACTTTATATAGGATTATATAGATTATATAAAATAATATGCTTATGAAATAGTCAAATTTATATACGTTCTGACAGAAACATGATATAAGTGACAATGGAATTACCATCAAACTTTATATAGAATTATTATAGAATTATGAAAGTTATATAGAATTATGTGCTTATAGAAATACCAACCCACTTAATATGCGTGCGCATAGAATAATCATTTTCCTTTGTATACGTGCTGGTGGAATTATATGTACCTACCATCTTCAAATGTGCCCACTGCATTAATAGCTAACTTTACACTAGCTGCGTGGACTACCAGTCAGCTTTATGCGTGCTGATTGACTCACCAGTCAAAGTTATACGTGTTGATCGACTCACCAATCAAGGACATATGCGTTGACTGACCCACCAATAAACGTTATAAATGCTGATTAACTCACCAATCAATGTTATACGTGCTGATCGACTCACCAATCAATGTTTTACTTGCTGACTGGCTCACCAGGCAAAATGGAGAAGATATTATATATATACACTAAGGACAAAGACGTAACATCAAAACACTTCATTAAGGACCCAACGTGTTAATGAACTAAAAAATATTTTATTGATATTGTTTTAATTTCATCTTCATTTTTTTCTAGACATTGATACTGGTTCACAAATGTTATCGGTCGGGCAAATATCCCTATTAGCGAGTAGAAATTTAGCTATTATAATGGTGTTCAGACCAACGTGTGTTACTACACGTATCAATTGTTGTTGTCCAGTGGTAGTTGTGTTGTTGTGTTACATGTTTTAGTAAAATCATTAGAAACTGGACATTGTTTCATGCACAATTTGTCTATACATTTGTACAAAATGGCCCAACGCGTGTAACCTCTGCACGTGTGTACAAGTGAACACACGAAGTGTGTTATAATTACTGCGATGTAATGCTAAATGGTCTTATGACTCGGTTTATTTTTGTATGTGAAATGTATGCATGACTTGCTGTATGGAGATCCACCACATAACATAACAGCTTAATTCTCACTTTCCACAACACTTGCATGACATGATGAAGTGCCACAAATCAGATGCATTCATGACATGTTGAAGTGCCACAAATCAGATGTTTTTATGACATCCTGTCGTGTCACAAGGCTTGGAACAAGATGTTTTCATGACAGGGTGCCAGTCACAAGAAATATTTTGTCACATAGTGTAGTGTTACAAGTGATTCAAGGGTACGTAACGTAACATATGACGTGCATCTATGATTTCCTAAATATTACGATGTTTGAGGTTTATATTGTAAAGGCATAAGAAGGCGAGGCTTCAGGGCAATTAATGTGCATAGGGACATCGGCGAAATGCTTTCACAGCTGCTTAAAGTAGAGTCATATTAGTGCAAACATCAGACGCCGATGTCCAAAGTTTTGTATTGTGATAAACGCTATACCCGTAGTGATATCTGCGAAATACTTTCACAGCTGCTAAAAGTACTGCCATGCTGGTGCAAATATCGGACACCGACTTCCAAAGTATTTTACTGTGATCAGAGAACAAAGCTCCAAGGCAGTGTCGATGGTGATATCAGTGAAAGACTGTCATGGCTGCTGAATGTAAAGTCGGCTAGTATGCCTAATAGAGTATCAGACAACAAGGACGAGATTTCACGCCCATTTCAATAGTGCCATCAGTGAAAGGCTGTCTCAGCTATTAAAAGTATAGTTATGCAAAAAAATCAGGTACTGGTATCCATATCGAGATTTTGGGGATATCATTGAAGGTCCTCGTCAGTTACAGACTCTTCTTTGTTGCCTGTGAGTTTCACGTCCTTAAGACTTGTATAGTAGCGTGAGTTGTGCTCTGTCTATATTGTACACATATCTGTTACATGAAGACATCCCGAACTGTGCAAAGTCTTGTCACTGTACACGCTCTTAGCACTTGCATAGTAGTATCAGTTGTAGATTTTCTATGCAGTGTACACTCATATGAGACATAAGTATCCCGAAGTGTACAAAGCTTTGCCAGTGTACAGGCTCTGAACACTTGCATAGTAGTGTCAGTAGTTGACTATCAATGCTTTGTACACTTCGGTTAATAAAGGTTTTTCGAGCTGTGCAGTCTCATCAGTTACATGCTCTTAACATTTCCATCGTCGTGTTATGGACGTTCTCAGTTGCATATACACAGGTAAGACAAAGACTTTCCGAGTTGTGCCAAGTCTTGTCAATTACTTGTTCTTAGAACTTATAGAGGTGCCACGTAATTGAAACATTCCAAAATCTCACCAGTTTGCTCCCTCAGTGGTATGGTCTTGTTAGCTGAAAGCACCAGGTGGTGTGCCTGGAGGTGTCACTACAATTTTTTCCAACCAGTACGTCATTTGCAAATTTACAGTGATGTCATTTAAAAACTTATCTGCAGCGGTGTTTGCTGTGAACCGAATTCAACGGAACCATGCCCCATAATAGAACATTGTCGTTTGTGATGTTGCCGCTCCTGTGACTATTGGCGTTTAGTGGTGGCCTTTGCCAAAACCGCGGTGTCCATGAACCCCTATCGGTGGTGAAATCTGCAATATGTACATGTACTGTAGAAGGGTACAATGTTACCATCCCTTCTCCAACAAGGTCCATGGCCAGTATGACAGGGTGGTATATTGTCCCTAAGTTCGCTGGCTCAAATCCCAATAAGGCGAGTCATTCCTTGCCTGCTAGAAAGAGACATTTGCGGCTGTTTCACAATTCTGACTTCAGCCCATTGCAATGGGACTGCAGCTGTTAGCAGCCGAGTGAACAGGAATATCCAGTTGGCATTGGCGCAGCCCTTTTTTTCAATACCTACATGTCTGCCCACAAGATCAGAAAAATGTAAGAAGGGAAGCTTTGAACTCATTTTCAGAAGCAAAGGATTAAAAAAATTCTCGCTTGCTGTGAGGGATATTTGACACTTTGCTGACAAACTTATCAGTTGCTGATCTTGGTGTCAGTCGTATAGCTGGGCAAATGTTTTCAAATGGGCCGTATTTAGTCAGACGTAACATGAGCAGTGTGCCGCAGTGAACAATCAGTGAGGTCAATTATGAAAATGACATATGGCTAGTATATGTTTCTTGTAGAGAGTGAAATATTTTGGGGGGACATTTGTTTACAAGTTTACGTATATAGCACTTTGTTTATTTGCACCACATTGGTTGACATTGTATATGACTTGAACACATGGACTTGTTACTACGAACTACCATTAATATCTGATTAGGTGCTGCATTCACTGCTACTGTGTAAACGCGAACCTCTCCAATTTGGCGAACAAAAATGATCGTTCAACCGTATTTTGGAATACGGTTGAACAAGTTGCATTTGAACAACCGCATTGTCTTTTTTGAATTCATATGAGTGTGTGAATATTCTGTCACGTCTCAAAATATTTTGGATTGTCAGACTCAAAAACGTAAAAAAACTTGTTGGAAAAATCATCCCACGAAAAGTTTTCTGAGTAAATGACGTTACGTTCAGACGTTCCAATATAAACTGAAGAATGTGTGGAGAAACACTTGCGAGCTACATTTCATGGAAGTAGATGCAGATTTTATTCCCTTGAAATTGTCTGCTTACTCAGCCGAAGGCAACAAATGCCTTGTATTGATGAGAAGTAGTTGTGGGTTGTTGTTCTCTTAATTAGCTTCAATTAAAATGACAATTAATGATTAATGTACACATATATGGAGATTTTTGGTTTTCAATGTAATCTGTCTTCAGGGTATACTTTGAGATGTTTACGAAATATTAAGATTTCTGTATCGTTAATTATCAGCAGTTGCCCTACATAAACATGCATATTAATTGTTTTGGCTTAAATGTAGTAAAAAAATGAATACATTTACAAAAAAGACTGCTTTTGTTTCCTTGTTTTCTTTACATTTGCAAAACAATGGTATCTGCAACAAGTTTAATATTGCCATTAATAAGGCAGCCAGAGGAGTATTTAATGTATGACGGCTGGAAGGCAAGCAGGACGCTATTTGTGCATGGCTGACGGAAATACAGCTATACTATTCCGACCAATGGAACAAAACATAGGCTGGGTACACACTGCAACCTATGGTTTACAGATTAAAGGTGACGCAGGCGGTACAATGGGTTATTGTTATACTTCTACTAAAGTGATATCGACAAATAGGTTGAAACTCGGACTAAGGTAAAATATCATGTAGCTTTATGTTTCATAGGTTATGTCATCAAATACCACTGATCAGATTGTCGCCTCTGTCATATATCACACCTTTTTGGTGCAGTGACGTTGTGAGGCATGAATGGCGCCAAGGGTCTTCTGTGCGATGCCCAGTACATCATTATATATATTCTTGGTGAATTCCACGATATCCAACGAAGGTTAGATACAGTCGACCATTCATTACCTATTGGACAGCGTATCTCGCAAGCCAGATAAATATGTCGAGTAGGCTATGTATCATAAGCTATGCAGATCCTGTGAAAGGAAAAGACGTTATAAAAACTGAAAGTGGGCAAATGCCATGGAAAACTGTCTTTAGAAATACACTTACTTATTTTTATTAGATTTTTCATTGATTAAAATGCAGTCAGATGTTCGAATTGCCGTGTGAGCTAGATGAGCCCTTCTTTGATATGTAATCCATGTAATTCTTTGATATTTACAAGCAGCAAGCTTCAAAGCATTTAATTGTTTAAAAAATCCCGGCAAAAATGAAAATATTTTGTTTACCTAGTTTTTCAGATGTCCATCTGATGATTACTTCATTTTTAGTTTTCTTTCAATAAGTAACTCTTCAAGTAAACAACAAATAAACAGATAAATTTAAGTTCACATTTAAATTTACCAAAAAAAATTAAAAGTGCGTTCCGTATTTCAAATTAAAGTTGTAGCTTGAAAAACGTCATTTTTTGTCCTAATTTGAATGTTTCCATTTTCATACGGAAGTCCTTACTGCTTCTTGCAGCGCTGGCCGCAGTGTAGTCGAGACACTACCAACGCGCCATTGAGCCATAACCATTCATTCATTCCCTTCGGTTTAGCTGTATATGCTAGTATGCTGCTTGTGAACTACCTATGAGGGCCTGAGGCCTAGCCTGTCGTCATTACCAGCTTTTGTATGTACTTAAAACTGAAATTTTTACACCTGATTCCAAGCGTAGTACTAAGTGACAGGTTTAATCTTGGATACACTTATCCATGTTGTAGTCATAATCGTTGAAACTGCCACCACAGCATTCTAACTGGCGTCTGGTTACACATAACCGTTGAAACAGCCACGACAGTGTCTCAAAAGACGTCTGGTCACACATAATTTTTGAAGCTGCCAAGACAGCGTTCTAACTGGCATCTGGTTACACATAATCGTTGAAGCTGCCACAAGAGTGTAGTCCTTGGTATCTGGTCACACATAACCCATAAATCAGCGGCTACAGTGTGACAACTGCCATCTTGCCACGGAAGTCAAACAAGTTGACATTTTAATTCTGTCCGGATAATTTTTTGACAATGGTTGAACATTCGACATGTATATTCTTTAAACGAAAGAAAAGATCAAAAGCTATCAGCAAGCTGTTTTACCACCATAGTACTTTGACAGAAGGCCTACTTCAGTGCTGTTCAGTACCGTATCTACTGGCATGTTTGTGTCATCATGACAATTATGCACTCCGCATTGATGATTCCAGGGAAATGGAAACATTGCCTAGGTGAAAGTCTGTGCGAACGCTTTTACAAAATTTGAAAATTATTTTGTATCGCGTCAAAATTATACATTTAAGGCAAAAATCAATTTGAATTAACAGAAATGACCACTCCCGACATGAACTCGGGATCTCCCTGTAAAAGAAACGTGCTCCGCCATCAACTACACAACTTCCATCTCACGTTAAGCAATGTTATGTTTATGTTATGTTTGGGGAAATTCCAGCCCCCCTCCGCCCCTGCTCCCTTTCAAAGCAGGTGCCTGTATCCAATACAGCAACAGGCTACGCTATAAGCTTTTGCACGTCGGTGCAAACAGACAGGACAACATCGTATGTCGATGAAAGCCAGCCTCTCGCAAGGGGTAAGATTAAAGGAAAAGCTTCGGTTGATAACGTCAGTGTGGAGCTTTTCTGTTCCGTAATAAGTCAGGTCAAGGTGAACAGTGTGTTGTTCATTCCCACCGCTACGGTAACGATTCGAGGATTAACTGGTAACGTAGTACTTAATCATTGCAAAAGGACTATTGCAAATCCGACCAGTACCCGAGTCGCCATTGATCAGAAAAACCTGTCCCATTACCCACCAGGGTGATTTGATTTATTCGATTGGTGTTTTACGCCGTAGTAATGGATTTTTTACGACGGCGACCAGTTGCTGACTGACCTTCCCACGTACGACCGAAGCGGAAATCAATGCAAGTTGGATCCCACTAGTCTAGAATGAGAACACTTTGCACAAATGCAAAAGAATACACGACCTATCCATTTGTGCTTAAAATCAAATTAAGGGACTGCGTGGATGGTCTGCTCTTGTGCCTCAGGTATGTTGCTGCAGTTGTCTTACATTCCCTGACTTTTTTTTTTTTGTCGCCTTGCGTGAGCGTAATTATATAATTTACACGCAGCCATCTAAACGATTGCCTCTGGGCAAAAAAAGTGTTGTCTGCTCGAATTTATGTCTTTGCGAGGTGTGATGATTTCGCCCGGGCTTGCACTACTTGCCCTCGACAGAAAAATGAATTGAAAACATCTTGAGTTCGGCATAAGATATTAATCAACTAGGGTCATTAATTCGATTACACGTGGTGGTTCTGGCCACCTGGTCAAAAGAGTTCTATTGCTTTATCTGACTAGTAAATAATATGGAACCAGCCTCACTAGGAATTGTTTATTGGGCCGGAAAGACAGATGGATTCTGTTATAGGCCGAAGGAGCCTTAACCAGTGATGTTATATTAGTGTGAATTTTATTGTCGTCAAAACTATTTTCGCTGTAAACTGTTCATCGGTCAAGAGGACCAACAGCGTGTGCTACAAGTCCAATAGGCCTTGACAATTGAATTCAAAGTGTTTACTTCCATCGGCACTATTCTCCATATAAACTGTTTACGTGGCCGAGAGGAGTATACAGCTTCTGTTCCAAGCCTATAATAGGCGTTGACCAATGAAGTCACGGGTGTTACATGAGTGAAAAATTCTTCAACATAACCTCCAACGCCAATTTAATACGTAATGTGCAAGAATACACTGTTTGTATGCTATACAAAAGATCTGTTCATTCTTGAAACCTTTACCCTTCAGAAATTCCATTATTATGGAAGCACAGCTCGTAGCATGTCCAGCCCACCTCAGAATTACATACGCCATGATGGACTTACCATCTGGAAGAATAACAAAGTGCAATGTTCCTGGGTGTAAAGAGCCTCGTCATTGATATATTTAATACAATACGAACAAAATATCGACCCATCTTTGCGAGACTCCTGTCAGCTACAACGCTGCCTCATTTCCATCCAACTTTTTTTTTCATTTTTTTTCCACTGTTTATTTTGACGTCAACATCTGATGGCAAGTTCCATTGACCTTCTTTGGAAGTGTATCGAAAGAAACGAAAGGGGTGCCACAAGGAACATTAGGTGGCCATGACGTTATTACCTGTCCATATAAGGTACAAATGCAAATTTTTACTATGACATGTGTATGCATTGCTGACGTCAGGTCACGGGGATGTATTAAATAATAAGTACCTCGACCCATTCACATATCAGGACAACATTAGGCTATAATATGCCATACACTTAGGTATATAGAGAGCTACACAACTTTCCATCCAAAGTGGGTCACCTCATTATTAATGTGTAAAGTTAACATGTCTTAACACCACATCCAAGAAAACACTTTAAACCTATCCCTAAATTTTCGAATGCCTGCCAAAACTTTTACAAAAAGACAACAAAGAGAAAGAAGAAGAAAGATAATTTCAACACGTGACAAATCTTTCTGCCTTAATACTGTGGGAGTTGTCACTATGGCCAACATTCACGAGTCAGAGAGAACGATCTGACATAAACTTTAAGAATGTAAGCATTTGTTTCGTACACGCATACATTCAGACACACTGGCAAGATGTCCTTGATGTGCTGGTAGACAGGCAAACCGGCAGACAGTACAAAGATGGCGATCATATATATATATATATATATATATACACATAAGCATGTCAAAACAGCCGGAACTCCCTGTTCGTTGTCGCCATTTCATCCACGAATCTGAAAAAATAAAAAAATAAAAAATCTGTTCAGGACATATTCTCTCCCGTTTACATTTAGAATGATTTCAGTATCTCTCCAAAGCATTTTTATGTCAATAAAACATAACAGAATCATACTAATACCCCCTCATACAACGGAAATAGACGTTACCCCGAAAAGTATTTATTTATTTATTTCACTGTGGTCACAGCACAACAATAGTCGAGAAAATGTCAATTCTACGAGGGCGGACAGATTTGTAAGAGAGGTAAGACAGGCAGACCGGGAAGAGAATGCCACTGTCTTTTGATAGTATCATTATTTGAATTTTACCATTCAAAACTCAAAATGAGGTTTTACCGAAACCATACATTCTTGATAGCATGAAAACGTCTCTGAAACAGCATAATAAGCATGTTAATAACAAAGGCCTGCTATACAGTTCATTTCAAAACACACTACATATGATCTACACTGCCATCATTTACAGCGGATCTAAATCCCGCTAAAATATTTTTACTCAGGCTGTGAAAGCGAAAAGTTAAATATATTAACAATGTATATAAGCTTAGTTTATAATCCGTTTCATTTTGCAAGCTACATGAAATAGACTAATGTCTACACCTACGACAACAAAAGTTACCAATAATTCAACTAGTGACCCATCTAAGTAACTCTACACTGAAGCACCAAATTACATCTATAGGTTCTTAGTAGATATGATCTTTTCGTTCTACACGAAAACAATTACCATCGACAGTTAGGAGTACATGGGATTGGCTTGTCGGAACCTGCCGGGAAATAATCAATACACAAACTTCATTGAAACAGGACTAATCGATACAACAGAACACAGAGGACAGCACTTTGACGATTAATCTTCATCAATATTTTAAAACGCCGTTGCACTTGAGAGTGTTGTAGTTTCAAAAATTCGGTCGCAAATCATTGAACGAAGTTAACCTGAGGCGTCTATCACTTGTGCCTGGTGTTGTCTTCGATCCGAAAAATGAACGACTTTTGCCTCCAAATTATGATTACAGTTATACATGTATAATGAGTTTACAAATACATGTAATAACATTTCTTGCTAGAGCTTTGGGCTTCATTTTGCTGTGCAGGCGCTGCAATGAACCGACAAAGACACCGTATACATTTCACAAAATTACGCCAGACGTCATAATCCCTAAAGTTTTCTTTACTCTTCATTTCATGTGGAAGTACACACGCGCCGAGGTTTGACCCACACAGTTCATCAATCAGGACGTCATAGCCTAGACGGTAATCCTAAACTTTCTTTTCGGTTGAGCGAAGTATTATTGTAAGTTGACCTCAAACGCGTCAACAATTCTTTTATACAGAAACATGTGTATGACTGCGTGGTCTTCAATGTGTTCAAGAAATTCTTGACATAATAAAAGTCCTACAATGAATCTCTGGACTGAAGTAACACCAGGCTATAACCATACCGGCATTGGGTTCGTCCTGATACAAGCTCAAGTCAAACACGCCATCGAACCAACCCTTTATCAGTATTAAAAGCATACTGGAAAAGATCTGCAAAACCATCAGCTACATGGCTGAAAGCTTGAGAACCCACACGCCCGTGTCGCCTGAGCCGTAATCATACTTGTCCACTATATGCATGACGGTATTTATTTATTTGCTAGGTTTTTTAGGCCTTACTTAAGAATATTTCACTTATACAACGGCGGGCAGCATCATTGTGGAAGGAAGGGGAACCAACGACCATTCGCACGTTGCTAGCGGACCTTCCCAAGTATGGCCGGAGAGGAAGCCAGCATTTCACATGAGCTGGACTTTAACTCACAGCGACCGCATTGGTGAGGCGCACCTGGATTATTATGTAGCGCTGACGAGCTAACCGTTTCGGCCAAGGAGGCCCAGGTATTATTTGGAGTTCCCTTCAGTCTCATATTGGTACAACCTGGTACACCTCATGAAATACATGAGACCTGTACCAGTGTGATATATATTGCTGTGTATAGCTGTGGGTGATCTGTATCAGACGAACAAAGTACAACTATACTTAGAATTCTTATGAAATGTGTGTAATCTGTCATGTTGCCTGCCGGTTAAAGGCATACAACTAATAAGCGTGTACAAACAGGACTGACGAGGAACCCTTACAGGTCGCAATGCACCTCACAGGAATCACGTAATCTTCGTCTACATGTATTATATCCCATATGTACACATAAACGCATACGGATATCCTATGCTATCGCTTTTATTGTGCGCTCTTGTAAGCTTAAACTGTTCTCAAAGTCACAAATTTTTATTTATGTGATTGTTTTAACGCCACATATAGCCTATTCAAGAATCACAAAGTTATCGAACAGTACATCATATAAAATACCTATCGGCAAAACAACAAGTCCTGTGTATTTTTTTCTTCACCTATTCACTGATATGGGCAGGTTAGACATAGTATTAACACGATGCTTAACCTCTACATGGTAATCAGACAATGTTATACTGGGTGGCTGCCTGCCCTGTGAAACATACTCTGATACAAGAATAGGTCTCTTGAATTTTTGTATCAGAGAATACAAACAGTGTATGTCCTGCAGGTACATTTTCCTAATTTATGACACTCTTGAAATGTGGCTCCGTTTTCACATAATCTTGTACAACAGCTTCACCGGCCTATAGGCCTATAGCTGCATGAGGTAACACATTAGCTTTATGTTATCCCAATAAGCTTTCACACGCTGTGTAAATCAGTTACATGCATCTCCTATCTCAGCCTCCCTTATAGCTTTCGAATACCATTTGCGAAAAAAGTTACTAGAAACTGAACATATGAATATTTTTGTCCATCAGCCATACAATAATATATAAACCAGGATGAGTACAACGATGCTGCCAGAACAAATGTGGGTGTATACGGCCTACATACCTTGTCATTTCGCTATTGACTTGTGGGTAGCGAGCCACATGGGTCCAGGGTAATTTTTCCCTCATAGATGTATCCAGTCTAAGCCAGCCGTAGTTCTGACTCGTGGTTAATGGATACCTGTATATCGACATCGGGTCTAAAATCAAATAAATAAACCACAAAATTAAACACCAATATGGGAATTTTTGCCAGGCGATCTAATTTGACACAAAGTGTCGCGTGCATTGCAGTCGCGCCATTGGGACCAACGGTCCCGATGTAGGCCTACATGTATGCCTGACTTAAGTTAAAATTTGAAACATTCTTTTAGAGGTTATTTTGGGAATTCTAGAAATTTTGACCACCTTCACCACAAATGTCATCTTAAGACAAATGAACTTCCAGCTCCAAAAACCAAGCACTGTGAGTGTGAGGTTATCAATTTAGACGTGGGGACCCGAAGTTAGAAATGCTTCTGTGGAATCGTCCCGCGTTTGAAAACATGCCCCCAAAGGCCAAAGCCTGGACGGTCTTTTTTTTTTTTTTTGATAAAGAAAAACACGCAAAAATGTGTACTATGGATTGAAAAGTGCCCGAGCAAACAAACGAAACGCGTACGCGTAACGCGTAACAATGTGACTTATATATTATGACTTAACGGTAATACGGTTTTGGCATCTGCAAAATTGATGGCTTATGTAGTCTCACCAGAACTCCAATCACTGTATAAACTGCATTCGAGTGTATACATGTAGTGCATGTTTTCCAACGCCGCGCCTATGGTAGATTTTAAAAGGATAGATGAAACGCTTCATTTACTTGACACCACTGGAAAGCTCTAACAGAAATCAGATTACTCTATAAACATGCGGGTGACAGTGGTGATACGAAGTTTTATCGGTTTGAACCCCCTGCGAAACAAATCCGTTTACAGCGCAAACATCCATAAAAAGAGCCTATACACACTGAGGTGAACCGCGAGTTCTCACACACCCTATAATATACTGTTGTACTCAGAAGTTAAGATATACACGTGTAGTCTAAGTCCTATCCGGGAACCATATATACAAATACCCAAGAACAAGTGGCTTTGTCTAATAAATAGGATACACATTCACAGAAAACATTCCATTTACTGCTGGCCGTTGTCAGAGTAGCTATTCCACGGACGCCTACGTACGGGCTCTGTGGCGATATGACCTGCGGTATATACAAGTACACACTGGTACATATCGTGCCGTACAAATATCCACGTTCCATAGCAAGGCATACTGGCCAATTGGAACGTTTCCGCTATACAGGGCATTCCCGTTTCCTCCATTTACAAACCTGGCCGGAAATCGTAAAAGTGGAAAACTCTTGAGTACAGTGTTAAACTCCTATCAAAAATGATAAATTTATGGGTGAATCTGTGCAGTTGTATGTATAAAACGTTCACAAATACACTTTATACACAAAAACTGACTAGAGACCCGAGGAGGGTGGACATAACAATATACTGCATGCATACAGTCGGGTGACCGCGGGTTTCGGTATTATCGGCGAAAATTAATTAAGCCAATACAAAAAATTCAGATAAGCTTCTTATAATATCGATCAGCTAGATAATCTCTATACATATCGATCCCAACTAAGATCAAATGAACTTTATCCAGGCTTATGTGTCAAGTTAATCAGAATAGGCCTGTTTCGATGAATCTTTCACTGAGGCGTTTTATTTTGACAATACATGCACTTGCATGCATGAAGGATTCAAATGTCTATACCCATGTAGGACAATTTCATCTAAAGATGATCAGATTGAGTTACGACACAGCTTTGTCTTAACCCTGAATGGACGAGTATTAAATACACTTTAAACAGTTTTAAAATATTTTACTTGCCACTGATCAGGCCTAAATAACATCAAGGAAACTACTATTATTTACACGCTTTAGGTATTAGACAATACTGTGCTCTGTGAACATGGGGATTAGCTGTTGAAGACGCATGTTTTGTGCTTTTGGGTTCATTCTAACGTTCGTTGAGTATCACTTATATTCGATCAATATACATGTATAAGGTGTGCGTAGGCACATCTGGACGTCACGCGTGGAAAAGTTAAGTGGCCAAAGGTCGGTAGTTTACGTCGGGCACTCCGGTCTCCCCAACCAAATCACCGAAGGCCTTCGTAAAAGGGAAAAATTCTATAAAGCATGTCGTTAAAAATATCAAACAAATCAATAAATTTATAAATTCTTTGGTGGAGAAAGTTTTCAGCACAATTTCACCAAAAATACGGTAACAGTATATCACCATTCAAACAAAATTAAGGTCAATCCAATCAGGAGATGGAGAGTCACAGCAAAATAAAAACAATCGACGGGCTACATATGCGACCAACTCATGAAAAACATTAAAAATGTATACGGATTTGAAAGTATACAAGGAGACCTGTCAGTGATGAATTAATGGCACGATATATGAACTAATTGCGTGTAGGCTTATACGGACAGTAAACAATACAATTTCATACGTGTACAGTAGCACAAATACATTGCCACACGACCTGCTGTGCTCCTAATTAAAAACCCATAATTATTTGATGACACATGCTTGACAAACTGATGTAATCCACAACACACCGGCTATATATAGGCCTACCATAATGCACTTTCTCACCTGTGTGATTTCTAATATGTTTCGTCCTCATTCTGGTATACTCTACATATGATCCCTGATGACCGGGGCCGTAACCTGACGTCTGGTTTGTGGGCACTATTGATCTCTGCTTCGTGTTACTTGCTGTGAGCGGGGGCAGTGCAGTAAACCCAAGGGTCGTGTGGCCCCGCTGCAGTTTCGCCTCTATCGTCGCTTCCCTTAAGATGTTTTGGTGCCCTAACTGTGTTAGCCCAAAGAACGCCATATTTTCTTCCGGTTGTGATCTACACTTGTCGGCTGTCTTGTCCACACAAACGTTCACGCGGGTTTGCTTTCCTGATTGTTGACCGTTGTGTGCCTTGTATGTCAAGACAAGCCGACATGTGCTCCAGGACGTTGCTAGGCTAGTCACGTGATTTCTGTTTATGTCCTGACAAGTCTCGCTGAATATCGCGTGATCTGTCGTCCATGCTGGTTTCTGGCTTTTTCTGCAGCGTGAGGGTACACGTTTGGAAATCCACAATCATCTTTACCGGGGCCTCTGCTGGACAACTGCAAAGATGACGAGTCAAGGCACAATCGCCTTTGATGAATATGGAAGGCCGTTTATTATCATCAAAGATCAAGAGAAAAAAAGCCGGCTTTCTGGCATCGAGGCTCATAAGGTACAACAACAACAACCTTCATACAAATACAGCAAAAATGGGAATGACTCAGGGAGAAACACTATCGTTGCATATTTCTTGGGCGAATGCTTTCGACAAGGCTGAAATTATCGGTTGAAATAAAGTTGAGGTTGCTGTCGGATGTTTGTAGTTGACAGCCTTCTAAGATGTTTACTGTGAAAATCCAATTCCACTATTAACTGTACTGTAGTTTCATCCACGGCAGTAGTAAGGATGGAGGTGATATCACGGGGTATGGTGATTTTCAGTTCATTAGAAAATGTCCTTTTCTCAATGAACATCGGATAAGTGGGTCAGCGACAAACAATACCTCAACCTATTCTTTACAAATCCCACAGTGTGCTTTCACTGCTTCTGAAGCATTGGTGACAGTCTAGCTCTAGTCTGAGATCACAGTCTAATAGTGGCTTATATACACTGATATGCAGGAGCTCTGGCCACCCTTAGCCCGAGGTCAATGTGGACCCGTTGTCTGCATAATGCTTGTAAAGACCTACCCACTCATTCAGTTCCACTGCATGTGCGTTAGATTCTTCCTGAATACACATAACGCACCTTGATTCTGAAAGCTCAGATATTTGCACACATTTAAGCCACCATCACAGCTTGGCATTATGGCACCAGTCTCATGTAAGTTTTGGCAGAAGTCGAATATACAGTCAGCTGGCACATGCTGCCATCTTTTTTAAATTGACCTTTCCATGACATCGTATCTTCAAATTTACATTCATACTAAACAAATTTACATCTTCAGTCAACTTGCATAAAAGTCAACCAAGGATGCACATGCGTGTAGCACATCAAACCTGTGTAATTAGGTCTAGCTGTCGACAGCGTATGTGAGTGTAAGTCAGATGTAAGAATTATCTTTGATTTACTGGTCATTAACTGAAGGCTACAAAATGTCAAAAAATTTGGCAGAAGAAGAGGGAATGTCTTGGTGAACATAGTTTATCTCAGTTTTGTCCGGTTCATGCATGTCTTTGTTCATTTTTGCAGATTTTCTAGCACAGAATTTCTCTGCACTGAACGCAGGGATAAGCTGTTTTTAATACCACTATTTTATCCTGCATAGCTTCTCGGTTATGATCCTTGGCCATGCTTGCTCCAGGTATCTCCTGGAGGCAGTCAAAATCAGAGTTGCGCGAACCCATACAATAGCCTCCTCATATATATTGGAACTATGGCTGTGGAATGAGCCTCCACATTAACCACACATTGCATCTGATAGTCAAGAAATAAAGCCTACGTCCTAATTCAAGAAATAAAGCCTGAGGCCTCCAAAAATTTTTCCACTTGTTTTGTCTGTATTGGAGTATTGTCTGCTCAAATTCACTGGTAGTACAAGAAAATCAATGGTATGGCAAACTGGGGCCTATACATGTATGTGCTATTTCTCCCCATTTGTTGCTTGTTGCGTCCACTCGCTTTTATAATGCTGGTGGCCATCATATAAGTGAAATATTCTTGAGTACGGGTGTAAAACATCAATGAAATAAGTAAATAAACTTCCATCTTCCCTAGGCTACAATATCTTATCTCCATTGTCAACAAAGATGTCTCCACATCTGTGTTTTTCTTTCTCTCTATACTACCCAGCTAGGCAACAACTACATCCACTTGATTACACAATTAACCATTGAAATCTGGCATGTGTGTGATCTTGCAATGAGGGAGACAATCTATTGTAGTCAAAGTAAGACAAAGGAGTTGTTCAAAACAGCACATATAAGGGTCTGGTACAAAATACCATTGACTTTAGGACATATTAACGTTATATTTGAGGGAAGAATAGTCAAAGGTAGGAATTCTAGTGGAAGTGTTGGATGACAAGGCTTTAGTTCTTGAAATTTGTGTTCCCTGTGGAAGTGATGCAACACAGTAATGTAGGAGGCAACTTTACACCTCAATCAAACAAAAGAAACAATAAAACAATTCATGCGAATTACCAATAGCACAGTAACAATGTGAATTTTTTTTCCTTTGTTTAGTCTCACATTCTAGCTGCCAAGATAGTATCCGATGTACTGAAGACATCATTAGGGCCTAAGGGCCTGGATAAGATGCTGGTCAGCCCTGATGGGGAGTTGACCATCACCAATGATGGGGCCACTATTCTGAACCAGATGGACGTCGACCATCAAATAGCTAAACTTATGGTCCAGCTCTCAAAGTCTCAGGATGATGAAATAGGGGATGGGACCACTGGAGTTGTTGGTAAGACGAAGATTGAAGATGCTTTTTTCTGCTGTCTGCGTTCCGAAATAAAATATGGCTTTCACAATATAGTTGTTCATGAAGTCCCAACAGAAAATCACACCCCAAGTAACCCATATTCTGACTAATTCTTCAAACCTTTCACATATTTATTATGTTTATTCAAGCATATTTTGAAGGCATTAATCTACATGGACTAACAAATGCTATTTGCGAAGCTCTGAAATTTGCCAGCCAAAACCTTTAAAGGTTTGTCTTCAAAATGAAGTTATAAGGTCAATAAGCTGCAATAAATGCTGGTCTTGGTCCCCTTTTGTTCTGCTAAGTTTCCTCCACCTATAAACCAGGCCATCATCATTCGGGCAGTATATTTCCAAAAATACTAGGTAAAAATATCTTTTCCAACAGAAATGAATTTATGGTTTTCCTTGAATGAAATGCCTTCTCATACAAATGATTCTTGTAAATGTTGTAGTGTTGGCTGGAGCATTGCTAGAACAGGCAGAGAAGCTACTGGACAGAGGAATTCACCCAATCAGAATAGCAGATGGATATGAAATGGCGGCCAAAGTTGCAATTGATCACCTGGAGACTGTGAGCGAAACCTTTGCCATTGACCAGAAGAACACAGAGCCACTTATCCAGCTAGCAATGACCACTCTTGGCTCAAAGATGTAAGAATTTCTCTTTGGTGAAGTGCCTCTTCCTGTCCAGCAGTTGGGAAGGGCCTGCCAGCAACCTGCAGATGGTTGGTGGGTTTCCCTGGGCTCTACCCGGTTTCTTACCACCATAATGCTGGCTGCCGTCCTATGAGTGAAATATTTTTGAGTATGGTGTAAAATACCAATGAAATAAATAGTGCTTTTATGTTTTGAACTGAGTTACTGTGAAGTAGTAATAATAATGACATTAAAGAGACTATGTCGCCCAAAGTTTGAATTTTCGAACAAATTTGCTTACATATGAAGTTTACCGATTGCTTTGCGCATGCTCCATTGTCACTCAGTTCACAGCCCTTCATATAAATAATCTGGCCAACTTTTGGAGATTTTCAGTTTTTTAATTTTTAAACACTCACTTAACGTACAGTGCAGGTGGTGGGATTAAAGAAAAGCTTGTACCTTTTTCTTCTTGAGAAAAATACCTAATGCTCATGTTATTCTGTAATAACACAAAAATACCTACTATTTGAGCAACCATGTCCCTTTAAAGAAGTAGCGAAAAGTTAACATAGATTCATTTTGTACTGTGATAGGTATTTCACTGAATTATCTCGAACAGTAAGTTTCAGAAAATGACTCCTTAATTTTGTTTGGAGGATATAAGAAGATGAATTTGTTAAGAAGTTTAAATTCAGTTAACTGCAGGCTGCCCCACTGGCCAGTTGGACTGTTTACCCCTGATGAATGTTCACTACCCCTTGGTCAGTGAGGTTGCAGGGTTGAATCCAACTCTGGATGGTACTTCACCTGCAGCTTTATATATGATGATTTGTCCACATTTTTTCCCACCATAATGCAGGCCACTGTTATATAAGTGAAGTATTCTTGAGTACGGAAAAAAACACAAATCAAATAAAAAGTCAGGTACCGGTTGTTGGACTGTAGTTTCAGACGGGCTATTTCAGGCTCCATGTAGTTTCCCCATCAACTGGACTTCATAAGTGAACAAATATACAGTGCAGCATTTAATAGCCATTTAATAAATGAATTTTTATTGCAGTATCAACCGGTGTCATCGGCAGATGGCCGAGATTGCAGTCAATGCGATATTGTGTGTGGCAGATCTGGAGAGGAAGGATGTGGACTTTGAACTGATCAAGGTGGAGGGTAAAGTAGGCGGCAAGCTGGAGGATACCATGTTAGTCAAGGGTGTGGTTATAGACAAAGACATGAGCCATCCACAGATGCCTAAGGTAAAGCACTAGCCCCAGGGATCACCAGACAGTCTAACATACCACAACCTCATTGTTGCTGGAAGCCTTATATCCGTTGATAAACTGAAAAATTAGGGCAATTGGTCAGCTATGTTAATATTATGACCTTCTCATTGAATACAAGAATTCACATGCTAGTCAGCATGGGCAAAATGGCAGTTGCTATGCTCAGAATCAGCGTAACTACAATTTACATGTTAATCTGTTTCATAGAATGTTAGATTGTACACAGTGAGCAGTAACATGTATTTGTATGTGTGTTGTTATAATGCCTACTGTTGAAAAGGTTGAACACTGAAACCTATTTTCGACGGCTTCTGTTTTTGCTTCATTTCCTTTCTCTGTCTAAATAGTGGACTTAAACAAATAAAGCCATTAGTGGTGGGAGTTTTCTGAGGGCACGATATGAAATTTGGAAGTTAATAAGCTACTATTCAGTGCTTTTCCAGCAATACTTGTTCTCTGCTTTCCTCAAAACTGTTCAATGTTTCATTTTCTCATACTCTGGATTTGATGACGTAGCTTTCTGAGCAATGTTTGTTTTTCTGTTCACAGCAAGTCAAGGACGCAAAGTTAGCCATATTGACCTGTCCGTTCGAACCACCTAAACCCAAGACGAAACACAAGCTGGACGTCACATCTGTAGAAGATTACAAGAAACTTAGGGAATACGAAACAGAAAAATTTGAAAGTATGATTCGTCAGGTAAGGGTAAATCTGGATCAATTCAGCGCAGTTTGATCAACAAAACTGTTCTCAACAACATATGCTGTTACAGCAAAATTTGATCTGTCAGCAAGAGTTGGTCTGGTGATACTGAGAAATGTGCTGACCTGTGATTTGTTTGTGGACTCAATCATCTGAACAGGGGCCTTCAAATATGATGAATCAGTGAAATATTCTTGGATTTGGCGTGAAATTCTGGTCAAATAAATAAATAACCTGTGAAGTTTCAGCAGTAGCCCTACTTGTAACATTGCATTGTGTACCAGAACCTACCGAGCTTTGAGCTGGTGGGTATGTTGCATGACTGAATTCCTTACTGTGAGACTTGATTTACTAGTAAGGCCAGAATCATGCTATAGTAATGACCAACCCTCTTACAAACAGTCTGTCTCATCTTGGTTGATTAGGCTCTATAGAGACCGGTCAACACTTAACTTTTACTGTTTTATCAAACACTAATTTAGGTTCCATGTAATGCTTCTTGAGTGATATTAAGATATTTTATGGTGGCTTAACACAGATCCAATATAATATGCAAATATTATTAACAACATCAACGCTTCTGTATATATGTACGTCATATCTTTGATGGTAATTTCTTCTTATCCATCTTTTCTTTTTTTGCGTTTTAATGTGATTTGAACAGGTGAAAGAGACTGGGGCTAACCTGGTCATCTGTCAGTGGGGATTTGATGATGAGGCCAACCACCTGTTACTACAGAGACAGCTGCCAGCTGTGCGATGGGTTGGGGGACCAGAAATAGAGGTGAGCTAACCATAGTTGCCGGTGTGTGAACACAACATAGTTCCTCCATAATATGGGATGCTTTTTGGGCAGCTGCATACCAGGATGCCTTGTGGGGACTGGTGTCTTGTCATAAACTCTCAGTGGAGAGTGTAGGAGATCACCAATAGTCAGTTACTGACAATCCATACTTTTGTCACGCCTCCTTGAGCCTCACTAACTGGCCAGGACAGGAGAGACACCCTGTCAGGTTGTGAAAAGCTTCACTTTTTGTACCACAGTAAGCTATGCGCACATTGATATGCCTATGAACTGCAATACCAGATAAAACCTGCGATTCGGTAAACCGGTGGCTTAGCCTTTAGAAGAATTCATCAGTCCGCGAAGTAAAAGCATCTGATATCACTGGAAAATGTATTTGTGATTTTAAAACTCGAATCACAAAGCAACTGTGGTGAAATCGTGTCCACGTTCTTGCCGTACAGATTAGTGAAAGTTTTTTCATATAATTTTCAAATTCGTATGTAATCAGGCAAAAAATAGTAGTATCTACAGATTGAAGGATATTTTCTGCGATTTCTAAATACATGCATATTTACAAAATTGAAATGTGTGAACTGTGTTTTTTTTTCCATAAAGATTTAGTGTCATTTTTCACTAAATGACATTGAGCTTTAGTAATTGTGCATACATACAGTTTGACAAAGTTGGTAAATCCACGTCAGAGTGAAATATCATGTCATTAACTCGATAGTAATTGACTACAGTATACGGCCGTATTTGTCCGTGCCAGTGAATTGTCTTAAATTCAGTGTGCACTGAATTTGTACGTTGATCCTTCGTCTAGTTTGTAGTATATACTATAGTGATAGAGAGAAGAAGAAATGCATGTGGTGGAGGCCTCTGATGGAGCTTCTAATAACCACAACAAAGTGACAAATTCAGTACAGTCTCAGAAGGGCTTGCAGTTTGATTGAACATTGACTTGGATATATCAGTGCAAAAATGAAACTTTGCTGCTAATACATGAATTGTATGAAATTTTTTTTTTGCTATGACAGTTGTGGGTTTAAATTTTTGTGTAAAACATGCAGAACACAGATATGGACGAACAAGCAACAGCAAGATTTTATGCTGATAGTGATAGATTAATTATTAAATAGCAATGGATTATCGCTCAACACTGGTGTTCTTCTCTTCGTGTACATGTAAATGGTGTTTATTTTTGACCTCTCACTTTCATGTGAACTGTAGGCAAAGAAAACTTGGCCTAAGCTCCACAGATTAAAATCAGGAAAATTACTACTGTGTATAACAACAACTGCCGATCCTGGCATTCAGCTAAATTACCCTGTCTGTTATTTATAATATGTAAATTCATAAATTTTACAAATGCACCAAGGTTAATGTATTGCCAGCATAATAAATTTGAGGTTGGTAAATTTAACAAGGTTGAAGTCAAAAACCATTGCGCTTACCATAAAATAGGAGCCAATTTAAAACCTTTTTCAGACCCCAAATCATGTGCCAGCACTGTGTCTACATGGTGTTCAATTTTCATTAGGCTATTTTTTTGGCATTTTCTGTATAGACTGGGCTGTAGTGTAGACTGCTGTATATAACCTTGCTGGCAGGCCAGTACCATCCGCAGTGAGCTGTTGCTGGATACCTGTGTGATCTTCCTGGCTTACTTCAGGATGTCTCAATTATAGTGTTTCCCATTTTGTGGAAAAATTATGGTACGTCTAAAGTTCAGTCATTATTTGGTCACAGCATTGTTAAGGTCCTTCTGTTTTGTACCCCAAGGAAATAGGCATATTTTTTCCTTTGCTTTCAGTATTTTTTGTTCATATGTCCAGACACTGCCTATTTTTGTTCATATGTCCAGACACTGCCTATTTTTAGCATGGAATCAGCATGTTCTAATGTTCGTTCTACATATTGTAGTATACGTTTTGTATGGATATTAACTTACATAAAATTAATTTGATTTTTGTTTTAGAAAGTACCAGTGAAATTAAAAGACACCACTTGTCAGATTTATGACACCTCAAAGGCTTTCTCTTGTCTACTCCTCACCTAAATCACATTTATTTTGAATTTTAGTTGATTGCCATAGCAACAGGAGGCCGAATTGTTCCAAGATTTGAAGAGTTGACGGCTGAGAAGCTGGGTAAAGCTGGCATTGTGAGAGAACTGACCTTTGGTACAACTAAGGATAGAATGCTGGTCATTGAGGAATGCAAGAACTCCAGAGCTGTCACTGTATTCATCCGTGGAGGAAACAAAATGGTACGTCCTGCTAATATCAGCTCAGTACGTGGCGCGTCACAGCCAGCTGTTTGTGTGTTGTTGTTTTAAGTGTTGGTACAAACTCTTGTCTAGGACAGGAATATGTTGATTTTCCTCTTCCTCCACTGTTCTCAGAGCCTTGGTGGCAAAAGAGAGTCCCCAGTGCTCATGGGGGGCAGAGTTATTAATTGCTCTTGTATGAAGTTACTAGGGGAACACTTTACTTTTACCTGCACGGCATGACCTACGTCAAGCTCGGGTGAAGGAAGTCTCTTCTTCCCCTGTTAGAAAGTCCATCTGTTATGTGTCCACAATTGGTGGTTTAGTACAGGGACTCGCATTTCTTTCACCCATGTTGCTCGAGTGCAGTGTTGATCACCTATCATTGCATTATTCTTAAATCCTGGACAGAACTGCGCAACCAAAAACACACATTGGGAATGGTTTACAGAACATGTGAACATTTATTTCATCCCTGTACCCATTAAATTTGGAATTTAATCATGGGCAGTGAAGTAGTCCGAATCTGTGAAATGCGTTTTATTTCTTGGTTTCAGATCGTAGAGGAGGCCAAGCGCAGTATACACGATGCCATATGTGTGATCCGAAACATAGTGAGGGACAATAGAGTGGTGTATGGGGGTGGGGCAGCTGAGCTTACCTGTTCATTGGCTGTCAGTAAGGCTGCAGATAAGGTGAGTGGCGACACACCTAGATGAGATAGTACAACAGCAGATACTGCAGCTCATGTCACACCTGCAACTCTGTGACTTTTCACAGTATTGACATTATATATATATATTGGCTGGGGCCTCCATGGCTCAGTCCATTAGCGCTCAAGCGCAGCACAATGACCCAGACAGCCTCCCACCGATGCAGTCGCTGTGAGTTCAAGTCCAGCTCATGCTGGCTTCCTCTCCAGCCGTTCATGGGAAGGTTTGCCAGCAACCTGCGGATGGTCGTGGGTTTGCTCCCACCATAATGTTGGCCGCTGTCGTATAAGTGAAATATTCTTGAGGACGGCGTAAAACACCAGTCAAATAAATAAATCAAATGTATTTTGGCTGGTAACTTTAATAATCCATATCCTCTATAAAATGTTCATGTATCAGAACCAAGATTTCAGTAGTAACCTTTTGTAAGGCTAGGAACATGTTAGGCACTAACACAAGTTAGGCATTTTTCAGAGGACTGCTGAATGAATGGTGAGAGACCATTGAAGTTTAACACAAAAGCACTACAGGATTCCCATAAGTGATTTCAATTCATTTTGTGGGCCAGGATTGTGTGCAAGAGAAAATCAGGCTTCTTAATCATTGTCAGGTCTGTTTTCCATGGACTGTGGCACTGAAAGGATAGCTACAGGTGTGCCAGAAATATGTTCATGTCATCAGAAGAGTTACTGTCCCAAAAAGAGAACAATCTGCATAGACTTTTGCATTCCTGTATACATGGATCAGTCTCATTTAGATGCGACAAAAAATATGGGGAAACCTGGTTGTGAAAGTGCATTTGCATAAATACATAGATTAGTATAATTGTGGTGGTGTTATATGTGTGCAGCTATATGGATAACTGTCATCAGTTTCCTTAACTGGGGCAGCAGGACATGGCTGAGCGGTTAAAGTGTTAACCTTTCAGTTGCCAGGTCAAAAAGGTGTTGGTTAAGTCACTCTCTGGAACAGATTTCCATGTTTCTGTTTTGGAGGCAATAAGTTGTTAATGGTGCTCTTCTGTGTGATCTTGCATGAAGTTTATCATCCGTGATTTGCCTTACACCAATATGAAGTCCAATACAAGTGGGAAGTTTATCAGTGACTGGCCAAGGTTGACGGGTTTACTCTGGATGCACCAGTTTCCTCCACCCATGAACTGGTCACTAGAGGGAAAAATTCTTAAGTATGGCCTTACACAGCTGTTAAATAAATTTTCGTAACCATGTTGCTTTCGCAAAGTTGTTAAAGTGTCTTCCTCCTAATCAGCAGACCTGGTCCAATTTTAATGCTAGCCATTCCACCATGCATGTTGACAAGTTACGGGGAAATATTTATTGGGATCCCCCATCCTCCCCTATCCCGAAATAATACATGGTGAAACACCATATGTGTGAAATCTGGTTCACATTTACACAAAAACCCTGCAGGATTCCCATCAGTGATTTCAGTTCATCTTGTGGGCCAGGATTGTATGTAAGAGAAAATCAGGCTTCGTAATCACTGGCAAATCTGTTTCCCCAGACTTCGGCACTGAAAGAACAGCTACATGTTCAGTAGCGTGCCTAGCTAAATTCTGTGCTCCAGAAGTGTGTTCCGTTACATGGCACAAAATTTAAGGCTCTGTCTGTTTTTATGCACCCATATTGCTGGCTGCTGTTACAGAAGTTTAATGTAGCTTAACACCAATCATATTACTGAGGTTTGTGCTGATTGTTCATTTTGGCTGAGTTTTTTTTACTACACATGCATGTATCACCTATATTTCCTTTATTTATTTTTTTTTTTCCATTTTCCTATGTGATTTTTGCCAACCCAGCACGTTTGACACTTTAATCAGGATTACCTTGTCATCACACTTACGACAAACAAGGTGATCCCAGTTATGTCTGCCATGCTCTGTGGGCAACCCGAAAAACTGTCGGCTACTACCCAAGAAAGCTCAAAATTTGGGAAAATGGAGAAAATATAGGAATTACAGGAAATAACAGGAGTAACTGGACAACTTGTGATTATCATTTTACTTCTTGATCATGGTACATGGTGTCCATTGTCATGCATCAGGTTAAGACAAACCAAGCCAAGACAAATACAGGATTCCCATGTATGATTTGTGTTCATTTTGTGGGCCAGGAGTTGTGCAAGAGAAAATTGAGGCTTCCAAATCATTGTCGGGTCTGTTAATCCCTGATGCTGACACTGAACGGATAGCTACAAAGAGTTTGTTCTCAGCTCTGGAGAACTCTTGTGTGAAAACGTGTTTAGGGAAGCTCATGAGCTACATCTTTAGGGTAAACAGCTTACTTGAAGCTAATGTTAGTGTCACTGTGGACAATCTTAAGGAAGCATTGGTACCCAGAAATGTAGAAACTGCCCTCCATAACACTGTTGGTGTGATATGTCTCCACTTTTAAGTGCCACCCATGGCATTAATACTTTACAGCTAGTGCTTAGATGAGATGTTGTGTAGATCGTCCAAATTTTCTTCCATGTATTTGTTCATCTTGCATACTATACTATGCTGGTTTTACATTTTTTCCCCCTCTGCAGATTTCCACGTTGGAGCAGTATGCCATGAGGTCGTTTTCTGAAGCCCTGGAAGCCATTCCTCTGGCGTTGGCAGAGAACAGTGGTTTACCTCCCATCCACACGCTCGCTGACATCAAGTCTCGCCAGGTCAAGGAGAACAACCCCAAACTAGGAATCGACTGTCTGAACAAAGGAAGTGCTGGTGAGTCGTTCGAATGTAGAAAACAATAGAGCCTTTCACAACAAGTTTACCTCAGAATATTCGAGGCTTGTTTGCCAGACAGTTGGTTATTGTTTATCTGACAAAAAACAATCCAGATCAAGCACTGATAGCATGTTGGCAAGTCCCATGTGTAATTTATGAATATTAGATATATATTGTAATGTTTCAAAAGTTTAATGCGTAAATTCAGTAACGAACCTCTTGGAGCATATTGTCAGGCATAGTCGTTGTGAAGTAGGCCAGCAATATTACGTACAAAAAGTATCTTCATTATGCAAAAACATTCCGTTGGATTTGTTCTTAATATTCGTGGTGGGATTAGATCAGATGGTTTCACAGCCTAGTTCATTAATGGCAAAGAACGTCCAGGAGCCCTTAAGTTGTCTCTCTGTCCAGCTTATTGAAGTTTCAACAGTGAGAGAACCTGTTTTGCTGTGGCCTGTTACAGACATGAAGAGTCAGAATGTGCTGGAGACTTTGTCCTCGAAGAGAGCTCAGATCATGTTAGCTGTACAGCTGACCCGCATGATTCTCAAGATAGACGACATCCGAGGAGGAGCCGAAGCGGTGAGTACGCAGCTGTAGTGAATCTGTGAATTTAGGCTTAGAGAGACCATTCTGGAGATTTTAGGCAAAAATGTCAATATACTAGTGCAATCAAATTTTTACTGTTGTTCTAGAATAGACCAAATAATTACCTGTCACTGATATCAGCACCATTTTCATACTTGTTACCTTTAAAAGTAAGTAATGAAATGTTGTAGGTCTATCTATACATTTCATCTTTTCTTGAAGACAGTAATTTGAGCTGTTTTTAGTAAACAGAGAAAAAATAATTTGATTAGCAAATGTGGAATTTTTTGCCCAAATCTCCAATAAATCTTTGAGGCCATGTGAGCCATACTTTAGCCATATCATGGCATAGAGCAGTAGTGTGTGACAGTGTTAAATATGGAATGGGTGGTTTAGTAGTTTGCAACTATTATTCATACAGCAGTGAAATCATACTATTTCCTTCACTAATAAGAGATATCACTTCAGTAACTGGCCAAGGTAAATAGTTTACTCTGGACACACCGGTTTGCTGCACCCATGAACTGGCTGCCAGGGTGATAAATGCTTAAGTATGGCATTGGCCAACAATTAAATGAAATCAGATTCTATAACCATACTGTTCTGGCCAAGCTGTTAAAGTGCCTGGGCTCAATTTTAAGTCATTACACCTTAAATGTTGACGTACAGGTCTGTTAGAAGAAGTTACTGTTGTGAAAGCTCTTACAGCCACCCCACCCTCACCCCCGAAAAACAGTAAATGGTGAAAGGACCCTATATGTAAAGTCGGATACAAATTTACGCAAAAGCACTTCAGGATTCCCATAAATGATTTCAATTCATTTTGTGGGCCAGGATTGTGTGCAAGAGAAAATCAGGTTTCCTAATCATTGGCAAGTCTGTTTCCTGGACTCTGGCACTGAAAGGATAGCTACAAGTCTGATTGCTATATTGGTTTGCCACGAGGTTGAAAATGCAACACTTTGTTTGATGATTTTCCAATCTGAGCTCATTGGAATGAGGTCCTAAATACAAGTGTAGTCAGTTGCTACATTCATACGGCACGCAAGAAGACACAACATCATTTTAGACGTCGTGTAGAGGATGTCTTGCCACTAACAGGTCTTTGAAAGCGTGCAGCTGAAAACAGTGCTTAAGACATTTTTAACTACACAAATCATGATATTGTTAAGCATACACAATAAATAGAATATTGCATTTATGGTATTCAACTTTCACTGTGCAGTATCCTCTATTATCTGTGGCAGATTCCAGGCTGATGATGTGGAAAATTGAGGTTTTGTATTATGGAATTGACAGATTTGCAGTATTCAATAAATACAGTATGCTGTACTGGATATTATCAAGAAAAATTGGCAGAAGGTTTGATTACAATACACTTGGCAGATTGCTGAGGGTTTCTCCAGCACAGAACCTGATTTCTTCCACAACTAAACCTTACTACTCTCATATAATTAAAGCGTTGTTGAATATGATGTTAAATCTAAATCGGACCGATATGAAATCTGTAGATCACTTTCTTGCATGATCTTGAGTTTAAAAGCCAGACAAATGTCAGGACTCCGGAAGAAAATACATTTTATTACAGGGTAGCATAATTTTAATAACCATTGTGATTGACACAAACACAGCCTATGAAGTGTAAAGTTGGGTGGTTGATTGTGTTGCAGATGTGATCGAAAATCCAGTTGAGTACCAGAAAGGCTGATTTGTACTGGGAATTTCTGGACTATTTATTTCTTGGCATGACCAGTGCTGAGTGGAGTTAATCAATACCACGGCCTGGGATGTCTGTGACCAGATTGACATTACCAAGTTCCCCAGGCAGGTTAATCCAATCAGGTGTGGTGATCACTGAGGGAAGCATCTGTGTTAACGAGGGCAGGACTACCTGTACCCCACTGAGAGGACTCAACCCATGTACAGCTGTGCTACAATGAACTGTGCCATAATTGGTCAGAAGACCCTAATTAAGTGCTATGAACCTAATTACAAGATTACAAACTAAAATGGCACTTTCATCAATAAAAAAAAATACATATACATTCTACCTGTTTTTTTGTTGGAGATTTCTCAAAACGTTTCATACCAATAAGGTGACGTTATTGGAACCTTTTTCCTGGGGCATTATCGCGAAGACATAGGTGTGGTGTCAGACCTGGGTTTTGACAGAGAATTTTTGGAGTCTGGATTATAACTGTTTATGGAGCTTTGGTTACAAAAATTGGTTGACATAGCCAGTGTGGCCATCTGTACAGTAGACGTTTTTTAAAGACTGCTTGCTCTTAACCGATTTGCACATCATGTGAGTAAGTTTCTCAATAAGTTTGCCTGAGGCACTCCAGTTTCCTGCACCCATAAAAGTGATGTGATCATATCAATGAAAATTCTTGATTGTGGTGAAAAAGCTGTCAAATTTTTCCAACTTAATGAAATTCAGTACTAAAGTGTACAGGACGGCTCATCTTACACTGTATTATTATAGAATTATTATTGTAGAATTATTATTACACATGTACCTTTCTCCTCCACTCATTGGATGAAACTGTCACATGGGGTTCAGCAATTCATGACGCTGCACGTGGTGACGTCTGCTTGACAAATACAACGTACCAAACTGGGTTTCACCAGCCCACATCACATTTATTTTGGGTCTGCTGCTGTCCCTTGCATATGTACATGCTGTTGGGTGTGTCAAGCCGAGTAGCATCAACATGCTGTCAGTGATGTTGTTGGATCTGATACAACAATTAGGGTATGTTGCAGAGTGGAACATTGTGATTTGCTGGCTCTCAACATCTGATGCACTTTAAAACACACTGCCCACTCGTACATCAACTGCCTTGAGCAGGCAAGTTGCAATGTTCCTCTGTAGCATGAAATAATTGTTCAAATTCACAAAATCATATTACTCAAAATATAAAAGATTGGTATTGCACAATAACATTTGGACACCATAAGAAACGTGGAAATAACCCACTTGACACAAGGCATCTCTTGGGTTATCACTCCTCCGTCTGCCGAGAACAATATGGTATTCAGCCTTCATTGTGCAGTGTCCCTGTATTCTTCAGGGCTGCAGTAGACAGTTCTGCCATTATATGGGAATTGGTGTTTGTGTCTTCAAATAGTGCACAATGTTTATTTAATGATTAGGCTGTATTGTTAGTATGCAAGAGGAATAAATTGAGATTCCCATTAATGCCGTACTGATGAATTTTTTTTACCACTTGTATAGCTTATTGAAAAAAACATAGAGGTGCTTGCAAAGGTTTTTGAGCTGAAACTGAAAGTTATCAAGAGTAAATAAATTTTGACGTTTTTAGCTACACACAAGATGCAGGCTTAACCTGGCCATTGACAAGGAATTTGAGGATTCCCAGGTTTTGCTGCTTGTGGGACCTTGTAGACAGAAAGCAGTTGACAACATTTGTGTGGCCATTTGTGCAGTCTAATGTTTGTCAACTTAACTTCCACGAATACAAAGTACACATCTGTTGTCACACATATGAAAGTTTGTTATGCCAGCTCCTCTGGTTTCATCCACCCATAAAACTGACCGAAGTTGTTTAAGTGAAAAATTCTTGAGTACAACTTGAGCAACAATCAGGCAAGTAAATCCATTTGGGCCAGAAACAAAACCATGCAAATCTGGACTTATTCATTTCGCAAAACACTTCAGCTTGTTCCTCATGTATTTGGTAACCTTGTGACATCACAGTATACCTGGTTCATTCCTCAATCAATGTTGTCAAATAAGCTATTATGTATTTTAAAACAATCACTGACCATCCCCAATGTAATATTTTAAAAACAAAGTTATAAGCAATGAACATTTCCCGTACAATGTTACACCTCCTGAAACTAAAGTAACACATGATGCCTGTGGATAACAATTTTCACGAAAACTGAAAGCTTTGCAGTTTACCTTTCAGCCACCTCCAAACGAGTCATAGCTGTAATCTAAACTCGGCATACACAAGAGCCTAAGACCAAATTCAACTCTACTTTCGTAGTATACACGCCTGTATACAGCATAACGCTAGTCAACTGGAGTTGTAACCCAGTCAATACGTGTATGCAGGTAAATGCATGCTAATCAGAGACTAGGACCAACTACGTATGATGAGTGGAATTGTCTTAAGCTCTCATGTAGGACAAGCTTAACATCCAACATTAAGTTAGAGAAAACACAACATGCACCAAACACACAGGATAGGAGGATTTATTATCCCAGTATAGATTATATTACAAATTGTATACGATATACACTCAAGAACTCTGCATTAAAATGGGAATTGCTTACAAGGCTAAAACTGCTAAATGTACTGGAACCAAATTTCATAAAGATTTACAGGTATAAAAGCAGCATTTTGCAATTGACAAAGGCTTAATTTGTTTCATGGTAATTCCTCTCATGATTACAAGGAGACATTAAAACATCATGGCTGTTAAACAAAATGAAGTGAACAGTATGAAATGAACAGTGCATGGTAGGAACGTGTGATGTATCTTGATGTCCCGTGGTGTGTGAAATATGGTGTTGTGATGATCTACGCGTTCTGTGGTGTGTTTGCTGTACGAAGCGGAAGTCTAGTCTTGGCACTGGTGTTGACTGGAGTTTTCTGGGCAGGTTTGGGGATTTTCTTCGACCGAGAACTTCGTGAAGAGATCAGCTGTAAATATAAAGCAACATGCCCACATTGCACTGAAGATGTTTGTTGTCCCCAAATGAACTCTTGATAAAAATATCAGTATCCTAATGAAACAGCCCTGAGCTTTGATCGCTACATTTAAAAAAACAAAAAACCTGAAAGAAAAAGAAACTGTGAATTTCACTCTCACTTGCACTGATATTTGGAAATGACTGAAATAAATCTGTTAAAAGGTTTGGATGCAGACATTTAAGCCCCAAGGAGTTCATGAGCCTAACTACCTGAAATCAGTAGGTGCTGCATCTAATACCCTGTTCACACGGACAGTTAAACTGGTTTCAAATGAGCCACTTAAAGTGCCACTCTGCCAAACTGTCAGAATGTAAATTGCGTAGAAATATTACATTGATATGAAAGAAATCCTACGGAGTAAGCCAAACGGCATGTTTCAAAAGGATTTTGATGAATTGCACCATTTAACCCATGTAAATGAAGATTGAAAAAGGAAATCTTCGGCTGCGTCCGTAAAATTTTCCTGATGTGACGTGATGGTATTCCTTGTATGACGTGGAATCAGGCAGATGTGACGTTGAGTGAGGCATTTATGCTTGAATGACGTCAAGAGCGTTTGAAAGGGCAGCGTTATTTGTGGATACATGTCATTGATCAATTACGTTGTGTTCGTGGCTGACGTCACACCAGGCAAAGTGGAAGGGACAGAAATATTTTGTTTCCATATACTCTGACAAAATGTACAGTATCGGTTTCAATGCGCTGCATTATTTTCACAATTTAGGAAAGCAATCAAACTATCCCAGTCTTTATCAATCCACCTTGCTTTTAAGACCCGGATGTTTTGACACCAAAGTAGCTCTTTAACTTCAGCCGGTGTAAATCCCTCGTGTGAACGCAGAGGGGGTAGTTAAACCATTTTAAATGTGGCATGTTCGCAGGTGGCTTGAGAGGGGTTTGTTGGTTAAATTTTACTGTGTAGCTGGAAAATGGATAAATATGACTGGCTTTTGACCATGTGATCAGGGTATAAGAAAAAGCCAGAGTATAACTCTGCTTGCTTACGTGTACAACAACCATTAGCATCAGGAAATAGAATCACAAACCTTTCTCTGGCGCTAACACATTCAGTCTTACATCGGAGCAAAACTTTCATTTTAAAGAAAAGTTCAATTTTTGCAAACTAAAGGCTTAATTCATACAAGGTCGAGGGCCGACTGACCTTGTTTTCCTTGGAGGACCTTCCTGACTTGACTGATGACTCGCTTCCCGCCTCACTCACACTGTCACTGTGGTCTGGCGATACTCTGGGAGGCAACATTAGCTCCACACTGGGCACTGCCTCTGGTGTTGTCCCCTCATCTGCACATGACTCGACCTGTACACAAAAGCATAATGGTCATCATTATACCTCAAAGGGTGACCCTTGGTTTCCAATGGTCAATACATGGTCACATGATGTTTCACAAAATAGCGCTAAGAGTCAATGACCTCTGCGTTTCTTCTGAAGCGTTATCTCATTTCATTCACTCTATAACGTCCACTTGTTGGTTGGTTGATGGCTTTGTCAGCTGGCGACGGCATACAAGTCAAGCAATTTAGGGCTTCAGCAGAGCAGTTCATATCTTTTCCTTTTTTTTTCCACTTTCTTTTGGTATAATAAAACATATAGTGCAAATAAACAATGCCTTGGCCAAAGGAGACAGCAGGGGACCCAAATAAAGGATGCCTCATCTGAAGGAGACAGCAGGGGACCCAAGTAAACAATGCCTTAGGTGAAGGAGCCAACAGGGGAACCAAATAAACAATGCCTTGGCCAAAGGAGACAGCAGGGGACCCAAATAAAGGATGCCTCATCTGAAGGAGACAGCAGGGGACCCAAGTAAACAATGCCTTAGGTGAAGGAGCCAACAGGGGAACCAAATAAACAATGCCTTGGCCAAAGGTGACAGCAGGGGACTCAAATAAAGGATGCCTTATCTGAAGGAGACAGCAGGGGACCTAAGTAAACAATGCCTCAGGTGAAGGAGCCAACAGGGGAACCAAATAAACAATGCCTTGGCCAAAGGAGACAGCAGGGGACCCAAATAAATGGTGCCTTGTCTGAAGGAGACAGCAGGGGACCCCAAAAAACAATGCCATAGTTGGAGGTGCCAGCAGGGGAGCCAAGTAAATAATGTCGTAGCTGAAGGAGCCAGCAGGGGACCCAAGTAAAGAATAAAATTAGTAATCATCTGTATAATTAAAATTTATGTATCCATTCAAAAACAAACATGATGTGTTGAGAATTTAAAACATTGCAAAAACTTTCAGAATTTTAGAATGGAGTAACATTCCAATTTAAGCTTTTTGCAAATGAACACAAACAGATTTCCTCATGGAGGGTAGACCAACTTCACAAAATCTGACATCACCAAACATACATGAATTTTGTTCTCAAGATATGGTAATAAAAATACCAGACCGACAATGACACCCCTTCGGCCAAATTTGGTCAAGGGGTAGCACAAAATATAAACAAGTGTATGTTTGAACACGAACCTCTGACTGGATAGCGTTGTCCTCATCCTCAAACAAGGTCATGGCGACCTGGTCCATCTCTCGCTCTCTCTGTCCCCGGTATCTCTGCAGTAAGATCTCGTGAGGCTCTGTCTTGCTCAGGGTTTGGGGATAAGCAAACTCTCGCCGCTGGGGGGTCAAACCTGGAGAATGAGGATGATTTGATTTATTCATTTGATTCGTGTTTTACGTCGAACTTAAGAAACTTTCACTTATAGGACAACAGTCAGCATTATGCTGGGAGGGAACGGGACAGAGTACCTACAGGTTACTGGCAGACCTTCCCACATACGGCTGAGTTGAAGCCAGCATGAATACAAGCTCTCACCACAGTCTCTGCTACCTGTGATACAAACTCTTAACACAGTCTTGGCTAACAGTGATAATGCTCTTACTGGTACCACAATCTTGGCTAATTGTGATACAAGCTCTTACCACAATCTCAACTAACTGGGATACAAGTCCATACTGGTACCACAATCTTGGCTAATTGTGATACAAGCTCTTGGCACAATCTCAAGTAAATGGGATTGTGCTGCCCATACTGGTACCACAGTCTTGGCCAACTCAGATACAAGCTCTTGTCACAATACTAGCTTATGGTGACAGTATCACACACAAACTATACATGTTTTTCCAGTCATTTACTATAAATTTATTTGATTGGCATTTACTGCCATACCCTCCAATAGCACTTCTCACCTTCATGACGGCAGTTATGGGTGGAGTAACCCCTTGGGGTTATGGCACACCACTGACCTTTGCCAGTACTTGTCACATCAACCCACCTGTAGGTATATCCTTCTGTAACTCACTGGTCAAGAAGTCTGTGAGAGCCGTCTCTTGTTTGCTCATGTCACTCCTGGTCATCTCACAGAAGCTGGTCAGTTCTGTGGCTGTAGCTGAACACTGACCATCCAACTGACCGATGTCAATGGTGAATCGGTCTGATTTCTCCACAGCGTCTGCAGTCAACCGGTCAAGATGATCTGACACGTGGTGTTGGAGAACCTGTGATACACAGTAAACAGATACTTCACTAATGATAGCTTATGGACATGGATATGTCAAGAACTTTCAAGTCAATCAAACCTTTGCCATACAAATGCAAATTCTTCCTTGACCAACTTTTTAATTTAGGTCAATTCACTGTTGCCATGGTGATCAAGATTACGGATTTTAGAAGTACCCAGAGATAAACCTGTAGACCAGCCCAAAATGTTCATGAGCCAGTAAACTCTGAATGAAGAGGAACAACTTAATCTGCAAATATCTAAAATGTCATTTTCCAGGCTTATTTTAAGTTTTACACTTGGACCGAGTTATGAACATAATATCTCAAATGAATTGCTGTATAATTTGTGATACGTATCAAGACAACTTGAAAGACTTGAATTTATAACAGGAACATGGAGTATTAGACAGTGACACTGAGCTAACTTCATCCCTGGAATACCTGTGCCTTTTGGTTGCTGATGTTGAGATGTGTGATGAGGGAAGTATTGTGTGCTGTTAGCTTCTCAGACACCCCAGTACAATGGTCAGACCAGGCCTGCAAACAGCACAAAACACTTTGTAATCAGAATGACATAGTCAGCTCTATAAAAGTAGTAAAATCTGCCCAACAAGACCCTGGGCATAAGAATTTTATTTGACAGAGAGATAGTCATCAATATGGAGGAACATGATATTTACATGATCCATTATGGCCAACGGCTCAACGCATTCCCCTTCTGGTTTCGCAAGTTTAGTCGATCTGTAATAGGTTACCATAAAAACAAAACCATTTGCCATAAATTTTTGACGAAGTTAAGGAAAACCAAGCAGAGAATCACTACTGGCTGTGTGGTGGTATTTCTGTGTTGTTCTGTGTTGTACTTTTTACAGTCCAGCTGGTCTGTGGCGAGTGAAAACAGCTGATCACCTAATAGTACGCCAGCAAGCGTCCCTTGCCCTACCAGAAGTTCTCTACTACACCTTGCTATAAAAATATACATTGACAAGGTAAGAGGCTGTCTGGTGAGAGACTTCCAGCTTGATGGTGGACGCTTGCTGCTACAAAATAGGGGTGGGCCTTCCTCCACTCGGACAGTAAGTGAATAAAATTGTCTGCCGGAAATATGCAAATATCAATGACAAGCTTATGTTGTGGAAGAATGAGGTGGAAGACAGTAGGGAAATTCTTCAAGTCCTGTAAATTCGTTTGTCACCTGCAGTTTCTGAAGACATAGCAGAAATGGGATTCATTCCCGTTCTTGTCAAATTGGAGTCAGGTTATGAGGATAACCTGATACAAACTGTGTGGAAACCTACCTGACAAAGCAGAGGTGGGAGCCAGGCACATGTGCCTGGTTCCAAAGAAAACCTCCCACCAAAACATTACTGACAAGCTCAGGGAGGATGGAAATAATGTTATGAAATGGAAGTTGTGGTACAGAATTTATTCAATGCAGTGCTTTATAAGTTAAAAACATCAACTTTATTCTTTCAATCAGATTTGAGAACATTTATCCTGTTTTCAGTGTCTAAAAGTACATTTACACCAAGGAAACCTATAGGTTGCCATACAGGTTACCTTAGGTTTCCATAATTGTGATTTGTGATTTGCAAAACTGAGAACAGGATACCATACCATTTTACCTTAAATCTGCGAAACCTGTTTTAGGTTACCATAAAAATATTACACAGCAACCTGTATGTGGAAACAAATGTGGCTGTCACTTCAGCAGAAAACAAAACCAACAGTTTTAGTAAGTCTATGGTTTTAGCTTCCCACTGTACTAAAACTGTTTCAGGTTGATTGTTTTTTTAACGTTTCTGAAAACAGTCTCTGTAAAGATTTCTTTATCTTAACATTGCTTTCACACCATTTTGTTGTCATTGGTGACAAGTGAATGTAAGTGGATTCCCATCATGGTATGTCTAAAGCTGCACTGTTTGATGGGTGCCAGGAATACCCAGAAAGCCACATTTCTTTACTGACCTGATTGCCATTTCATTATTTCCCTGTTACCATGTCCTTACCTGGTTACATTTCTCTGTGAATGCTGAACACTCTCTCACAACATCCTTTCCTGACTGACTGCAGCTACTCAAATTTTCACTGAGCTGTAAGACAATATATGATCAAACACTTCATAATACTTTCTCTTGCTTTACGATAAAATAGACATTCTGATATATAATTTAGGAAACCTTAGCAATAATGGTTATGAAAATAGCATACTATGATCTACATTTCAGTGAAATCTATGTCAACACTAAACATGCAATAATGCTGCTTTTTAATCCAAAGGTTGGGCAGTCCTTCCAAATATACAGTGACATTTAAAATGGTAGCCTTTACTAGAAAATTATTTCTCCAGGGCTGTTTGTTCACTTTCTAACCAGGAAAAGGTCATGAGCAGACAATAAATGCAGATTAGAGGCATATACCCGAGGCTGCTTTGTGGACGTACCTTGGTCACCCATCCCTGTGAAGACTCTCGCTGTGCTGCTGTACAGGACATAAACGACTCCTCGTGAGACTCCAACTTACTGTGGCAACTCTGTACTTCACTGCAACATGGGCGTAAAAACATCACATTAATCATCATAACATGAGTACTGTGTATCAGAAAAAATTTTTTTTGTTTTGGATATGCATATATTACTTGATCTTTAACAGGCCTCCCAGCGACCCGCCAACAAAATATAGGGCTAAAAATGGGGAAAATTCATATAAAATAGGGCATATATAGGATATATACAGGGAGTAGATGGAGGTTAATTCCATGGATTTTCCTATTCAATGACATCAGGAGGCAGTTTGCGAAACAAATTAAATGTTCATGTAGATACAAGATACATGTGCATAAACCTATATTCTCCATTACGACCCGTTTAGCATCTAACATTAACTATATTACTACTGTTATCTTCGCGTTACACTTGGCCTACTGACACCATAAAGACTGTTAGTCATAAGAGATGATTTATCATTTTCATCTGGCATCAATCGTGCAGGACACACTGTCTTATCATAATAGCAGCAACGACATGTTTTTGGCAATATCTGGTGGCTAAATTTAACATAGGAAGCCAGAATAAACTAAATATTAGTTTTTTTGTTTTTTGCACAAAAATTCCTTGTGTTACTGGCAGAGGTAGCTAAGCTACTATCCCAGCCCAATAGGTGAGGGTCCTGGGGCCGCCCTGGCCGCAGAAGCTCCTGTATTTCAGATAGCAGCAGAGTTGCATTTTAGGAGATTTCTAGTGACTAAAATTACAACAGGGAGCCAGGATAAATTAAACATAGAGTCTGTTTTGTTTGGATTTTTTCATAAAAATTCCTAATGTTTGCTGGCAGAGGAAGCCATATTACTATTCCAGTGCAACAAGTAAGGGTCCACAGGGGGTGCCCAGGCCCTGGAAGCTCTGGTATTTCAGATAGCAGCAGATGCATTTTAGGAGATTTCTAGTGACTAAATTTACAACAGGAAGCCAGGATAAATTAAATATTAGTCTGTTTTGTTTGGATTTTTTCATAAAAATTCCTTTGCCTGCTGGCAGAGGAAGCCAAATTACTATACCAGTACAACAAGCGAGGGTCCACAGCCCCCAGAAGCTCTGGTACTTAAGATAGCAACAGAGATGCATTTTAGGAGATTTCTAGTGACTGAAATTACAATACAGAGCAAGAATAACTTAAATAACTTAAATAACTGTTTTGTTCAGATTTTTTCATAAAACTATGTTTGCTGGCAGAGAAAGCCAAACTACAATCCCAGCGCAACAAATGAGGGTCCACAGGGGCCACCCTGGCCCCATTAGCTCCAGTATTTCAGATAGCAGCACAGAGGTGTTTTAGCACATTTCTAGTGACTAAAATTACAACAGAAAGCCGGGATAAATTATATTATTAATACTTCATGTTTAGTTCAATTTTGTCTATGAGAAGAAGTTGTAATAAACTGCATATTTGTCCTTCTATTATTAAATGTACTTTTTTAAGATCGATGAATTCTGCTTAGTTTTGCTTGCGCACTATGCCCACTTTCATCTTGTAGTTCGCTGGACAACCATACAGTTAATGACGCCGAACGTGGATGTATTGTTGCTCCTGAGCAAAAGCATCAAGGTGCACACTCCTATAAAGCAACATGCTTGGATCAGGGTTGAACGAATGTTTCATTTCTATGTCATCACAACTGATAACTTGCACTTGATGTTTGCTGTCACAATACTGGCAGAATTCGTACTGTGTATATGTAATTTACGTAAAATGCATCTTTCAGTGAGACACTATACCTGTTCTGCAGAAAGGAGTGACTTGTAAGAGCTGGATCTGTTTAGTTACAGAATGGCAACAACAACAACATACTAGTTGTTCTCTGTTACACAAATTCATGGATGCATGTTTGCTCTCTGCGGCTTTGTTGCACTTTTGCCATGTGGCTCTTACAGCCCAAAAAAAAAGACACCCACCAACACACATTTATTTCAGGAGGCTAAGCCTGGGCCCACTCCTTCTGACTTCTAAAAAACTCCCAAAGGAGGAGTCAAGCTTTCACTTGTCTTGCTTAGGGTGAATGTTAAGTTCTGATACATGATTATCAACATTTTAAAAATATGTGACCTCACCAGGTAGAAACACATGAATTATCAGGCAAAATCGAGCAAATTTGGAGAAATATAGGGAAAAACAGAGAAACACCAAAAATGTAGGGAAAAATAGGACTGCTGGGAGCCCTGCTTTGAGTCACAGTGAACTCTTTTGTAGTTTTCTGTTTGACATCACTGATTCTGGTTAGCTGTTCTTGTGACTCACGCATGTACAGTAGTTCACCAGCCCTACAGCTTTCATACCAGCAGAGAATGATGTCTTTTCAGACATCCTGAACACCAGCTAATGTAGATGAGGAAAGCTATGTGATCACACTCACTGATTTCACTCAAGCAAAACCAAAGTGAACCTCTGCATTTACTTAAGTTATTTCAACATATGATTGGTGTTGAACATCATGCTGAAGAATTCTTCACTTACATGTGTATGACAGCAGTCAGACTTATGGAGGATGTGAAAAAGAAAAAAAGAAAAAAAGAAAAATCCATTCCCCTTGAAAGGAATGAATATTCTAAATCTCACTTACCTCTACACGATTCTCTTATAATAGGGATTTTTCCAGTCAAATTTCACAAACAGTGAAAACTAATGTTAGGATGTAGCTACGGTGTGTAATTCTGACTTTGGGTCTCCTCAGTGGAATGTCAATAGCCCTGACCATGGTAAAGTACCATAACGCCTGGGGTGACATCATATACTTACTCTCTGACTGATCTGACAGTAGACAAGTCTGCTCGCACTCTTGAAGACAATTCCTCCTCCTGAAATTTACCAACCAGACGAACATTTTACTGGTTTATTATATTCAAATTATCATCTTAGTTCTATTAAATATTACTTGAAAAACAATACAATCAACTGGGTTTATCTTTTTGAATAAGACAAAGCCTTCAAGATGTTTTCTCAATTCACTGATGGAGTACATACTGTACACTACTAAAACCTTGTAAATGTTCTTCAGAAAAAATAAAATTACGCCTAAGCATAATAGGTTCTCCTCAGATTGCTTTGTTCATTTTGTGGTTTAAATGCTTGAGGTCTTAAGTCCATCTACGTGAAAATTCTTCGGGCCTTACATACACCACAGGTTACACATGTATTTGTGATTTATCTACACACCTGTTTGCTGTAGCCTGTAAAATGCTCCTGTTTCTGTTGTATCAAGCCTTGTAACTCTGATAACTTTTCACTGACAAGCTGTTAGAGAAAAAAGGGTAAGTGGTCTCAAATTCACAGCCGTACATGTTATTATTATTTTTTTTGGGGGGGGGGGCATAATACATTAATGTATAGAAAACCAGACAGCATGTCTGAGAAATGCTTTTTTAGGTTATAGAAAGTGCTATGTAAAAGACTTTCCTTTCGGTGAAAAAATCAAAGGAAAATGAAAATTTTTAATAATCTAAACACTTTTGCTTTGATAATCCTTGGCATTGTACTTGTAAAGAGGAAACATGGGGACATTTTCCTGCAGTAATATGAGTGACTAACATACCTGGTCCAGACGACAGCTCTCCCCCCAGGCCTTATCCCTCTGTACACCAACATACCTGGTCCGGGCAACAGCTCTCCCCCGGGCCTTATCCCTCTGCACACCAACATACCTGGTCCAGACGACAGCTCTCCCCCCAGGCCTTATCCCTCTGCACACTAACATACCTGGTCCAGACGACAGCTCTCCCCCCAGGCCTTATCCCTCTGCACACTAACATACCTGGTCCAGACGACAGCTCTCCCCATGGGCCTTATCCCTCTGTACACTAACATACCTGGTCCAGACGACAGCTCTCCCCCCAGGCCTTATCCCTCTGCACACTAACATACCTGGTCCAGACGACAGCTCTCCCATGGGCCTTATCCCTCTGTACACTAACATACCTGGTCCAGACGACAGCTCTCCCCCCAGGCCTTATCCCTCTGTACACCAACATACCTGGTCCGGGCGACAGCTCTCCCATGGGCCTTATCCCTCTGCACACCAACATACCTGGTCCAGACGACAGCTCTCCCCCCAGGCCTTATCCCTCTGTACACTAACATACTTGGTCCAGACGACAGCTCTCCCCCCAGGCCTTATCCCTCTGCACACCAACATACCTGGTCCAGACGACAGCTCTCCCCCCAGGCCTTATCCCTCTGTACACTAACATACTTGGTCCAGACGACAGCTCTCCCCCCAGGCCTTATCCCTCTGCACACCAACATACCTGTTCCAGACGACAGCTCTCCCCCCAGGCCTTATCCCTCTGCACACTAACATACCTGGTCCAGACGACAGCTCTCCCCCCAGGCCTTATCCCTCTGCACACTAACATACCTGGTCCAGACGACAGCTCTCCCCCCAGGCCTTATCCCTCTGTACACTAACATACCTGGTCCAGACGACAGCTCCCCCATGGGCCTTATCCCTCTGTACACCAACATACCTGGTCCAGACGACAGCTCTCCCCCCAGGCCTTATCCCTCTGCACACCAACATACCTGGTCCAGACGACAGCTCTCCCCCCAGGCCTTATCCTTCTGTACACTAACATACCTGGTCCAGACGACTGCTCTCCCCCCAGGCCTTATCCCTCTGCACACTAACATACCTGGTCCAGACGACAGCTCTCCCCCCAGGCCTTATCCTTCTGTACACTAACATACCTGGTCCAGACGACTGCTCTCCCCCCAGGCCTTATCCCTCTGCACACTAACATACCTGGTCCAGACGACAGCTCTCCCCCCAGGCCTTATCCCTCTGCACACTAACATACCTGGTCCAGACGACAGCTCTCCCCCCAGGCCTTATCCCTCTGCACACTAACATACCTGGTCCAGACAGCAGCTCTCCCCATGGGCTTTATCCCTCTGCACACTAACATACCTGGTCCAGACGACAGCTCTCCCCATGGGCCTTATCCCTCTGTACACAACATACCTGGTCCAGACGACACCTCCTCCCCTAGGCCTTATCCCTCTGTACACTAACATACCTGGTCCAGACGACAGCTCTCCCATGGGCCTTATCCCTCTGCACACTAACATACCTGTTCCAGACGACAGCTCTCCCATGGGCCTTATCCCTCTGCACACTAACATACCTGTTCCAGACAACAGCTCTCCCCCGGGCCTTATCCCTCTGCACACTAACATACCTGGTCCAGACAGCAGCTCTCCCCCCAGGCCTTATCCCTCTGCACACTAACATACCTGGTCCAGACAGCAGCTCTCCCCATGGGCTTTATCCCTCTGCACACTAACATACCTGGTCCAGACGACAGCTCTCCCCATGGGCCTTATCCCTCTGCACACTAACATACCTGGTCCAGACGACAGCTCCCCCCATGGGCCTTATCCCTCTGCACACTAACATACCTGGTCCAGACGACAGCTCTCCCCCCGGGCCTTATCCCTCTGTACACTCATCTCTGACACCTGACTGTCAGTGGTACTGATGTAACGGTCTAACGAGGTCACTATGTCGTCTAGGTCGCCCCGTAACTGGGCACTGTAGGCACGCTCCTGAGTATCAAGGCTCGCCAGCTGTAAACAGAAAACTAGAACTGTAAAAAACATGCCCGGAAAAAAGTAGTTTCATTTTCAGACTAATCGATCACACTAAGTTTTGTGATGATTTTTAAATTTGGTATTTGATACAAGACACATATATATCGTAACAGCCAAGAACTCCTCCACAGTAATGCAGCTTTCAGTTAGATTCACTAAAATAATAGCAAATATTTATGTCCTAGTTAATGTGCCACTGCAGTGTGCAAGTAGTACAACACCTAACTTCATTACTCTATTACAAGCTTTCATCGTCTCTACATACTTGCACGCTACTGCTTACACTCATGAAAAAATAAAACACAAAATCTCTATAGAATTCCTTTGACATACCCGTTATTCAACTGCCGTGGGCATGAATTATAAGCCAGGAATAAAACCTTACCTGAGTGTTAATCTGTTCACTGAACTGGTGCAGAGAGGCTTGTGTAGACTGAAGTACAGACTCTACAGCAGACATCATCCTTCTGAACACAGTCCTCTCAAACTGGATTAAAGACTCCTGCTCCTTTTCCTGGGGATGCAGAACACTTACATTAATTTAACATTTGATTGTTGTTTAATGCCATACTCAAGAATTTTTCCTTTACACAATGGTGGTCAGTTTAATGGGTGCAGGAACCTGGCATGCATAGTGTAAACCACAAACCTTTGGTGAGTTACAACCATTACACTTCTGACCTACACATTGCTGAAGGACGAATATCTTCCACCATACAGGCCAATTCGGGTGGTTGACGTAACTAAAAAATCAGTTACAGGTTTTAATCCTCGACTAACCAATTGTTCGGTTTCGTCATGACTTGAAAACAGACCAATCATTCATGCAATCATTGGTTACGTGAACTTGTGGCTAATGAAATCAGATACAGCCCAGTAGTTTTTTCCTTTCATTTACTGTAACTTCTTCAAAGCTTTTCATTTTGCTCAGACTGACAAGGACGAAGAATACCGGTATTGAGCAGACAGAGGTCAACGTGAATGATAAATGAATGACCTGATGAAAACCTGTGTCAAAGCCATGCCGACCCTCAGCTTATGGTGATTTAAATCCCACGACATTTTGTTCATCGTGGGGATAACAGTAACTCTTTACTCAACTGCATTTCTTGTTCAGTGGCATTTCGATGTTATGTGAATCAAAAATTGTGCGACCGAATGCCAATCAATGGTAGACTGATCCAACCTGAGAGCTCAGAGTTTGAAGCATGTCCTATAATTCCCCTCACATTCCCGCCAAAAAACACAGACTGTTCAGACACAATGGTGTCACGTACATGTGTCATGCAAAGGCCACACTGACACAATTGCGTGTAGTCCATCAATGTATATGTTGGGATATTATTTTAAAATTCTGACATTCATCCCAACACAGAGTCCTTCACCAGAACTCAGCAAAAGAGGTGCCATCTAGATAAACTATGTTACATGTATGCCAAGGAGGCGCATCAATGGGCCGGGCAACATGAAGTGGTCGTTATATTTTGTTTTCAATAACATACGTTGAGCGTAGCTGCACAACTGTGGCTCAGCTGATCTAACAATGCACTGACGTGCCGTGCAGTCAGAGCCAGACTGACTTCTGGTATTTAAACAGGATGTCCGTGTCTATCAGCTGCAAAACATTAGGATTTGAACGATGTCAAGCTTTAAATAGATCGAACATCACACAGTGATTCAGTTCACACAGACAGCAAAGGCGAAAAATAACATCCCTCAGTTCTTTGATTTGTTGAAAAGTCGTTGCAAAGAAAATCTTTGGACATGTCCCCATGCTGTGGTAAAATGACAGCCGCAATTAATACACTTGCCACTCAACATTTCTCCTGTACTGCGCGTGACACTTGTCCTGGGGAAGCCCAGTAAACAAAACCACATGATGCAAACACCGGGGTTTCACGATGTCACGTGACATGGTAATTGATGGAATTGATTGATTCCAAACATGGCGAAAGTATATCCAAGTGAAGACGTTTCATAAAAACACCAAGGATTTACTCTACCCGTTGATCGAGACATAAAACTGAAGGTATATTTGTATGCAGACATGATTTATCTGTTCGTAGATGCATAAATCTACAAGGTTAGGGTTTTACTTAAGTTATAAGACCTCTGCTGAGGTAGAATAGCAGACTAGCAGCTTGGTATGGTAGTACATTGTTAAGCCTGCTGTCAGCTTCACTTGTGGAGCTACTGTTGCATGCTGCGCAGTTCAAGCTCTGTATTTGTAGTGACTTTCCCCAGGGACAGATTGGCGTAACCGATTTATCAGTCTGCACAATTACAGTGTATGTAACCAATGCACCAACGATAGTTTTGTTTATGGCAAATTTCACTGCCCGCCAAACACTGCACAAACCCCTACATAAATGTAACTGACTGTTTGTGGCCACTAAAGCGCCTTGACCATTGATTTATTTATTTATTTACTTGATTAGTGTTTTACGCCGTACTCAAGAATATTTCACTTATACGACGACAGCCAGCATTATAGTTAGAGGAAACTAGGCGAAGTCCTGGGGAAACCCACGACCATCCGCAGGTTCTTGACGCCTGAAAGCAGGAAATTAAGGCAGTGACGACCGACATTAAGACACTGGTAAATGTTAGGTGCTGGAAGCAGAGTAATTTTGACACCATGAGCTGGCTTTGAACTCCTGTGTCCAAAACAGCAGGGCTCTTGGGCCAAATGGAACAGTAATGGAATTCTGAGCAATATTTACAAGTCAATCAGAGTCTAATAAACATTTCACTCTTATTCATTTCACAGGTATACCTTGGTCAAGGAGACATTTTTGATGATGCCCTGTATATCGTTGGTGCTCTCCTGTTGACTGGTTTTCATTTGACAGTCCAAATCAGACAGCTTTTCTTCCACAGCACAGTTCAATGATGACAATTCCTCTCTCAGTTTACCAACTTCTACTCCCTTCTTCTCCAGCATCCCACCTGATGAAAAAACAAAACAAAACAAGCTGTGAATAACAAATAAGAGATCTGATTTCTAATGGAAACTCCATTCCCCAGCGAAACCACCTTCAAAAATTCAACCACTTTTCTTTATCTGACTGGTGTTTGATTGGGACTTTTCACTTATATAATTGCAGTAAGTTTCATGAGTTGGGGAGGCTGAAGTGCCTGAAGTACACTACCAGCTCTCAGCAAACAGCTGACAAACTTTACCATAAAGGCGACTTGATTGAGTCATCTACAATTTTAAGGTGTATTACCTTCTTTTAAAATTACTGTGGGGTCCAAGTTGTACGACAAAGGGGTCCTTTTTCTTTTCCAATGTGTTTTTTTTTTTTATTTTTTGTTTTCATTTGGAATACCTCTCAGAGAAATTTTCCAAACATCGTAACACAAGAAAGACGAGGCTGGTTGTGATCTTACTGAGCTGTTGTCGAGTCTCAGTGATGGACTGATGCCGTGTCTCCTCAAACCGCTGCACGTTGTCTCTTATCCTGGTCATCTCGAGAGAGAACTGCTCCTGGAAAGTCCCCTTACACTCCTCGTTCTGTGTCTCCACCTTCCTCTTTCTGTCCAACTTGTCGTGAAGTCCGGAAACATCAGCGGTGGACATGTCTGCTGTTTGTAACAGCTGGTGTAACAGACAGGGATGTACACATGAGGACAAAGAACCTGGATATACTGCACAGTTTGGTACAGTAATATACCTCAGTTTGTCATGTTCTTCACTGGTACTGTCATTTGTCAACTTTTCCACATGTTTAAACTGAACAGGGTATATAGCCTCTTGAAGTCCCGCCCTATTAAGTCCCACAATTTTGAATTAAAATTGAGAAAATGGTGGTGTATAATTAACATTGCATAGAAGGATAAAACTATTATGACATATTTTCCACATCACATTAACATAAGTATATGCAAACACTTTTCTGAAAGTTATAGAATGTGACTTTGGGACTTGGCTAAAGTGTACTTCCCCATTTAAGTTTGAAAAAATTGCTTTACATCTGACCATAAAGTGTTTATTCTGATCTGTGGTCATTATTTTCTCTGCAGGCTGATAAAATTTCTGTACCCCTAAAATAAAACTTCTGTACCCCTAACAGTAAACTTGCTAGCTTGACTGCAGATTTGTTTGTATAACCACATCAATCGGACACATATACATGTACCAATGTCACAATCTTTCAACACATAAAAAGCTTGAGGAATTTAAAAGTATCACAAATCTCCGGTACTGTTCTCAGTCCTAAAGTGAAAAAACAAAAATGACTTCAGGAAAACAAATTAATCATATATCCAAAGCCAGAATGTGAAGAGAAAAACAATCAAGGTATAATGAATCATATCTTGATACACCAACTCACCTGACTAGCTTCCAAGTACAGCGAACCTTCTGTGTCCACATGACTCTCCACCAGGTGGCGCTGCTCATCTCTGTCTTGAGTTGTTAACTTGAGGTCAGTCTTTGTTTCCTCCAATGTCGTCGTCATTTCCTCCAAGGTCTTGGTTGTTGAGTCCAGCTGGTTCTTAGTGTTCACCAAATCATCTTTGGTCTCCGTAAACAGATCGTTTATCTGTAAAGTAAAACACAGAATTGAGACGATCCAAGAGTATTCAAAAATAGTACATGGCTAGCAGTGACACTAAAAACCTCCTTCTTTCAAACCTGGAACGAGCCACGAAGGTGTGAAAGGTAGAACTTACAGAAAGGTGTTGGACAAAAGCCACAGGAGACAGAGAAGGTATGGCAGAAATGAGAAATTATTTATTTCAATGCTATTTTCATGTCGTTCTCAAGAATATTTCACTTATACAACAGCAGCCAGCATAATGGTGGGAGGAAACCTGGCTGAGCCCGTGTCAAACCCACGACCAGCCACTGATTGCCGGTAGACCTTCCCACGTACGGCCGGAGAGGAAACCAGCATGTGCTAGACTAGAACTCACAGCGACCGCATTGATGACAGATACCAAGGTCATTACGCCCCGCTGAGTAATAGATTGCTCACCTTGACCATTTCCTCTGTCATGAGGACAATCCTATCCTCCAGCTCTTTTATGCTGTCCGTCTGCTGGGCTATCGTCGTCTGCATGGCACTAGAATCAACACACAGTGAGGTCATGACTCAGCCTATGCGAGTTGGCCGTTTCATCAGAGAAAAATTCATTTATATTTCATTTCTATCATAAAGTCTTTAATACACCATATCAACATTTCATCAAACACATGTAAAAATGTACACATACATGTTTAGAATTTTGATTTTTTGTTTTTTCAATGTTCTTGTAGTTATAAATCCCATTTCACCCAGAGCTGTAGAGTTCTATCTTGGCAGCATCGGCTGATTAATCTAAGTGATAAAACAAAGTACATGTACATACCTATAGTTTTCTTCGGCTATATATACGCCATTCTTCTCCCGAGCAGCTTGTAGGTCTTTCTTAAGCTTCTCGATCTCTCCAGTGTATTCCTGAAAGACAGAGGTTTATACCAGAGTATAACATATGTTCATGTTAAAGGCAGCTATTATCACAAGCTTATCTTCACTTTTAAACATCATGTCTTTTCATGTGCCGTTCACCTTAGGCAAATATTTAAGCTCTTGCCAAAGACTGTCTAATAATAAAGACATGCATCGTCATGACAAGCAAGCTCATCGACGTTAAAACATGTTTGAATCCAGCTTGATTTTGATACTTCAATTGATATAAGAAAGATGCTTCATCTTTAGATTATAACCTACTGGGAAAACGAAAGTTTTGCCAACAAAAATAATATTTTACAACCTTTACTAGCATCTAAAAATAAACTTCTTTTAATGATTTTTTAAGACAAATACAGTACCTCCAGAATCAAAGACAACACATACATGTTGAGAGCTGGGTTAATAAAAAACATATGGCTGCAGTGTTTATCCCTTACGATGCTCTGAAAACTGGGGCACTGTTACTTAATTTTACACTGTCTTACACCCAGGGATAATGAAGCCTAGGGAGATTCCATACTTTTAGCAGGGCTTTCTTGGTTAGTTTCTGGTTGATCTCTGGTTTGTTCTCTATGTTCTTAGCTCTGTGGGCATAATCCAGAGTGCTCAGCGTTTCCTGTGCAAAACAACAGACAATAACATGGCAGCAGGATGAAAGACACTGTAAGTATCACCTGAGAAAGCAGCCAAAACATAAAATATTAAAATATACATTAAGACCATACCTGAAAGTATTTTGTTGGGTGTAATCCAACCAACCCTTCAAAAAGCACCTATTCAAAAGTTTTTATTGCTGTTTTTCTCTCTATGTTAATTTCTTTGAAATCCCCATCTTTTTCAAAAAAAGAATTCCCGACTAACTACCAAAATTTTTCTAAGGATAGTCTTATAAGACTGGAAAAGCCTATCAGCCAGTCTTCCTTCTTTATCAAAAAGTAAATGCATACTCAATAATGCTATATGCTGAGCTAGCCCATATACATATTTCCTCTCTCAACGTCTTATTTTCTCAGAATTAAAGTCCTTAGCCTTGCAGCATACCAACTGATACACATTTATAAAAACACTTGGGTACATAATGTACAGATCCACTGCATCCGATGTCCCACCCCCCCATCTTGTGACAGCATTACCTTTGATTCCACTCCTGGGGAAAGCCATAGTGAGATCAAACATTTATAACCAATGTATGTGATATTCCGTTCCCCTAGCAACAATACTGATTATGATTGGTCGAATGCGTGTTCTTGATGGACAGGTTGGAAAGGTCCAAGCTGTGACCTACCTCCAGGTTACAGGAAGCTGGTGATATGGTGGCAATGATGGAGGTCTTGGTCTTCCCTCCCAGTGAGTCCTGCAGCAGTCTGGTCAACTTGCTCTCTCTGTGGTGGGAACATAACACAAAGTACATCAGACATCTCAACATGTGCGCAAGTTCTGGTATTGTTATGTACGTCAGTAATAATAATCACACATTCTCTTGTAGCCAATAAATATCGCTGCAAGCAGGACAACCGGGCAATTTATTAATGACACTCTAAGAATACGTGAATCTCCACAATCTGTCAATCAAAAACTCACCTGTATGGAATGTGAGGTGCATGTTCAACCAGCGCTGTAATCACACGGCCCAGTGTCAACAAACTCTGGTTAATGTTACCTGGAAGTCAATACCACACACCGTGAACATGGAACTCTTCAACGTGCGCTTACATGTAGCTGGACAACTGGTCTGGCTTGTAACATACAGAAATGTCTCAAAATCAGCATAAATTACAATCTAGTATTAATACATGCCGGCTGGTCTGTACCACCTCATGAACAAAAACTTTCGTCATGAATACGTTCATCGGCATTTCCACATCCATACATCATCATGAACAGCATCCCCTGACTTACCCGCCTCTCTGGCCCGCTTGTCTACTGCTCCTGATCGACCAATATTCTCGCTGCCAGCCAAATCAACCTACAACATCCACAAATGAGCACGTATGTAAACACTGTTACTATACAAATGTTCCAAAAGGCACAGAACCATATATTCATCCTGACTGAGCACTTAGAATACTTCTCTGATGTTTTATTTAAATGGGTATTAATATCTTTGCCAGTTTTTACCTAAATGTCCATATAATGTAACTCTTCAAACTTTTCAATCATTAAAGCAGTTTTTAAAAGATAAGGATTTATTGTAAAAATAAAGCCAAAAATGATTTTTTTTTTTGGTGTCACCATAGGTATAAGCTTTATAAAACTATAAGAATTATTTCTCTGGACCCTGCAGTTTTCCAAGAAAATACTGAAAAATTTCTTTCAGCAGTGATTGAAAAGGTTGAGGAATTCAGGTACCCTAATTTTGGGGACAAATAGCCTGCTGTTTTTTCACAGTTTCTCTTTTCTCACATGGTCGCATATCTTCACTTTTCCAAGAAAGCTGGGAGAGAAACACAATTGTTGGCTTTAAGCACTACTAATATCGCTGCCCTAAATTAGAATAATTTAGGTACCCACCCTAAACAAGAGGAGTTAAATCTGCTCACATTTCTCTGTTTTCTCGCATGAAACACCCTGCTGGATCAAATGCAGATGCACATGTACTCACCAGGTTCAGTTTTCCTGTCTTCAGCAGCTCCTCTCCATCTATTGAGTTCTCCTTGGTGTGGATGATGGCGGAAAACACAGTGTGTGATCGACTGCAATCAATCAGCGTCCAAACTTTAGCATGCTATTCACTAAACTACTACTTACAAATATGTGATGACAATTCAAATGTGAGTCACCTGTGCATGAGGCCAAACACATGAAACACAATCATAATGCACACTTAGCCCAGGTGCGTCTTCAAACACCATGACTAAGATTCAATAATACCTGTATATTCCACGTTGTCAGTCAAATTCTATCTCACGGATCAAAAACCAACCTCTTTTCAACGTCCTGCGACTGATTGAAATTTTCGCTCTTATCACATAAATGAACTGAAACTTTGGGTGATCTTTGGTCTCTGTTCTGTGTTTTAGAGCACAAAATCCTGTATTTTTCTTTACAGGCTGTAATTTTTCTAAAACCTATGTTTGTGCCATTCGCATGAAAACAGACCTACATAACCCATCGTTTGGTTACAACGTTCTGTTTCGGTGTGAATGGTACGCTACGCGAAAGGTTACGCAGTCTATCACACTGTGTGGCGAAAACTACCAAGTTCAGTGCCAAAGTGCATGCGCCAGTGGCGATCTGTGAGTATTATGGGCTATATACAACACACAGGCCATGGTTACATGGAGTGTATTTGCGCAGACCAATCAATCGGTATTGTCAATCTATCCCCAGGAATGTAACCACAAGTACAGCGACTGAACGGTGCAGCGCTCAACAAAACTTAGTGACCACTTCAGCCTGCCCAGCCCTCCAAAGAGCCTCATTGACCTACACGTAAATTAGTTCATCAAGGTGGCACCTCTTATGCCCATTTCTTTGCCATTTTCCAGGTGAATATGGAATCCTTTCTTCTTAATTCACTAACTTTACTGATTAAGTTGTCTCACTGTCACATTAGCTAAGAGAACTTCGTACGTACCAACCAGCTCATCGTTGGCATCCGTCTTGACAAGTCTAACAACCTACTCTTGGTCCTGAATTGTAATGTAACATGAGTCCTGCTATCGAAAACATATTGAAGACTTCAACATTTTCATTGTCGTCTGTAGACTCCAATTAAATCTTCATAATACAACCTAGAGGGGTATAAACGTTTTTTATTGGTCAATTTTTGAGCACACAGAGGTTTGGGTGACATGAGCGCAGCCCTCATCAGCAGCAGTTTCATTGATGTCAAGTGCGAGATCTGCACGAATTTTGTTGAGTTTTGGTAAAGGACTTAGGGTTGCAATGAATGTCAGAATTTTAAAATAATTTCCTGAAGCCATCTACATCAATGGACTACACGTAAGTGTGTAAGTGCAGCCTTTTGCAGGAATGTATGTGAAACCATTGGCCGTGATCATGTAAGTTCTCTTGGTTTTGTTATACCGAAACGACATTCCATGGTCGAGTGAGGCTTAATTTTGTTTTCAAATAATACCATAAGTGTCTGATCTCAAGTTTTCAGAAATTTATTATCTCTTCCCTTGACGTAATGGGAAAGTGTCAAGGTAAGTAGCAACACCTGCGGCAGTTTGCCTACGCAAAATGATGTTGCGTAACCTCCACATAACGATTGTTCACGTCACAAATTACAGCCTGCTTTATCACAATACATCACACAGCACTCTCACAGTAGAAAGTAAACAGAACCACATCCATTCTTAAACTTCCATTCAGAAATTGGCTGATGGAAGCTTTCATCACATCAAAATATTGTGGAAAACAAAAATATTAAAAAACACTGCTCGGGTTACTCAAAACTCAGGGTAAAACATTGCTGAATATAAAACAATGAAAAGAGAAATATGGGCAGAGTATGATCAGTGTATTATAAAGGCCCATGTAGACACACCTGGAAGTCGCATTCATCAGAGTGGCTGCTGTCTGTCTCTTGGCTGAGCCTCTCTCTAGAATCTGATACACATCGTTCTTACTGTTGACCACGACCTCCTCCAGTCCCTGGATGACCACTGAACCCTGTCACACAGAGAGCAGACAAGTAAAAACAGGGATAGTAACAACCCAGCTAATCCTGATTAAGCTTATGACAATGTGTAATTTAGAAGCCAGAAAATGTCTGACAAGTTCAGTTCAATCTGCCTATAAATCCAGTTTCAAGAGAAGCACAATTGTAGTTATAACCTCTGAACCAGCAAGATGCATTTTTAGACAACTGAGCTCTTTCCAAAAGAACAGGCATAAAACTGCAAAATAAGCATTCCTTTACAGGTAGAGGCAGCAAATCAATAATACTTGGAATTAAAAGAAAGCCCAAGACTTTTTCTTATTACTGATATAAAATTCAAATTTTTCTGTTATGTTGCCAGTAAAATATGTTTAAACTTACGCATTATACAGAAAACATGCATTCCATGTTTGATGCAGTCAAGGTTTCAGCCAATAAAAACACTTTTTACATGGAACCCTTGAAAAGTCAGTGATATATAGGAGGGATATATATATAGGCTTTTCACTCAATGCAAACAAATGTTAATACCAAAGTGGATTTTTAGTGATTTCTAACTAATGACCAGCACACAAATTAATATTCAAGAGTAGACATTTGACATTAGACTTACTTCCATTTACTAACAGTAAATTTTTAAGTTATTCACTTTTTTCCCGTCATAATATTAACATTCAATCACAACGGTAAAATGTTTAACCCAGGAAGAATAGTCTAGCATCTAGCCCAAAATGAACGAAGCATGCAAGTTTCTCTTGCAGGCAATAACCTAGACAATGTTCCACGTGACACTTTGATTCGACCAATAAATATTGAACAGGTAGTTGTCAAACACATCCTGTGTCACAAGATATCAAGTTTTCACAACATATTTCAAACACAAAAAAATCAACATTATGTGACCTCTTCAGACGTATCCAGTGTACGAGGTTGAGAGAAAAGGGATAAAGTTTCGTGCTTTCAGGTACAATTTCATAAAATCTGACCTTTTTTTGCAATCGCCTGCGGCCTCTCGTGTGCTTACAACATTACCATGCATTAGGAAAAAGCTGGACTAGTACAACATGACAAAGTTGATGGGGTTATAGCTCCATTATTTTACCAAATAACCAGGTAAAACATAACTATATATAAATGTTTTCCCCTATATTTCTGATGTGTTTGTAAGGAAATGAAAAATTTTGATATTTTTGCAAAAATGCCATAGATTTATGCAAGAGAAAAACAACTGGACCAAGTGTTTGAGAACTCAGCCTGAGACCTTGTCCTCAAACAGTCGGCTCGTCTGTTTTTTTTTTTTTGCATATTATCAAAACAGTGCTGTGAGGAGTTTGAAGAGAATTGTGGTTCAATGCTCAATTGTGTTTCCTTGGCATATACATGCACATCTCACAACACTGTCAACAGTGCTGGGCCATCCTTTAAAATATGTTCATTGGAACCCTTCTAAAAATGTTCCTACTCAAAAGTTTTTATTGGTATTTTGATAACAGGTTTTTTTTCTCCTTTCCATGTCATATTTTTTAAATGACTATATTTTTCAAAAGCCAGAATAATAAAATAAAAAAAAGAATTCCCTATTGACCAACCCTATGTTTTCCCATAGGGTCAGGTTATGTCCAACAGTTTTTAAGGATGGCTCTATGATCTTTACACGATGGGATCTCCTTGCATCAGAAAGGCGTCAGTCATACATGGATGTTGTGTTGCTCAGCTCACAGGTTGAATTTTGTCAAGATGTTTTTCTGTAAATATGCTGCGTGTATCTCCTGGCCTAACCTTTTTGGTTCCATCCTCATAGATCTTTAACCTCAGTGAGTCATTGCAACTCCCCAACAGATCAAAGAGTTCCTCATTGTACAACTCCAGGAAGGACACCCGCACAGAGTACTCCACATCCTACAAACACACAGGATATGCCATGTAATATATCAGACAGAGTACTCCACATCCTACAAACACACAGGATATGCCATGTAATATAACCAGACAGAATACTCCACATCCTACAAACACACAGGATATGCCATGTAATATACTGAGACAGAGTACTCCACATCCTACAAACATACAGGATATGCCATGTAATATACCGAGACAGAGTACTCCACATCGTACAAACACACAGGATATGTCATGTAATATACCAGACAGAGTACTCCACATCCTACAAACACACAGGATATGCCATGTAATATACCAGACAGAATACTCCACATCCTACAAACACACAGGATATGCCTTGTAATATACCAGACAGAGTACTCCACATCCTACAAACTCACAGGATATGCCATGTAATATAACCAGACAGAATACTCCACATCCTACAAACACACAGGATATGCCATGTAATATAACCAGACAGAATACTCCATACTGACAGTATTATCTTTATTAGAGATTACACTTTCTGGATATAGCACAGGTTCTAGTGCATTCAACCAACCAGGCTTCTAAATAGAAGGTAGCGACCTATTAGCTGAATATGTCAGACTGGTTGATATTTTGGCAGAATTTAAGTAACAGTATCATCGTTATTAGAGATCTTGCCAACATTTGGTGGTTTATGACGGATGTTTCGTTCCTCCACCCAGAAAACTGACCACCATCACACAAATGAAAAATTCCTGAGTATGTTGTTAACCAACAACCAAATAAAGAACTAAATAAATCAAAACAGACCAGGCAAAGAAGAAATGAAAATTCTCCTGACATGGGACAAAATAACATACAATACTACTACTAATTAAATTACAATATGACCCTGCAAAAAAAAAAAAAAAACAGAACTCACTGATGCTTGGAGTCTCTCAAAGATGTTGTGCATGGCTCTAGGGACAATACCACAGAGAGGGTCTTCCTCCCATGAGATGGTGGCATCCTCAGTTCTGTCCCCTTCCATCGTGAACGTCTTCCCAGTTCCTGTCTGGCCATAGCTGTGCACAAATACATACCAACATATAAAGCACAGTGACAACATGAGTGTCATTCAGATAAGCTTTCTTCATGGATGATGGTTTAACAGTTCAGCACATTTCATCAGGTATTCAGACTTGCCTTAAGGGTGAAGTTAAAATATAGTCTGAGAAAACTAAGTTTAGTCCATCTAGATGGTGTATTATTTCAAATTTTAAAAAGTTCAATTTTAAAATTTAATGTCAAACCCATGCCTCTGAAAAAAAATCGCCAAACATTTCTGACTAAACTAAGTGCAGAAATCAAGAGCTGAAAACATGCTATAAATTAATAAACTTACGCAAAGATGGTGCAGTTATAACCCATGAGAACCTCATCAATGATGGGAGTGACAATTCCCTTGTATACCTCAATCTGTGGCGCATGAGCTGAGAATACATGGTCAAAGCTGAAGGTTTTAGTGTGTGGGTTAATACCAATCTTCTCTTTTACTACCACTTCTCGCTTTTCCGGGATTGTTTCCACAACTGAGTAAGAGCTCTGCCGTTTCTCAGTACTGTTCAAAGGTCTGAAACAAATATCGTTTTAGTAATGTAAAGTGAAAATAATTCCTTGGTCTGGACTTTAGTCTTGGTGAACATTCTCTACAGATTTGGGGATCGATTTGGCTTATCCAAACCACTGGGGTCATGGGAGTGCTGTGTCGAAGACCACTCGGAACACCTGTCTGGCTGTCTTCAGCAATAAAAGAGACACACCCATTAGCCTACCAATATTCAACTTCACCTGAGCAAATCTGTCTCACTTTCATCCTACAAACACCAAAGAATTCTTGACTGCGATGATTTTGATATTTGGATCTTTCATCCCACCCAAGAATGAATCAATAGTAAAACAGTGAAATAACATTTCTGCACAAGTTTAACTGCTAAAATGGAAAACTATCCTATAGGGGTATCCTAATAGTGCAACTTCATTACTTCATCCCAAGCCGTTCTCTCAGCCCAGAGGTAATCTACGCCAAATGGTTGAGCATTGTCAGCTAACAAAAGCATTGTTCCAATACTTCAGAAAGAATCTCTTCCCAGGACTTTCAAGGACTTCACTGGTTGTGTTTTCCAGCACTTTCAAGGACTTTACGCCAACAAACACACGCACTAATGAGCTGTTTCTTTCACTCTATAATCTTCCAGTATATTAGTGTTCGCCATGTATAAAGGGTTACATATTCTTTGAGTACGGCATGAAACACCAATCAAATAAATGAATAAATATAAAGGGTAAGAGAAGGTTACTGGTAGGTACGGCATGATAAGTACTTTGATGTACATTGCCCCATATGGTCGGCCTACTATGGGGTCCTGCTAGCCAAACTATGTTTGACTTTTTCACACCCCACTAGAAATAGCAGAGTTACATGATGGTAGCCAATGTCATGTGGTGGAACTGGGTGGAAAACGTTTTCAAGGGTGCCACCATAACAGTGGCTACTGTCATACACGTGAAATACTCCTACGTACGGCTTAAAACACCAAGCAAATGAATACAAATATCAAAGTGGCATCCTCTCTGTAGTCACTGGGCCAAAAAAAATTGCTTAGAGTCAGTGCTGGACCAGGCTGCATCAACTTGTGTTTTTTTCCACTAGTATGGCAGGTCAAAGCCCATTCGCCCTTATTGGAAACATCAATAACTACAACAAATTGCATCGAGCTTAACGCACATTCTTTTTGTCATATTCAATATCTTTCGTCAGACAGGCAAAGGCTGTTGAGGACAGACTTTCCCCCAACATGGTGGAGTTTGGGGTAACTTGTGAGAGTCTCGCATCGTCCTAGTGATGCAGTGTAAATCTCTCCGTGTGTTCGGTTTGTGTCATATGATGCTGTCAGTGATGAACAATTAGACAGTACCTTGTTGAATAAAACAGCAATATTGGATGAGGATGGATAAGAGTGACATCTAGAGGTGGTTACCTCCATTAGCAAATGGCATGGCAGTTTTAATCGTCTTCGATCCCTTTGCCCCTACAGTTTCAGTACATTTCATTTAACTTTTTACATACATGCGTATGTTTATTTATAAGTAAAACACTTTTGACAAAAACCAAGGACCATTTTCCAAATCTTACGCAGTTACTGCAAAAAACGTGATTTACAAGTACTTTCCAGGTTTGAAAATTAAATTCTCTAAATCAAAGACTTTCAAGGATTTTAAGGACCCGTATGTACCATGAAAAGTTATCCACAGACCAGCAGGTATCAGTATAATATAAAAAATATACATAATATAGACTTGTCAAATTAACAGCCAGAGTCTTAATGCCTTATTATCCCTAGAACTGTGCTTGTGCCTTGTCCGTCTGGGTGAGAAATACATATTGTAGGAAAAGTCTCGGAACGAGGCAGTTTGCATACGACCTCACTAGAAGCCCTACTTTTCCAGCAGTCAGAAATAACTTAAGCAGAAACACAGATGACCAGGGCAATGCGTTATAGGAGTGATGTATAATACATGTTTGGATTCCATGTGAATAAAAGGAAGCCAAGATCAAGGCAATCATGTCAACCAGCCGCTGACTGCAGCATGGATGTCACAAAGTAATGACTGCCGACGACATGTATCTATTTGAATTTTGTTGTCTGAAACGAACACGTATGCCTACATTATCAGAGAGCATAGACAACTTCTTCTATGATTTACTTTAAGTCGCATCATTTCTCAATTCATGTCAGAAACAAGTCACTTCTCAATTTCCATTTCATTTAACCTCAGTTGTAACCCACTGGGAGAACCCTCTCCCCTTATCGAATAGTGAATCATTACTAATGCGAAATTTCACAAAATATTCCACGTTCGGGTTTCCGCATATGACAAAGCACAGCACTCAACCTTCTCAAGTGGTCATACTTACCTGCAGCGAACAGAAACCTGTATGTGTTGATCCTTTTCTCCTTTTTTAGGAGCCATATTTGCGATTTTATCAAAGAAAATTTTATGTTGTTGTTGCCTGTCTCAAAACGATGTACGGGAAGTGGTCGACTTTCAAAATTGGCTCGCAACTGAGGCAATAGCCAATGAGATGGCTTTTGTTGTGGCCAGAAAAAATCAGACACTACAATTGGCTGTAGCGATCTTGTCTAGGGGAGGCAACTGGAAAAATAGCTATTCACCCAAAAATTGGCTTGAGTAGTCTCCCTTACCTGAACAATGTGCCATATTGATCAACTGGTTAATAGGTCGAGCTGCCAGCTTATTCTTCATACATTTTCTCAGTGTGAGAAATTGGTGTATTTGGGGTGAACAAATAAAGAAATAGTTTTGAAAGTTGTGAAAATGCTCTGCGACCTTGCTTGATCCACACAAAGACTTCACATGTCAGTGTTTAAAACATGTCGTCCGACAAGGCGCCACAGAAAGCCTTCACAGTAACGATCTTGTTCATCCACCAAGATTTAATATACTGCTCAAGCATTGATATTCCACATTGACTGACAAATCACATATTTGATGTTTCAGTATTTCGATAAAGTATATTTGTTATCTTAAGACGACATGAAAAAGTAATATATCTAGGCAACCACACCGTTTCATTATGAAAGCCATAAAAAGCTAAGCAATGGAAAGTAAAACTATATGGAAAGTGGATAAATGCAAGCGCCACACAACTCCCAGAAGGTTACAGGTACCTCAACATTCCTCAGCTTAAATTCTGTGGCAGTCTTAAATTAAAATCAGCCTCATCAATGTCATTTTTATATGGTGTTTAAAGTTGTACTCAAGAATTCTCTATATGGTAACAGTCAAGTATATGGTGGGTTGAATAAAAAATCAGCCTTTTACGAGCACATGGAACACATCTGGAGTTTAAGTCTGCTGGACTTGCATGTGCTGGATTTGATCCTTTCGCAGGGCTTCCATGGAGGAGAGGGTTAGCGCGTCAACGCGGCCTAATGGCCCAAGTGCCTCTCACCAATGCAGTCCCGTGAATTCAAGTCCAGCTCATGCTGCCTTCCTCTCCGTGGATTCCTCCTGGACCTGCCCAGTTTTCTCCCACCATAACGCCCGCCGCCCTCTTATCAGTGAAATCTTCATAAGTACGGCACAAAACATCAATTAAATAGAGAAATAAATTCTCTGGTCACATGCCAATCAGCTGTGACAAGATCATGTCTTCATGCAGTTTGTATGATCCTCCAAAGGCCTAGTATTCTGGTAGCAATATACATGTACAGCAAGGTTCAGTACTTGACTGTTTCAGGTATTTCGAATGGGTTTTGTTTATTGGATTGGTGTTTTCCATCGTAGTCTGGAATATTTTATTTATACAACAATGACCAGCGTTATGGTGGGGGGGAAACTGGGCAGAGCCCAGGGGAAGCCCATCCATAGATTGCTCCATGGTCATTGTACTATGCTTACACTCTAATGACTTGGCTGAATGGGGTTTAAGGCCGTACAGTTTTCACTTGTACAACAGCAGTCATGGACAGAGGAAACTGGAGTCACCAGCATAAACCACTGCCCTTTGGTGAACAAGTGACAAACATCATACTATGAAAGTAACTGATCCCCAACAACCATCATGTAAGGCCACTTTAACTGTCACACCAGCACCACTGACCCACTCGAACTATTTGACTCAGAATTTGATGCAGGTGAAACCAAACAAAACAAGACATACATGCACACAGAGATAACACAAAACAAACACTTCGTGTATAGTCACAGAATTTTATGTAAAATAGTTATTATATACAGAAAATTTGTCCTAACATGGATTTAATGACATCAATGATTTGACTTATTATTACAAAAAGCAATAATCAACAGGATTAAGCTCATTACCTCCAAAAATTGCAATTAACTTATTAAAGGTAGATAGGTGTGCAGTATTGCCACTGCCATTTGACAGGTGTGGCCGTCGCTATTCTCACCTCGCTGGTTTGCATGCATGTGACAGGTGAGGTGAGTTATACACCTGTCCTAATGGCCTCACTCACACAACCTCACAGGTGATGGGCAGCTGAGCTATTTACACAGACCAGGTATCCAAAAGTAGACAGCACAGGTAAAGAGAGAGAGAGAGCAAGAGGGATAGAGTTATAAACAGAGAGGGAGAGTTCACATCTATGTAGAGTTGTGAATTGGTTCTGCCAAGTATACATCTGTTTGTAAGGCAAGAACATTGCCAAGTATTCTCAATAGAAACACATCCAAACACAAGTCTGGACGCATGCCCATTTAGCTATTGGAACAGGTGTCTTCTTCTATCTTCATCTAGACACTAGCAACCAACTGGATAGAAATCCAATTCTAACCAACCGATAGGCTCTTAAAACAATGCATTTCCAACCATAAAGCTATCAATACATAATAATAATTTGGACAGGTCTGCAAAGGGACACAACTGCCATCTGCTCCAACACTAAAAATATGTCCATTTCAATACAAGATTTTATATTGATTTATCAATGATGAGTCCATAACCAGGCATTCACATTTTTGGTGTCAAGTGATGATGGTAATTAATTACATGTGCTTGAACAGGAGTTCAAAAAACGACAGGCGTAGGCATTGGCAGGTGTAGACATGACCTGACGTGAACTCTTCTGACAATGGTCACAAAATTACTAGGCTTTCACAAAAAGATACCTTACATTTATATCTGTAGTACCATCTTCCTTAAAACAACTGCAGTTGTGTAAACATTGGTGATGACAATAGTTAGGCCTTTGCTATCAGATCCACTCTGTGTATTTAAATCCCCTACTCAGTACTACAGTTCAAGGCCTGAGCAGTTTTCCCAGTGTCAGGATCTTCGATCGACGAGCAGAGAAAGCCTAGAGGAATGTCACACAGAGTTATCTCCCCTCCCTTGAGAACCCGTATCCACTAGCTAGCACACGTCTGACTTCACTTCTGACCATAGTCAATCAATCAATCACACACATTCTTCTCTCAGAAACTGAGTAAATTGATTTGTATCTGCCTGCCCGGCCTAGTGTCACCAAAACCACCCCACACAGAAGGAACCAATGAACAGTCACAAATTGCTGATAATAAATCCTTAGTTACAGACAGGGATGTCCTCCATTGTAACTTCCAGCCTACCCGGTGTGTTGATATGCCTGCCCAGTACACGGCCTTGAACTACTCAGTTCATCCATACAACCCCTGGATATACAGCTCTTAATTTTTTTAACAATACTTTACGAAGGTGATTAACCACCTCTGCTGGTTTTTATCGAACAACTGGAGTTATCTGCCGCTGTTGCAGTACGACAGACACCTCCGTGAGACAACACCACCACATGTAATGCTTAGTCCTCCTCGTCCTGACCAACTTCATCCTCAACAAGAAAAGAGAACTTGTTTTTGTCACTCCAATCCTGAAATGCACAAATATTTTTGGGGGAATGCAGTTACGCTGTTTTAATTAAAATTCTTTGGGTGTAATAAAATTCTTAACAGTGCTTACCTTAATTGGGTATCAGTTACAGGTGGATTAAAATTCACTTAAAACTCACTTACTCTTTGGTGATGAACTTTATGGATGGAGGAAGTGAAGTGCCCTGGGTAACCATTTGACAAGCTACTGACCAGCTTTACCCCACCTACACACTACACTGGTGAAGACAAATGGTCTTCCATGAACAACAAAGACTGCTCAAACTGTCACTCACATGCTGTAAAACGTTTATTGTCACAACAGGATTCTATAAATTCAATATCCAAGGATAGGATACCTTTTAGTTAGGTGCTGTGCACTTTACTCACTGAGGTACAATGTATGTGAGACACTAGAAACTAAAGTTACATTCCCTTTATAACTGACTCTAACCATAACATTTGAGAAACTATTACTCTTATTACATCTTTTATTAGGCCAGTAGCCTTACCTTTTTCACATTTTCTTCATATTTTGGCATCTCTTCTATAGATTTTGGGACGTGTTTCTCTCTCTGGGGCCTGGAAGGTAAATTGCCATAAATACATCAGTAATCATCACTAAGAGTATGGCATAAAACTAGTGGGGATGAATAAAACATATGCTCCCTTAACGTGGTTTATTTACATCACAGCTTTTACAAATGTAACACTATGATTAAACACACATATATTTACATGTATTGCTTCCTATTCTATTATGAATTATTGCAACATCACCATGCTACCTCCCACCTCAAAATACCACCAGCTAACTTAGGCCCTAATACAAATGAAATTCTGTACAACTGGAAGTGGCTTACTTATGAGCTGCTCCAGCCCCTCGCCCACGGGACGAGAAACTGCCCCGCCCCCCTCTCTCTGGCCCTTCACCGCGCCCAGCTGGCTTTCCCCACGGACCAGAGCGACGATCGCCGTCATCTGTTCACACAGAATCAGCAGTAGTATCCAAATTAGTCACCACAGTCCTAGTTAAAGCATGACCCTAATCTTCAATCTTGCTATCTGAACATTTTTTAAGAATGCACTAATATTTAAGGACATATTTTTGGAATCATGAACTAGACGTTATGACTGACAAGTGTAGGCATCTATCAACAAAAAGTGTAACTACAGTTATTTCAGAAGAGGGGTCCAAAGAGACCTAAACAAACATAGGTATTTTCTTATGACGTGCTCGGTAACTGTAAATCATCTTTTTATGCAGAATTCCCACAAGGCCATGCATACCCCATTATTTATTTATTTATTATTTATTTGATTGGTGGTTTACGTCGTACTCAAGAATATTTCACTTATATGACCGCGGCCAGCATTATGATGGGAGGAAATCAGGCAGAGCCCAGGGGAAACCCACGATCACCTGCAGGTTGCTGGCAGATTTTCCCACGTACAGCCGTAGAGGATGCCAGCATGAGCTGGACTTGAACTCACGGAGACCGCACTGATGGCAGGCTTCTGGGTGATTATGCTGCGCTAGCACGTAAACAGACTGAGCCACGAATGCTCCGAACACCAAACTACAGAGAAACTGGAAACATCATGTCCCATCATCCATACCCTATGCTCTTCAGTATTAGATCTGAGAAACTCCTTTGTGTGCAAATTACAGTCCCATATATTTTTACAATGGAAGGCCCCAAATTGTGGCCTAGTGGTTGACACTTTGGGGAATAACCCAGATGTATTCCACTACCACTTTCTCATTGCAAAGGGCTTTACAGTATATCACAAATGTCTCCTATTCACAAGCAAAACAGCTGATTCAACACTACTTCTACATGGCAAAATGGTAACTAAATACTGCTGACGTCACAGCAGAAATAGATGTCTTCTCAGGTTGTAGAAATATCTTGCTCTTGATTGATTAAAACTGCGAGCATGCCGGTTCATTCGATTTTCCCTACATGGGCATATTTGCTTACTGTGAACTGCGATGTCTGAATCATCCTACCTCACAAAATTTAAAAGTGACATTTTTTGAACTCTAAATGAGGTTCTTTATCGATATATATATACATTTGGCCTCCTGTTGTTTTTTCTTTTAACTCTTTGTATGTATGATGGTTGATATTTTCACAGAATAGATGGGGTAATGATGGTTTGCGCATCCATCACACCTACCGTCATGCTCCGAATGCCTCTTCCTCCAGGGATTTTCTGTGGGAGGTGAAGCTATTGACACCTCAGCTTTTCTGACCTGAGTAAAAAATAAAATACTAACAGTACATCCAGTAAAACTCCATGACCTACTTATTCATGACATGAGATAATGAACAATAACATCGACAAAAAGATTACTCATGCTGAGCATTTTATCACAAAAATATGTCTTCTATAAAGTAATTTGTGAAAAATTTAGAGAATTTTTTTTCCAGACATGGGACAGTGACACAAAAAAACTGAAATTGCTCAGAAAGGTTTGAAATATACCTTACCCTACCAAATTAAATGCAGTTTGGGCACCTTTAGTAAAAGCGAACAAGGCTTTTCTCTTTTAACTGGAAGAGTCAGAAAGTTGCCAAAAAGAGTGAAAATTCCCATGATTGAAAAACCATGAATGTCTTGAAGCTGCCAATTTCTAGTGTAACATCTGTAAACACAAGTTGTCATGGGAGAGAACTCTTACTGGCGTGCGTCTGACTTCAGCCTGCTTGGGAGGAGGAGGATGGGAGGGTGCCTCAGATTGTGTGCTTGATGGCGATTTCTCCACCTTCCTCTTCTCCCAGATGTTTTCTTTAGGCGGTGGAGCAGGGACTACTTTTGTGTCGTCCCTATGTGGAGATGTTTTCGTGTCTGGGGCAACATTTTCCGGAGCTTTGTGTGGAGTCTTCTCCTCGTCAAACACTTCTGAGTTGTTAGAAATTTCACTGTCCCGTCGTGGCCGATTAGAAGTGGAGGTCAAAGGCGGGGGAACTGTTGCAAAAATACTGACTAATTTATATGACTGACTTTAATGCATTACTGATACGACTGCTGTAAGGAAAGGAAACTTGAAGTATCTGGAGTAGACAAACCCTTTGTCAATGCATGACAAACCAACCGACTTAGAGCAGTGGCCCAACTGCAAAGTATTCATAACACCACGTAAATATCAAAGACTGATAAGCACAAATTGCAGTACTCTGATTTCACATGTAATCTGCTAAAATTAAAAAACACCACACTTACTGTATTTTGGGGATTTTTAGTCAACTAAACCTGTAATAATACATGTAGTATGCAGTACAGAGTGTTTAGTTTCTTTCATTAAGAAACATCTTTAATGACCAGGATTCAAATGTGTAATACAGTACATTTGAGATGATCTAAAAATGACCTAATGAAAATTATGGGATTCTAATATCAACTGAGCAACTCAACCAAAAAAAAGGTAATGTGTTGACAAAATTTTTACAGGGCTGTGGAACAAGCTATTCAAAATGTATGCAAATGAGTTTAAAAAGGGGGTTCTATGTAGTATATGGCAATGACTAACAATGAAGGCTTGTGCAGAAGGAAAATGAATTACAAGAAAGAAAATATCAATTAGATATATTATCAGAAAGAATATTAAAAATTAAAGTTAACAAGCTATTAAACTATGGGGAAAACACACAATTCAAGATGGGAGAGAAAAGTTGGTAAACTGCATATAAAGGGACAAAATAGTAATCAGTTACTGTCATTCTTCAACCTTTTCACATGTGTGCAAGGTGTTCATTCAACCATATTCTGATGGTATTATTCTGTGTATTGTTGTATTTTTTGTGAAGCCCTGAAACTGGCCAATCCAACCGATGTTTTATAAATGTGCATAAATTGCACTGAAAACTTCTCTTTCATACAGGAGGAGGTTGAGGAATCAGGGTAGCTTAACTGAAAACGCAGGCATACACAGAACGCACAGAAGACCTGATACACACAGAGGGCTGTGTCACAAGGCAGTTTTTAAGATCAGATTACACAGAAGTTTAAGACCCAACTCAACACCACTGTTGTGTTAGGTCATAAGCGCTCATGTACGGCTCTCAGTGACTGGAACCACTCCTTATGAGCAGCTGGCTGGAGCTGGTTCCTGCCTTAAAATCTTGTGTACGATGTTTATTACAGCCTGATGTTAGTCTCTGGCTAATCTTGCATTAAGGTAATGTCATGGCATTTTAAGCAAGCTTGCACCGTTACAACTGCTGGAAAGAGCCCATGAAAGGCTAAACAGTAGCATCAGAAAAATCAACAGTAGCACCAGAAAACCAAACAGTAAGATTAGTTGTAAGATCAGGAAACTAAACAGTAAGACCAGAAAACTAAAATAACTGAGAGAAAAGAAAGCAGAGTCAGGGCAAGTCACAGCTGGACTTTACCTGGACGAATACCTTTTCCCGACCCACTACTGCTGAGTCGACGCTCCCTGCCTGTACCTCCATCAGACGAGCGCCCGCTGTCACGGCGTGTTCTAGATGAACTCTGCGACCTACACAGACATGTACACGACAGTTAGCTGAGAGACAACCACTAAAGACAAACCTAGATTCAAATAACTGAGAAAGAAATATAAACATTATCTACAGGAGACTTCATTGTATAAACCACAACAATGAAAATGACTGGTGACGAATTGTAGGCCGCGATGCAGAACAAGATATTTTGGCTAGGATCATTATTTAAATAAAATGCTTCAATGTATGAAAATCTACGTACACAGCAAATGTAATTTGCATGGAAAATGCCCTTGAAAAACTATTAGTATTTGTTTGATGCAGTCCTCAGGTCCAGGAGATTTTCTATTAAACAATGGCAGTCAGAGTCATGGATGGAAGAAATCAATGTGGCAGAGGTAAACCAACAGCACTTGAGAATTACATGTAACTGATGAACATTCACATGTGATACATACACTGATCATGCTGAACGGGTTTAACAGGCATCAGATTTGCTGTAAACTTCATGTAAGACCACCAAAATTTCACTTATCCAACGGCAGCAGAGGGTGGGGGAGACCCACCACCATCCACAGGTTGCCGGCCAGTGTACTAAGGCTCTCAACAAAAAATATAGGCAGGCCAATCCATGGCTGGTTAAGAGCCAACACATTGTGTGTCAAAAGGACAGACAGACAGACAAGCATCACTGGCCTCCCGCACCCTTCCCCATGTGACAACCCACCCACTGTAATCAATACACAGTGATGTCTGACCAGACTTTCCTGTAATCGCCCACCCACTGTAATCAATACACAGTGATGTCTGACCAGACTTTCCTGTAATGCCCCACCCACTGTAATCAATACACAGTGATGTCTGACCAGACTGTCCTGTAATCCCCCACCCAGTGTAATCAATACACAGTGATGTCTGACCAGTCTTTCCTGTAATCCCTCACCCAGTGTAATCAATACACAGTGACATCTGACCAGTCTTTCCTGTAATCCCCTACCCACTGTAATCAATACACAGTGACATCTGACCAGTCTTTCCTGTAATCCCCGTCACGGTTTTCCTTCTCCTCCTCAACTTTGCGGCGTAACTCCTCCTCTCTCTCTCGCTGCAGACGCTCTTCTATCTCACGCTCGCGCGACGCCGTGTCCACAGGTTTTGCCCCTCCAAATATAGAAGAGGTTGTCTGCGGATTTGATTGTTCCACAGGTTTCGTGCGGGGCGCTAACTGCAACTTTGGTCTCTCTTTGGGAGGTTCTACAAACCGATCACAAATTCATTTTAGAACAGGATGAAAAATTTCATGGGGAGCACCTGTTACTCATGTCACCTCATCACATCTCTTAATGTTCAAGTCCTTCTATAAACTACTACACCAATACCTACACTTGGAACATATAGAAAGTCCTAACTTTCTCCCTGACCATAACTGTCTGCCAATCTACCCACAGCCCTACGGATTAGTAGCGACATACTTATAACAAAGAGAAAAAGATGCCAATAAAACACTGTGACAGTATAATCTTTTGTATATGAACTTATTGCTTTCAGATCAGTCTTGCATTCAAAGGGTAATATAACTCCTCTAAAATAAGTCATTACAAACCCAGAGCTCTTTACTTCTTTCACCATACAGAACTGTTTTGTAACCCTATGGCCATTAAGCAAAGAGGTATTGCACAAGCACTGTGGCCCAACAGCAGAGAATAGTGTGTTTTTTACAAAGGCTAGGCCAATTTGTATAGGCAGGAAATGGCCCTCATTCATACTTCTGGTTTTAACCATCATATTATTAAAGCCAATGGCTAGCTACATGCATCAAGTATAAAATCAGAATCAAAGAAGACTACCAAAGATGATGTCCACTTTACCTTTGCTGGATTCCCGACTACTGGGTCTATCCATAGATCTGTAAGAAACACAGCACAACATGTCAAAGCTCAGACTGGTGACCTGGCCGTTTTCTACGGTCAGGTGTGGCAACAATACCATGTTAAAAGACACGCAAAGCCACTACAACTATTATAGTGCTGAACAGTTAAAACATTTCAGTGCATCTTCAAGACATCTGGGGGGAACTAAAACATTATGTGTGCTACGACATTATTGAGACGACCTGACAAATCTGTACATTGTAAGTGAATTAAACAGAACGATCAACAGTGATTTTATCAAGGTATGAATCCAGTAGATCGCCCGGGGGTTTAACTACAAGGTACACTTTGGGGCAAGCTACATCTACATCAACATTAGTATAAGTCAAAATGTAATGTAATCTAAATCAGCCAAACGCTTGCTAAGTCGTCAGAGTTGGTGGTTAGTCAAACGCAATCAATCCAAAACAAACACATCAGCACAATAATGAGTGTTAATCACACATTAATTCTTGTCAACACCAGAAGCAAAGGGAAAAGAACTCATTTCATAGAGCAGTTCAGTTGATGCAGATACTCAACCATGTGTATACATCATGTAGGAAAGCAAACTGTCTGTTACACCTGTAAATTAATAGATCCAACCAATCCTTGCCAAGTTTTTTACCACTGCGGCCAGGAGTGATGCCAAATCCATATACTAAACAAACCAGCAGGACAGTCGTCTCTGAAATATTATCCCTTTCACTAGACATGAGAGCTGTTTCTTACTCATCAGCTTAGATCTGGCTCTTATTTATTTAATTTAGCCTGTGCTGTCCTCAACAGCATGCCAAAGCCATGCCTCATAAACACTGCTTTCTGGTTGCAACAAATCAAGTTTAACTTCACTTCAATTTGCTGCTTCTGAAAATGAAAACTTGGTCAGTTTTACAAAACTTACTGAGCTCACTAGATAGGAAACTCGTAAAACATTCCTCATTTAACAAAGTGGTCCAAAGCCATGTTCTCCTTTGTTCCTTCTTGGATTATGTCACACTTCTAGGTGCATGTGTGCTCAGAAAGCACTTAGGTAGTACACAAAGACTGCAGCATCACAGCAGAAAATGCTGTGTTTTGGACCCTTTTGTGTAGCCCGTTTGAGTCTCCCATTACTTAAGACCCTAGAGTTTTTTTCAAAGTCCAACATGAAGTGTTTTTCACAAAACCCACGATTCTGAATGTCGCTCGACAAAGATTGCATTCCGTTCATGCTGATGTGCAGGTTATTTCTGTGTTAACCATGACCTTACAGCCTTGATTCTTCCTGGGCTAGTCAAAAATTACGAAGTAAGAATCGAAGACATACTTCGCTAAAAGGAACCTGTTCTTGTGTAGCACAACATTTGGCACACTGAGCGTAGTAGCAGCAAACCATCGAGTACCTGGTCAGTGAATGCAACATTACAGAGTTAAAGAGCAATTAATGTTTAAATGAATCACCCACCTATCTTAGACTAAACCCTGGACATGCTGTTAGTACAACATGCCCTAATTACCAGCAATGTAAACTTCACTCGGATGTATATGTCAGCCCCTAGACAATTCATAGCGCTCTATGCTGTTATTTTACCATACTGGCTCGTTTTAAACAGTAGCCCACAGCACCTTTATAGTCTGTCAGTGATCAATATAAGGGGAGCTAACAATTACTGACAACATAAAGGGAACAAACAGTGACAGTGAGTTAACTGACTGGCTGCTGTCCCAGCTCATTCAGCGGAGCTGTCCTCGTGCTGGCTACACACGCACACAGCAGGCCATGCCTAGGAGAGAGCTGTCCCACAAACCTCCTGTTAGATCGGTCTCGGCTGTTATACCTCTCTCGGCTGTTATACCGTTCCCGGCTGTTGTAGCGCTCTCGACTCCCATACCTTTCCCTGTTATTATAGCGCTCTAGGCTGCCGTACCTGTTGTCTCGCCGGTCAACGTTGTAGCGATCTCCATATCGTCCTCTGCCATACTTCCCATCCCCATCATCTTGGTGATACCCTGATCCAAAGTTACCTCTTCTCCCATAACCTGGCGTATACAAAAAAAACAAATATGTAAAATATTTACAGTAAGTCTGTTATGATATCACAAGCTCAGAACATTTAACTTCACTTAACTTTTCACTAAGACGAAATTAGTGCTCAATAAAACAGAATTAAGTTAAATAACAGTACAGAAATCTTAGAAAATTAATTTTTTTAACTTCAACTCAAATGAACACAAAATTATCCACTTGGTAAGAAGGGAACTAAAACCACCCAAAACAAAACTCAAATGTTTAGTATAAATCAATAAGCACCTCTCTCATCCGAGCCCTGGTAGCCTCTATCTCCACCATATCCCCGGTCCCCGCCATATCCCCGATCACCTCCATATCCCCGGTCGCCGCCATATCCTCGATCGCCTCCATATCCCCGGTCGCCTCCATATCCCCGGTCGCCTCCATATCCTCTACCACCACCGTACCCTCTATCGCTGTTATATCCTCGGTCCCCACCGTAGCCTCTGTCGCCTCCATAACCCCTGTCCCTGTCTCCTCCGTAACCACGCTCCCGATCGTAACCACCATCTCGTCTCCGGTCGCCATAGCGATCATTTGAACCACCATACCGATCGCTATATCCTGAGCCGCCATATCTGCCACCATCACGACCCCCTTCATACCGATCATTGTAGCGATCTGTAACAGTTAAACCTCAGTAAATTATACGCACAGAATGTTTCTCCACATGAATACTGATCCTTGGACGTTTATCTGAAGTACAGTCTAACATCACAAGACTAAAGCAGTTAAAATGAAAACATGCTTCTTTGTAGGTTAAGTGTGTTACATAACTTGTCAGAGAATTTTCAAAAGACATCACGTTACAGTTTAAATTTGCTGACCCATGAAAAGACAAGTAATAAAACCCTTAATATGTTTTATTAAAGGGAGAGTTTCATGAATCAATGATCAACTTAAGTCAAGAATGTTGAGTTTTAAAAAATTCATGGAGAGAACTCAAAACCTTCACAATGCCAATTTGCCTTTCTTACTTATTCCTTTCAAAGGAATGTATCCTAAAAAACTGACACAGATTTTACTTCATTTTTGTTGTTGGTCCCTCTGAACCTCATAAGGCCAACACAGGCCAGATGGCACATCGCGGCTATCCCTCACCATCTTGTTTGTACTCTGGAGGGTCATCTCTCCGTCTCCAGTCACTCTCTGTCCTGTCAGGCCTGCCATCATCTCTGCCGCCGCGCCCGTTCCTGTCTCGGTCTGAAACAGAGCCAAACATCCTCAGCATGTATAATGGCAGGCTTAACGACATCACAAAGTATCAGCACAACGAAATGCTTTCACATTAAGTGACACAGCACAATCAGATTTATGTGGTACAAAACCACCCTCACATAATAAATATGTTGTACATGTTCCCCAAAATAAAAACTCAAAGTTAATACTGATATTCTAAACAGATCACGATTTTGGTTTTTTTTACAACGCTTTTAAAATAATCCCATTGTATTACAAAGTAGTATAAACCAGGTTGTAAACTGTTACTTTCAGTCTGAATTTTCGGGGCCTTTTTCTTCAAGCATTGCACCCTTACCTCCTGACTGTTGACCAGCAAGATCTACACGGATTTTTCTCCCTTGCAACATCTGCAACACAAGACCAATTATTACCTCACGTGTACATTTCACATCTATTGTGCTCGGCAAGTGAAAAATTTTATCCTTATCAGGTACACTATCTACTACCATTCAGGACTGTTCTGCTTTTGACAGAACTTGGTTAGGAATTCTTATGTTCATGAAGACTTGAATAAATAAATCACATTAACCAAAAGTCATTAACAATCATATAAATTTATTTTAGTTCACTGGTGTTTTATGCTGTACACAAGAATATTTCACTTTACAACAGCTGCCATCATTATGGTGGGAAGAAATCCATCAGAGCCTGGGGGAATCCCATGGTCATCGTCAGCTTGCTGGTGGATCTTCTCGCGAACGACAAGAGAGGAAGCCAGCGTGCTCTGGACTTGAACTCACAGCTACCGCATTGGTGTGAGGCACCTGGGACATTTGGGTGCGCTAGTGCGTTAACCCCCTCTGCCATGAATGAACCATACTGACTATGGAGTGAAATACTTGCAACGACAACGAATTGTACCTCATCGTTCATGCCTAATGCATCTATCAGTCCCTGTCGGTCTTCAAATTCAGCATACCCAAACCCTCTGGACCTACTCCCATCATCAGGCAGTCTCACATTGTTCACCTGGAAAACAGCAAAAGAAAAATAAACACTTAAAGAATCACTCCGTAACATTTTAAACGAAGTCCCAAACAATATTACCTGAAGGATAGTGCAAAAAGTACAATCAAATACTCCTGACATTTTTTTTAGGAAGCCCACTGTTTCGATTCTCTCCAAATCAAAACAAAAGCTGTTTGTAAAAGTTTCAAGACCAGAATGTGCTGAGTTTGTCTCAGGAATATACCTCCATGTACATGTCAATGTGCTGTTATATGTATAAGTACATCGCAAACGTAACAGACAGTAGCACGAGATGTAAACCTTATCTGTACCTTTAAATTTCGGAAAAAGCCAATAATGTCATCCTCGGAGATATCATATGGCAAATTTCCCAGAAAAGCTGTGTACGGGGGTGCCGTGGGCACTTTGGAGGGGTCAAAATCAGGCCCGCGTGCTGCTCGAGGTGCCGTGGGTAATAAGCTGCGATTAACAGCCACCTTGGGGCCCATGCCCATTCCATACTCAAAGTCATTATCTGTTCAGGAAAAAATGTATTCATAAGCGCAACAAAGAGAAACATTCATTTCATAAACTTAATCTGTATTACTATGAGCATTATGTTAAAAATGTAATATATACTCAATTAAAAGATATATACATATAGGAATACATTTAGTTATGTTATATACCTTTTGCTTAACTAGAATCAAACTGCATAAACGTATAATGCATATTACATGTGTTCATGAGAGCTTCAACTGTGGTCTGTTGATTTTCAAATATCGATGTTAAGATCAAATATATGTATAAAGAAAATCTCAACACTACACAGATACACAAATCCGACACTCAACAAATATGCAGGATTGTTCTATGTTCATGCTGATGGAAAAACTGTTTTCAGCCAACTTACCGTCCATGTCCTGGCTCTCCATTTCGGTGGCCCAGTCAAGAGACTTGTTAGCGAGAACATAGCTGGTTCCGGGTCCAGCTGACCCCTGGTCATCCGCCAAAAACGCATTGAGGGACAAAGTTTGACCCTTCTTCTTCTGCTTCTTCTTTGTTGCAGCTTCATGAAAAGGAAATGATATACACATATAATATGAACAATTGAACTGCAGTCAAAAAATATACTAGCAAAAGACAAATGAAACCATATACTAGGTAGACATGATTAAATGTCCAAAATTTGTTTGAAAAACAGCTACACTGCACATGGATTTTCATTTTAAAATTACTTACATAGATCACCATAACCCATCAACAACTTCTGAGAAAAACACAAACTTTACAGTAACACCTTTAGTTTGCAATAGTTTGGGACTGAATGTTTCGGCTTTTAGCTATGAATTCAGCAAAAGAGTAGACGAGGCATTTTAAAAATTGCTGACCTAGATTAACATTCCCCATCAACAAATTATTGGGAAGAAAAAACAAAAAAACTTTACATTAATAGTTTCCACAAGTTTAATAGTTTTGAATTCAGCAGATGTGTAGTTGACTTAAAATGAGAGAATGACTAGGTCAGCGCCAAAGAAAAATGATGCACTTGAAACTGCTGACTGTTTAAGTTTAGTCAAGCCTTCAGATCATGTGTTGTGACATATATGCAAATAGGAGATGAAAATTAAACAGACTGTTTCATTTACAGACAACAGGACAGGGTAAACTTGGTAAAATCCATCATTATCTTGCATCAGACAAAATTCTCTGCTTTTGATTGGAGAGTAACAGTCATGTAGTAGATATATATATCTCTATACGCTGTAGCAGATACTATATGCATCTGATGACTCAACAGTAGGGAGAATGTCATGTCAACAGTTACAATGCGATGCACCAATGACACAAACGCCACAATGTTACGAAAGAAAGTTCAATAAACATTGTCATTAATGTTATGACGTCATAATTCCCAGATCACTGCTTGGTCATTCAAACATCCTGGACACAACAGGAAATTATTGTTGACGCTTCTTTTGTTTTTCAAGAGACAAATATTTCTTCCGCCGAATAAATTTGTTACATGGTTACTGACTGAAAGGATACGAAACTATATGAGGTCAACAAGCCTCACAAGAGAGCTTACAGACCCCATATAGTTTCATATCTTCACTCAGTAACTAATATAAGCTGAATCGGCATTGGAGCCGTCGCGCAAGATTAACACTGTTTGGACGAGACATTAGTGGATGCTTTCACAAACACAAAATAACGCTAAAAAGATATGATTTCCATTAGTCTCTATACCTTAGAATGTTGTTGTTGTAGCGACTACCATGAATCAAGTCCTTTCAGTGTTGTTTCGCATTAGCTTGCGAAAGCACCCACTCATGTCTCGCCCAAACAACGTTAATCTTGCAAGACGGCTCCAATGCCAATTCACCTTATTACTGCAGCGATCAACATGTACCACACAATCTGAGGGAAATCAAGGACAATGTTACTCAGGGGACCACCAGAAAAATCACCTCTAAATTTCTACAGCCATAAACCTGACATGCAACACTACACAGTATTCTCAGAAACTGTGGAACAACTGATTCAACAATCTATAATAACTCTGATATAAACGCTTTTCTACTACATATCTCTTACTACACGATTTATCGGATTTGTGTTCAGCCGGTCAATTGAAAATGGGGATTTTTTTTTCCTCTGCTAGTCATGCTAAGGTAGTCAGTTTCAGTCTACAAACTGAATACAGCCCGGATTTGCTAAATACCCTTTGGCGAATGTTACCCGATCCCAAAACAACCCTTCTGGATATCCCATATGTTCATGTTACGAACATAGTCATAACTGACCGATACTTTATCAACCATATCGTCAATCTGCCCGGCCAAACTTGATCCCGTCAACTCGACCGATTTTCTCACACCCAAAACCAACGACTCCTTACATATATATCAGTAGGACAGTTTGATCGCTCCACAGATGGACAACATATTCGATCTACTGTTTAATCTGACCGATGCCGAGAAATACGTTGATGTTAGTTGTCCGTTTTCAAGAAAACTACCCATTCATATAAAGGCCATGCATGCTGCTCACCCGTGGAAGCCATGTTGGTCATGGAAAAGATTCGTCAATTTCCGCCAGGCACGTTGAACACGTACCGGAAACTGCCGAACGACCCATGTTAGCCTAGAGCGTAAGGCCTGCAAGGCCGGCTACACTCGGTCTGATCACAACAAAGGTGGGTAAGTCCGAAAATCAATGCCACTGGTCCATGGCATAGAGAGAGAGAAAAGGAAAATATCACAGGTTTACACAAGAAGTATAGAAATAAAGCATAACGAGGAGCTGATGCTATTGTTTTGCTCTTGTTATTTTTAGCATATTTTTATATTTTCCTCTTGACACCCCGTTCTTAAAAAGTTTGGTAAATATCATTTACTTATGTGGGTGGTGGGCACTTGTAACGCTTCAGAATAACATCTTTTAAGAACTATCAACAGTGAGCATGTGAGGTTATTCGTCCTGAAACTGTATATCGAAAATGTATCACATTTAGTTCTGTGAAATGAAAAACATCAGCCTAAAAAACTAACTAAATTTCCCATTGCCAATAATCGTAGACTACAGCACGAGATGCACATTTTCATTGGTAAAGATCATCATTCGGCCATCTCCGACAAGAAAACGAAAGCTGTCGATGGGATTAGAATTACATGTTTCCCAATCAATCAGAACCACTTTCCCATGTTTCAAAGTCATTTTTGATAGTGTTCACAAAAATAATGCGAATGATGTGATTTTTGCGAGAATTTGGAAACTTGGCTTAGTCTAGCATTTTATCCCACAAATCTATTTCCGGTAATGGTCTCCAACCAAGCCAAATAGCCGAGTGTATCCTGATTCGACCATCGCATATTTTGATAGGAATAACAGTTCTTTGCTTTTGATCGGTGACACTGTCAGCAATAATGGTAAAAATTATGATTAAGTCACATGCGTTTATGTTAATCTGATATTTCAGTTAATGATAAAGCTTTTATTCTCGAACTGACAGCACCTGCGCTTGCCCAGCTCCAGTCCCAAGGCTTACAAATACCGTCCATGAAACATACAGCGTCGAAAGCATTGGTTTGATGTTGACGCCTTGAGTGTTGTCACCATGAAGTCAGACACCTGCATAACCAGGCGGTCGTTCTTGTCCTCATTTTAGTTGAACTAAAGGCATTTCTACACTGGAAATAGTGACAGCTATCACCCCCCCCCCCAACTTCATCTGCTCCACGAAATTATTTATGCAGCTCCCCTCCAAAACAAAAGAATACAAAAAAGCACCCAGATTAATGCCACATCCGGACTATCATCCAAGATCATGGGATACTCGCAGTGTTTTTTGGGTTTTCATTATGCTCACTAGCACAGTTAAATAATATATCTAGTTTTAATGGTTTCAATAGGATTATATATTTTTTTAACCTTTGCCATCATTTACTTGCATGGATCTAGTTCAATGGCTGGTACTGCTGTAGCCAGGTTAAATTAGTTTACTTGAAGCTTACTTGACTTTAATTTCCTGTGGTGAACATTTTAATGACTATTATCCTTGTTTGAGTTTATGGAATAGCAATATGTGAATTGCCAGCCTGAATCACATTCACATAACCATGTTTTTAATGTGGCAGATCTTGTGGAAATAATGACTGGCTTATTTGAATTTGATAAGAAAAAACTTGAGCATTAAAGTAGTTTGTGTCTGACCCAGTAGCTGTATGTGTATCTGCTTGAAAAATTACATTTGTTTCCATATGGTGTCAGATGTTCTGATGTGTTTGTGGCTCCTTCAGACATCTCTGGTTTAATGGCCACTGTGTCTGAACAGATAACATGTCACGGACTGGAGTGAACCATGGCCATTGATGCTTGTGTGACAGGTTGAATAATGTATAGTTTGTTGAAGAACACTTGTCTCCCCTCAGTATGGTGGGCACATCTGTTCATCACTTGTCAGTGTATATGGGGCCTCCATGGCTCAGTAGGTTAGCGTGCTTGTGCAGCACAATGACCCAGAAGCCTCCTCACTGCAGTTGCTGTGAGTTCAAGTCCAGCTCATGCTGGCTTCATCTTCGGACGTACGTGGGAAGGTCTGCCAGATGGTCGTGGGTTTCCACCAGGCTCTGCCCAGTTTCCTCCCACCATAATGCTTGTCGTCTTCATATAAGTGAAATAATCTTGAGTACGGCATCAAACAGAAAGCAAATAAATAAATAAGCAAACTTGTCGGAATGACATTAAACAGTGGTCAGACATATAAATTATGTGTGGGAAAGTTTGTCAGTAACTTGATTTAAGATTACCTTGAGCAGTCTGATTGCCTCCACCATTAAAACTGACTGCCATCATACATGCATAAGTGAGAAATGTTTGATCATTCAACAACAATCAATCAATTACACACTGATACCGCGAGCGGTCTATAAGACATCTCCTGTTTTGAAAGACAACAGTACCGCATTTGCAGATATAATTCCTGTCCACGATTCGTCCTGGGGCCTCTGTGGCAAAGGGGGTTAGCTGACTAGTGCAGAATAATGACCTCAAGGTGCCTCTCTTCAATGCAGTCACTATGAGTTCATGCCTAGTTCATGCTGGCTTCCTCTCCAGTCATACATGGGTAGGTTTGCCAGTAACCTGCTGGGTTTCCTCCCAGCATAATGCTGGACTCCATGGTTTAAGTGAAATATTCTTGAGTGTGGTGCAAAATGACAATCAAATACATAAATACATGTAAATAAACTATTCGACCTGTTTCAGACGTCTCTGGGGTTGAATGAAAACCACCAGACCCAGGTTATTAACTACATGAGATTTGCCCGTTACCAGAGGGGGCTAAGACTGAGAGCGGTAGATGCCTGCTTCAAAGAACTGAAAGACAGCCGGTAACTAACTATAAGCTTATACAGATATATATACAGAGATAGAGATGCAGGGATTAATCTTTTACAACAGCAGCAGTTCTGAAGTAGGGTCTAGAAAACAGCCTTGAAAAAGTTATCTATTAAATTTGGTTTATCAAAACACAGTTGTTAGCTTTGACTGGTTGAGCCCATTGGAATAATTTAAGAAATACTTAAACTGATAGATAAATGATTTAAAGCAGAAGGCACTGAATTTTTGTTTCTGGATTCACACAAAAAAGTGAAGGTTAAAATTAACTGTATTTATATAAGGTCACTACTCATGTGTTGTTGAGGGGCGTCTGTGGCTTACATGTAGAAGTAAGCGTGCTAGCACAGTACAATGACCCAGGAGCCTCACACCAATGTGGTCACCAAGGATTCAACTCCAGCTTTGTCTGGCTTCCTCTCTGGTCGTAAGTGGGAAAATTTGCCACCATGGTAAAAGTGACATATTTTTGGATATAACAGTCAATAAATTAATGTAAATCGTATACATGTAAATGCGATGTTTATTTTGGCACAAATGACATTATTCCTGTATCTTCCTTAAGACTTTTCATGAAGATGGGTTAATGGAATCTTGAACTGTTAGACCTGATTTTTCTGAGGTGACTGCAGGTTGATAGAGGAGACATACACTATAGACGAAGTAACGGACATGCTGAATGGCTTGCTGGCAGTGGTGCGAGGAGAGGTTGAGTCAGAGCTGATCAACACGGCCCATACTAACGTACTCCTTATGAGACAGGTGTTCCAACAGGCAGAGAAATGGCACCTTAAGATGCAGGCTGATATTTCAGAGCTGGAAAATAGGTGAGAAAAGTGCAATTGTCACACCTTCAGAGGTGGGCTTTTCCTGAAAATTTTCTGAGTTCTCACAAGATTCTCATTACTTGCAAATTTATAGAAATCTTCCCCATCAGCCGAAGGTCTGCATATATTTGTATGCCGTTGTTTTTCCATGAATACTCCAAAGTAGATCTACGCGCTAAAATCAACAACATGCAGTTAGTTGGGGCCGACTGATTGATTATCCATAAAGATGACTAGCTAAGTGAGGTATCTAGGCATTCTGGCTATCACATTGTGACGGTGATTTTTTTTTTCTGCCTACATTTATTTCATGTATTTAGCTTTGTACCTTTTGCTTATATGTTACATTAAACGTTACACTCTTGCTCATTGTTCGTTAATGACAGAGAACTCCTGGAAAAGATAAAGGATTTTGAAGACCAGGAGTTTTCTGGTACAAAAAGAGATTCTGACCACTCGTTTATGAAGAGCAAACTGGAGCCGCTAAATGAAGGTGGTGGTGCTGCTCTCTTACATATGGTAATTTACCTGGTATTTGTATTTATGTGTTTTTGTTAAGATTATAAGCCTTTCATTTCAATAGTAATCTCAACACTTGAAAAACTTGAAATATCTTTGTCAAATATTGGTGATAATTTTTCTTTCTTTTGTTTGTCATTATTTTGCGTTTTTCTGCTGTGAAATTGTAAGGAAGCTTTCATTTAAGTGGAGTAGTTGTTGTTGTACCTTTCATTTAACAAAATGGGTTTTTTAAGAGGATGTCCAAACCATTTTAATTCTTTCCATAACTTCCTTGAATTGGTTACGCATAACAGTTGGTGTGTGTATTCTTTCAATTTACAGTGGTAGTTTGAATATTCATGGAAAACTGTGTTTGTTATATGCTTATCTTGAACTGTTTCAGAGAATTGAAGAATTGGACGCTGAAAATGAGACATTGAGGAACCGCCTCAGGGCAATTGAAGGGGAGGTAAGTCTAAAACATTAGCAAGGCATATCCTTGATGAGACTACTTGTGTCTTGTTACCAGAACTATTGAACATTTAAAGGAAGAGGCAGCAAATGCTTAATACACTGTTTATAGAAAGCCCCAGATTTTTGCTTATTAATGATGTAAAATTCAAATTTTTCTGTCATGTCTGTTGCCAGAAAAAACCCATTTAAATTTATGCGTTATATAGAAAACACGCCTTCCATTTTGAAGCAGCCCTTGTTTGAGGCCGTGCCACCATGAGCCAATTAAAATGCTTCTTACATAGGGCCCTTGAAAGGTCACTGACAGTGTGAACAAATTTTAATACCACAGTGGATTTTTTGTGACTTCTAACTAATGACCGACACACAAATTAATATTCATGAGTAGACATTTGACATTAAACTTATTTCATTTGAATAATGGTAATTTTTAAGTTTTCTGCTTTTTGTCTGTCTTTAAAGTAACTTTCTATCACATCAGTAAAATGTTTAACCCAGGAAGCATAGACCAGCGTCTCGTCCAAAACAAACGAAGCATGCAAATTTCTCTTGCAGGCAGTATACTACACAATGTTAAAATGTGACACTTAGACTTGTCCAAATAAAGGTTGAAAAAGTAGTTGTCAAACATATCCTGTGTCTCTATCCAATTAAGTTTAATGCCAGTGTTCACACCCACACAAATATTAACATTTTTCCCTAAATTTCTGATCTGTTTGTAAGGAAATAAAAAAATAAAAGCGAAAATGCCTTTGATATATGCAAGCCTTCTGCGCTCTCAGCGGGGTCACGTAGGCTGCAGTTTTTATATAATCTATACTCTCCACACCTTCTGTGCCTTTTGCTGAATGACAGAAGGCGTGAAGGTTGCAGTTTTCTTTATAACCATGCCCTTTCCGGGGTTGCGGAGGGCGCGGTCTACAATGAGCAATATCAGCCACCTTAGAATATTGTTGCTTTTGACGAAAACACCTAGACGCAAAAATTATTTAATGTTTTCCACAAGGCAGCAATGATGTGAAAGTTTTGCACTTGAGTGGTATAGACAATGGGGGTTCTCGCTCACCTGGTGCTGGGAGCCTCCACACCCCCTAGAGAGCTCCCAGAACGAGAGTAGGATGACCTTGCACTGGCCTTTTAGATTGTCCAGACTTGCTGGGAGGAGCACACTACTACCGTGTTGAACATCGCTCAGTGTGACAAACATATTCAGCAGTATGTTTGATAATCCATTTTCGTTCAATAGTAAGGTAACCCATTACCCACAAGATGATGCATGGAGTCTGGCCAACAACCCCTACGACTGGAGGCAGTACGAGAGAATTTGCGCCGAGTTTCGGGTCCCCCGAGACACAGACTGGCAGCAAAAAAGAAGTGGAAACAATGGGTTAGGCGTGGCTTATTATTGTGTCACGAGGACAGGATACGTGAAATCACATTACGACTGTGATTCTGGCCACATGTCATTCCAGCAAACACCGGACAAATTTTACATTGATTTTATCTCGCAAGGCAGTGAGGCCAATCAAGCATGGGCCACCTTCATCCTCGACAAATCTGAAGGAACATGTGAATGACACCATTAGAACCTATGTTTGGGTAATCCTCAGAGCACAGGCACAGATGAGCAGCAGTATCTTAGGCACAGAAGGCACTGCATTTGACGTACAGAAGCAGTTCGTACCTAATGTCGAAGACACCATAACCAGACCTGTTCACCTTCCCTCAGCCATAGAACAGTACCGAAACGTCATGAGGTATGCCCGCTCCAGGGTGGATTATGCGTTTGGCGTGGGTCTGTACAGGGCGCCAAGTAATATGGACCTGCGAATCGAAAATATCAGTGGCTATAACAACAAGATCGTCATAGCCACAACAAACTAGAAACTCGGGGTCAACGGAAACGTAAACTTGCCTGGGGCAGTTCATGCGCCTTCAACTGTGGAGACAAGCATTATAAAGCCGCAGCCAGCTGCAGTACCCTTTCCGACTAAAGTAGTACCCAGACCCGTGCCAGCAGTGCCGCCTACAGTTTCACCGAGATCACCGAAAGAGAGAGCATGATGAAGAAAAGGTGGTGTTCGTAGTACTTAGCATCCACCTCAGGCTAATCTGGTCACGCAAGATGTACCCGAACAGCCGCATAAATGATTCCACCTATGGCGACAACCAGGGCCCAAGTATTCTCGGCAACCCAGTTCACGGCCTTGCCTAATGTGCTGAGGGGTCAAGAGAAGATGCTTCCTGTAATACCTGGGAGAGCTGGTGCGGCTTTACGGGCGAGCTTAGGTAGAAGCCTGCTCAGGGCCCACAGGTGCTTTTTTACCCACTCCTTCAGACAGCCTTTGTCGGTTGGCTCAGGAGGTGGTGTTGCTGGAGCTGGTGCTGCAGAGCCCCCCGGTGGGCGCAAACACCTATGCAGATATCGCCATTCCGATTGTAGTGAGCAACAACGCAGTTGTGATGCCTTTCTTGCTCAGCATTCAGTGAATTCATCAACGCCTGCGGCTTAGCAAGGTTGTTGATATGTTTGCCTGAGATAGTCTGCAATACCTTATCAAGGCCTAGCAGATCATGGGTAGGCAGCTTACAGGCAGGCAGTGGGGAGTCCATGATCGTGGCAAGGATCTCATCGACAGCATTATCTGTGAAGCTTGTCTCCCTAATCTGGACTGCATCTTCAGCCTTCTTTCGCAGCCGCACTTATGTCCTGAATCACGACGGTATCGATGCGACCAGCTACTTCGCCCAACATCCTATTAGTGGTCTGGATGGCTGCAACACCCTGAGCCAGCTGTGTCTTCTTGGGATCCCCCCTGGACCATTCGATGAGCCCCAGATCTTCTCTGATGGCAGCCCCCTTCCTGGTCGGCGGCCTATGGTTGAGAGTGCTACTGGCTTGCCTATCTGAGAGTTGATAATCGTGAGGTCGGAATATGCTTTAAACCGCAAACGACTTTTGATGAGCTCAAACTTACATGGGTCTCGGCCATTTGAGGGGGTAAGACCTCTCTCCACCATGGCGTCATTTACTGCTGACTGGCGGAGCTCCTGATACAACGATACACGAGTCCCAGTGGCTCCAGTGTCAGTCATCCATGTCATCATCTATGGGAACGGTTTCTTCATTGTCTTCTACATCATCATGGTCAAACATTGGGTTATCGAAATTAAAGTCTGCCATGTTGGCTATTGAACATCGTAGCCCAATTATTGAACATTGCCGCCCAACATTCAATAACCATGATGTCCAACGTATACTGACACAAGTTCAATCCTTACCGCCGCCTGAGAACCCCCTTTGGGTTCAAGAGTGTGTGTTCCCCAAATCTCGGCCCCCATGATGTCATTGTCCCTGGGACTGCAAGACTGGCCTTCACTATCTCACTAAACTCTCCCTACGATGACCATAAAGTGGTTCAGAACCTCATCCGTGCTGTGGTAAAGAAGATCACGATCACTATCAGCCGCATTGAGGTATTGTAGATAGATGACAGCGACGTCTTCCACTGCTATATGGATCTTTGGAAGACGGAAAAGGAGAGAGAGTGCCCACTACCAGGGAATCAACACTTCAGCTGGCCAAAGTATTATCAAAATCCACCTTGGCACACCAACTGCCACTGATGCTGCAATCGCTGCCGCCTATTGCCACCTATACTACGTCTCCCTCGACTGAGTTGCTGGAGAGCCATATGCCATTCTGTCAGTAAACCCTGGGGGACACGCTCGAATACGATCTAACTTTCAACAACTACAGCCACGTAATCCGAGCCACAGGGGATGCTGATGACCTGGCAACCAGTTACTCCATTGACAGCATCAAGTACGATATGGTCACTGAGCTCAAGCTCGCCCGGATGATCCTGGCAATACTGTACGACCGCATGCTCCAGAAACGCATAATCTGCTGTAAAAAGAGCAATACCCTGTGGAACATCAACCTCAACATAACTGCCCACTTTATGAAAGGCATCTTGATGCTGTTCGATGACCCAACCACGGCCTTCCAGCGGGACACCGAGGTTTCTACAACCCCAAAATAACCAAGTTGGAGGTGACAATCGAGGGGATCCCCGAAGAGCTGTACAGCCAAGGCCTGCGTGCCTACCAGCAGTGGGATGAGGCAAGGTAGTTCTTTGCAGCCGGCTGCAAGCGCCATTCCAAGGTGGCCATGGTCGCAAAAGACCCAGCGCTGGCGAACGTGTCCATTGCCAACTTCTTAACCACTAAGTCCACTCTGTGGCTTGACCTCTGCTCCACGGACGACGACTAGCGGCGTGTCGCGAACGCCACTGAGGGAGTGACCATTCAGAACACGAAAACAGCAGAGGCTACGTTCGCTTTGAGCGTCTAACTTTACGAAGTCAAGGACACTCAGCTCAACCTTGAGGATGGCTGATTCGTCACATACATGTGCTAGAGACCTATGGCTCAGGGGACCCCACTTAATGATTATCTGCAGAATGACAGGGTGTGGGAAAATCCTTTTCACTCTCAACCTCCTGGAGGGTCCCTATCACAGCTTGTTTCAACACGTCCTCCTGTGTTCCACTATATGGTGTATCGAGTGTCCCTGGGTGTGGTGCGACCTAGAGGTCTGTGTCGTAGGCCCAGGTGAAAGGCTTCATGACTACCTCTGTGCCTTCTACCAGCTGTTCCAAGGCAAGCCATCCCTGTACATCATGGATGACAGCTCAGCCACAAAGACATGCTCTCTGTGCTGGCCTTGTCAGGCTGGCATGCGCAACAAAGCATCTGGATGTTCACCCAGAAACTCGCTCCTGAAGGATCTATGCAAGCAGACGCCCTGGGTGGCCATCTTCCACTGCAAAGATAGGGACTCGTTTGAAGAATACCTCAGAGAATATGATGTGATCCCTCCGGAAGAGCGGGCCAGAGTACAGCAGCTGCTGGCCCAAATAAAGCGTGCTAAGCTTCTGTTGAAAACTGATCAGTCGGCTGCATACCATGTGCTATAATGTGAGAAACACTGTTGCTACTGCTAAAGCAGAGCAGCTGCCTGTTGCTATTTTCCCTGCAAATAATCACCTTTAGTGTGATTGCATGGGCTGCATGCGAATATATTAGAGCTGAAAGGATAGTGGTACATATCGCACGTTGCATGCGGTCTTGTGACTCAAACTGTTTGCCAGGCAAATATGGACGAACTGGACGAACTAATCTACAGACTGATCAACGAGGATGCTGAGGCCTCGGCTGGACAAAAGAAATGGAGCAATTGGAGGAACAAGCAGAAGCGCGTGCTGCCAATCTGCACCATGAAAGGCTTGCTGCGCTGGCAGTGAGGGGCCAGGCCAAACAGTATCTTGGGAAGGCATGGACCATTGAGCAAATTAACTCCTTGGACAAGGACGAGGTCGAGAAATTCTACACCCGCTACGAGGCTAGACTAGGGGCGGCCATGACGAAAACGATAAGGCAGGCTGCACTACAATTGTACTCAGGAGTGACCAGCAGGTTTCTTCCAATCCCACCCGAGAACCGACCGGCACCTGCATGTGACCTGGAGATGGACCCGTTTGGTGGACATGGGATTAGTAGTGCTTCCTGTGTGCTCTATCATCACTACGGCATGTTGCTAGCGCCGCTAACCGCTGCTCTTACCACAAACAGGCACTGTCAGTTTGGACCCTTGGTGTCCAAAGTGCCCTGGGGCCCTGAACGATGGCGGAGAATCCGACTCTTCCTTCAGAGCGCCAAGCGAAGCTACGTGAGGAGACACCTCCGGTGGAAAGAGTGACATACCGTAAGAAAAGTGAAGACCCGAAGAAGGTGGCGGTGGCGTGCCGGGGCCGCTGCCATTCCCTATCCCAGACCAACTTCTCAACCTCAGAAGATTGTGCTGGTACTCCGACATCCACTATTTGGGAACCACCATGCACTGCGGAGCTAACAGGTAAGAGTTGTGCACCTTATGTAGCTCTTGTGGGTACTCCAGATCTGCTTTCACGATATAACCCTCTGGGATGCCTGCCAGATGCTCGGCGATGGTTTTTGCAAGTTGATCTCAGTTTTCCACCCACCAAAAGCCACCTGTTGGTAGCAGCTGAATCATAGCTCAGCCATAAAGGTTGTTGGCATCATGGTAAAAGATGCAGCTGTTAGGCTTCTTTGGGCCATAACCTTCCACCCTGAGGTCGTTAACCCAGGCGTGACGCTTTGAGACCATCAAGATACCCCTCATCCCCTACTTTATGAGGAGGTGCTGATCGTTGTCTGTCAGCAGTTCAAGCTCTATGCCTGTTTTCTTGAGGAAAACATCTCAGGAGAGACAGGGACTAGTGTAATAATGCGCCAGGTCTAGGCCATAGGCCAGGTCTTCCGGAACATCTTGAAAACATCTGGTGAGAGTCGTAGCCCCGCAGGTTGTGGGAGACCACTGGGATGGTGGTGGTTTTGGGGCTTAGCAGTAGCTTCAGGTTCCAGGCGTGTGCAGCACCCCTGTATTTTCCGGTGATGTGGCAGTGGTCCCATTGCCTTGCAACTACAAGTGGCTTTTCACAGACATGGCAGGTTGAAGCACTGTTGTTTGCCTGCCAGTCATCTTGGGTCATTGTTATGGCTTTCAGGTTAGCTAGCATCATCTTGATCTTTTGCTTCTCTTCTCGGAGAGCTTGAAATGCTCTGCTGCATTGGGGCCACAGTACTCCACTGGCGGCTCTATCTGCCGATCACATCGCACCACGATGTAGCAGTAACTGCAAGCCTCATGCCTGTGTTTTCCTTGTGTTGGTTTTTGTGAGGTCCAGCCCGGCGCACTCGATTTTGGTGGTGAGAGCCTCGAAGTCGGCATGGATGATGTAAGGGGTTGGGAGCTGCTTGTGGTGGTTCTGGAATGTGAGTTTGTTTTTACCCTCATCTCTACTTTCACAGCAGTGCAGCCGATCCCACGGCATTCCATTTTGTGGTCTTGCGGCATGTCTTCTCCGGAATAGTCATGGAGGCATCGCTCGCAGAAGTGATTGCGCTCTCAATGCTTGCTCTGGTCATAGAGTAAGCGATTGAGGTCTTTGATCCAGGTGTAGTGGAATTTCCCTGCCTTCTAGTAGTTTGATCAGAGGCGTGCCTGCTGGCTGCTTGCTTAGGCTGTGGACGATAACCCCTTTGTCCCAACCAAATATGTTGATGGCTAGGTTGTTTTGTTTCTCAACCTTTGGGATCTAGGAGATGGGAGTTGGGGAGTCAATCCCTTCAAAGTTTAGGCCATCCTCAGTTGGGCAGAAGCCTGAAGAACAGCCTCCTACTTGTGGCGGAGCATTGGATTGGTGTACTCCTCACCACCATCAGGCCTGTTTTTTCTGAGCTGGACCTTGAGGGCAAGTTGAAACTTTACACCTCTGAGGGCTCGGGGTTCTTCCTCTAGCTTTTCTTGGATCTGGGGGCACACCCCTTCGAGAAAAGCTCTAGGGTCTGCACCATGGCGATGCCCTTCAGACACAGCCATCTGCCAGCTATGGAAGTGCCTTCCGATTGCCTGGGGGTTTTCCTGGAATGTGAGCTCATCTGTCTTGGCACCCTTAAACATCTCCAGAACCTCCTTCTGGTAGTCCTGGATTGTACGCAGAGTTTTGGAGTGAAGGATTGGGTCAAATTCTTCCTCAATGGCCTTCCTCCTGCTGCCCGTCTTCTTGCGTGGTGGAGGGAGAGGCAGATATTTCCCAGGCTGTAAGGGCTTTAGCAGGCAATTCTTGACTGCCTCAGGAATGAGCTCCTCAAGGATGTTTTGGACTACATTATGGAGAACTGTATTTTCTGGTATTTCTGCCAGTTGCTGGTCGATGTATTCAGCCATAGTCACCATGGCAGTTATAGATGGATATACAGTAGACACACGTTCCTCTAAATGGAAATTCAATACGTGGTGATCAGTCAAAAAGGAGATTGAGGGCTTACAACCCTACAAACACGAGCACCTTCTCTGCCCAAGCTGACCGACATTGGAGCTCGGTCATAACAAGGGGCTTCCGCTCTAACAAGTTTTGAGCCCGGTTAGCCCCGCAAGGCCCACTTAGGTGAGCCTCTGACTGTGTCCCGATGTTACACATTCAACAGGGTGTTGGGATGGGGGAGTTCCTGAGCATGCGCACAAGATGGATCCTGCAGAAATCACCAACTCAGCCTTTTCCGCAGTGCTCTCGGGAGCTGACGTGGAGCCATTCACAATTGAGCTGTCCCTTCATGATCATTGGTATACCATACTGTAACTGGAGCATCAGTTGTGTGAGATTGGGCTGGCTACTAGACACCGTGGTTGGCGGCGACCGCGAGAGTGTTTTCCATCAAGTCGGAACTGCGATGATCTCGCGTGCGATCGCATCATGAGCATGAATTCTCCTACGAAGCAGGTATATGATTCTCTGAATGCGCTCGCGTATGATGGCGGGTATGGTGTCACCATATTCAAGTGTCATCTCATTTTCGAAGATCGTCTCCAAGACGTCGGCGCAGTTGCCCCGCGCGACCTTTAGCCACCTGGGTATAGAGAATATCGTTGAGCTGCAGGGTAGCTTCGGGATGGAAGAGGTGAAACGTCTCAGTCGATGCCATCTTTTCTTTCGGCATCAAACTATGTTATGTTTCTGTTCAGTCTCTAACAGAGGGTTGGTCGGCCTATGGCAATTATGTTTGAACGTGAACGCCCGTTTGCGTATATAAACTTTTGCCAGTTATCTATGTACCTGATCACCTGTTCACGTACATAAACTTCTGCCAGTTATCTATGTAGCTGATCACCTGTTCACGTACATAAACTTTTGCAGATTATCTATGTACCTGGACGCCATACGGTTTGATGTGTCTAGAACGTAGTGCTGGGAGCTGTCTAAGAGGTGGGGAGGCTCCCAGCACCAGGTGAGCCAGAACCCCCATTATCTATACTACTACATGGATAAAGAAAATAGAGCAGCTTTTACGGCATTAAACTGTAATGTTCATTACTTGCCTCTTCCTTTAAACCATTGTTTGTTGTGATTATATGTAATCATATACACATTCCTCATTGTCAGTTAGTATGGGAGATATCTCTGTTATCAGTAAGTCATTCCTTTATGCCTTTTCTTGTTTGTCAGTCGTTTGATTTGAAATCTGAGAGAAGTCGTTTGGCTGGAGATCTGGAGAGGACGAGAGGAGAACTAGGCAAGGCACAACAGGTATATAAACTGTGAATCTGCAGGCATGTGGCATATTTCCCACCTAAGGCAGAAGAATCTTGTAAAACTGTCACCTGTTAAGATGTGTACATGAGCATTTTGTTGTAATTCTTCAACTTTTTCACAAGTTTGTAAGATGTTTATCCAAGCGTATTTTGATGCCGTTGTTCAACTTAGACTGATAAAATTATACTTTCTGTAAAGGCTATAAATTAGCCTAGAAAATCAGTGTAGTTTTGTGTCCAAACTCAAATTGAAAAGTGCATTCTGTTGCTCTTTGATGTGTGAAAAGGTTGTGCAATTAGGGTAGGCTTTGTTCTTAAGCATTGATCAGAACTTTTCCTTTCATGGCTGGTATATTCTTAATTTTCTCAAGTAAAACCATTTTAAGCAGTTTGTTGTGTTGTTGTGACCCACTTGCTACAATGATCAGATTGCTCAGTGTTGGAGGGGTGTCTAGAGAACTACTTTTTCTGTTTTCAGAAAGATGGCGATGTTGATGTAAATGAGATGAGGCTTCGTATGGCAGGACTACAGTCTGAGTTAGAATCAGTGAGTTTTTGTGCCTTTCCATGCCTGACCCACAGTCATTTATATGTCTCTGTCAACCATTAGCATCAGGCACAGAAGTGCTACTTCGGACATTTTCTTCAACTAACCTGTACAGTTTGTATAATAGTAATTTCTGAAGCTTCATGTTTTAATATAAAGTACTGAAAATGTGCATCTCCTACCAGAAAATCGGAAAAATTAGTATACTAAATTTTCTCATCACATATCTTCCAATGTGGATTTTTTAGTTTGTTTGCTATCCTGAAGGTCAAAGTAATATAGTACATATAAAGGTACATGCATTGGTGAGATTTTATTTGAAAAGAAATGTACTCAGGTAACCAGCATATTTATCTCTGACTCTGCAGACAAAGAGAAGTGGGGCAAACACTGAAGCCGCTATACATGGAGACCTGGTAGCTGCCAAGCATGAGCTCCTGAAAATACAGGAGATGTTGGAAATGGCTCAACAGGTGTGAAAGTCCTGTCAAGAATCATTTGGTGATAGTGTCACTGTGTCATTTTTGGCCTCAGATGTGAAAACTGTTGTTTATATTATTTATTGACAGTTTCTGACAGCTCATAGTTTTACAGTTGATGATGTTTGACTGTGGTAAATTTTTAAACAGGGCATTTCAATGTGATATTGACTGAAAAGTCTTAGCCTGATGTCTGGCATGGATTTTTCTGTGTCTTTATGGCTAAGTTGTTTATATATTTGAGTGGTGTTTAACGCAAGAATATTTTACTCATGCGATGGCAGCCAGCATTATGGTGGGAGGAAACCTGGCAGAACCCAGGGTAAACCCATGACCATCCGCAGGTTGCTGGCAGACCTTCCCGCATATGGCTAGAGAGGAAGCTGGCATGAGCTGGACTTGAACTCACAGCAACCGCAGTGAGAGGCATGGGGTCATAACACAATGCTGACTTGCTAACCCCCTCGGCCACGTAGGCATGATTGTGAAAATGGTTGTTAGCAAAGATGTGGCCATATTTCCCCTCCTAACACTGAGTTGTTTACTTTCTGTGTTTACAGGAGTTAGAAAAGAAAGTTCACCAGACAAATATTGTTAAAAATATGAAGCAGATGTTACAGAAAAAGAATGAACAGTTGAAGGAACTGAGGAAACGCTTATCAAAGTAAGAGCTTTACTAGGAAATATTGTCTTCCGATTTAAAAGAAAAGACAAGATGCTCTAGACCATATGTATATGCACTGATTAAGTACCCCAGACAAAGGTTAAAATGCATACTTGCTTATTTTAATGAGTAAGCAAAATCACTCGTGCCAAAAAAATCAAAAGCATCACCATGTTATTAAGCTTAACCAGTCAGGCGTAAGTTATTTCTATATTCCAAGACTGTGGCCATTTCTAGTGAAACAACACAAATGCTGTTTTGTTTTGCCCTTTAGCCATATGGCGTAATCTGCTAGGAGACAGTTCCAAATTAAAAGTTGCGCATCAGAATCAATGGTTGTAGCTGTTCGGGTTAAGTTCCACCCATCTTCCAAAATAACAAGTTATATCATCTGTTGTTGTTTCTTTTAAGAGCTGCCTGTTGCATATCTTTTAATGAATGTATTATTGTTATTGTTAAGGAAATATCTGTATAATTGGGGAAGAAAAAATCGGGGTGCTGGTTATCCACTGATTAAACTAGATTTTGAGAGAATGAGCTGGGATCTCCAAAGAAGACAGATGTCAGACAGATTCAACTAGCTGTGAAAAATTCCTGTACTATAATTCTTCATGAAGTTGAATGTGTTGTATACCTGTATGTGTTTAAAATTTGCGCTTTTTCTGTTCGGTTTCCCAGAACATTTTATCTGTTGTTTTTCAGGTATGAGCCCCTGTCAGATGATTGAAGTGCAGAATTTATTTTACAAAGTTGCGCGATCTACCTAACGTACAGTAGGATAACCTGTCAACATGTGATGTCCATGACAAAGATGTAAATGTTTTCTAATCTTCGCAGAGACGCTCCGTCCAGTATATGTCACATATGCATTTAAAAACCAAATTCTAGCCCACCTGTTAGACTCTGTAGTGCTACTTGTTGTAACTCTTCACCCAAGGAATATTGATGGCAACGGGGCCATTTTGTGGCTCAAATTAATGTGAAAATATATCGTATTTTCTTTTCTTTTGATTACCTAGAACTCCTAATCTGTCTAAATGCTTTGTTGTGTCATACACTTAGCAGATCTTCACTGTGTTGTTGTATCATAGCTGAACATGGGGAGTCTGTTCTGGTCTGTCTCGTATGTTACGGTAGGCTAGTCCGTGGTCAAACTTATTCTTCACAATTTACCTGATAACTTAAAACACAACTGTTAATGTCAGATTAAAATCTCAGATGTTCTTCTCTTGATATTCAAGTGTTTTGTGGATATGTTTTAAGTATTTAACTGTGAATAAATCAGAATGATATTTTTTCCTACGATGTACATGTTTCGTCCATTTATAGTATACTTTTTTGAACGTTAAAGCTTCATTAGACAACAGTGTATAAATATGATAGTGTCTGTCAGTGTTTTGACATGGAAGGTATTTTCCTAAATTGCTAATCTTGCATGTTCAATTTGTGCATGGCAGCGTAAGTTCGTGAAATCAAGTTACTCTACTTTTATGTTCTGTGGAGTTGCGTATTTTAACGACATTTAGCTGAATTAAAATCTCTGATCTTTGGGGTAAAAAGTCATTCATTTTGTGTACTTCATCAGAGGTTGCCTTGGAACTCATCCCTGCTGTTTGCTGTACATGGCTGGCATGTCTTTCGAAAGATTATAGCGTAAGGGCCACATCTGCAATCTGGCATGCGTAATGCCAGAAACTCATTGCTCTTACATCTGCCCAAGTAATTCATTTGGATCACTGTCATTATTAACTCTTAAGCTTAAGTCCTCAACCTTTTCACGCATGTGAGAAAACAACTTTCAGTGCAGTTGATACATCTTATGATTCAGTTTTGGAGACATATCTACATTGGTTGAATTTACCAAATTCAGGGCTTCAAAATTTATCAATCTACACAAAATAGTGCATTCAGAATGGGCCTAAATAAATGGCACACATGCCTAATTCTTGAACTACAGCATAGTGACCTGTATTTAGTGGATGTTCTTCAGTTACTGTTATCTCTCTCATTCCACAAGCATCATTTTGCTAAGTTTGCCATCAGTTGAATACTTTTGACATTCATGCCATCACTGTTAAATGAATGACTCAGGCTGGTGAGCATATCTGGTATTTACCCTGAATATGAGTATGTACATCTGGCCTAGTCCTCTATATTCACATGTACCAGTGTTGTTCGTTTACTTTACCCTGTGCCTAGTTTGACAAACTGCTCATCACAGAAGCAGCTTGTACATCCTGGAAGTAGTAAATATTCCAGCAATGACATGTGTACACTTGGTAAATTGCACTGAACTGCTGTGCGTGGGTTGTTCCATTAATATGCTGCCAGTTAACCACTGTCAGCTGTGATTAATATTCTGTGATGAATTATTCCTCCCACGACGTGTTTCACTCCAATTTAGCATCCATTTGTCCATTCTGGGCTAATGTGCTATGGTACAAGTAAATATTATGGTATGTAAATATTATATCCGTCCTAAAGTTTGACCAATAAATTTGTTTTACTCAGATCTGGTGAATGGTTTCCAGCTTCTTACTTTCCACAACGTTATGTTTTCAAAATGTTTAGGGACCGTGCTGAAAAGTGGAAGAAAGTGTAGTACCATACCTGTAGCTAAGTGTACACCCAGGGTGCAGCTCTGACAGGCTTGTCTGTAGAGTAAGTTCATGTATTGCATTTCACCTGACGTTCTAGTTTTCTATACTGGTCACAATTTGCTACGTTCAGGCTGACTCATCTTATAGGGCCACTTAAGAGATTTATGTTAACCTTGACTAATATTTTCTGAGAGAAAAGTGTTGGCATCAAATGTATCATTTTAGAACATTTTTATTTATTTTATTTTGATTGGTGTGTTACGCCGTAGTCAAGAATATTTCAATTATACAAGGGCGGCCAGCATTACGGTGGGAGGAAACCAACAACCATCCACAGGTTGCTGACTGACCTTCCCACGTTCGGCCTGTAAGGACATTTATGTGCATCAGAAAGTGTGACATTAAAAATATTTCAGCAAGATGCACATTATGCTCAGAGAACATGTTATAATATGAAATGGTAATTTCAGAATTTTTCAATCTACAAAGTGGTAATTGTGGTTAAAACCGTATTCCTCTGTACCTGGTGTACCCGGGAAGGTCCTCCAGGAACGTGCAGACGACCATGGGGTTCCGCACCAGGTCTCTGCTTGGTTTTCTCCCATCGTAACTCTGGCCGCTGACGTGTGAGGGAAATATTCTTGAGTACTGTGTAAAACACAATCAAATAAATAAATCCTCCTTAGGTTGATTAAATACATGTAGTTTGAAAAAAACATGAAGCATAACTAGAACAGGTTTTATTTGCATTCCTGTAACCAGGATAATATTTATTGCTTTTATGTAGGAAACATCCCTAGAAGGTAAAGATATGTAAAAGTGGGTTTAAAATTTCAATAAAAAGTATACCTGTATAGAAATGGCAATGAAAACAGATAGCTCCCCCCACCTGAGTCTAACAAACATGATTATATCACGAGGTATACATCAGGACATATTATGCAGTCCATCATGATACAACAGCACCTTTTCAACTGTTAGATGACTACAGCAATTTCTGTGTTAAATGCAACACACAATACAAGCAGCATGGTGCATGTGCTCGGTACTCAGCTGATACGGCTCGAGATTAATTTCAGTTACATTCTTGCAATTCCCAGCAGGTCGTGGATACCTGACTTCTACACACAGCCATGAAGCCCTTAACACACATCTGCCCCATCCTCCTCATGTTCTGTGTGGTCTGAATGGGAACAGTAACTTGTAGAACAGTGAAGTACACCTTGCAGGTTACGTAATATACCTGGTCTTGACTACTTTGATTGTGACTTGATTAACACAGGATGTAGCCTAAATCTGACACAGATGGACAGATGGTTTATACAACCTTTGTTTACACCTAACTGTGATTAAAAATGAAACAAAGCAATGATAACAAAGGATGTTATGATCAGTTCCAACCCTCATACAATCCTGATAAAAAGGAAAGCTTATCACTATTACAGTCACAATGTTAAACAATAAGATAACCATGATGCTATCTGATAAGTATAATTTCTCTATTACCGGCACCTTCTAATAAAAAATATACTATACACACACCAGCCTACCAGTAACTGAACCAAGGAAAAAAGAAAAATTCTGAGCCTTCCTTCTACAATCCTGAGACGCAAAAATACCAAGCTCCAGGATATGTTCACTAAAATTAAAGGCAAATGGAAAATACATGCTATTCAAATTTACTGTTTCCATCCACATACATATGTGCCTTACACAATGACATCTGATCTGATAATAATAAAAACAGATTATAAAAACTGAAATATTAAGTGTAACACATCATGAAAAGAACACCACCAGGATATATGATTTCTTCACCATTTTGCACCAGGTCACATGATGTATGCTAGATATATTATATCATCCAAAAATATATACATACACCCAGACGACACTGAGCAAACCAAACAAGGCATATTTCCAAATCTCAGTTCAATGCAAACCTTACAAACATTTAGAAAATTGGCTGGAGCCAGACAACGAACAACAAGGTCAACTACATTTGTTCAGCATACATCTTACATGTCAATGTTCAGTTTGAAGGCAGTGTTGGACAGCAATTTATCCTGTACGTACAGAAAATGCTGGACAGTTTTAACTTGTAAGAAGGCACATTAAAGACACTTTCCTTCCTTACTGAGCACACGGCAAAAGGAAAAGGTGAGTTTTCCTGATTATAAATTTAATTTGTGTACTACATGAAGATGTGAAAGGAAGAAATGAAAACTTTAACTGCCAATGGCAATATTTATATGTACATGGTATAAAAAGGTATTAGTCACATAAAGAAATCAGCTGATTTACATGAAGTTTACAGTACCGGTATTGTTTCCACGAATATTTCACAATTTGTACATACAACCTGATACAGATACATGGACGAGACAGTATCTACATACAACCATTCTTAATAAGACTTCAGTAATGCCTAACTTTCATGTTTCATTATAAAAACACTCACAGTGCTTGAAAATCAGAATTCTCAACAAATTTAACATAAGGTATGACTAGATTTCCTATCTCAATATTATCCTTCATTTATTCTTAGTCGATAATTTTGTAAAATTAAATAACATAGTTTATCACAGTGTGGAGTATAAACAACATTCGTAACTTTTGGACATAATGAATGTAAAGTGATAGACCTAAGATGATCGCATATAAACTTTAGCTGGAGTATAGACAACAGTATGAATCATGCATGCTACACACTTGATATAAATTTCACAGCACTGGTTCCAGTCTTTATGTACTGCTCTTCACGTACAAGCTGTATGATAACTTCTTTGTGGTAAACCTGTGATCAGAAACAAACATACTTCAATGGCATAAGGTCATGTTAAACAGAAATATCACTTTAAAAGATGAAGAATCAAGGCTGACTGGGTCACATGGTAGAGCTATGCAGTGCTATTTTATGTCAAAAAGTCAGCCATTCAAGGTGCAAAAGTTTCGTCTAAATGACAGCAGACATATGATGTAATCCAGTTCTAATACATGCCTTTCAGTAGCGTTGTTACTTTAATATGGGTAAAATCATGCAGGCGAAATATGATATCGGTACAAAGGTGCAAATACTTGTAATACCACAGACTAGTCTCTGACTACAAAATAGACCATTATGGAAAAATAATTATTTTCTTACAAAATTCATATATCATTTCCTAATTAAGAGGTTAACTTCTTCCAAGTTTATTCATTCTTCAAACCCCTAAAGTGTAATGAAGATGGCAATGACACCTGCGCGACTTTGCCCTACCTGTTACTTGAGGGAACAGCTCCCTGCTCTCCCAAAAAAAACCTCACAATCCCCGCAAATGAGTTACTGATCTTTTGCTGTATTTCTACTTAGTAATCCTGAACATTGGCATGCAGGTTAGTGCATACAGGGTGTAAGTCAGACTACTTACTTGGAGTAGGTGTTGTCAAACATGAGGGTGTAGACTCCCTTCTTCTTGGCAGTTAGTTCCCCTCTTACTGCCTGTTTGTGGGAGTTACATTTACAAGGTTCTATCAGCACCTGAGCCTCATGACTGGGTGTTGTCTCATGCTCCCCATAGGTGGCGCTGAACCCGATATCCTGTGGGCATATCATTGTGGACAGAACCTCATCAAATGTTACGATGAGAAGATGTACATGAACTGTAATCAAAACTACATGTAGGAGTGATTTTGAAAGGTATTTTTTTTTTAAATCCTGGGTGATGCCGGTCTGTCACTTGGCTGACAAAATGACTGCTGGAAAAATCTTCTTGGCCTCTCTCATTAGAAAGATGATGATAACCAAAAATACACCTAAAACATCTTCCTACATGTACCATGGCAGGTCAACCTGAGGCACATACACACATACACATATTGGTAGTGGCTACATGTGTAACAAGAGGACTACACATAAATACAGTTATCACCTATACATGCTTATTACCCATACATAGTTGTCACCCACACACCGTTGTTACCCATACACTGTTATCACCCACACACAGTTGTCACCCGTACACTGTTATCACCCATACACAGTTGTCACCCATACACAGTTGTCACCCATACTGTTATCACCCATACACAGTTGTCACCCATACACTGTTATCACCCATACACGGTTGTCACCCATACACGGTTGTCACCCATACATAGTTGTCTCCCATACACGGTTATCAATCCACACACCGTTATCACCCATACACAGTTGTCACCCCATACACAGTTGTCACCCATACCGTTATCACCCATACACAGTTGTCACCCATACACGGTTGTCACCCATACATAGTTGTCACCCACACACAGTTGTCTCCCATACACGGTTATCAATCCACACACCGTTATCACCCACACACAGTTGTCGCCCATACACTGTTATCACCCATACAAGGTTGTCACTCATACACAGTTGTCACCCACACACTGTTGTCACCCAAACACCGTTATCATCCATTCCCCACTGTCACCCATACACAGTTGTCACCCATAGAAGGTTATCACCCATACACCGTTGTCACCCATACACAGTTGTCGCCCATACACCGCTGTTACTCATACACCGTTGTCACCCATACACCGTTGTCGCCTCTACAGAGTTCCCCTGAACTCTTGCAGGTTTTGTCCCACCATGATGCTGGCCACCATCATATAAGTGAAAATCCTGAGTACAGCATAAAACATCAATCACATAACTAAATAAATCAATGGTGTTATCCCCTTAAACCATATGCTCTTATCACCCATATATAGTTATCCTTGCCCACACCCTTTTTGTCCTGACCTTAGGCTGAGTTGTGAACTCCCAGCACAGAACCACACCCGCTGAGTTGATCAGTATGGGGACAGAAAACCTGCGGCCAGCCTTCAACCACACCTCATTATCTCGGTTCACATGTCCCTTCTGCAGGTCCTCAACAGTAATCATAAGACTGCTGGTCAAACTGAAAGTGAAAGCCATGTTACTACTACATGTAGACATAACATAACAAGGACATGTTGGGGTAATGCAAATATGGTCCATTTACTGACTGATGTGTGTTTACTAGATGTATATCAAGGTTAAGAGAGTGGTTAAGGAATGGGGAGAAATGGTTAAAAAGCAAAATGGTGGATAGGTGTCTAAGAGTATGTACCCGTATATGTACAGTATTTGATTCACTATTATTACAGTGTTTCAAAAGAAATCAAAATAATAATGTTATCCATTTGTGAAGGATATTGCATGCAGAAAAAAGAAAAAAAACATTCTCAGTGATGGAGAAGACAGTGATAAATCTTCATTAAAACATGTTCTTCATGAATTAACTCATTTATACACTGTATTTATCCATCATTTATACACTGTATTTATCCATCATACACGTTTACTTTCATCAGCCTCACAAGGAAATCACTCATTTCATACGCGGTTTGGATTTCACAATGAGCGACTTGGAAGGGGCAAGTTTTTATTTCACCTTGAATGATTTAGAAGGGGCAAGTTGTGATATCACCAAAAGTGACTTAGAAGGGGTAAAGTGCTACCTCATATCCAAGCTTGCAGGGGGAGAGCCTAGGGAACCACTGAGGGATTTGGCAATCTCCTCTTCACTGATAACATGAAACGGATCTTCCTTCCCTGAGTCATTCGAGGATGCAGCAGCAGGGACAGAAGTCAATTCATCAGTAGTGGAAGAAAAGTCCCTGGTCAAACATATACACTCTCCCTGTACACACAATGATGCATATAAGCACAGATCTATCCACAGCTGTCAATGTAATCAGGACTACAGTGGTAATCTTTCTTTGAAATATGATAGAACACAAGTAATACTCTCCCTGTACATACACACATCACATATACATGGAGCTATCCACAGTTGTCACCAGTATAAGTGCCAAAAGAGTTATCTTCCTTCAAAAAATGATAGAACACAAGTTCATGTGGTCCACACCTATGAATGTTATAAGTACTCAACGAGCTGTCTTACTTTGCCCCTATGGCACCATGCGAGAACTTATAATTATTAATCTCTGCATGAGTAATATGAAATTTCAATTTCACATCTGAATTAAGGAATCGACATAAAGGATGGAGAATGTTACCTCTGACTACAGTAACAATATATGTCTATTAATATGTTAACAGACTTCTGGTAAGTAATCAGTCAAATTATTTGTAGATTGCTTTCATCTCCTTGTCCAACACAGCATCTGTTTCCTTTATCACTAGTATGCCCTCATGCTAAATGCTCACTTAAAACTCTGTAAATCTACGTTTAAATTTACACATGCATGTATGACAGAAGGTAATGAGATTAGATAAAATGAACCGATGAGATTTTGTACCTCATCAGAGTCAAAAATTCAGAAATAAAATGTCGCTTATCATGTTCAAATCACCCATGATAACACACAGCCTGCAGCCCCTTGTTCTCAAACAGTGGATTGCTATCTGTGTGTTATCTAAGGTGATTTGAACATGGCGAGCTATGTTTTATTTCTATTCTGACATACTATTAGGAAATATTAGAGCCTCTCTATTTCGAAATTGGAAAAAATAGCAGGACTGAAAACATTCGTTCTCCCCTTTTTTGTTACTATGTACATGTTCAAGGTTGTGCTGTCATAGTTTTGGGCAAGTTCATGTCAATGGCACAGGTGTGATTGGGTTTAGAGTGTCATGCATGTCTTCTTTACTTGTTTTATACCCCAACAAACTTAAAAAAAATTACAGTCAATACTTACAATTAAGTTCAAAGAGAATTGCTGACAATTTGGTTTTGGATCATGTTTGAAAAGCGTCTTTATTTGTAATAAATAAATTTGTCTTGTTGAAAGGAGGAGCATAAATTTTATCAATGAAAATGTGCATACAAATCAAACACAAAAACATTCGTCTCACGTCGCGATCGCAGACAGACATCAACTGAAAGTTTTATCGGCGGGATGCAAGAGTTCAAGGATTGCGATGTTGTGCAGAAGATTGTAAGATGATTGTAGGAAGTTAAATGAGATATGAATCCAGATGATGCAAAATTAGTGGAATTTGCCTGCTGTGCAGTTAGCTGGATGAGGACAGTCAATGAGGACATATCTGGTGTGGTGTGAGAAGCAATGACAGCTGGCTAGGGAAAGTGGACGAGGCTTGTACATGTTGTTAAGGCATGTGCTCACCAGGCTGAGCAATAAATAATGACAGAATACCAATGGTCTTCCTCTGATTTAAGGAGCATTCCCTCCATATAATGTTGCATGAAACTTTCATTTTTGTGGCCGCTCATAAACATGATGCTGGGCGATTGTAAACTAGAACTGGGCTGTGGGATTACACACATTTACAGCTTCATCTGTGCAAAACTTTAAAAGAATCAGTGTCCAGCACTGAAGGAATTAAACAGTTACAAATGGGTGGGGGGCCAAATCAAGCCTTAAACCTTAAAATCATTTGAAGTCAGGTAGGAACTGATATTTGCCAGATTTCATGGTTTCAATAATTTCCTTGTGTATTGTTGGACAAAACAGTCACGCTATGATATTAATTTTTTCTCCGCTCAGTGTCATTTGCCTCCAGTTCATATCTTTTGTAGTGTTTTGTGATAACAGTACTCAGACGTCCATTCCACAGTTATCACAGCTGATGTCTCATTGGGATGTTTTGCTTAAGCATCTGCTTTAAAGTGCCGCAGTTTGTCACTCAATTGAAGAGATACTATTTTCGACACCTACTAAACCTGTTGCCCGTCTCAAATTTAAACAAAAACAAAAATATACAGAATTTGATTAGAAAGAAATATACTGTGTTTGTATCAATATTTCTGGGTATTCAAGGAAGTTTTTGTGCTAAAATCTGTCTAGGCCTGCCCAGGAAATGCATTTTTCACACAGACATGATTCTGTCCATTTTTACTTCTAGTGAAAGTTTAGTCTGCAAGGTGGCAAGGTGTAAATATTTTTTACATTCATTGACATATAAGAGCAAAAAATGACCAGTGTGACTCCTCATTAGCACTTGGAGGCAAGGGAAATTTAATTATGTTAATTTCTCATTCATTCTGGCAAAATGTCAATGCTTTATTGAAAGACTTTGAGGAAAGCTGATGTTTTAACAGCGCAGCCTAGACCCCCATTATAGTTGAGACATGGAACAGTCTGAGCGTTCATGACATGCCCGGCAGCCGTGTATGTGTGGTAGTTGGAACATGTTTTGCTCTCAATTGCCTTTAGTGTGAAAAGAATGGGAGGTATGTTAGAATATGGTTTAATACATAGAAAGAGTAGAAAGGACAGACCTATGAATGGGAGACACTGGTTACTGGTACAGAGCTAGGGACCATCTGCAAACAGCTGTCATACCTATTGGAGGCTGCCTCAGGTAGTTGTCTCCCCTGTTTGTTGTCATCAGTTTCATTCCCACTGTATCTGGACTCGTCTCCAGCCATATAATCTGGACTGTCCACCTCTCTCAGATCAGTGGAGGTCAGGGAATCTGTATCTCCTGACAGCAAGCCTGGATTGAACAAATATATTAATGTAACATCCAGCTAATTACATGTATTTCCATTACAAGAAAAAATTTCAATACTTAATTACCGCTTTACACAGCGCTCCATTGCATTTGTGACTGAAATAAGGTTAATTATTAAAGACGCCATGAGAAAATACTGAACTACTACTCTTCATCAAATGGATTCTGAATCTTTAGACAGCAGAAACCTCGATTTCCACTTTATACCAGCAATTTGCTCTTAATAGCTTATTAACCATTAGCAACACCAAGTCTTCAGAAATTCAATGAATTTTAGATTTCTTTGAAAATGAGATGACTCCTTACAAAAATACAGGAATCAAAGTACATTAAAAGGACACATTTCTGTCACTGGATGAAAACTTGCCAATAGACCTGGTAGGATGAACTAATGAATGAATATTGCTTAACACCGTGTCAAGATGTAACTGCCTAGCATGCTCAGACAAGTTTGTGTAATATTACAATGCCATATACAGTAACAGAATAATGCCATTCTTCTCTTTAAAACGCAACTCTTCGATGTTGTACTAGAAGTTTACAAGTTTACCAGATATGTCCAGTGATGAAGTGGTGACCTCATCCTGTGATGCAGAAGACTGACTCATCCTGTCCTCTGGTACTGCCGACCTCCTGCGCAGGGACCCTGCAAACCCTGCCTCATCATCATCACTGTCATTACCCACCAGAGAACTGTCTGCCCTCCCATCCAAATCCCTCTGCTTGATATAACAGCCATTACAAACTCTCGCTTTTTTACTGTAATACAAAATGTGTGATGATTAGCAAATATGTATGACAAAGGGGAACATTTCAATGTTTACTCTGCATTAACATAACTGTCAACTTTCAGCTAATATGAAAGCCAATAGGGAACATTTCCCACCTATACCAGTAATTCTGGCCTGAGGTGTCAGTCTGTTCTAATTTCCTCCCTTAGCGATGTCATTTTGTTTTGGCAAATTGGTAACATAGGACTCGTGCACTGCAAGAGGGTAATGGTAAATTGGGCTTGGACCTAAGTCGCCAAAGGCGAGAAAAATTACAGATGACAATGAAAACAGGTTGCAAAGAGCATGAATCAACATGCTGAACATTTTTAAAAGTAGCAGTAAAATATTAACATCTTGAAAACAAGATATAAGGTACATGTGACACTCACTTGCTGTGAGTGGTCATCACCCAGTTGTTACTACAGCTCCAACAGTAGATACGTCCACACTGTCGACAGTGGTGCTGTAGGACATAAAACACAAACTAAGTTATTACACGTTGACCACAGTTTCAATCTAACATATCTCTGTTCATTCTTTTTTTTTTTTTTCAAATTTATTTAAATTTTTAAATTTTTTTTATTTATATTTATATATATATGTTCATTCTTTATAATTTTTAATGACAGACTCAAGAATATGCTTTAACAACATGACCACCTTATTACCTTGCAGCCATGTGTTCAGGATCAAACAAGGATTATCAGAAACCTGAGGTAGCTTTCTAGTAGAGCTTGTCAGAAAACTGAAACATCTACGATAAATACAAATGTTAATCATAAGAAGGTGCTATATTCGCCAGTAGCACAAACTGAGTTATGACCCTTGATAAATGCAGCACATACATGTATGTAAGTACACACTTGTGAAATCCAGAGGTGATTTGGGCAAATGTTCTGTATGCTAACCTTGCGTGTGGTAAAAGAAAACTCAATCCTGCAACCCATGCAGTTCTTCACTTCACTGTCGTCAATCCACTTCTCTGTGGCATGAACTCTCTGCTCATAGACAAGGCTGTCGGTCTTCTGCCACAAGGCATCCTTCTCTCTGCACAAATGGTAAGAACCAGGCATGAAACAAAAGACAAACCCTATAACATTCCTTAAGAGTGACAAATCTAACCAGGTTATGAATATTATCATTCAATCAACAACAGAGAACAAAATATACATACACATGTTCATATAAGAGGACTGTTCATTTTCATAGACAAACAAGTGATAAAGCAACAAATGAACACCCGGAGTGAAAGCACAATGATGGTAATATAATCAAATCTGAGGCAATATTACACAGGAATTATGATTTATTTATTCTTTCAGATATTAAAACACAGTAACATCAAATTAACATAATTTTTATTAACCTTGAAGCTCAATTTCTGTCATACAGATGGGTAGAGAGAACCAGTAATATAAAGACAAAGAACTGATAACTTACTTTATTAAGCGAATTAACTTTTTCTTCAGCTGGACTATATCTCCCTTCAGTACCAAGTTCTCTTTCTTTACAGCGGAACTCTCCTCTTTACTCTGCTGCAGAAGCTTTTCAAGGTTTTCCTTCATCTCTGCCCTGTGCTGTTGGAAAAAATAAACAATACAATATGCACATCACAGCAGACCACAGCATAACTTACGTGTATCAACATGGCTACTGGCTCTTACTAAGCCAAAAAGCCTGTCAGTGATTTGTAAATTGGACCTACATAACATGTTACATGATAAAGAGATATCACCTCCATAATGATTTTACTTCACTCCATCAAGGACTCCACGCATTAATTTCAAAACACGGCATACAAGAATATTACACTGACATCACTAAAATCAAAACTGCACTAACACAATTGTACTTTTATACTGGATACAAATACATGTACCTCCAATATGGAAACCTGATTCTGTTCATCAGCCAACTTTGTGGCAATCTGAAAGCAGACACATTACATGCAATGATATAACAGACCTTTCATCATGAACTGTATAAATTTATGGAAAAGTTTCTTCAGTCAAAATCTGTAAGTCCATAATTCATCTATGTATGAGAATGTCTTAGTTTATTATAGGTGACATTTCAGTGTCAGTTCTAACATCTAACATCTAACTAATTAAGATGCTACAGACGGCATCGAAATATCACCTGTTATAACAAACTAAGAAATTGTCATCCACAAGTAATTTGCTGACTTTCTCATCCACCAATTATTCCATGTCACTGAACAAAGCCATGGGGCTATCTTGTTTTACAGAGATAATCAGATTTCTCTACAAACATGTACATACATATATTTTTCTCTGTATTATGATTACAAGGCTAACTACACCTGTATTATTATCCAATGGCAAACATTCGGGTCCCTTGTGACTCAGACGGGCTTACCTGTACAAGCTTACTGCTCAGTAATTTGAACTCCTCTTCTGTGGTTGCTAAAACATTCTTCACATCCTCCAACTGTTAAAATATAATCAAAACACAAACTGTTTTCTTCAGCTAAATCAATGTTTTTTTCTTTATTTGTATGTGTGTTTTGTTTTCAATGTACCCAGACATCAAAAATGTAACACTTTTGAATACAAACATAACTTCTGATACCAGTAGGTAATCCTAGCACAGTACCAGTATATAACTGGACTCCCCAAGCAAAGCCACATATTCACATGCAAGTCCCCTTCCATAATCCAGCCTTTTGAAATGGAACAGGGTAAATTAGACCTAATAATTGTTCAATGAATAAATAACAGCTTGATCTTTTACATGCAGGTTTGTGTTAATAAAATTACACTACGTCTGGGAAATATGAAATGTTATATGTACAACATAGCAGAATGGTTGGTACCTACATGTATCAGACTGGTATCGTTTGCAATTAACACAGCAACACTTGTCTGAGGCCACTGGAATATTGGCCCTGTCAGTACAGTAAACCAAGCACTGGTCTGCGATTTATCAACCCTTAATCCAGTTAACTGACTCTGCCTACATACCTCTTGTGTTTGCTGTCTTTGTTCTTCTTCTCTGGCCTGTTTGATTGCCCACATCTCCCCTTCCATCTGCTCTATCAAGCTCTCCTGTTCACTCAGCCTGTCCCTCATGCTGCTGATGTCAGACTCATGGTCTGAGTACTTCTGTACAGTAGCATACGGGAATTTTGACCAAGGAGTGTTAAATATCGCATCCAGACTTTGCACTCTATTAAATTCAGTCCTATTTACTGGGTGTGGAAACCAGAGCGCCCTCTGTAATCGAGCATCCATCCACGTACCTAACAAACCTCCTAACAAAGCCGCAGCCAAACCAGCAAGAACTGGATTCACACATCTAACCTCATTGGTCAAGGTTTTGGCTGTCACAGCAACCAAGCATTTCAACCCTATGAGCCAGAGAGGGCCCAAGAAAAAGAAAGAAATTTTTCAAATGGAAGGTGTCACCAATGGGAAGACTGAGTTAGAGCCTGTGAATTATAGAACCACCAGAACTGGTCTGTGTTAAATTTACTGAAAACAGAGTTTGAAATGTGTAATTACCATGTAAACTTTTAATGACTCACCCCTAGAGCCTGCTCATGCTGTAACTGTTGGGAGCTCAGCTGGAATTTCAGAGCTTGTATCTGTTGCTCCTGGTCTTCGGCCTGGTTTTGTAAGGCATGCCTCTCCCCTTCAGCCTGAAGCTTTGTTACTTCCACCAACTCTTCCTTCTCCTTCAGAGAGCTCTGTAAAGTGGTGATTTGTTGAGCACATTCTTCCTTCTCCTGGTTTAACTTGTCCACCTGTGCCCTCAGTTCCTCTCTGTCACCTCTCAGGATTAAGGATGCCTCTTTTTCATTCTCCACAGATGATTTCCATGCCTCTACCTCACCCTCAAGTTTCTTAATGCTCTCGTCTTTGCTTTCTATCAGTTCAGTCTGTTGCAACTTATATTTTTCAAACGTTTCCTGAACATGTTTTAGCTTGTCACTACAAGAAATGCCTACCAGTTTTAGTTCATCTTTTAGTTTTTCTAACTCAGCTATAGTTTTGTCTTTCTCTGTAATTTTCTCAGTAAGTTCATATAAGGTTTGGTTCTCTACCCTCAACTGCTCTTCTGTCTGCTTTGATTTATCTGTGACACTTTCATTCTCTGTAACAAGATTCTCTATCTGTTTGTCCTTAGTAATACACTCTTGCTGCACACAAGCCAACTGTTCCTTAACTTTTTGCAACTCAGAAGTCAAGGCATCACTCTTGGAACTCAAGGATGTGTTTTCAGCCTGACATGCCTCAACTTGTTTCTGAAGTCCTGCTTCAGTGTGTAGTAAAGCCAGCTTGGCACTTTGCTCTTGTTCAAATTTCAGCTGAAGCTCTGACATCTGTTTCTCAAGTCTCTTTACAATTGCTTGCTTCTCTGTGGCACTACTTTCTCGCAAATCCTGCAATTGTTCCTGAGAATCTTTCAAACTACTCTTAACTTTCTCTAGTTCTGCGGATAGTTTAGCCTTCTCTGTTGCAAGTGCTACAGTTTTCTTTTTCTCACTACTCAAACTGTTTTCCAAATCTGCACAATTTTCTGTGATTGACATCAACTCCTGATGCGTTTTTTCTTTGGAGTGTGATGAAGTCTGGAGCTCCTCTTGTGATTTCTGAGCAGAAACTGTCATTTCTGCCAGCTCATGGTTTTTCCTCGCGATACACTCAGTCTTTGACTGGAGCTCACTTCTCAATTCACTTAATGTGGCATCTCTCTGCTTTATCTGTTCTTCTAGGCCTTGAATTTGGTTGTCCTTCATTTGGAGCGATGAAGTATCTTTCTCAGAACGACTTCTGGCATCAGTTTCAAGGTTCTGCAAAGATTTATTAATTTCCCTAAGCTTTTCAACTTCCTGTTGTTCTGAGTGCAGTTGTCTCCCCTTCTCAGAGTTCTCCTCCTTCAAGTGGACCACCTCCTCTTCCAAACTGAGAACCTTTTGGTTTGCCTCTTTAGTGGATGTCTTCATTGAGTCAAGACGTTCCTTAAAGAGTTTAAATGTTTTCCTGGTGTCTTCATGAGGCATAATATTTACCTTCAAGCAAAGAATAAATGGCCATAAGGATTATGTTAGACTAGATTCAGTGGCAGATACATCTTTCAAATTGTTGAAATACTACAGTGTAGATAATGTAGTAAAGTATATTCCTAAGGCAGAGTGAGTTGGAAACCTTTACACTTATCTTGGACATTTCCATGAGGATAATCTCCTGGAATTCATGAATTTATGACATAAACCATTTTTATCAAAAGAAAAATCCATCTTTTACATCTGGTTTGTTTTATGATTTTTTGATGGGATTTCTTACAAATGAATTAATGTCCAATTAAAGTCATTTCATTCAACTTGCAGGAGTTGAAATATTAATAAATATATTAAATAGATAATTGAAATAAGTTATAACTTTGAGAGGCACTGCTCTCTTTGATGCACAATTTTGCTCCTTGAATGTGCAATTAAATGTGACACTAAGATTCAATGTAGACTTCAGGGGCATTAAACTCCTAACATGGCTTTATTTCAACCACTGTCAAAGTTACTATTAAAAACAATACCATTTGAGTTAGGTCTTTGTCTGTGACACCGCCCTCGAACAAATCAGCCAGCTGAGTGACCACTGTCCTGTACACTGTTCTCTGCCCCTGAATTTCTTCTGCCTGAGAAGTGGCTGAGTCCAGTTGAGATCTAAGCTGACCTATGCTGCTATCTTTGGCATTCAGCTCCTCGGTCAACCGTGTTTGATTCTCCCTTAACGCCTCATTCAAGACCTCTTTATCCTCTAACAACTTTTCAACACTATCATGCTTCTCTTTTTGCTCCTTAAACTGTTGAGCTATTTCACTACTCTGCCTCTTAGCATCAGCAATCTCACTAGTCAACTTCTCAATTGTAGAAGTCTTCTCAGTCAATTTCCCAGTTAACTGTTCATTATCGGATTGTGCTGTAGTTAGTTCAGACTGTAACTGTTGGAATTGCCGAACAGTTTCTGCCTCTTCCGACTGGGACTCCTTCAACGAGGCTTTCACTGTATCTAGCTCCTCCAGAGTTGTTTTCAGTAGCTCTTCAGACTGAGCCAAATCTGTTTCCAGACCATCACACTTTCTTGAAAAGTCCTCCAGTTTTGACCGTAGTTCTACGTTCTCCTTCTCAGCGGTCTTCAAACTGTCCAGCACTGTGTGTAATTTGCCCGCTGCGTCCAGCTGAGAGCCGACCTCTGTGTCTTTACTCAGGACCATGGCCTCCATTTTGTTTAGCAGCTCTTCATTCTTACCTTCCTGACAGGAGAGTTTGGTCTGTAGACTGCTCACAGCCTGTTCCTGGGTCTTCAACAGTTCCCTCACACTCTCAGTTAACTGCTGGGCAGACTTTAACTCTACCTCCAGCTGAACGGCCCTGTTGTCCCTCTCCTGAAGTTGGCTTTTGTAATCATCCTCTTTCTTGATGACAGACTTCTCACTGGTCAGAAGTTCCTTTCTCAACTGTTCTACCTTATCCTCCAGACTTTTGATCTTCTCACTGCAGGACAAGCTTTCCGACTTGAAATGAGCTTCTTTTTCCTCCCAAACCTTCTCCTTCAAGCCCATTTCTGCTTCCAGCATTCTGCACCTAAAATGTACATAGTGACACATTAAAGTAGAACTGAGCACCAAAACTAGACAAACACAGATCTCATACTCAGAGTCTGTCTGTCTCAGCAAAGTTTTAATTAAGCAAGCACATCATACATAAAACACAACAGAATCCAGTACCTTATGGCATTTGATGATTGTTGACAGAACTGAATTAGTCACACAGCTGAAATCAAAAGTGGTGCTACAGGAAGGTTGTCAAACTGAATTTGAGTGCAGCCTTGTTATTTATTTATTTATTTATTTATTTGATTGGTGCTTTACGCTGTACTCAAGAATATTTCACTTATACGACGGCTGCCAGCATTATGGTGGGAGGAAACCGGGCAAAGCCCGGGGAAACCCACGACCATCTGCAGGTTGCTGGCAGACCTTCCCACGCACGGCTGGAGAGGAAGCCAGCATGAGCTGGTCCGCATTGACCGTATTGTTGGGAGGCTTCGGGTCATTGTGCTGCAATGCGCGCTAACCGACTGAGCCACGCAGGCCCCGAGTGCAGCCTTGTTGTACAGAAGTTATCATGAAATAATACAGAATTGTCCATTATTTTTGCCTCCCTATTTCCACACAGCAAACTTTTGATTATACATCCAATAAAATGTGTTACCACTGTGAAAAAGGCAAATCTTTCAGATAAGCCTTAAAGATGTGAGCCACCTAAATCATGGCTAAGTCCTTGAAGGACTGCAATTCTTACCTCTCCATGACCATAGCCAGTTCAGCCTCCTGTTTGGTCAGGTCATGTTCCTTAGCCTTGATGGTCTCAGCCATGTTCATGTTTTCCTGATCCAGCTCCTCCACCCTCAGTGACAGCTGGTCAAACTCTGCCTCACTGACTGTCGTTGATGCCGTGTCCCGCCTCTCACGGGTTAACAAAGGCTCCTACAACAAGATAATCTACTAATTCAAATATTATCTCACCACAATATGGCTGCAAGTCATATTTCAACAGTGGCAATAAATCCTAATCATTCACTAGTTCATTCATACAGCATGGCATGTTTGACTTTGTCACTAAACACGTAGGCATAAAGTTAACGAATCAACCCAAACAACTGGGAAGAAGTTACTAGTTGTATATTCATGGGCATAATTTTGAGCACAGTGGGAAAGTTACACAAATATTAATGAACAGTTCGATAACCCAATCAACTACACTGCCACCACGTACATTTACATCTTCATGTCTAACAACACCATCAGAACATCAGCCATGATCTCAGACAGAAGACTTACCTGCCCAGGTAGACTGACAATGCTTGTGTAGCTTGAGGCTCTACTCGGGGGATTCCAGTTTCCCTGAGCTATGCCCAGTCCATGAGTTTTCCTGTTAATAAAATGATTCAGGCATTGAATATTTATTCTAAAGAAAAGTTATGGTTTTCAGTGCTATCTTAATTTAGCAGTCAAAGAGAGATTTCATTGTCACATACACATGGTACATTCATTTTAAGGGAAAGTCTGTTAGCAACCTGTGGACTGCCGTGGGTTTTCGCCTGCATTCCTCTTACCATAATGCTGGCCAATGTTGTATAAGTGAAATATTCTTGAATAAACACCAATCAAATAAAAAAAATTAATAAACCATAGTACACCAAAGTCAGAACTCACAAAAATGACAGGTAAAGCATGTTTTCAAACTACAGTAAAAATAACTGTTTTGTAACAGTATGGCTGAGAAAGAAAACACTGCTTGATAAAATATGCCCCATGACGGGCAAAGCAAAAACATGTACATTTCTTGTAAGCTCGGCTAACTGTGAAAAACTGGTAAATAAAATCAAGAAAGACTCACTTTTTTCCATTCCTTAATTAAAGTTATAAAAATTCACCTTGAAAAAGATGGCCATGCATTGTCAAGGTCATATCCTCGTGGAAGAAGGTCAAAGTTGATGTCGTTGAGTTCATAGAGGGTTGTGATAACAGCGTTCTTCTGGCTGTGATTGAGCCACACTGACCTCACTGTGTACCAGTCACTGGATGGAAGCAAAGCAAAGCACAGCTTTATGACTGTACACTAAAAAAAAACCAACCTGATTTGTAATCAGAACATCAAGTTAACAGTATTAATAACCATTAAATGAAAACTGCTGTCAAAATGGAGCTGATATTTACATGAGATACTGACATGTACAATATAGTGCTGTACATGAAAAATCATAAATTAAACTGTATTTGAATAAACCAACATCTCTTTAGCAATACAGTCTTAACACTTCAAAACTAATGACACATACATGTATACTTGTAGTAAATAACGCTAACAACTCCAACAAGTCATTCTTACTTCACAATCAGAGTACCAACTGTACATATACGTTCAAACAAACATACATGTACATACATAAACATGTACAGATGTTAATGGGGACCATTTCTTCACATACAATAAAACAATTCAAAGATTTAGCCACAATTTGAAATCAGGGTATCTCATTTTCCAATTTCATCCTATTTTCCGTATCTCTCCTATGTTAATTGCGACCTTAACCGGGTGTCTGAAAGTCACTGAGACACTTGCTATGCTAACCCTAAACGTATGCCTCTAATGCCAACCACTGCCTGTATACAGTCTACATGGAGGTAAGCTGTCTCAATGACTCACCCACACAACACAAATGCCACTACTGATGATGTATGACTTCATTCAGGAATAAATCATGTAAGAGCATGTATACCTGTGGGCTATGTTATTCATATATAATATATTACCTGGTGACTTTGCCATTCATGACACACTGCTGTATTGTGTCAGCCAAACGCTGATGAACAAGACAGAAACGGATGAACGCACGGCCTCGTCCTATGGAGGTCTTGTACTGGACAAAACAAAACCACAATCAACTAATGGCAATACTGGTCATCTGGTTCATGTATGCCACACCTAAATATGGAATTAAAGTATAGCAATAACAAAAAAGATGCTGATACACATGTATTCTCACTTGATGTTTTTTTGTAAAATTGTTGCCCCATGCATATACAAATATTTTTGTTATTTTTATAGGCAATGTCAGAGTGAAGAATGCCTGTGCCAATGCTTCCCAAGAACATTCAGCATGTCTCTATACTGTATCAATGATCAGATAAACGGTTACTGTTGAAGCCAGAGAGTGCCTCCTTGCAGCAAGCAAGCCCAATTGCAGACATATTTACAGTACATCCTAACAACACTGCAAGGCTGAAGACACCGGACAGGACACCGCCCAGTCACAGCATTAAGACACCAGGCCAACCAGTACTTGACCTATCCCTAACTCTGAGTGCCGAACTAGAAAACTATCAGGGTTAAAGATTTTAAAATATATTCCAGCTAATCTGAATGACAACTTACAAATTCCTTGGCATTCTCAACTGATCTGTGAAAGTAAGACGTAACAACTATTATAAACTCTTTACTCATCCAAGAAGACTCTGTTTGAAAGCATATTTTGTTGGTTATAAGATGCTATAACTGTGTACAAGTGACTTGATTTTGAACATGTGAATTTTTAAAATCATCACATCTACTGATATATTCATAAAAAGAAAACCAGCTAACCTCCCCATTGGACTTGACAAACTTGATTCCATCATTGAGGCCTTTAGTGGTAGACAAACAATCACAAAAAAAGTCATAATATTCCTTCCTCCTGCCAAGCAGTGTAATTTTTTCTGCAAAGTAAACAAAATATTAATAAAAAACAAGTAAATAAAGACTGACATATTTTACAGACTGCTTTTTCAACCTCACTTCCCTCAACAAATTGCTTATTTTTACAATAAAGTACTTACAGTATGGCGTATGCGTATCATTTTATACAGGTGTCTTCCTTGCTTTTAGAGATAAATTAGGCTTGAAGACATATTTCAAACCATATAATTACTTATTTACAAAATTATTATTGCAAATGATAAAGGTATTACAGTAGAATAATCAAAATGACTAAGTTCCTTAACATTTCATGTATGCCACTGACTTACCTTTCATTTCAGCCTTCAACAGGTGCTCCAGTTTGGCACAAAAACGATGAAGAGTTTGGTTATCATCATTAATTGGGATCTTTGTTTCATTAAATTCTCTCTTCAATTCCAGTATACAGTCTAAATAAAAGTAAAGAAAATGCCATAAACATATAAAAATGATTCATACCTGCAATTTTACAGCTATAAAAATTATATAATATACAAGTTCTAAATTCACATATTTCTAATTTAATTTTTTACACCGTGCATAACTTTCAGCAAGGTCAGCAATGTGATTTTTTTTTTTTTGTGAAAAAAAACACTTAACATCTGAGAAAAATAAACCTTTCTATTATATTACTTAATACCTATAGTCAATTTCCATGAGACTTCAGAATTCCAAAGTGAGACATTATGATTTTCTCGTAAAATGTAATCTAAATCTGGCAGGTTCCATGTACTTTTCACACTCCTCAAAAATTAACTTAAAGTGATTGGTCATATACCAATCAGTATCTGAATTTAGGTGAAAACTGTTTTTTCGCTAAGTTTTCATACCTATTGTATCTTGGGTCACTTTATTTAGCTGTGGTTGAGATGCCAGTGGGTTTTCCATTGTAAGCTCTGCCATTCTCATACACTTCAGATTTCTTTGGAACTACATGAGTTAAAAGTCTGTAACTAAAACAGAAAAGTTTAAAAACTTTTACATGGAAGAGACAATAGGGAAAAAGCATTTAGTCAGTTCACTGAAATAAGAATTTTACTTCAGAAAACTTGCCTGCAACTCTGAAACAACCACTTTATAATTACTTTGTTTCAGCATCGGCCGTTACTGCAGACATTTTGTGGTGCATCTGTGATTCTGTCTGCAACAATTAAGTGTTTTTATTGAAACTTCGCCTTGTGTTGAAAACATTTGTAAATATTTTGAAATAAAAACAAAAATTCAGACAGCTGTTATAACAATCGTTATATATATATATACATATTGTTGATTTCAGGAATTGAAAAGAATTAATTCTTGAGAAGACTGTGCAAGGTTCTATGGATTTTATGAATAACAATTTTTATTAATTATTTTATTAATTTGTTGGTAATTTATATTATCAATCTGCAATCTCAACATTTAAAAGATAATTCTACTCAACTCAGTTATTTCACTGGATGTTCTCGGCTAATCACTGAACTGAGATATAGGAAATATACGGGCTTGTAAATGACACGAGTGTCGAATGCAATAAAAAGTGTAACTGTGATTCGGTAACTCGACAACTCTTAAACTGTGAAATCAAAACATGGAATTTGGAATGTCAAAATCACCTGCTTTGGGTCCCATGATCACATCAATGGAGAGTAACACAAGTTGCCACACATAAGTCAGGTGTGTCAGGTGACACAAGTGTCTGTAAAGTTCCTGGATGCCTGGAAGACAAAAAGTTACCTCAATACAAATACAAAGGGAAATCAACAACCGTAATCAGAGAATAATCAATTGAAGTTTACAGCTTGCTACGCCTCTTGTTTTGGTAAACACCCCTTTCCCTCCTCCGGAACTGGAGAGCATCAAAGAACACAGTTATCTCCCGCTGGACCTGACTGGATAACTTTGACTGAACGCAGTACCTGGTTACTTATTAAATTTTTCACATTTTCTGAAACAAAATAAAAAAAGCTATGGACATTTCCAATCGTACATTATATATTATTTATCAAACATTGTCGCAGAGAATGACACTATGATGGAAGTCAGTAACAAAGCGCCTTTCGTCCTCAACATCATTTTTGATATTGGCATATTCCTTGCTCTACCGTTACTGGAGCTTCGCTGAAACGCCGACGCTCGATTTCAGGGTTACGAGAGTTCAAGCGAAGACAGGTTAGGACTTTCTCGAGTTTTATTTTTAATAGGGAATATACATTGTAATATGTTTGTGAGCAGCGTAAATCGGACTGACGTATATTAGTCACCCGTGACATCTGTAAGACATCGTGTTAAATTGGCGCTTTTCTGCAGCAATTTTTTGTCTTGTTTACCATACTGTATTTATTTTAACAAAAGACGGTCGTATGGAAGACCTAGTTATATTTTCAACGGTGCCCACCCAGGACACATTTGGGTAGTTAAGTTTGTGGTTAAAATCTTTCTTTATAGGACGTGAACATAAGAGGTGTTCGATGGAGGTTATCTTAGAAGCTTCCACTAATGTTTAATTTTATAATATTTAATATATATACAAAGTTCTACTAGGCAATCGCTATTAGCAGTTCGTTTTGGGACTTAACATAGCATAATCTTACATGCTTGTGTGACCAGGATAATCAGCTGGGGATTTCAGTTAATACTATAGCAATGCAGCAATCATTGTCTTAGTTTTTGATTGCTTTGGCACAAACTATAAGCACCTGTTCAAATAGTGATCTGCTAGATACGTAAGCGTCTGTACATCTAAAGAGTTTACATCTGCATGTTTAAGTGTGTTAAGTAAAAATTATCCACGGGACTAGCACCATTATGTATGTGTATATGTAGCAAGTCAGTTTTCCAAGCGTATCACCATCACATCTTATGGTTAAAATGAAATGGTCTGTTGTTTCACAAAGTTGAGCCAAGTACATCCAAAATTATAAATGTATAGATCCACCTATGTTATTTCTATACATGGTTACATGAACACGACTTTGCATGAAGACATTCATACTGATGCGCATGCGTGTGTGTTCTGGCTGTGCTGACAGGAAGCTGTGATATTCTCAGCTTTGCTCGGTTACTAAATGTCATACAGGCCTAAGTTAAACTTTTTGTATGTGTCGTAAAATATCAGTATGATATAAATAGATTTGCAGTGTGGGGTTTAATATTATAGTAGGAGCCAGCGTGGCGGAGGGTATTATCGCACCAGCATGGCGTATTGATCCGGGTGCCTCTCACGAATGCGGTTGCTACGAGTCCAAGTCCAACTCATGCTCATACGGGGGAAGGTTCGTCAGCAATCTGCGAATGGCCGTGGCTGTCTCCTGTCTCTGCCCGATGTCCTCCCACCATTATGGCACAGTTGTTAGAGCGTCCGCTTTCGGATGGGGAGATCTGGGTTCAAACCTCGGTCGGGTCATACCAAAGACTTTAAAAAATGGTACACCCTGTTTCCTCACTAGGCGCTCAGCAATAAGAGGATAGAGGGTGGACTGGTCGACCCGGTGTCTGTATAATGTGACTGGGTGAGGGGGCTTGTTGGGTGTCTTCCGTCCTGCACCAAGGAGACACCGCCTTCGTATAAGTGAAATATTCTTGAGTGGGGCTTTAAACAATAAGCATTCATTCATTCATTCCCACCATTATGCTGGCCTTCGTTGTATAAGTGTAATATTCTTGAGTACGGCGTAAAACATCAATCAAATACAGAAATGAACAAATATAATACAGGTGTAGCTTTGATAGTCTTCTTGGATGAGGAATTTGTACATCGCCCCTTCTCTCACTGATCACTAGACCTTGCTGACAACCTGTTGACCATCTGTGCAGTTTAACGTTCGCTGAGGTCTTCTTCCAATATGGTGTAGACACCCGTGGGAAAGTTCACCAGGAACTTCCCAAAGGTCGGCGGTTTACGCCGGGCACTCCTGTTTCCTTCACCAAACAGAACTGACCGTGCAAGTAAACAAACAAAAATAAATATAGTATATATGGATCTTATTTTATACCCCAAATCTGACATGTAGGGAGATCATTTTAATTCCTTAATGTACTATATTTTTTTCAGACTTAGTTCATTCTAGAAGCGATTTGACCCTGGCATGTATTTAAGCAGAGAAAATATGACGAACACTATGTACCATGTTTCCTTAATCTTACATATACATGTACTTCTTTAGTGTTGTGTAGCCAATTGCACGGAGTGACTCATCAATGTCAATGCTCTAGGCGTGTGTCCCTCTTCCTGACACAGGAGCAAATCCATTCTATATAGTCATGTGAGGCTATGGAATGTTACCGATTGCATTAATAATGATTTATAATCATGACTTATGTTCAGGCCGGAGGACTGGCCTACATAAAAGTGTGTGTAAATACACACACACTGGCGACTGGTGCAAGCAACGGCTGTGCTACAGGATTTAATTAGAGTTTAAAACTCAGGGAATAAATATTGATTCCATCCAACCGGATGGTTATATACAGACGTGGCTTGTAATTTGCTTACATAAACCCAGTGGTTGGCTCTCACGAGATCTTAATGAGCACTCGCAAGCTGGTCACTTGGGGAACGTTACATACGGTACATGTACCTGATGCACTGCAATATAGGGACCGTGCAAAATTTATCAAGAGGAACTGGTACAACAGCTTGGTTGAGTGGGGCGAAGGGGGGGGGGAGGAGGGAGTGGGGAGGGGTCTTTTCCCCTTACTCTTAACACTAGTGATGAAGGCGTTTTTCACACTTTTTATACGGCACCAAATTTTTCTTTAGCACCGTAAAGTTGATCGGATAATTTCAGACAACAATCTCAAGTAACATACCGGTAATAATATTTGTTAACACCAGTTTTAAAGATTTCTCCCTGTTCAGTTTTTGTTTTTTATAAAACAAGGACAAGGACCTGCAATTTTAAATTTTAGTCTTCCTAGGATACATCTGCATTTTTAAAAGGAGAATTACATGTAGCGGTGTCATAAATATTCGTATATGCGCGATAGATGGGCGCGGAATTGAATGTCACTGGAAGTTTTCGTCTGCCACCGGGAACCGAAGCATGAGAATCGTCAGCCATCTGTTAATCAATAGGGTATGACCTGGCCTTATTTCCACCCATTTTTCGACGCTAAGATGTAGATTTGCTTACAATTTAGTTACATAGCCGATTGATTAGGAATACATTTGAAAAATATGCCGATTGTTCAGGCGTGTAAACGCACGCGGAGATTTCGTAATTGTTTGATTCCGTTACGAAAACGTGAAATACTTTAATGTTCAGATTACCAATCGCGATAAATTGAGTTAACATACTATGTAAGATGGAAAATACATAAAAGCTGATCTATAAGCCCTAATATTGCTGCATATTTATTGTTTTTTTTTTATTTAGACGGAATCACCAAAAATCGTGATGGAACCATCAATTTGAATGATTCCATCACATTCGATTCGATGTTAGAACGTACATCTTTCATTGTTATTGTGAGATTTACCTACTCTACTTTGTTACAAGAACAAGAAGTCGTCATTCTTTGCAATGCGTATGAGCATGAGATAAAACCAGGATTAGCACTCAGAAATGGCAACAAAATAAATACCTTGGGCAATAAAATGGGACGGGAAGGGTGCACACGTACCCTGGTGCTTTCACAAAAGCTAAGAATAGGGTGAAGCAATCGCTATCATCTGATCCTCGCAAACGATCTGCTGTTCTCAGGGACTTGCGGCGGATTTCACTGTTGAGGGAATACTACAAGATGCCAGAAAACAACAGGTGAATTTGGGTACTAGGCGATAGTTTTGCAAACATCAAAACTCAAAAAGCTACAAATGGAATCGGTAGTGAGGATGAATGCAGGGTTAGGCGATGCCTCACCCTACTCCGAATCAGACGATGCTCCCCTTGCAAAGTTAGAGTGCGAGCGACAAGATGCCATGTGGCCAGTGTGGGTGGGCGTCGGAAAAAGACCTGGATCCAAGGAAATACCGACGACTGGTTCCAGGGTCCTGCCTGTAAAAACTGGTACCACGAAACTTGAACTGAAGAAAACGGAATCATTAACATAAACGTATTCACATGTCAACGTTGTGTATAACGGTAATCATTTGACTGCGACTGCAAATTTTGAGTTATCAGGTAATGGTATGTCTTTGGCAGAGGTGAATTTCGTTTGGTGATTTTAAGTAATGGTTTTAGGAATGAGTCATCATCATAGAGTATTTCGTTTGTTTCTTTGTTGCAGGTTGCAAGTTCTTCAGTAATCATTAAAACATAGATGAAACATTCAAAAAAGTCTGACGCGTGAGTCCGACTCACGTAAAACTTTGTGACTGTCACGGCTTTTTTTATTCGTGTGAGCAGAACTGTTTGAATATTCCCAGGTAATTCTGTTTTTGGTCAACCCTTGTTAACTCACCTTTCCATAAAATACATACTGGGATGAAGGAAGATATTGATAGAGAAGAAATGTTAAAATAACAAACAGTGTCATGAAAGTTTTCCTTGTTTCTTCGTTTCCTGTTTAGCGCCAGTTATGTCCGCAATGACAGCTTTGATCGATGTTCTATGTCGTTGATACCAATGCCAAGGAAAGGTTTTCATGACTTGATTTAAAAAAAGAGGTGTTCGAGAGAAAATAGGTCCGAGTTTTGAGGAAACCACATCATCTCGCGCTTGGCACCTGCAAGCTGCCCGACAGCTGAGCAGGACGAAGCGCGTTTCACGTTAACAGTTTTAACATTGGTAAACGTGTCAGATTTTGCTGGGTTTTTTATTTGTTTTCTCTCTGGTGAGTCATATTCACAAATTCACACTACAAGAACGACCACAATGTTTGTGTATTTCTTAGCGTTTTATACTACTGTGAAGAGTTTCAATACGTTCAACTTTATGATATCGCGATAGTATGTGTCCACTGGGGACCTCCGTGACCGAGGGATTTAGCTCGCCAGCCTGGCGTTAAAACCCCGTGCCTCTCACAAATGCGGTCGCTGTGAGTTCAAGTCCAGCTCATGCTGGCATACTCTCCGGCCGCACGCGGGAAGCTCCGCCAGCAACCTACGGATAATCGTGGGTTTCTCCAGGTGTCTGCCTGTTTTCCTCCCATCATCATGCTGACCTCTGTCTTGTAAGTGAAATATTCTTGAGTACGGCGTATAAAACCAATCAAATAAATAAATAAACAATATCTGTCTGTATATATCCGTGTGTAACTCAAATCGTTTTAACATGTGCTGTTGGGGCCTCCGTGGCTCAGTCGCTTAGCGCGCTATCGCAGCGCAATGACCCAAGAGAGTCCCACCAATGCGGTCGCTGTGAGTTCAATCAAGTAAATAAATAAATTAATTAATTAATGCATGTACAGTTTTAATATTTGGTGGATACACAGACACAAATCAGCCGATGTGTGGTGTGTTACGGCTCACATTTGTCCACTTTCCCGGTTGCCAAATTGCCACACTTAAAAATAGATATGACGTCCTGTCGGGTGTACAACTCCAGTTGTTTGGCATGCTCAGTAAATTTTAGTTTTTTTGGAATACTTAATGACAGTGCGTGGCTTTTCTTATTAGTACATGGAGGGGGGGGGGCTCTGTGGCACAGTCGGTTAGAGAGCTAGCGCAGCGCAATGACCCAGAAGCCTCCCATCAATGCGGTCGCTGTGAGTTCAAATCCAGCTCGTGCGTGGGAAGGTCTGCCAGCAACCTGCGGATAATCGTGAGTTTCCTCCCGCCATAATGCTGGTCGCCGTCGTATAAGTGAAATATTCTTGAGTACGGCGTAAAACGCTAATAAAATAAACATTAGTACATGTATTTGTCCATATTGCCCCTATAACAAATATGTAAATACACAGGAGTCATGACAGGTCCGGGGTACAATGTTGTTTCGCCTCCAGTTTCACATCTTGACGATGTGTCGCGCCTTACCTTTGTACATTTCTGTGGTTGTCATGGTAACCAGATTACCAATTTTCCTGTTTTCACTTTATATAGATAATTATATCTTCGTTTTCAAGTACAACTTTTTTACAAGGACTGACTTTTGATGGATACATTTTTTTCATTTCCGCTGTCGCCATGGTAACCTTGTAATTTTACATTTGTCCACTGCAACGATAGGCATGACTTCCTTTCCAGGCCCAATTGTTTTGAATGTGTGCTTTTCAAGTTTGCTGAATATATAGGTACTTGGATCTCTGAACTATGTATAAACAGGAATACATTTTTGTTCGTGAGTATACTAGGGTTCACATGAACTATTGTTCACTTAAGCAGGCCACCCTGGCCTATAGTGATGAGCGTTCTAGTGCAGCACAATGACCCAGAACAGTTTTACCCGTGCGATTGCGGTGAGTTTAATTCCAGCTCTGGCTGCCAACAGAATGTCTGCCAGTAAACTGCGGATTGTCGTGGGTTTTCCCCGCGTTTCCTACAACGAGAATGTTGACCATTGTCGTGTAAGTGAAATATATATTCTTGAGTACGGCGTAAAACACCATTCAAATATATTAATAAATTTTATTCACTTCTATAATGGCTTTGAGCTATGGAAACCTTACTTCCCGGAGTAAACAAGTGGCCTTCACCGGGTACCCGACAATCCTCTTCACTTAAAACGAACAAATTCTTTACGCTCATTCACTGTATTATTCTGGCCTAGCAGGGTCGTCATTTAGACAATGGTGAACAAAAATAAGAGTAATCATACTTTTACAGGAGGTCACATGTAATTTCGAAGACTGATGCGAGTTATTTTTTTTATTTTTATTTTTTTTGTAGAGAATGATCCTTAGCAATTTGCACAGTCTTGGATGGTTTGAATTACGGGTGGAAAACACCGTGTGGTTAATCGAAGTGTTGCAATATAATGGAGAGGTATAACCGTATATATACCGTCACCGCTGGACAAAAAGAACTCGCAGTACGAAATTGTGTTCATGTCTTTTGTAAAGTGTTTTTATTCCAGATCACAGCGGTTGTAAAAAGGCTCTTATGGGAACTCTGGTGTTGAAATAACGATGACATATTGAGGACACTTGAAACGTTGTGATGATAAATGACATGTTATACACGGTCATATATGATGGACGATGATTAAGGCATACGGGTTGAGACATGGGCATTATCACAGCATTATAATGTATACATATACAACCAGACAATAAATATGACCAAACATGCAATCTTCAAATGAACTTTTAAAATCCAGACAAATCGCATCTGTAAACACCCATCGAATCAGCAGAAACTCGTAATCGTTCATAACTGTGAGATATATTTTAGTTAAGGGATAGGCAATATCTAATATATTTTTCTTTTCAAATTTTGGATTTGTAACTGCAACTCTGTTGCCAATGTGTGAATTCAACGAGAGCTGACGTTCAACCGTAAGAGTTATATCAACCGCTTCTTTTGTCTACAGTATCATCCACAGTGGTATTCTGACGCTTAAGGGTTAACATTTTACATCCTGAGACAACATATGGAGAACGACTGGACAAAGATTAGTACGATCACTTGATCATTAATACAATGATAACACCACTTAAAAATCTACCATTTGCCATACGGACGTACAGTTTATATTCATCACCACATCCGGGAATATTTTATACACGCAATAAAAAAAGTCTATACAAATGTACAAAATGTTAGCCTTGACCGTCGCAGAACAGCTTGATAGTTATGTTCTTACGTGCCTATATATTATCTACACGATAATGTTTTCTTTAAGGGAACGCTATAGACTTTATCGATTGGAAAGGTTGTGATCTGGCGAAATAAACGCTGATCGTTGGTCTCATCGACGGTATGATGATCAAGGTTCACCGACTAGCGTCTTTTAGTCTTCAGTCGATGGATTATTGTTGTTATACATAGCCCGAGGTCGTCAAATCTGAACTCCACATAGTATTCTTTCGTGTGTGCTGCTAGACACGCCTTCGGTAACACATGACCCAGTCCATCGTGAATCCATCACATAAAGTTTCCGCCATATATATATATATATAACGAATTCTCCAATTAAACCTGTTCTCCAAAATATACTAGAGTAAATAGCTTAGTTCTATGAACCCCATGTTTGTAAACACAATACAGTATCATACCAAGTTTATAACTGGATTCAAGGCTTTAAGCAGACAAAAATCCAAGATGACTTGATCAGCGGTTTTAAGTAATAAGCAGAGTCCACTGAATGAAATGCCACTTCCAAGCTGATTATAACACCAAATGTTCTTCAGTTAGGGAATTCGTTGCATCAAAATGGTGTCAGGAACGCACGCTGCATGAGGTGGAAAACTCATGTTATGTAACAGATTTAATTTAACTTGAGTGACTTGAGTGATCGATCTGCACGTGTCAAATGCTCTAAAACATCGATATAAACGAATCGAAAGTATGCACTAAGCTACCGCTGGATCAGAAAAGGACGTTATTCGGTTTTCAGGACGAGGCGGTAAATTCTAGCTGACAGCGTGTGTTCGAATATGTTACTGATCTCGCGGAATAATGCGTGAAAAAAAGCCGATCTTGTCGTTAACTGCGCTGGAAAATGGATGTAGACTAGATTCATGACTAGATGCTTTTACTCTACAAGCACTCCGATGATACGATGTCAGGCCCCTGTCTTACAGCTCCAGACACATCATTCCAGGAATGCATGGCATCTTTGTCTCGTCGAGGTTTAACGACGTCCTGGTTGAAATTGCTGCAAGGGAAGGCTTGCATATGGCGCAAGTTGTTAAATAACCATGACATGAACACCAGATAAACCATTATCCGGTTTCTCCAAATAAGACACACAGAAAGCTGGTGGGAGGACATCTTGTTGCTTTCCAGTCGTGCCAGGGTCTCCGTGACACGAGTAACTCGTGGTTTGTCTGATACAGAGCACTTGGGATAGAAAACTATGGTTCCCTGAACACACTGCCAAGCGGAAACAAGTCTGTTTCTGGATCCATTAAATGAAAATCCAACACAACCATGACATACAACGAATCAGATGATTCCAAACCGCTCCAAGTGTTTTCTTATGATGATTCTCCGACAGCCGTCCAAAACTCGCTCGATGTTATTAGTGTCAATTGCGCATGTGTAGTAGTACTCACAGGAGTGATGTGAGTGCCATTTTTTGTCCGTATGCTCCAATCCTGGACGTAAAACTAACTCACCTGTCACAATTTTCTGTAAAATACAACAAAGCACACAAATGACACCGTTGCGCTGAAATAACAGCTAAATCTGAGATACACTTTCAAAGACACTGATTCATTTATGTATTTAATTTCTTGTTCAGGCTGTGCTCAAGAATATTTCACTTGTACCACGGCGGCCATATTATGGTGGGAGAATCCCGGACAGAGCCTGGGAAGGGGGGGGAGATCCAAGACCATCCGCAGGTTGCTGGCAGACTTTCCTACGTACGACGGGAGAGGAAGCCAACATGAACTAGGCTTGAACTCATAGCGATCGCGTTGGCGAGAGGCTCCTGATACATCACGACGATAAATTACCAAACTTTTAATACAGTGAGAATACAACAAGCAAGACTTCTACCAACAAGAATGCTTGAAGAAAACGTCTCTAAATCTACTAGATCTTTGTGTTTGTGTGTTGCAAAACGAGGATTTAATTTTATTTATTGAATTTAAGGCTCAATACACAACAATATTACACTCTGCAGTTTAATTTAAACAAACGAGGTCATGCTTATTGCCTGGAAAATACCACACTCCTTTGGTGAGTCCCTGACATGCCATTCTGGAACTCCTCAGCGGGACTCGAGCTCATAACCCAATTGAACTAGGGCTGATTGACTTCGAAAAGACCGAAGCTAACCGTACCGAAATGAGCCAGAAATCAGTATCATGTCAATTAGCTTGTGAAACAAGATCCCCGTGTACATATAGTAACGGTTACTCCAGAACTAATTTCATGAAGCACGAGTGCTACGAAACCCACCATAAACAAATGTTTGATGTAGACAGCCGTTTTAATGACCTCATCATCCACATCTGTCCTTGATGAGGCTCGAGACTTCTTACGGCCCCTCCCGCCGGGAAATGACTCGAGGAAAGCCGCCCTCTCGGTAGCTGGAAACACATCAAAACATAGAAGTATTGTAACACATAGAAATTACCATACTCAGCGTTTAATGGGTGAGCTGACCATTGCCAAAGGCCGAGAGATGTAGGCCTTGAATGACTTCATTAACGAGAAGGTATCGTGGCCTTGACTAATTACCGGGGATATGAAAGTTAGAGGTGAACAGAACAAGAAAGCCGATGTAGATGTAAAATATATACTCACTCATCCAAACTAATGAAATGCTGATGGGAGAAAATGTTTAATGTGCATATTACAGTGTCTTTTAAAATAGATCTTATATTGTACACGGTACCAACAATTTTACTTACCTGACGGGACGTAACTGTCAAAGTCCGGGAAGATATTCGGATATTTCTCGGCCAGTCTCTTGATGGAATGGCCTAACATGACTTTTTCTGCCAAAATATCGATCTTGTTGATGAAAAGGATGATGGAAATGTATCTTAGAAATCTGAAGAGATAGAAACACAGCTGACATTATAATACTAATAACAGTTCCAAGGAGATCCCATACACAGCTTGGCTGGCTTAATTACTTGCCCTGGCTTGTCAGTTACACAGATTAGCCAGATGTGTAAAGGGAAGGATTATTTTGCGCCCATGATACGGCTGTGGTAAACAGTCTGAGAGCTAGACATCGACATGAGACGTATTTCTCTATTCATAATAATATCAATTCATTGTAATTCAGGCTATACTCTTTTCTTGGTCCGTATGTAGCTCGCAGTCATGGCAAGATATATACTAGTCAAGACAGTGTATATTACCTGCGCATTTTATATGAATGGGGAACTCTTCCCACCGAAAGTTATTCCGGGCTTACCTGTGTAATAGTCTTCCCTTCACTCCGGCTGTTTTCATGACGTTTTGTGGTCAAACTTGTAACGCATTACTCTTGCATTGCAAGCGATCAATCGTTAATTTAGCTTTGGCCCAATTGGCCATTGCGCCTGAAAAGGTGTGATACCCCGTGGACTCATGACTCAAGAACTCACCTATTTCTCCACACTTGTTCAAATATTTCCAAAGCTTCAATAAGTCTGTTTTTACTGGAATCTTCTCGAAGAGTTTGGTCAAAGCTGCTGGCATCAGCCAGTACCAAAATGGAGGCGGCGCTGTCAAAAACTTGGATCCATTTTTTTCGCTCGCCCCTCTGTCCACCCACGTCATACACACTGAAACATTACGGTGATTATACGACATTTGTAATTGGGTAAACTGATTAATTTTATTTCACGCCATAAACTAACGAATAGATCAATTAACCGAATGCTTGATAAGCCATGTCGTTTGTGTGTTATAACTTCAAGGATTTGGCAAAGTTCATAGATAATGTTAAAGTGAAAGGCAGCTCATGTTTTAAGTTAAGTTCGCCAAAAGGGTTGGACAATATTGTGTAAAGTATTTTTTCCAACAGCTACTACGACAGCGGAAACTGACATCTGACAGTGCTCCGTCGCCTAGCATAAAACGCACCAATTCTGTGTGAGCTGTGACGTAATTGTTCCAAGAGCGAAATACTATTGTCCCCTGAGACGATAATAAGCTGCTAGGGTTGTGTTTATATCTTAAGTATTGATGCCAATTTTTAACATAAAATGATCAAGAAACTTACTCCTGCCACAACACAATGAACTGTAAATACTTTGCAGTGCTGTTTACCTTTGTAATTAAAACACATAACATTAAAACAGTGTGCCACCCCTACGCAATTACACTGACAGACAGCTCAGAACATTTAAGTCACAGCTTATAAACAGCCGATATCTCCTAACTGTCTGATTGGTTAATCCCTCATAAAAGCATAAAGGCATGTGCGCCTTCAAACCCCCAGTCCACAGCACGATACTCCACATTTCAAACAAAGATAATTCAGCAACAAATTTATACAATTTCAAGCAGGTTTTTACATTCTTTTACTTTAATAAAAAAAAGCCGGGGAAATAAATAAGGTTCAAAGACACTAGTAATGATTGTTGTAATAAGGACATAATTCGCCTTGCTTGTATAACGTGTCTGTAGGTCAAGGTTGCACAGTCGAACAAGTTTGCCTTGAAACAATGATGAACCCCTTGTAGAGGTGTACGGAATAGTGTATAAGAGAAGTATCTGTCTGCAGAAGATTCTGGGCCATGCCATGGGCATGATCTAGCCTAATAAATTGATAGCGCAATCAGTGGGTATCATGTGCCCACATAAACACGTTACCTAAAGCTGACTTTCTCTCCACCATCGGGAACATCAAAGTCAATGTGACGTATTGAGGTTGTTATCACCCGACATCGCAAAATATCCTGAAAGTAGAGTATACATTTGCCTTATTACATAGTTCTTCTGCGGATTTCCTTCATTTTGTACGACCTTTGCAGATATGAATACAATAACCTTTACAGAACATGCTTTAAGGCTATTTCATTTCCATTTGTCTGAATACACTTACCTGGTCCGACGGTATATAATCTTTCAATCGAATCTGCCCCAGTTTATCCAGGAAACTGAAAATATAATGAAAAGTGTTTTAATATAAAACCAGACGCCATATCCGACACACTGTATTGTATATAATAATGCTTAGGGTTTACTAGACCTTAAGGCTGAATACAATCAAGATCAATATATGCACACATAACTATTATAATACAAGCTCTCTTCAAGGTGGGCTGCACGTGCTAAGGTCTGCCAGCAACCTGTGGATTGTCGTGGGTTTCCCCCGGGCTCTGCCCGATTTCCTCCCACCATAATGCTGGCCGCCGTCGTATAAGTGAAATATTCTTGAGTACGGCGTAAAATACCAATCAAATAAATAAATAAATAAACCTCTTCAAGGTGTAGCGTAGGTGTATAGCAGTCAGATTAGCAGTAATAACTGTACAATGTGTAAAATACAATAAAACATAAAAAAGACAAAAGAAAACAAAGTAAGAAAAAATATTTAAAATCCCTACCACTGTCCTTTGGCAACATATAGTTTGTTTATACACTCTGAACTTACTATTTGGCAGAGTCTAGAAGTTGGAACTCGTTTGATCTGGAGTAGCACTCAGCAACCCCGTTGTCCTCCCACAGACTGGTCGTGTGATCAAAGAACTCCTAGGAAACAACAGGACATACGTCAGTCGCAAATAAGATATAGCCAATGTCATTGCCCGGAACAAAACATTCAACCCAACCTAATATGTATGTTACGCCAATCAATATCATCGAGCAATTTTTTTCTTCAAACTGCGATGTGTAGCCGACATGGAAACATTTCTATAAATGGTGGGTAATTTTGTGGGTTTTTTTATGTTTTTATTTCTTTTTCTGATGCAAGAATATGGAATTATGTGATAAGTATAGTATATAATATAATACCTTCATGTAAAACATGCCTTCTTCGTGTAAACTGTCATCTGTTTCAGTTAACTGTTTCGTTATTGGTGTCTTCTCTGAGTGAAGATTTGCGCCCCTTGGCTCAAAATGGCTTGTGTTTGCGGTAGACACACTTTCTCGTCCCGAACAATCACAGAAACAAACTGAAGCTGGTGACGAGGTCTTACCTCAGTACTCTCAATACCAGGCGTGTCCGCTTCTCTCACGATAAACTCTGCACTAGACTGCTTGGAATTTTCATCTAGAGGTATCGACAGTTCTTGCATGGCCAGTAACATCGCCTGCGTAGACAAAACACAACTTGTCTGATACTTACAATTCCAATGAATATAATTGTTTCCTGTTAAGACACTTTAACAGTACAATAAGGCATGCAACTTGTAGATAAAAGCAATGTCGAGGACGTGCAATTCCATTATTGGCATTGGTGTTGAATCAAAATTGACGTACCACAATTGATTCTTTGACATTTCTCCGTATGTCCGTCACATAGGCCAATCTTTCTCTGTAAATACAGAAAAATGATTTTAAGTAAAACAGTCAAAACTTAAAATCCGAATTGACACGTAAGTGAGAAAGTCGGCGTTTAATGTGTATGTATTTATTTATTTATCTCATTGGTGTTTTACGCCGTAGTCAAGAGTAGTTCATCACTCGCAGGTTGCTGGCGGACCTTGCCAGCGTGAGCTGGACTTGAACTCACAACAATTAGAATGGTGAGAGACATCTGGGTCATTACGCTGCTTTAGCGTGCTAATCCCCTCGCCCTTTAATGACAATCAGAGGCATAGTAAACAAGATAGACAGTCGCTAAAACCTTGTTCCACATGAGTTAAGAGTGAGAACAAATAGCTTACTCTTCTTGAAATCCGTTGATGTGTATGATCCTCATTTGTTTGGTGATTGTACTTTTTCCAGACTCTCCGGTACCTAAAAGACAGAACGGTTTACCTATACTTTGATATACGGTTTATTTCAGTGGTTTTCTTATAATTCATTTGCTAACCAAAGTACTAAGTATCAACACTGATAACGGGTATAGACGATTCCATTTCAACATCACTTATGTTATGCTTCAAAATTAGGACAAATTCATTTAATACATGTCATAATTTAGATCCAGTTTTATATCCTCACACTGACTAGAAGGACAACGGTATATCTGTTAATGCATGGTTCTTGCGTTTTATTATAACAGGAATGGAAAGGAATAACAGCGAGGAATCAAGCATGGAGAGGTTATTTGTTGTCATTTCTCTGATTCATGGTATTTGATTATAAGGCAAAAAAATCTGCGTCATATAGGCCTCGGTACTGTTATTGGATTGAACACATATGAATTGTCTTTTACTGCACTTTTGCCTGCTGGTTTTGATTGTGGTGAAGCAGACAACACAACCTGGTAATCAATCTGTTCAGCACGTACATGGCGGCCGAACCTGGGAGCTCATTAAATTATTTAGTAACGAGCTTTATCGATATTTCAGTTAGGGGCCAAAAATACTCCAGTGAATTCAGGAGAATAGATTGAACAAATTAAATTCATTGATAATACTTTGTTTCTCTAATTTGGATTGACACTCGCCGTATGGCAAGGGCAAACTGTTGCGGCCATCGTTTTATAATAGGCAAAGCTGTTTCTCGCTATCAATGCACAGGCAGTTTTTACATGGATGACAAGCAATAGTCTCGCACAGTTCAACAGCCCAATTTTAGCTCTCTGTAATTAGGGAACCAAGACAGAAGCTTTGTCTCGCGATCTCCGTAAACATTTCACTGTACAAATGTAAACGTCATGATGTGAGAGGGAAGCCATGCGGCAGTCTAGATGCGTAAAGCCTGCTTGCAGAAGATTTAGCAAGACGGGCGTGTGAATATCCTTAGCTTATAGGCCGCTCATAAGTCACTGGTCCCCTCTCATGACCTGTTCCCATATGTACTTTTTTGTAGCATTTATTGCCGTTTTGAAAAAAACATATGTTAAAATAAAATTGTATCTTATTTCCAACAAACAGCTGCCGTTAGTATTAATGTAAAGTAAACTTCAGATCAGTGGTTTACTTTGTCCTATTTTAATAATCTAAACTGTCTCCTAGTTCAAACTCATAAAGAAAATTATTATAATAATAATAACAATAATTGTCGCTTTAGTATCTGCATGTGATGTTGGGAAAATGGTCATCAGAAACAAACAATCAGTTAAGTGTGGCCTTGTGCCGAGGCCCAGTGGCTTGGGTTATCCTACAGGAATCCGTTAACCTTACCCAGTAATAGGATCTTCATCCGCTTCATCTCTTGTCTGTGATATTCCTTCAGTATTTTGGTCAGCTCTTTATCGCGCATGCGCGCCATTTTTTCCTCCTCTGGACTGTCGTAGAGACCGGGAGGGTTGTAGCACGTCCCGACGCACCTGGACATTGTCTCGTACATTTGGTCAGATTGCCCCCGGGGGTCAGAAATATGTCTCAAAATATCCAAAAACTCCAGGTAGGCCCTGCGAGGCAAAACAGAGAAAGTATATGTGATGTGCCTAGGGGATATATTACAGTTTGAAGAGTTAAAATTTAGTTTGCTTGCCTTTGTTTGTTAATGTCAATCAATGTAAAAAATATACCATTTGTGACACGTGAGAAATAAAAAGGATTTATCGGAAGTGTTTCTTGTAATCTACAGTAGGAAGCCATTTCTACATGCTATCCAAACAGTAGCCGTTATTACTACATGATTAAGAGGCTGTTAACCTCGCAGAATCCCAATACGCGTACAGATGTCAATTCTAAAAAGGACAGTTGCCATCTAACGGATGGAACCATTTCCATTTCATTAACCAGACAACTTATTCGTATAACCTGATACAAACAGCTAGCACGATGGCACGTACAATATAGCCTGGAAGTCGTCTCTCCAAATATGTAATGGTGAAAACACCCATCAGATACTCCAGACATGCATTACTGAATGCATTCTATCATTGGATCCAGATATATACTGCTAAAATTCGTCTTGGCACCATCCAAGTATGCGTCACTGAATCTGTCAATAGACTGATCAAATGTGCCCTGCCGAGAACCATTAACAGTTTATCCAAAATGCAATATTGTGGAAACAATGACCAGATATTCCAAATATTCACTCAGGTTATACAAATATGCAGTATTTTTAAAACTATCAGAACCAGAATGTATGGCAGTGGCACATATTTACTGTAGCGACACAACGTTCCGGATAGGTTTTTAGCTGGCCTTTTCCAAGTCAACTGAATCACATGATCTGAACTAATACTATTCCCGTTCAACACTGGTGAACTTGACAACAATGACCGCCATAGGCCAAGTGTTTTCTATGATGTTATGATTATGAAGCCTACAGTCTTGTGTCCTTGTGTCAGACAGACACGGTTAGACCAGTGTGCTTCTTATTCTCTTCCCTAGTCGATACTAATCAAGGGAGGTCGGTGGCAATGGGGCGGGAGGTACAGAAAATACCGAAATGATTAAAATGAAATCAGCGGGCTTTCTTGTGACCTGTTGAAAGCCAGGACGAAGCTTACCTATACCAGTACATCAAAGGCCGAAACAATTCTGGACTTTTCTACGTGAATACAAAAGTATAAATAGTGTTCACTAGCTGCAAGGAAGTACATCATTTTGCGTCACGAATTTGTTAACGCGTACGCGATATCGTCCGGATTGGTTGTAAAACTGTGTGATAGGTGGAGATTCAGTATCTGCAGTAAATCGATCGTCCATACGACACAACGGAGTTTTTGAGATTTTGAAGATAAGAAAAGGCTTCCTGCCATGGGGCAGATATGCCTAGTTAACAATCATGCGGAAATGACACAGTATATACCCTGCCTTCCGTAAGGACGGAAGACGCTTTCGTAAGCGGGTTAGTAATCTGAAGAAGTGATCAGATTTTGCTGTTATGAATTTATTTATTTATGATTTATCTCTGTGTTGGTCAATCGTAGGCATAACATCTGTATATATTGTCGCAAACTTTTTTCTAGCCTCGAGCACAACCGCCGTCGAATATGAAGATCGCTATCAAGATTTACAAACAGAATACTGGTTGAATTATATATGACGTAGCGAGTACAAGTGTGGTATTTTTCCATATGTCCGCTGGAAACAAAAACGAAGTAAATGTCATACAGCAAATTATTGGCAAATTGCACATCACTAAGCGAACGTACCTGATTAAAAGCCATATATACAGAGTTAAGTTGAAAATATAAAGAACTACGGCCGATTCCACTGAAACTTGCTTAACTTATTTTGACTAGTGACATTGTCACGACGCTTATTTTTAGATAAGTTGAAATTGCTGCACATCTTTTTATGGTAACATTTAGGTGGGTAAAATTTTTATGACTAAAGCCCCCATGTAAGCTCTTATTTTTAATCGTCTCGTAAATCTTAAAACAGTCACAAACAGCTTTGCCAGAATTGAACGATCCTCAACATATCTCGCTCTGTGGATTTGATCCCACTTACTCTCTAGTTCAGAGTCTGACGAGTTTTTCTCTTCGTGGAAAATAGTGACAAACTGTGATACTGGCTACGTCGGAGCAATGTTTAATGTGACAAGACTTATGAGTTCTGAATGGACGATAGCAAAAAACCCTAAACCGGGGTACAAATAACTATGATTTGAGGGAGCAGGAAGTATGCTGACAACACAACATCTTGAGTAACTCTACTCTAAATCAGTGACGTCTAATGAATTGCAATTCACATTACTGCGTTTTACACCTAAAAAAATGATGACTGCTTAACCCATGTAGCTAGCAGGGTGTCGGTTCATTCTCTTTAAACATTTGCATGAATGAAAATGGCGGCCACACAGTTCCTGATATCCAGAATGCAAAGCGAAACACTTCGTGCAAGCCACTTACTTATATTCAGACATAGTACATGTATATCTTATTCGGTTTTGGCCGTAATATATTTTCGTCGGAATTAATCGCACGAGACTTCAGTTTTGTCAGAACTGCACAAAGCCCGACTTTCCAATACATGGTATAAGGCTGAACACAAAACAGCTATGCAAATTTTACCCTCTGTCGACATTGGGTATAAGACAATACAAGACCAGTTTTACCTCTGTCTACAAAGACACTATGTCCACTCGGATAACTGAGATCCATTTTGCTCTCTACCAATTTAGGACCACTTGAACACTTGTACTTTGCCGATAAATATGCATGATGCATGTGTGCGTCTATATGCTGATCTACTTACCCGTCGCTTGTGTACTGAATGGCGACCATTCATGACAGAAAAACGTGCTTTCCGACGACAGTTTTCAAAAATGATACCTTATTGTATGGGCTGCAGTTTCCATAATGTATGACATATCCGGTTTCCGGTACGTTGCAAGGAACATACAGTCTGAGTCAAACTGGTATAAAATCAATGCAAATATCTACCTGTTTTCCACATGATTGCAGTGTGGGCCTACTAGTACAGTATAGGACCCATGTAAAAATTTGAGATCACAGCGCAGAATACCTTAGGCGCATGGTAACTAATGGATTTTACCGGCTGAAGGCTCTTGTATATATTGACACAAGCGAGTCAGTGGCATAAGGCGATGACACCACAGCTTGGTACAGACAGATAATCTTACTTAGATGATACGTATTCCTAGAAGGTGCACCAGGGACATACTAATAACGTTACCTAGTATGTTTGGTGGTCTTCAGGTTGCAGCCGGAAACTTTAAATTGTCCAAGGGAAGGCCTCAATGCAAGAACACGGGAACCGGCCAATTTGTTACCCACAAACAACGACACGGATTGTCTATATTTCAGTCAAGTCTGTTGATCAACCTATTAGACTGTGAATGACAGAGGGATATTGATATCTCTGCCTATCTCTTCATCCCACCATTGTCCCTGCCAATATCTAATCTCTGTCGCTATTTATAGAGACGGCTGAAGATAATGGACACTTAGGTAAATCCTCCCTAGCAGATCCCAAACAATGTCTACAATACCGCAGCTGCATACAGGCCTCTATCTAGTAAACCAATAAACAGGTATATCTGCATGGAGATGAAAATACAGGATACACAGTCAGCTGTGTCCGAAGAGACACATTTATACATCATTTATACAGGGAGAGTGGAATCAACTGGACAAGGCAGTGGTAGCCGACAGAAACATTTGTATTGTACAGAAGCGATTATTGTCGACAGATGCACGTGTATTAATGGCAAACATATGTATTAGAGAACATATATTGCTTAGAATCGATTGTATAGGCTACTCAAACACGTGTATTGTAGAGAAGCGATGGTAATCGCCAAATATACGTGTGTTCAATGAAAACAGATGTGTGTTAGAGGAAAAGTTTTGGGCAGAATCGGTTAATTGTATAGCCGACTGAGAGACGTTTATTGTACGGAACGGGTAGTTTACATATACAGGTGTCCTTGCTTGTTCTTGTCTTAGAGAACACGTATTGTGCAGCATCAGTTGGGAAGCCGACACAAACATGTGTAACGTACGGACCAGTAGTCGACAGATGCACGTTTATTCGATGAAAAGAGATGTATTAGAGGATATTACTGAACAGAAATGGCTGTATAGCCGATTGAAACACGTGTATCAGATAAAAGCAGTTTAATCAGAACAACATGCATTGTATAGAAGCGTTGCAGCCAACAAAGATATGTAAATTGGACAGAAACACACGTGTTGAACTAAGCTAGCTGCAACATGCAAAAATAAAGGTATCTTGGACAGAACCAGTGGGATCGTTAGAAACGCGTGATTTGCTGAGTTCTGGACAAAACAGAATTCAGCAATATATGTATTGGCCTGAGTCAATTATTCTGGGTAAAAAATAATATCATACACACAAGAACCTTTTAATTGTATCATTGCATGTACGGAAATTAACAAGAGATATTGAAATGCACAAGAAATTTTACATGATTTATATATAAAATCAGACGGTGTTCTGGGCAAAGCCATATGTACTAAGTGGTTTAGAATCTTCGCGAAGGGCTGATAGATAGAATCAATTTTTGGCATTTCATGAAACATATTAATTATTAGTAAAACGCGATATGATTTATGTGTACAACGGATGCTGTATAAAATAGAATTAAGGACCGAAGGCTAAAGCATTGTATTGCTACATCATAATTATTGATGACGCACGATGGGAATGTGTAAAAATGCTCTATTATACTGCTGATACCAAAAGTCCAGATCATCCCCCTTTTGAGTTTACTGACGGTGTTCTAAAACCAAAGAGATCATGGGAAGAGAAGATCAAAGAGCGGAAGTCAGTTAGTCCAAAAATAAATTCCAATATCTCATCTATTAACAACTACACATGCTCCGTTAAAAATGTAATTCATTTCTAGAAAAGACAATAAGGTTTGGAACTCCAGTCGGAAAATAATCTAGTAGAAAGTTGAGAAGGCGATTCTTTGTTTACTACATAAACATGTGCCTCTCCATATGAGGCCTTTGCACCGTTAGCTCACCATAAAGAATAGGCTAAAACTGCAAGCTCGCCGTAACCCATAAAAACTGATATATATACAGTTTTCTATAGGTATATTTATCCTGTGAGTTAAATAATAACGTTTTAAATGAACGTAATAGGCCGTTCAATATATAATGCGACAAGCACAATCCAAAAGTATACATTGTGTCCATAACGTAAATGAAGATCGGCGCCTGAAGCTGAACGCCGATTTAAAAGTCATGTTTGGTACAGCTGTAATAGTTTGACACGGAGATATAATATACAGTATACTTACATATCAACTTCCATGTCAGAAACAAAGCATTATACCATTAGTACACAAACAATTAAGGACTTCATTAGTCACCCAGTCTTGTTTCGATTCTAATGGCGTAAAATGTCTACTGTTTTGCCTTCTGGGTGATTGTAGGTGAAAAAAGTGGGTCTGGTATAACAACCTGTGGACGGTCGTGCACGGTTTCCTCTCACCATAATGCTGGCCACCGTCGTACAAGTGAAATAACTGCCTATACAGCGTAAAACACCAAATACATAAATAAATGAAAAAACTTTGCCTCTAGCATAATGCTCAGTTATTTTCGATTTTACATATGTATAGCTGTATGAAAATGTAATATTTCACCCCATAATGTGGGACTCTGAGTGAGAAAGCTGCGCCTCTGACCTATGCAGGTTACATGGTGTCGCAAACAAGCTTGATGTCAATGAATATATTGTTTGCTCGCTGGGGTGAGTTGTTTAAGAGGCTTGGTGTAATAACTATAACGCACATCGTGAGTATGTGAGGGACTCTGCTCAAATAAGTTTTAGTCATATCAGTGTAACAATTGCTTAGTGTTATTCTTAACGACTGCACCTAGAACGTGCGGTCACGATGTCCGACGGTCGAGTAAGGGTCGTTTTAAAGGCCTTCCTCATTTGTCTGGTTTTGTGACCGACATATAAGAGGGAACGCTGTTAACGGTCGTCCTTGTGCAACATTCGGGGGAATGTGAGCGGTGGCCATGTACTACATGTATAGACTGTAAACAGGGGAGGTCGTGGGAATGACGAAATGCCACCACTGACTTTTCTATATGGAAATGAACTACCAGTACCAGACTAAAAGAAACATGGAAAGATATTTCATTGATGCCCTAATTCCAAAAATGTACTCTTTCGAAGGGCACAAATATTGGGATTGATTTCAGTATAGCTGTTAAACCTATCTGATCGGCGCAAAAGTGTATAAGCATGCCCACTTCCACTTAATGTACAGGGCTCAAATCGGAATTTGGGAGTCATCCACTATATAATGTCATGGTAAATATATGCCTATTTACGCCTTCGTTGTCTTGTTAACTCAAAACTAACTCAGGCAGTTACATCATCGACTTAGGTCTACATGTTCTTAACAACGTAATGACTCATAAACACACCAGTGGTCAGCTGTTTATTGCAAGGAAAAAATCTTGTGAGTGTACAGACACAATAACACATTGCACAAGAGAAAACTTGTATTGTTATAATGATCTGTAAATATATATAGCACAACTTGTCCAAGAATGTCACTTGATGCATGGTAGTTTTCATGCTGACAAAGGTCAGAAAGAAGCAAAAAATGCAGGGAGCCGTGAACGAAAATGTGTTCTTCATATAAGCATTCTCCATGGGATGGAATTGTTGTACGCGCTGTGCAGACGTATACCAGGCGTAATAATCACGATAAATGTACTATTAGGTTTACAAGAGTTTCAAATCCCAACGTATTGGAATGGCCGATCAAAATATAAAGGGAGTGTATGCCCCATATAAGTCACTATCATTTATGATGTCGGAAAATAACTTGTTAAAGGCATAGCATATGTCTATGTTATTTACGACCTAGAAAATCTCTTACAGTTTCTCCTTACCTTATCATGAAACCCAAACACGGTTTAAATCTAGTATTCGCTCATTCCCATGTCATAAGTCTGTGAAAGTTCTATGTCTATAACGACAGTATACTGTCAATTTATCCATCATCCAGCCATCACAAAAGTCAGCAGCATAATATCAGTATATTCCAGTCAGTTTGCCCAGTTCCGGTGTGGGATGAACTGAAACAGGAACTAGTTCCCCAAGTCATATGACCAGGGCAGGACGATAAAGTATAGCAGACCAGCATAAGAGGGAGTATTTACACGAAAAGGCAATGGGAGAAATTAACTCGTCTAAGTATTTGTGCCGGCGGCGAAGTGTTACAAATACATGCCGGGGATTTCTGATCACAATCCAAAACTTTTCCCCCTCCCCATAAACACCCACACAACCTGGGCCAGTGCATGGCCGGTTAGCGCCAAAAGATTAACCAAACAACTTAAATAATCTACACATGTATATATGTAGCTTATATATCTGACGAGAAACCAAGTAAATAATCTACACTAAAAACTTCGCATCACAAGAATAACACATGCCCGGTAATTTTTATCATCAGTAGAAATAGACGTATGAAAACCTTAGATAGACAACCATGAAACCCAAGCGAAATGAGGAAGGTGTAATCTCAACATATACGCAGTAGGTATATTTCTAATTTGCAATGTTAAAATTTCTTGATAATGTTGCCAAATACATGTCATTAGCAAATAAAATTTTGCACACCAGTTAATGTTCCGCCTGCTTGCTATTCTGGATGTATACCGAGGTCAGCTATATGTGTACAGTGGCTTAGGCGTAAATTAAAAATAGGCCTATCGTTACTTACCATCCACAACAGACAACTCTCAGCTGCATGAAATCCTTTACGACTCCCCCACAGACTATTATACAAAATCTTACAGTATGGAGTATGAGAAAAAACAGCAGTCCACAAAGTACAAACTTTTAGAGCAGCCATGTGAGCCGTTTATGTCTAACATAAAATTAGGTCGAAAACTAAAGAGGTGTCCTATATATACCCTAAATATACGTGAAAACACCCTCACAAATGCTAAAGTGGATTTGCGAAACACGACAAGCGCATTGCGGAAAATTAATATCCACATTTAGGAACATAAAATGCAAGTGCCTCAAAAGTACGGAAACCAGTGATGCATGCTCGAGAACATAGAGGCACGGGCTCTGTATTCGTGCGTAATTATTTTATTCGTGACAAACACAATGCTTCCACGAAAATTTCGGACCTTGAGTTTGGAAAGCCTTGATTCTGCTGTATTTATAGAGCTTACAAATATCTATTTACTCCCAGAGCAGTTAATCTACATAGCTATAATTCTGTAAGCGGAAATTCTCTCGATCAGATATTTGTCTCTACATCCCCCAAACAGCTGGTGTATATTTTGGACGTTGTATTTAGACATATCTTCAGCATGGAAAACGCCTGGTGAGGCATTGAGTGCTATTCTCGAGCTATTCTTGCCCATGAGACGATGTCGAGGCCCAATGAGTCTCTAAGTTGTCTTGCCTTAAATCTTTTTTATCAAAGCAGCTGAATAGAGTCAGAAACACTGACTGACACAAAGCTTCCATGTGCAGATGACCATAGAGAAGATGCTGAATGTAAGAATGTTTCAATGCAATTTTCAATGCAAGCATGACCAAAGACCAAATGCTGAAATGTAAGATTGGTCCAGTGCAAAAAACAATTATCAGCATGTAAAGTACACACAAATCTTCCATGGACACTAGATCAAACGACTAATGCTGAAATGTAAGAAAAATAATCATTGACACGTAAAAGTACACACAAAGCTTCCATGATCACACGAGGTCAGGTCTAGAAATGTAAGACTGCCCCACTGCTAAAAAACAATTACTGACACCACCATACACACACCGTAATCGTCCATGAGCACATGGTCAAGGGACAGACAAGAATGTAAGATTGTTTAAGTGCAAAAATAACTTATGACATGTATAGATCGCAGACGAGGCATTTGTGAGCTCATTAACAAAATGAATGTAGAATTGGAGGATTTTTCGGCGAAAGAACAATTATTGACGTAAGTCACACGTAAGCAAAGTTTCCATGAGCACATAGGCACATAACGACAGGTGTTGACTTTCCAGTCACTGATTGATCATATACTACATATGTGACTCACCTGAAAAGAGATCTGAGTCATGAACACTTCGCTGTTTATAACAGGCCTACAATATACAGGGTATAAACCACAATTTTTGGTTGCTCGATAGTTTATACACAGAAGTGCACGAGGACTCCTTGTCAGATACGATGAATGAGACTGTTTACTACATGACATCCAAATCGCATGTCTTTAATTTAAGTCTTTTTCTTTTCTTTTCATTTGATTTTGTTTTGTTTTGCTTTTTTCTTAGGTTTGCATGCATGGGCCACAGAAAATCTGTATTTGCAGCTGAGTGTTTGTTATATTTATACTGATCCATGAATGTAGCGTGTCTATAAATGTAATTCAAATACAAATCAGTTAAAGCTAAATGTAAATAGCGGAAATATTCGACTATCTGCCAAAATATTTCCATGTTTGAAACTTTTCTTTCACTTCTAAATTACACCTTCCTACATAAGGGTTTTCGTCTGGTAAACTTTGCGGAATCGATTATATGTAAGCGCACTATACATACAGTTATAGGGCTAATAATAGATTAAATAGACGACAGAATCTGTGTTACAGAGTTAACTGATCAGCGTCGTTATATATGATAACCAAACTGACTCGAGAACATAAGTTGAGAAAGGTTACAAATAGAGTTTAGAGATAAATATCATCGTGATCTGTGATCGCACAAAGCTCATAACCATTTCATTATCGACACAACCACGTATCCATGTATGGTTTTCTACTTCGTATACAGCCAAACTTATCGATTGCAGAAGTCATATGTATATATTTAGACTACCAGTATATACCAGTTTTCCACAGACAACAAAAACTGAGTGCAAGTTTCGTCCAGAAGGCAAGTCTCAACATTACTGGCTATACTGAGCATAATATATTACATGCATACGTAGATGCAATGAATTAAGGGCAGTATGTACTTTGGGGCCATTGCGATGATGTACACTGTCAGTGAGCACTCTTCGAATTTCCATAGGAAAATTTTTAATTTGAATTTTATATAGAGGAGTATTTAGGAAGCGACACTTTTTATACCACCTTTACATAGCAAGAAATTTCACAAAATATTTTTTATGGTGGGACTATATTTTCTAAACACTTTTTACATTGTTTTGAGCGCCTAGAAATCCATCCTGTTTTCATTATATTCCGTATAGACAGATAGAGGAAATTGTTATAGGATGACAGTGATGTGACATCACATCACTCAGCTCTGGTCCAAATTTGCAACCGTACTTTATCCCATTTTAAATGTATTTTCATGACGCAGCAAAAAGTCTAAAAAGAAAATATAAATGATCTTTGCTCGGTGCTCGGAATAGCACTGACTTCGTCACATCGTTTATATTTACGTCCATGGGCTAAATCAGATGCACAACATACTCGAGTATAAGTTGCGCAGAAATGAGTCTTTGATCATCCACACACAATTTTATATCTATAACTGCTCTCCCTAAACATAAGGTGGACTTTTATACTGCCGTGACAGATGTGAAATATGAAGGTAAACAGTTTGTCAAAATGTCAATTTGTACGATGATATATGCCATACATGATTGAAAGTATAAAGAAAGATTCGCATGTGTGGTGTGGATACGTAACGTTATACCACAGGCTTTGTTTGTGGCTACAGAGGACTAGGACGTTACACAGGCTTACCAGCTGCATGTCACGAGCATGCCACAGAAACGAACTGAAACGGAGACGATCTTGTTCTGGGAGTACATGTATATAAGCAGTGCTTCAGGATGGCTCGGAAATCAGATGAACACATGTCCGTTCAACAACCTTCCTCAAGCAGCCATTAAACGATCACAAATAAATTGCGCTGTATTTATAGTGATTATATTACGGCTGGTAGTCTATAGGTCTATACGTAAAAAAGAAAATGAAGTTTATACCCACATGTACACAAATAAAACAAATATACCGTATTAATTTCTCGTCCAAAGGAAGCTATTAATATCTTATATGGCATGTGATCCGCTTATATAGAACGTCATTATTTAAGTCGCACGATTTCCTTGCATAAGCCTTCCTATCATCTATAGCTGTTAAGTAAAAATATCCAGTCGATATTCGAAAGGATCAAAATATTTACTGTTGCATGTTTTGGCCCTTTCCTACAGAAACGGTGAGTCTTTCTTTTTCCCTTTAACACCTATATACGCCAAAGGTCCCCGACAATCCAGTAAATTGTCTCGTAATAGTAAAGAATGCCCTTCGATAGCAGATATATGTATAAAATTAACCTCAAATTAATCTCGTTGCCAATATATAGTCCATAAATATTACTCTTCTTACATTCTATGCACACAATTTAAATGCAATTATATTATATTTCATAAGCGAGTTCCATCTCCGCAGTCCGATTTCCCACAAATATTATGAGAATTTAAGCAGTGATATGGAGCCAGTCCCGGCAGGGGGAGGGGGGGGTCGCCCACGGCAATAAAAATCTGTATGCATGGTTGTTAAGGCTATCGCTTTTGTTACCACGGCTAGTTGTTGGGTCCTTAAAACGTCAATATCTTGTAAAGATTTAGTAAAGGCTCGATGAAATATATCAAATCAAATTTAATTTGTTGGTTGGATCTGCCAATCTTTTGGTGAAGTATAACATATCAGGCAGTTTGATACCGGAATTCTGTTTGTGTGAATAGTGGGCACCGTATACTGTTTGTGCAGTCTTCTCGAGGTCGTTTGAACAACATATTCTCTTTTCGTCTGCACAAGATTTCTTTTTGCCAAAAGCAAAAATATTACCTTATTGAAAAAAAATCAGACGGTGGTAAATGATGTGATACAATACACTAAGAGTGTTTATTACTTCATGTACATGCATGTGTGCTATGCTCGAACCGCATGACAGGGTCAGCAGGTCCTTCGTTGTTGCAACCTTTCTGCACTGAATTTGCGTGTCTCTGGCGGCTTTATTCACTTGCGCAATACATGGACAACATTTTATTTGTTGACCTAATCTGTTTGCTTTCTGACAAGCTTTCCCTTAAGGACAAATATTTGCCCATAGTTCTTGTTTGTTAGCCTTGTTTATTTTTCTCCCCTTAACAGCTGTGTGGAAATTTTTGCTCTTATATCAAAATGCTTTCTCAAAATATCAAGATGGTTTAATCAGTGTACAGGACTCTATACACGGTGCACAAGTTAGAAACTGATAATAAATAGAAGAGACTGGGTTATAAAACTCAATTAACAAGGCCCTCATCAATACCCTAACACAACTGCACATTAGTATGGACATAAAAGTGCTAATTTCCTGAGCAGTCACTTACCTTTGTAACACCCGGCACAGTGAAGCAGACACCTGCACAAAATAATTTCCACCTGTCGAATATTTGATGACTCCGTTCGTCTGTCCCTCAAAGCTGTCTGTAGTTTGCTCCAGATACCAACTTCCAGCTTCAGAACTTCGCACACTCAGTACTTATAAAGACAGTAACAGAAGTGAATCTATCACTGGTAACTCACGGTGTATATCCCCTTTGATATTTGCTAACAAGTTACAGGTGATGAGATACCCCGCACTCAGGTATAACACACCACATCCAGGCCTGAGTCGACTTAGTTAACCTGAACGTTATCCAGTGCAGTGTGTACGCGGGTTAGGCAACGTCTGATACGGTAGGGAGCATCTAGACAGCTTTATATCCGCCCTTAGCTGAGGACAGGCCAACGTCACTCCGGGGGGTCCCTCTCAATCAATACCAACCCTACAAACTCTATTTTCTCTCTACAGCAGCTATATATAGCATCAAGGCCTCGGTGTAATGCGTGTGCAAAGGCTGTATTTACACGATTGGTCTATTTTGCGAAGATGGCTGCCAAAAAAAGGGAGAAACGATAACATAACGAGCTGTAAGAGAGTAAATATAACAGAGAGAGTATATTAGGGCCAACTATTTGACAGCATCTTATCAAGCTAAAACATGGGTGTGACAGAAGTGAGCAGGAGCACCTGTATTTAAGCAAACTTCGGCGCACCTTAAGTCAAGATCACACTTGCTTGATGACGTATTAGCCAAAATACACAACACTTTTAAATATTAATTTGGCTTCATTTCCTACTATTAAAAATCACAGATTCAGAAGAAGTGTTTTATAAAAAAAATTAACTCTCGGTTTCCTGTAACAAATAATAATAACCAATCATATAAAAAAATAAATAAATAATAAATCTACTTAAGTAGGGTTCAATAATGTTTCCCAGGTATCATATAATCGGCTAACAAAGATCAATGTGACTATTTTATTCTAATCATCTATGTTATGCTAGCGGTAAACGAGTTCAAGGACAGTGATTATGTACTTTGATATAATTGATACGTACTGTGCAATGTGTGTTCCTGAAAATTTTAGGCTAGTGAGACAATTTGTACGCTTCACTTTAATTCATATTCGAAAATATTATGTTACAATATCATCGTCTTTACACAATTCTTTGGCCTATATAAGATGAAAACTGTGCCACAATTTAAGCCAAAACTATTCTCTACGAACAAATAAGTGCTGGGTACATAGTACACACTGCTGTAACGTTCATGAAACCTTTACTTAAACTTAAAAATGAAAGCTTATAGCAATTTTCTAACACATATAAATGAATTGCATTCATTTAATTAGAAAAGAAAAAAACCAAGCTACTCATAACAACTGACGTTTCTCCACAGTTAATTAAGCTATTGCTTCAAAAAGTGCACAATATGTACATGAAAAAAAAAATAATGAAAATTGTTTATGTGAATATTGTAATAAGGGTCGCTAAGCTTAACTTACGACTTGACAAAACGATGAAAAAAGGTCCTGTGCCACTTACGTGTTGTGCCTGCTGAAGCCTAAGAAGTGTACTCGCTGTGTAAAAGCTGCAGTCGGAGTAGTCGTCTTCCGCTGGAAGGCGGCTGCTATGTGGCCTTCCCCTGGCCGTCGATGGTATTTTTTCTGGGAATTCGCGACGACCATTGCAAGCAACCACCACATGTACTTTGTTGTAAACAGCCGTCTAACATCCCAGTGTTTAGGAGGAATGCATATCAGACAAGATCAACACAGATGTCCACCATCTGTTAGATTCTGTAAACCGTGCAAAACTATGAAGACAAGCATTGTTCTGAATAAGACTGCTTTGTGGTTATAGACGTGTTATGTTATCAGCTGTATTTGCAAGAATAACCTAGCTGTTATTCATTTCTTGTGGTAAATATATTGTCATTTCCCGTTTTCTAAAAATTCGACTCAAATACAGGGCATCAGGTCTGTCAAAAGGCCATCGGAATGCGATGACTGTATATATCAGTATGTTAGACTCTCGAGGATACAAACCAAAACTTCCTGCTCGGATTTGCCGATCCTCAGTTGTGGCACATCTAACCTACTTATAACTTCTGAGCATTTTATTGGCGGACAAATGCGTCGCTAAGTTTCCCGAGATCATATTGCGAAAACAATCTCTGCTTTAAATAGGCGCGGCCATTTCGGCGTACATGGTATAACATGGCCACCGTCCGATATTAGCGTTGTTTTGGCTGTTACAAGCGCAGATCAGCTGATTAGCAAATTAGCTAATCCAGTTCACTTGCAGCCCATTCGTTCATTTATTTACATGCCATAGTTACACACTGTTACCATACATTACCTTCACCACAGTGATCAAAATGAATTAAATGTCCTAACAGAAAATAGATCAATATAAGTGTCGCCGCAAAAAACGGTGCTATGCAGAATGTTAATTGAGCTAATGAATTCTGATATTGTTATTACCACATTCATTATTACACTCCATAAGTGAACTTATGTTGTATATACTGTTGTTTTTCTTTTAAGATGATGTAAGACACGCGCGAACGTGACATAGTACACGTATAGCCTCTCCGTCGACGATGATCAGTGCTTGTGTGGCTGTCTCTGTGCCGGATTGTCGCATTATATACACGTGTGTGTCACGCAGGTGGGATCGAGGGCTGGCTGTTTCATTCATGACAATAAAAGTCCAAAGATAATATCTACCTAAAATCTTAATACGTTTGCCCTTAAATCTTCATACATTTAAGAGCACACAGTTACAGAGTAATCTCCAAATTATTCCGTGAATTATTCCGGGAAATAGTTCCTCGTGCCGACCAGACGTCATAAAATTAGGGGATAGAATCAAGACATCTTGATCACCATATTATACACGACGTTTCAAGCTTTACATACATGACATCCGATCTGACAACCTAGTAGGCTCAATATGACGTATATATATATATTACGTGCTCCTCCCAGATGTATGTGTGTATGTATGTATGCTTGGGTTTTTGCATCGTACTAAGCAATTTTTCAGTCAAATTACGATGAGCAGTCCCGAGAATGTAGATAATTATGCTGTGCCTCCTTGTGGCAGGTGGGCAGTTCATGCTGCCAAAGCGCTGTATGCCGTCACTGGAGCATAATGTCGAAGACACCAGACATAACACCTCACATTTTGCTGACACTGGGCCGACCAGTCCTATTTACATGCTCTATAAACTTTTCAGTGGCGAGTCCCAAGCGAGGTCAGAAAAGAATACATTTTGAAAGTCTTTGGTATGACACGACCAGGGATTGATACCGGATCTCCCGAACCCCAGGCAGACATTCTAACCACCAGGCCACCGGGGCTGTGCAGCTTCCAGATGGATGATACCTTCATCGGGAGGAGTGGAGATATAGAAGAACATGACGTTTTATCGGCTTATACGTCAGGTTTCGCTAAACGACGTTAGTAAGGCCCACGACTACACACGCCACGCGGATATAGCTGTTTAGTTTTCAAACCTGGGTTGAAGGTCAGGGAATTTTAGATTGTCCGGCTCTTCCGTTCGCTGAAGACCACATCCACCCTGCGAGTTTGCAGGGTAGTTCGTCATTAACCTCACCCATAAACATGACAAATATCGTTTTTCTGAAAAATTATTGAATCTGGCCTTTAACAACAGTCTGTGCTATTTCCAACGTCTTGTCGGCATTGTTTTTCATCCGCATGTTTTTTTTTTTCTTTATTCTCTTTTATGCTTAATGGTCCTGCACGTCTGTCTGCCTCTATTGCTTGATATCAAGAATGTAATCCTTAATGCAGAGTAAACGCAGTGGACACTTGATGCTAATCGGATGCAAGACGTCTTGCACGACACTTGTTTCGAAGAATTGCAGCTTTCTCTAGTGTTTTCTCAGAACAGTTCAAACAATGCTGAATTGTGTAAACACGGTATAGAAAGACGCATTTTTGTATGCAGCTGCATGTGCGAAGGGGGTTTGTATGTTAATGGGACTTGTATACTTACTCACTAAATAACAACGTATTTCTGCACATAGTGCTTTGTGTATCGCATCATTCATTCTTTGTTTAAAACCTGCTGACAGCCTACCAGGAACATCTGCTTAATGGGCCAAATCTCATTGTGGCAAACGTTTACATACGGACACCATTGGTGGCATATAGTACTTGGAGATGAAAGCCTGGCTGAATTGGTTTGGCAATATGTTCGCTTGTCAGGTAAACTCGGAAACTGGGTTGATGTACATATATGTATATGATCCATGCACGTAGTCTGAAGTAAGAAGGGCACGTCGGGACCCTTTACTTTATAGGTCATCTCCATGGTAAAATTTTTGCAGCAGAAAATAACTGCAGTTTTACAGACGTGTAATTGGTTTTCCCACAAGACAATCACTCCCTGTGTGATATATCCAGTCAGCGGATAACTCTGGCTGGTTTGACTTACGTCAGGTGTCGAATGCTTCCTGATTTAGGTCCACATTTTTGACAGCTTTACATGTCAAGCGCCTGCCGAGATGCTGTCGTTTCTTTACATGGTCTGCTTATTACACCAAGGCGCTTCAATGCTGAGCTAATCAAACCAATTAAATCGCACAGCTATGGGATACTTTCTGGGTATAATTTCATGGAATGTTTTGACCAACTAAGTTGGTTAAAAGTGACGTGAATTAATATATGATTTACGTTAGGTAATTTATAACTTCATATGAATGCTTTCTATAATTCTTGAGGAGCTTTTAAAGTGGCTTGTCTTGAACGCTGCTTCTTTGAATTGGCTTCGCGGTTGCTGACCTGGAAGGCCTATCCTATATCGTTGACGGCTGGTATACGAATGTCTCTTTCATCAACTAGGCTCTCCTGGTTTTACAGGAACTAATGACCATTGTGTCCAACTGATAGGACAACAGGGCGATGTTTGCGCTGATGAACTGGACGTTGCCAGCAAAACTATTTTGCTATTCTAAGGACTGCGGGAAAACGATCGAACGAGGAAACGAGCACCAACAATTAAAATCTTTTGCAAAGGCTACAGACACAATGTTTAGATCGTCTTACACGTTTATACATACATATGTAGTCGCTATATGGAGAGCGGATCGTTACCGCGTAGCTAAGGGCTTCCATTTCCATTAATCCTGTTCGTGGACTGAGAATTTCCAACACATTTCTGTTTCGGCTCTTCTTAAAACCCTCGTGACAAGGATCAGTCCACGGCGTCCAACGCGTGTTGTTCCACAACGAAAGCCAGTTATAATCCACAAATATTCGGACCAAGGCCGGACTTGAACCGGCACCTACATGTAGTGTGCCTATATATCCATTGGATCAATTCATTGATGCTTACCGACATACTCAGAAAGTTTTTACATAATATATTAAGGCAGTCAGATTTTCTTGGTGATCCCGGGATGCGGTCTGAGACAAACCACAGAGATGGCAAATTTTCCACGTCCGACTTAATTATAGGACATATTGATTGAGGACAAGTGGTATCCAGTGTACGGACGCCTGCGAAAACGGTCCTACGATTGCTGTGGATTACTTGTTGTCACCAAGACCATGTGAGCAATGAGAGCGAGGGAATCCTACAAATGTCCTGCCTAAGCACGGAACTGAACATTGTAGACTCGAATCGCGAGCCAAATACCTCTCCATGCATATGCTTAGGTAAACAACACTGTGTATCAAGTGTCCTTATGGCAGTGGTAAGTCTGATGTGGATTTCACTTCAAACGAGTCAACGCTAAAATGTTCACCGTGGCTACTGGGTTTTCACTACGGGAAAACTCTAGCGCCCCGTGGGACAGATTACGTGTAACAGTTTTGTCATCATAAAACCATCCATGTGCAAATCTACCACTCGCTGTCCTTACTTGTATCTGCACTTCAATTCTGGTGATGGGTTTATTTAAGTATATCGCATTAGTTTGTCAAACATTGATTCAGAGAAATTGTGGATGTTACTATAGAGTTTAATTTATGGTCCTAAAAAAAATCATGAACGAGAGAGACATTGTGCAAACTGTTGTGACGCAAATTTCGCACTTAGGCGGAATGAACGTCCCCTGCCACAAGAAGATACAACATATGTACATTCTTAAGACTCCTCGTCGTCATAGGACTAAAATTTTTATCCAAAATTATTAAGCACAACGTAGAAACTAAGCATACGCAATGTTGATATTTTCTGGTTGCCGTCCAGATGCGTTCCTGAGGTGCGTGACGTAACATATCCCATGTCTTGTAGTACATGTATATACATTTGGATTTATGATAATGTTACATTGATAATACGTATATTGCATCAAGCTTAAGTATTTATATCTCTGTTTCCATATTATCCAATAATACCAGCTTATGTGTTTTCATGTGTCAGCAAAATGGGTTTTGGGTAAAAGGTCTCAAATAGTATCGATGTCCTCTGGAATGACGGTGTTCCATGTGGCGCTGCACGTTTACTGAAAAAAAAAACACCATTACAGTAAAAAAAAAACCTTCCAGAGCCAACTGTTGTAAAAGGCAAGCTGCGCGGGACGATATGAAATATGTAATGTATAATGCGCAAATCAAAAATATGTAGCAGTTAATACGTACACTGGACCAACATTCTGTCGTAAACGAAATTCTGTCATGAACGAAATTCTGTCATGGTGTGATGTCCGTGCCCTCGTTACCATATATAGACATTTGTGCCTAATATAGCAACACATCACAGAGAGTTTACCGGGTGGAATTTTCCAGGATACTATATAAGTGGGCAGGTAGTTTTAGATTCCGGTCAGGTGAGATTCGTCAGAGACCCTGTGTGTACATTGTAGTAGAAGTAGCCCCAACAATGGCGACTTTCATTCATTATTTTACCTGTTATTCCAGATGTGAACAGGTGTTAATTCCACAATACAGCTCTCAAGACCCCCGTATCTTAACGGGACAATAACACAACGTCATACTACGCTGCAGTGACGGCACAAGAAGCTGAATCAGCCAAAATGTCTCGACAAAGCCTTTGTTATTGTGTGTTCAACTCTGCACTCCACAACACAGAGACAAAAATAGCATTATTTATCATTTAACTCCACCGATCAAGGCAAATAAATATACATTACTTCTGTTTTTGTCTGATTTGCCGTACAGGTGCTGACCACGAAGACGATGTGAAAACTGTGGAGAAACTAAAATAGGAGGCAGTTGAGAATTAACATTTGAAACATTCTATTAAGTTCGAATTGTTGTGGGTTTGTAAAATTTACCTGGTGATTTTTGCACCCGTCACATTATACTTCTCCATAACTGAACTTTTTAAATCAAAGTTTACGGATCAGACTGGGATCTAATCAAGTGTGGCTTTTCCCGAAACAATTACGCATACACATTTGCTCTTACTTAACATATGGAACCCACCGGTTCCTCACAAACATTTCTGATACTGTATTTGCAATTCTTTGTTTTGAAATATGTACTAGTAGTGTAATCAGCCAACAGGCCAGTCATTCCGACAACCCTGTCTTATCATGTGTACAACTACATCGGATCTCAGCTGTAGGGCAATGCTGCTCTTTCTCAATTGTTTGTGTCTGCACACAACAGCATTCCTTCCATTTCTCGTGCCTTCGCACAAAGTATATTCCCTCTAGAGTTAAAGCCTTCATGTAAAATCATTCTTGCCATATTGTTCGCGCTTCTAAAGAACAGCATTCTCTCTGTGTATACTGTTATGTGATTGCTCGGGATTGCATGCAACATCACAGCCTCTATGATTTGTGCCTGTATGCAGCCTTGCTCCCTGTATCTATGTCGGAATTATGGCGTCTAACAGTCAGGTTTGCATATATTACGTCATTCTCACCAATGCTCGCCTTTGCATACGACATCATTACCACCACTGTTCGTGTGTGCATACACCATCATTCCCACCATTGTTCGTGTCTGTATATAACATCATTCCCACTACTGTTCGTGTCTGCATACAGCATCATTCCCACCACTGTTCGCGTCTGCATACAACATCATCCCCAGCACTGTCCGTGTGTGCATACGGCATCATTCCCACCACTGTTCGCGTCTGCATACAACATCATCCCCAGCACTGTCCGTGTGTGCATACGGCATCATTCCCACCACTGTTCGTGTCTGCATACAACATCATCCCCAGCACTGTCCGTGTCTGCATACAACATCATTCACACCATTGTTTGTGTCTATATACAGAATCATTCCCACCACTGTTTGTGTCTGCATACAATATGATCCTCACCACTGTCTTCATACAACGTCATTCACACCATCGTTCGTGTCGGCATACATCATCACTCCTACCTTCCTTCGTGTCTGCATACAGCACCATTCCCACCATAGCTCATGTCAGCAAACAGGATACAGCATTCTCATCCAAATTACACTAAAAAATAAACCTGTAGTGGCCTGATAATCATGAAACAGTTGCGAGTATAAGCCAAGCTTCACATTCCAAACATACATCAAAGACCAAATCCCCTTTTTGCCTTCAGGACAGAGGCAAAAGAATGACAAAAAAGTCGCCCAGTAAATATAAAACCCATGTCAATGTTTACTCATGACAGGCAAAACAAAAAGCGATAGGTTCTGCACCACTTTAAACAAGAGCCCACTTCTGATTCAAAGCAATGTTGTAAGGAGACATAAAGGCCTTCACAATATGATAAGCAATAAATTGGATCGACATATAAGGGTTTCATTCATCGGAATATCATTGGTGCTCTTATGACCTATACCGTCGCTCGTTGTTATCTGTCACTGGCTACTAGAACGAGCTCTGACTAATTCTTTGCCTGCTGTAATAGATATTGACTAGGCCTATATTCTTATCGAAGTGAGAATATAACTGTGCCAATTAATCATGAACAAATCACCCCACAAAAACGTGTACACACATACAATTAACACTGACTGGCCAATCAGCAGATGACAAACCTAGACTATGTGGGATCAGCAAGGATCGCTTTCCTGCCCTTCCCCTTCTGCAACAGTTGTTGAGAGTTATGGTGTGAGAACTTTTTAGTGCAGTGAGACACAAATGGAACTAAAACGACAACCTTCACAGAACCATTTCCATTCAGAGAAATCAATTATTGTCCAGAAATTAACGAGTACAGTCATGCTTTCAAATCTGTGTATACATATACAAACTTTATACAAATACAAAGGCCTAAAATAAGCCAAGACAGCATGACAATATGAATTGATGTATACTTTTTCTGATGTCAAATCAATTGCCATACATCTCCTTCTGACAAAGTAGAATATAGGAAATACCTTATTTACTAACAAATTCTGTGCAAATATGCAACCGCATGCAGATAATTAGATAACCCGGAAATCTCCTGCGCATGTGCAAACAAAAACAAATCGGCATTATAACATCTGTCCACGCCATGGGATTGTTTCTGTCCTGGTTACCACAGTAACTACACGTCGTGCCTTCTAGAATGTTAACTAATGCTACGTCATGGAGCTATTTCTGGCATTTCATCGTGCTAAAAATATATGTTTCTTGTTGAGCTTTGAAAGGCCAAGGCTGCATTTCTCGTTTAACTTACCTGTAAATGGCGTAAAGTAAACAGTTCTGGCCAGAGAGAACATCGCCCAGCTTACTGCTAACCGGTTAAATTCCCAGTTTGTATTCTCTGGTCGCCTTCACCTCTGTATAAATATCTATTACCCTGTTCGCAGTGCTCAAAGAGAAAGGTTATAACACGAGCAACGCCTTGTCCACTAAATAGGGAGAAATATACAACGTATTAACTCGAGACGACTGAACACAGTAAGAACTATACATTTGTGTAATATAAGTACTATTATGGATTTCTTTCTCAGAATACTTTTGTTTAAAATATCTTTTGCTTTCCCAAGTCAGTTTGAAAAGAAAAGATTGAAAATGTTTATTAGTATAAAATACATCATAAATACTCGGCCAGTACTGAAAAAAATAAATTATTGTGCGATATTAATTCAATGGAAAACATCTGACCACCATCTGCTCGACATTCTTGTCCTGTGTTGTCTATTATATATAAGTTTTAAATTATACATACCATAAACTTGTTCGGATTACAAATATGGCATATTAAAAGCTATAAATATTACAACAACAATATGTGCATTATGCATATGATGTTCTGTAGTCAATAATATTAAACAATATGTTGATACATGTACACTGCAAAAACAAACGGTGTAGTCTTACAGTAAAAAGTGCTGGTAATTTTGCAACCAGTAATTTTTGTTGTATATTTACACGTTGCTGTAGAGAAAAAGTTCATTCTATATTTACCACATATTCACCTATTTAGTAACACCTCTTAAACGTGAAGAATTACACTGGTTATTGAACTTACAGGCAATGCATTTGTAAATTTACAGGTGCACATTTGCACCATATATTACAATTCTACGGGAAAAGAGTAGAAACTATAACGCCAAAATTGCAGCATTATTTTTACATTTGAATTCACTGTTACAGTTTATACCACTTTGCTACGGAGCCGTAAAAGTGACATGATACAGAAGAAAAATATTGGTAATCAAAAAAACAACAAATACAGTATTTAAATTTTAAGGGGTCATAAAATAGACATGATGCCAAAGAAAAATATTGGTATTAAAAAAAAAAACACCGTATTTAAATTTCCCCATGTGTGTGTGTTTTTTTAATAAGTCGTGCGCACATCTTCACTATGTCGTGCTCTCGAGATAACTGACCAAGAGAAACGTACAATTATATCGTGAACACGACTTAGTAAAGATCTGATGTTGAGAGCACGAGATAATAGTTATGTCGTGGAACGACTTTGCAAAGATGTTCCCTCGACATCTATATTACGTCGTGCGCACGACATCTTCACTAACTCGTGCTCACGGGATAATTGTGCGATTTATTTAAAAAATCACACGCACACACAGGGAAATTTAAATACTGTGTTTGTTTTTTTTTTATTACCAATAATAATTTTAAATTTCGCCTCTGTATATGAACGACAAAAAACCCTTAAATGAATTTATATATTCACTGATAAAAAGTATATCAGATGAAACTTTTCCACAACTCCATGCAAAGCTCTTGGTTTTATGGAAACCATCACGTTGTTTTACAAGAAATGGCTGAACCATGATCAACTTGGCTTGACTTGAATAACACTACATACCTGACAGATAGTATTGCTGAATCAACTCAAGAGTTAGCCGATGGAGAGAAAGCCATTTCCCATGTATTTCCCAGGGCACTGCAAACTTTGTTCAAATTACCAAAATTAAGATGTCGCTACAGTCTTGTAATAACGGTCAGCTATTCGGCATATAACCATCGGAAAAGCTCAACATATATCGCGATTTGTTAATTACCGACCTTTATATAGCAAGACACAAACAAACCTTCCCGCGTATGACGTACAGACATGCATAGCATATTAGCGGGAGACAAGTGGTCTTCAACGAACATTAAACTGCAAAACAGGTCATACGAGCCTCACTAATGCTATTTCCCTGCCCAAGGCCGAGGTTGAATCCACACCTCGTTTGTCCTAGTGACTGAAAGTATATTAATCACTGTACTACATGCAGCCAGCTCGGCATTTGTCGTGGCAAGGTATTTCACCATCATAATGTATATGGTTATGATTTCATTTCATTTGATGGTAAATATATTCTCAGGATTTGTTCATTAAAATGACGGCGATCAGGTTTATATTGGTGGAAGAAATCGTAGAGTACCAGGGATAAACCGCTGTCCGTTCGCTATATACGTACAGGGCTACCCGACAAACACCCTGATTGAAAGCCGTTACCCAAGCAGCCAGAGTTGGCTTCAAATAAACTATCGCGGGGATATCAAACAAACAAATACACAACCTATCAGCTGTGCATACATGGTCAGTCCAAAGATCGTGTTTAATTATACGACCAAACATATATTCTACAGTATGCACGTGTATACAAGCTTGAGTCAAAATATACGTATAAAATATAATTTTTTAAACTATGGACAAATGATTGAGGAACTGTGAAATGAGCTTACCCAAATTTAAAAAGGCATATCCTATTTAATCTTTAGAGAGAATATCGCTCATTTTTCAGTTTTTCGCTGTCAAATCGTGATGAGAAAATTATAACAGGGCCGATCCCTCGCCTTGTCCTACAATCAGCATGTAAGCCTATCACATATAAGTCTGATATAAACCATACGCTGACAAATGTCACAGAGTTTTAGGTGTCACAGAATAGGCAAGAAAAAAACGACAATCCACTTAAATAAGCAATTATTAAAAATGTTCTAAAGGCTTAATATTTCACACATCATTTAATAGATACTGGAAACCCATGATTCATGAACATTTCAACGGTGAAAATTGTACGTAAACAGCAACGAAGTTAAAAGTGATTGCCTGCGTGGAATGTTCAATGCCAGACAGCGTGGTAGGCTTCGAACGTGATTGCTATGGCATCCATGTACCAGTTAGCTGTCCTAACATAGCCTAACTCACCTATGACGCTGAAACTGTCATATATGACCTATCCATAACTTTTAAAACATTTTGAATAGCTGCCATTTAAAGAGCTAAGGTTATATCTTTTTGTCTTTCCCATGTAACCAATATAACAGCGGACCAGGGTCGATGCCGATGTGCATGTAGGCCTATTTATGGTGCTGTGCGATCACTGGAGCAAAATCATGCGGGATTTGGGAGAAATCCATTCCGCGATCGGGTTTCCTCGCTGACCTGTGCATGATTTGTGCAACAATGTAACGAAAATATTTTCTGTTTTACTTGTCTTATCTGGATCTTCTGTTCCCCAAAATTAATCACCATCATTGAGTGTATATACGTGAATCTTGCTCTCATTTGCTGAAGTCAGCGTTTGAATTCATAAGAAACATTCCCATGGTTCCCGAGACATTGTAACCTGAATGCTCTTAAAATTTAACTCAAAATGTGTAGGGAAATTAATTTTGGTAACATGCACACGAAATGATGCGAAGCTATGCTGACAAATGTGTGTACACGTTCTAATGCAATCTTTTACATCACATATACAAGACATGCCGTCATATTTTGTATTTGTATTTTTTAATTCACCATAGGTATAATTAGAAAACATGTTTACATAAAATAAAGTATGGCAGGAATAAAGTCACAAAGCGCTTGATCTATCCCGGGGGAGTACAAGTATATAAAATGGCGCTGGTGATAGGTGAATTACGAGTAAATAATAACAGAGTAAACGTTTTACATATATAAGAAAAACACAAAGCAGTGTCACGTGCCAAAACAAATGTTGTTGTGCATGGCTATGAGACATTATGTGTTTGAAAAGAAGTGAGAATGGTTTCATCAAGTGATCTTTCATTTTGGAGAAAGTGAGTCAATAGATCTGAGAGAAATCGGTAGCCTGTTGCAGAGACAGGTTGGAAGACGGGACGGGTCTAGATAGGTTAAGACATTGTGTTCTGGTTGGATAACTGTGTGTATCTGATGGTTTTCGAAACATGTTTGGGCAGTTCAGGGGTATTTTATAGGGGTGATATATATATTTATGAGCGATTAATAAAGATCTGAAGAACAGAATAAAATATTCAGGGATCTGAAGAAAGTCTGTATGCTCGAGTCGTTCAGATAGGGTTATTGAATGCACTGCGCGTTTTTGTTACAGATTTAAGGATCTGAGATGAGAGGGATAAGTGTTTAATCATAAAACACAAGCATAGTTCAGAAAAGGGGAAATTAAGGAGTTGTAAAATATTAATAGATTTGGTTTATTTATGAAGTGTTTAATATAGTCAGTTATGCCAGTGTTGCGAGATACTTTTTTGTATATGTAACTGATATGGGATATCCAGGGTAGTTTGCCGTTAAACATTATACTCAAAAATTTAAATTCGGAAACGTAATCTATAACTGACCCTTGCAGGGAAAGCCGAGGAATGTCCTTAGCGGAGAGAGGATACTGGTCCGATGACCATACATTTGGTTTTATTAACGTTTAACGGTAGCATGTTTGGAATCATCCAGTCTCGAATCTTCTCGAGTTCAGCTGACATGGTAGTGACTGCTTCGTTTATATTTCTGGATGAGAAACACACACTTGTGTCGTCGGTGAATAATACATATCTCAGTACGGTAGAGGCATTAGTTATGTCGTTGATATAGCAAAGAAATAAGATGGGTCCTAATATGGATCCCTGTGGGACTCCACAGTCAACATATGTAGGCATACATTTTTAAATTCGTTATATATGGCCATTGAAAGTAAACGGTTACCCTACAAACCAGTAAATGAGGTCTGTATCTGTGATCATCGCACATATGGAATGTGCATTTTATGGAAATGGCGTTTTGACCTTTCACTCGATTATTCTGCTAAAATAAGGGAATAATCCAAAATGAATTCATTGGATTTGTTTATATGATTGGTGTTTAAGGCAGTAATAGAATATTTCACTTACACGACGGCGGCAAACATTATGGTGGGAGCTAGAAACTGGACCGGGCCTGGGAGAAACCCGAGAGCATTCACATAAACTTGACATACCTTCCATTGTAGAGGATGCCAGCATGCCTAGAATACAAAGCACATTCGCATAAAGGTCTATACTGCTATATCAACTTAATACTGCACTGATATATATTCTTAGGTATATGTCGCATATGAAGTTTTAGAAGTTACCTACAGGCATAGCTGTTAGAGGGGGATAACTCTCTACTACAAAAGGAAAGCAATGACGTTCTCAACCGATATGGTGAATTGTTAAAAAGACTGTTCTTAACTTTTTTTTAAAATAAGGTATCTTTCACTATGTTATAGAATAGTAGGATTACACTGTTCTTTTTTTTTCTTCTTTCGGGTCAAACCTTCGCTTGCAATTTCACTGCCTTGCTGGAACGCCATGCCGAACACATCAGTTAGAATACATGCAGTACCAGTAACTGACAACGAATGTGAAAACGGGGCCAGGTGATACAAGGGAGAAAGTGCACTGAATATAGCAGGCTAAGCGTTATAAGTCTTCGGTGCAGTTTACATCATATGAAACAAATTTATTTATTACCCCTACAGAGCCTGCTAAAACATTGGGTATAGCGTACATTTCTCTGTTAGATGAAAAAACTATGTGGAATGCTAAAATGCCATCAACTATCGAAAGAGTCTATGCTGCAGCAACGGGAACAGTTTTCGCAAATTCCATCTGTGGTAATCAATTATTGCTACCGCTAATTCATTTATCGATAATCCTAAATCAGTTATCAATATCAATAAATAAAGTAATAAACAGTTATAGAGTCGATAAATTAATTATCGATATCAATAGTTGATTTAATATTACAGTACTATACTAGGGCCTGTGTCACTTGCGAGTCGTGAATGCGGCACTAACGGTCGTGATGAGTTCAAATCCAGCTCATGCTGGCTTCCTCTCCGGCCGTACGTGGGAAGGTCTTCCAGCAACCCACGGATTTTCGTGGGTTTCTGCCGGGCTCTGCCCGGCTTCTTCTCACCGTGATGCCGGCCGCCGTCGTATAAGTAAAATATTCTTCAGTACGGCGTAAAACACCAATCAAATAAATAAATAAATAAATGCGACATTAAGGTAATGATCTTCTTAAATACAGCTCCGAGCCCGTTGCCTTGCTTCCCTGACCGTTGACACTGCCACAACGGTCACTGCAAATACCTACGCTTCTGGATCTACTTCGTCGCAATGTAAAGAGCGCAGTCATTTTCTGTGGAATCAAATAGGAATCACTATTTATTGATATCGATAATTCATTTATCGATATGGCTAATTCGATATTGATAAATCTTATTGATCAATGTTTGATTTATTGATGTCTATAAATGAATTCGCAACATCAGGAAATGAATTTTATAGTAATATTGACAGATGAATAATAAATTATCGACATTGATAAATACAACGCACCCCCCCCCTCCCGATCTTGACATACAGCAGTATAATACCTTACACATCATTTTCACAGGAATTAAAGCCCACCAATGCTTTCATGGAATTCCCTTTTAACAATAACTGTGTGAGGCATAGTCGTGTTGTGTGGCAAAGTGCACAAAACCACTTTTTCCGAGAACAGACATCAACATACAAAAATGTGATACACCAAGTCAGCTTTTATTACATGTATATATCGTCCTGAAAACAGAACGATATGCATAAGTTATGGTAGCACATTACAGCTTTCAGTTATAGTTTCAAAGATTCAACCATAAAAATACTGGAATTTATTTTATCACTTCCTGGAATTACGAGATGGTCCATCATTCTGCTACATGCCTTTGGACATCACAGATGTACATGAATACAATGTATCAAAATAAAGTGTATATAAGTTTTATATACCAAACCAGCAAAATAAATTCAAATTAATTCATCCACCAATATCCCAATCCCCTTTGTATACTATCTTTGGTTGATTAAGAAATACATTTTTCTACAAATGTATGCATAGATAATCATTTTATGCTGGTTGAGAATGACATCCTGGAGACACTGCAGTGTCAATTCATCAAAATACAATTATGTGATGATTGCTTGACTTACAGGATAAGTGTCAGCTGCAGATAACCACATATATAAGTTCACATGCAACGGGTACATACAAATCCTGATGATCAAGCATAATGGTCAAACCATGGGTATACACGCAATGACATAGATCTAGTTGGCTTACCCATAGATCTATCGTCATCGTTTTAGGGTCCTGGTAGTGAGTGGACTTCAACGACTAAGACTTGGAGACCCGCTCGTCGAGTACTTGTCTCGGGTGCAACTTTACCGTCCGAGACTCTTACGTAAACACCACCACCAAAGCGTGTCCCCGAAACAATGACGTAGTTATCAACATGGCCAGTCCGGCTTGAATGACTTTTGAAATGGATCTACGGTCAACGAGTTTTGTACCCGTGTGCATTTACTAGAGGCTGTGCGAATGGACAACACGGGACAGCGAACAGCTTAGGCATGTGGGTCTACCAAAATAAATGTTTTAATGATGCCGACATCAAACTGAGAGGACAGCATGGTATCTTGGTAAAATACGGCTGCAGGCAGTAGGAAGGATCTAGGGCTTTAGTCGCTACAGATAATAATCTACAGGTAAGCCCGCTAGAGCTAGCACAGACATTACATGGGCATGTGGAATCTTCTCAGCATTGCATACGTTTTGTGGAATTTGATGGTCATCAATTAAATGATCAAAGTAACAGTATTAAAGGCAAAATAACCCTCTTGTTTATCAAATTATACATACTCTCCAAATGTATTTTATTCATGGCTGTTTATGTGTAGATTAAACAAATTAGGCACATCCATATGTAAACTTCTGCTTATTGCCAAACTTTTATAACATGACTTCCTTGGCAAATCTACTGCGACACAAATAAAAGCTTGATTTGAGTATGTGACCTCATAAGGTGAGTATGTATTATGAGGTCACAATGATTTTGTGACCTCATAAGTTGGTTGTGAGAGCAACATGATCACCCCTGTGCCAGTAAGGACCTCAGTACTGTTAATACATCAGTACTTTAACATGGCATATACCATAAGCTTCTGATGTTCACCATAAGACGCATAGGTGTTAAAGGTACTGTCATAACAGGAAAACTTCCAGCCATTATATGTTATGTTGTGTAAATAAATTACACACATATACATACACATATACACATTATATATATATATATATATATATACTGGTAGCTGCATTTTCAACAGGCACTTAATTGGACATTGACAAGAATTAGAAGTTATTACATGTACATGTATATTAAATTTTCAGCCTGTTAAATTAAGACAGTGAGTATCTAAACTAAAAACCAGTCAGTTCTTCTCTTTTATGACTCCACAAGAAGTTTTATGGGCACATTATCATGTACTCCTTGTAACAACAGTTCTCCATCATAACTAACAACCTTCTTCCTCTTGGCTGCACGTAGTGTTCCAACCATGGCCTCGAATAGGTTAGCACACACGTCGTCATTGAAAAGTGTCCCGAATGTCACAGAAATTTTCCCATCTGCATCTGGAAGTTAAATTTAATGCCAAATCAAAACAAAAATTCTGTGCTACCCGGTAGCACTTAAAAAAGAAACCATAACAATGCAAACGAATGTATCACAAGTCCCCAGATATGTACTGTAATGAGAGTCTGTGTGGGTTAATTTCATTTATTTATTTAGTTATTCATTTATTTGATTGGTAGTATTTTATTGATGCTTTTTTGCAGTACTCAAGAGCAGATTTAATTTAAAGCCAAATAGTGGAGAAATACGGCTATGTACCAACAATATTTCAATGACTTCAGAATGGCTGGCAAGTTACTGTTCTTCCATGCAATGTGATCACACAAGATGCAAATATTCCACAGCTGAACAAATGATTTCAGTGGTGTTTGTCAACAAGTGAATTCATGAACATTATCCTGAATAAACCACTTTATGAAAAACGCTGTTTCGGCTTGTTGTTATTGTTTTGTTTGTTTTCTTTTTTCTCTTTGCTCTGCACAATGTTTTGCAAATCACCTGGTGTTCCTAATCTTTTCATTTCTCGGATGAGAAGCTGTACCTCATGGTCCACATTCATGATGATTATATGGGTTCAATCTGCCAAAAAAAAAAAAAAAAAAGAAGAGAAAAAAAATAAATTTTACACTATGTATTATGTACAATTAAGCTTAAAACAGTCTCTATATGCCCTCCAAATAATTTATGTAACATACATAAATCATAAACACTAACAATGCGGCAGCAAGTGTAACGGGTGTAACTGTGGTTCAAGTAATAGTAGCCCAGGCCTGCTCACAAGTCAAAATAGTAAATAAACGTCAGTTCAACTGTTTATTTTAATTCTGACTATAAAATACAGCAATAAAACAAATAAACATGTAAATCTCTTCAGACATTATCATCGAACACTTATAAAACTACCGACAGGTGGTTCAAGTTTTTAAAAGAATTTCCACGCTCGGCCCCGCCTACAATTGTACAAAAGAATAACGCGTGATAAAAACATAACCAGAGAAATCTCTTTATTCAACTGCATAGTACTAACCTATCTGAACAAAATCCTTTCTTTTAATTTCACATAAAATTACCTCAATTTTCTCTGGAAACGATTGTGTCTTAGATACAGGGCTGATTCTCTACAAAGCCACCAGTCTTCGTTCCACTTTCATTCACCCGGAAACAGAAAATAAAGGAATACCGGTAGGGCCGCGTCTAAAACTAGACACAGCTTCAGAACACGAAAGTGGACTTTTCGGGTTAACGTGGAGACTCACATTTCAGGTGGGGTGAATGAATATTTTTGAGCTCGTTGCGATTTACACATAGGCCATATCATGTATACTCATATATCCATATATGCGTTTGCCACACCCGCGATGTGATGAAAATTAAGTTAAATGTAGAACATTAGCCTATCACATACACATATATGCAGAATGGCGTACCTGTACAGGTTTTTCATGTTTTTGCGCGTGAAATTCAATAGCCTACAGATTAACCATCCTTCGCTTAACATGCTTAAGTGATAATAATGGTGTTTCGTCCAAACTGAAATGTCCTCCACGCACGAGTGCATGCAGAAATTGTTGCAAACTGTTTTGAAATCTTGAATATATCTGGATATAGGGCTACTACGTTTGTTTTGATAACTTAAGATTTTTATTATTCCAAGAATTTTGTCAAACCTCGAAAAGTATATTTTCTTCAATGGCTGACTTCCTCTCTGGCCGTACGTGGGGAGGTAGGCCATCACACGGCAGATGGTCAGGGGGATTCCCGTCGCACAAGTTAAACTTTCTTGAAAACGAGGTAAAACTCCAATCAAATACATAAATCAATAAAATAAATAAATATACAAATTCTGGGCTATAATTATGATTCATTGTTCTTTCATCATTACCCGACATATCCAGGCGTAGAAAAATTTCCACAAAGTATGTGTGTTTTTGTGTGTTGTGGGCGTGGGGAGGGCAAGGGCCAGTGAGGTACTTTTAAATCATCTTTCTGTTGAAAATTGCGAGGGTTTAAGTATTTCGTTCGGCAACGCCTGGTGCCTATACCATGTCTTCACGCTCAGACGTTTTAGAGCTAACTGACATCATGTAATCCAGCTTCTCTCCGGCCGTACGTGGGAAGGTCTGCCATCAACCTGCGGATTATCGTGGGTTTCCCCTGGGCTCTGCCCCGTTTCCTCCCGCCATAATGCTGGCCGCCGTCGTATAAGTGAAATATTCTTGAGTACGGCGTAAAACACCAATCAAATAAATAAGTAAACAAATACAGGCGAGGGTCCAGAAAACCCCGGAAGCTCTAGTTTTTGCATCTATAGCTAGAGAAACGTTTCATTCATGCAATTTCTGCTCACTAAAACTATGATGGCAAGCATGGATAAACATATTTTCCTATCCCCTACCGTATCTGTCCTTTTCTTATATTAGTTGAAGCTTAACACTTGCTACAAAAACTCCTCCTACGCTTATGTTTCCCAAAGCAGCATTTTTCTGCATGAGTTTCTTGCAGAATTCCCAGTATCAGCCATATACAAAGGTACAATCCACACTAGGGGTTTTATACCAGCACACTGTAGTGAGACATAGTTTGTTAGGAGCTGACGCGTGGAACGATGAAATAATGTCTCCTTGGTTATCACCATCACTACGTATATCAATAACCCTAGCTTCATCCACCATGCAGTATCAATGTGATCTATACATGAAGATATTGAGGAACTATTCCGCGCATTTGATTGACGTTTAACGCCAAACTCAAGCAAACATTCCAACCATACATGGAGTGGAGGAAATCACGACGAGTTTTGAGAACATCGTCGCATTTTCGTTGCTTTCATGACGCAAGCCAAACTTGGATCAAAGCCCGCGACCGCATTGATCAAGGACTGTATGGTACTGTCTTCATTATAATCATATATATCACCCTTCCGCAGTTGAGGTATGCAGTCCAATTCCAAATGCCATAACTGATGGAACGCGAGGCATATAGACAGTTCAGAGATGTCCAGTCTACTCGGTCAATAAAAATGTGCCTATGCATGCCAACAAACTTGAAATTAAGTCAGCCAGCCAATCCTTATTTGGTTTATTCCTTTCCTTATAGACTTTGAGAGAAACTCGAGTTAAATTCTTCTGCAGACGACAAAATATTTACCAAACAACTCTTTAAAACCAATTAAGGACTGGGAATGGGGAAATTAACCACACGCGCGGATATTTTATATATATTTTACGAAAGAAAAACATGAAGTAGAGATAAAATTATTACACTAAAGGTCAAGTTTTTAATATTCAGGAGAGGCTAAAATGAGGGCCATGATACCATAAGGCCATAAGAAACCAGCTTGCCGAGCACGCAGTTTCATGTTTATCTTGGTCTTGAGACAGATGGCCGATATGATATCGTTAGATACAGCTTTCATAATTATTCATACCTAATCTGTCCCATGTATACGCTCGTGAAAAAAAATTACAAATTAGACGCGCAGCATTTCAGCGGACATTTTGCATATACATTGTCACCAAGATGAATCATGCCAGACACATTTCAAAGGGCAAGATACCAGAACCAATGAGAGTCCACAGACATCTAGCCCTGGAACCGTGATGTTTTGTTCCTACCTGGTTGCATGACTACGCCATTGTTCCACTATGCTGTATTCCCATCCACGCGTTGTATTCTCCACAAGGCTTGTTTTCGTATTGAAATTTGTGCATCATCGGTGCATATTACTATCCTGGCTCCAGATGCCGATCAACTCAATGAAAAAGATTGCGAAGCCCTGGAACCAGGATGACCTCTTTCTTCGTGCGTGTGCTGGACCTCTCAAATCGAGCATGGCTTCACGTAGCAGCTTACCCAATGTCGACAGAATCCAAATATCTAAGCAAGAATTGATACTATGCCACTGCAGACGATCCAGTGTGACAGCAACCAGCCAATTCAGGTACTTTTAATTCATCTTTCTACTGATAAATTGTGGGGTTTTGAATATTTCGTTCCGCAATGCCTGGTCGACTATCGTGTGACACCTATAAGTTTTATAGCTAACTGACATGTATTTACAGAACTACAGCTCTCCTTTTTAATTATGGTGAAAGATTGAGAGCTACAGAGCAATAGCGAACGAAATTGGGCGGGTGACAGACACGGATCTAACCATTTCATTATGAAAAAAAGTGAAGGCCTACCGTTCAATAAACACGCCTAGATTCCACATATCTACATCTTGCGCTGCCTTTTCAGACATAGTTATTCACCACAGCTCCCCGATGCTGATAATATTTCTCCTCCACGCCAGGTACTCCCTCCATGTCTTCATATAGCCTTGCTTTGTATGGGCTACAGCCACCCTGTGTCTGTAACCTTAGCACTGTAGCTCTCTGCTAAGGAGAACTGCAGTTCTGAATCTAACTGCCATGAAGAAAACCAGCCCTTGCAATGTCCTTTCCAAGCTGGGTGTCATCTGAATAAGCCTGAATAACATTTTCACCTTGGGAACATAATCAACCAATTTATATGGTCAAGTTCTTAATACGTACGTCTTTGGTATTTAAACCCACATTAGGATACAACATTGAGCAGTACTTTAACTATACAAATGATGTAACACACAGCTTTATGCATAAAACGTTTAATATCATGGCTTATGATATATGTACACTGTAGACTGAGAATAATTTACAGCAATAAAATGGACATTATTCATCAAATAGTGTTGATTTCCCCCATGATATTGACAGGTCGGTCCTTGTACTTTTTGGAAATCTCTTTCTGCATCTGCAATGATGCAAAAGACATATAAAAAAGCACAAAATATAACGACGTTATTACACACATTTTATAAAAATTGAACTGGGTTCCGGCTAGTTCAATCGCCAAAATGCAGACCTCAATGTACCTTATTAGGCATTTTAAGCAATTAATTTCATCCATTCAAATATCTAAATCTTGCTGGTCATATATTTATATATTAATGAATTATGATAACACTGTAATACCAACATAGGGTGCTTACCAATTTTTCATTTTATGAAAGAAAAAAACAACTTTTGTCCACTTAGGATTTCAATGCCAAATGTACAAATATCTCTCACTTGACTTTAAAATTTTGCCTTTGCAAAACGTATGATAAATGATTATAGAAGTGTACCTGTTTTTGCAACTCCTTGGTGCGCTGAATAATGACATCCAGCTTTGGCTCTAGCTCTCGCTGCTCCTCCAACGCCTGATTGCGTTTTGCAACAGACTGCTTCTGGTAGAAAACCATCTTGTCTGCTAGCTGGAGTTTCTGTTTTAATGTGTCTGTTAGTCTGTTCACATACCTAACCAAACAAACACATAAACCTCTCAAGTCACAGGATGCAAACATGGAGTAAACCTATGTTTGTTAACACCTTCAACATCAAAACCTAAACCCCTAAAATATAATATCTTTAATTCTGTACAAAAATTTTGTCTCCTTCAAAGTTTTACCTTGTCTTATGTCAGAAACATTTCAGTTTAGAATGAAAACATGAACACATAATACCTTTTTTTTCTAATTACATTCACAAATATAAAGGGACTGCTAGATTCCTCAAAATCTGAATTTTTTTCAAGTCTTACAACAAAACAACACCTTATCCACTGGCTACTTGCCTACACCATTTTTTGTGATGGAGCTGGGATCTGTCCAACAAAGATTTTTTTTCAGATTGTTCCTTACACAAAATTGAAAACCCCTGAATCATGATTTACATCACACTGAACACACTGAACAAGTCAGGTCTATGATTTGAAGAAATCACGATGTGCAACACGGAAACCCCTACAACTCACCTTGTCCTGGATAAATGACCCAGACCCTGACAGAACAGAAACACCGTTATACTGACCTTGGTGAGTTGCGGATGAGCATAAGATGGTGCATCTGTACTGAGGTTAGCTGGCTGCTGATGTCCTTCACAGCCTCCAGCATCTCCGTAACCTTGGTTACATCCACCTGAATACTGGCAGGCGCAGACTGGCTGTGACTGCCGGACAGGACATCTCCTTCCTCTCCCATCTCCACAAGGCGTTGTGCCAGGAAACACTCCAGCTGATGGCAGAGACACAGAGAGGCACAATCACATAACCATCTACAGGGTTATGAAACCACAGCAAATAGACTGTGTCACAAAAACGTTATTAAAGTGCCTCTGACACAGTTTTCCCAATATGAAAAAAACATCATCTGATGAAAATTAAAACTAGCAGAATGCAGAACTACTGTTTTTTCTTCAAATGGGCTTCTTGCAATGGGTTTATTTTTGGTCACAAAATGCAACTTTTTCTGCTCACTGAGTAAACGACTGCCAGTGTGATGGGCCTAGACCTATACAACTGGTGACATCAAGAGTTGTATGGTCAGATTGAAAACATCAAATAATTTATATATTTACAGACTGAAACTTAATATTAAAACTGTGTTCAATTTGTCAAACGATTTTGAACCATAAACACCCTTGCAATTTGTGTCAAGTCACTGGTTCTTTAACAATTTAGATAGTATATCTTTGGAATACTTTCGTATAAGCTCACTGCTGACTTAGATGGCGGAATGTCAGACTGAGTGAATTAAATCTCTCAAAATATGGTACTTTTTGATTTTCAACGCTTCTTCACATTAAGCTTAAACAACTCTTCAGTTTTCTTTACTTCCACAAATTATAGAATATATTTAACAATGCCTCTCTACAATTTTTGGCAATTTCTAGTTAACGAAGGTAAGAACTTGGCGAAGTGTACCTCTGATAAATCATCCACAAAGAGATTTCTGGTTTTAGGATTGTCCAACAGTGATAAAGCGTCCTCCCCTTGTGCCACACCCTCTGCAAAACAAACAATACATGATGAATCTGCCTATCTTTCCACATCAATTATCAATTATCAGTTCAACCCTTTTTACACATTAAAATGAGAATCTTTAGTTAGTGGATAAGTTCTTGGTTCCTACAAAAAGATGTTAGCTCAGCTCTCCACTATCCACAGAAAACAACCTCACTTCACAAAAATTCTGTGATGCATTTCTTTATGACCCACCTTCACATAAGTTTGAAACTGTATTACTCATAGTTTTTTCACTAAAATTTCATTTTAAACTGGACACGATAATTTCTCAAAATATTTACAGAGTTTGGTGTAAGTGGTTCAAAGAGGTTTTATCTATCCAAAGACAGAGTAGTCGCCGGGCGAGATTAAAACACAAAGACTCATTGTTATGTTTCAAAGTTTTGCATGTGAATAATGCCATTTCAGCACCCCTTTCACGAACTCACCTTGAGACTGGTCAGATTTGGTGACTTCATCTGTTCCCCAGTCTATATCCCCACCAGTCTCGACCTGTAAGAAGAGGAATTGAATGTCAACACTCACAGTAACCCACAGGGACACAATCAGACTGTAATAAATATAGGTGTATGTTTATTATATATATATATATATGTGTATATATATATATATATATACATACATACTTTATACATATATGCATCAAAAGAGGTGTTATTAAAGAGATATAACATGTCACTCAAATATGAAAGTTTCTTTATATTTAGGGGATCGACCCTTCAGGGCTATACCCTTCTGAAAATTGTCAGGATTTTTATTCTTCTTCTTTTTGTTATTTTTCTTCACCACTTTCTGGTGTACTTGTATGGAAAACAGCTCAATCAAAAAAGTGAAAAGGTGATAATACATGATCAGGTGTGAACTGATGGAAATTAAAAATCTGGTGTAACACATCACATGGTTTGCCGGCCATCTTGGAAAGAGTTCCAAATCTATTTTAAACTTCTTCTCAAAAACAGCTGAATGGAATCTCCTTGAAATTTGTATGCATAATCTTGCCACAAGTTCAAAAACATATCTTACTTTGTTGTTTGATATAAGTTCTGGAGGCCTTCCTAAAAAATGTCATGTGATGTTGTTTTCCCCCATTTGCCTGAATTTGCACAATTATGGTAAAAAAAGGTGTCGTTTTACACGTAAGTTAGCATGAGCAGTGTAAAAGTGTGCTTAGATTTTGTCTACCGGAAGTAGTTTTCATGTTACTGCCATAAAACTGTGCAAAAATGCCACATTCACTTAACATGAGAGGTTTGTGCAAGATGACATAAAATCCTGTCCAGGATGAAGTCAATTGTACACTGAGAAAGCATTGTGTTGATATCCTCTGCAGCGAGCAGTCTGTTGAAGCTCTCCACTTGAGCGGCTGTCAGGGCAAACCTTCCAGCATTGTTTACTTCTGTGTTTTGTTATAGGCTGTCAGCTGAAGACCAAAGGTAAATTTTCTCAATGCTGGTTTCTAGTACTAGACCTACTGTATAGGATTCCTGGCAGTCTAGGGTTCCAATCCAGTTGATTCCTATCATTTTTTTCATGCTTTTTGTCACTTTTATTAGAATTTTTGCATGCAATTTGATTGGACGAATTTTGTAGCACACGATAAGTTGAATATATCATGGTTTTCTCTAATTTGCCCAACTTTGTTCAACAGGGTGTCATTTTAAACGTGAATTAACATCAGGATTGAAAAAATGTGCATAGATTTTGTCTGTGGGAAGTATTTTTCAACTCATTGCCAAAAAGAGTCCTGAGACATCTCCCATTTCCTTGAAATGGAAGCTTCTTGTAAGATAACATTAAATTCTATCCTCGTTAAGTCAATGGTACATTGAGAAAGCCTCCTGTCGACAGTAAACCCTCCTGCCTTTCCTTATCGGCTATACTCTAAAGATCAAAGGGGAGTTTTCTTTATGCTGGTCTCTAGTACTAGACCTATAGTATATGATTCCTGGCAGTCTGCAGTTCAAATCAAGTTAATTCCTTTTCATTTTTGTCATGTTTTTTCTCCATATTTTATCCTTACACAATTAGTCTTATTGTTTGAGCACGCAGTACATACCAGGCCGGTCTCTGGAATTGTTGTCAATGACAGCTATATTTTATTACCATTATTATTATTTTGTTTGTGTAGATCTTCTTTTTCATGAATCCTTCAGGTGATTCTTTACATTCTTTTCCCCTGAAGTCTATTTTAGAAATGTCAATTAATGTTACACTCACTGTGTCTCCACCATCGACAGTCTCGATGCCTGCACCTTCCACAGAAATTTCTGATATATCAAAGTCAATGTCTGCAGCATAATCCACTTCCTCTCCAGTGCCTGTGTCTCCCCAGTCAATCTGGAAAAACACATGCCTGCTGTTCAGCAATGACTGCCTAACAGAAATAACCAGTACTTCAAAACAGACCAGTAAGAGTTATTTAGCCAAAAGAAGCTCAATACATAAAACCATTTAAAGAATATGGAAGTATACATGTACACTTGTATCAAAAAACTGATTCAAATAAATTCAACAAATAAGACAGAAAAAAAAACCATGATAAAATAGATTCTCCTTTTTTGACCACCAGAATACACAATACTAGAATAGACTAGAAAAAAAAGAATAAAAAATTCAAAACTGTATTTTTTCACTTTTTGTAAACTAAGCAGTCCACTGTCTTGTGGCTCTAAGATAATCTGCAGCTTTTGTAAATGTTGTGCTCACAACAACCAGCATTGCTAACTGATGCCCATGTAAACTTGAGCTTACATCTGTCGTGTCTGCAGTTTTGTCTTCCTCATCAGCAGTGTCTATGTAGATGGCTGCCTCTATAACCTGGGAGGGTTTCTGACCAGTCTGCCACTCGTATGTTGTTGTGTTACCTTTCTGTTGGACAAACCTCAACATTGGAACAGTTGAGGCACCTAGCTCTGACCTGAAATAATAGGCCAGAGCACAGGTTCAGCACACATATCTCCCTTACCTATACACGTACCTCATAAAGATTATAACTACAATAAATCAAATATTATTTCATGGATTGTTACCCCAAATAATCATCCTGCTGTGTAACCTGTAGTACAGAAAGGTTGTAAGCTGTTGTTATTTACTGTAAATGTCATAAAATTTCACTTCATTCCATTCAATTATTGACAATATTTATCAGTACTCTGGTTCTCTATCACATCTTCCGTCTTTGTGATTTTACACGGTAAACCGTACATCTAGTATACTGGAATGCTTTGTCCCACACACAACAGAGGGTAGACCTTGATGATCAAGAGGGTAACGTTCGTCCAGTTGAGTTTAAAACTTTAAAGGAAAAGACAACCTTTAACTATTTCACCATGGAATATTTAAGTGTCTGCCATCCGAGATTCTTTAGAACACAAGTTTACCAATCAGCACCCACTTGAATGTAGCAGTAACCAATTAGAAGGCACTTAACAAAGGCTTGTCAGCTGGCCATGTCGACACACACAGAACTTGCTGCTAACTATGTGGTAACTGTTATATTTCCACATTAAAGAGAATACACCACAGAATTATTCCAAATTTTCCGCTTAATCAATTCTAACTGATCCTTCTGTGTTTTTCCAAATGGCTGATTTATACATTCTCAAACAATGTCACTCTCCGTATCTTGCGACTTTCTGCTTTTATGCCATATTTAATTTACGAAGTAGTTACATTTCAAGTTCGTGCAAATAGACGGTTACATTTCATTCCATTCTTGGTGAAAGTAGTGATGACGTCACAGAAAGATCGAATGTGTGCGCAATACAGCTGACGTATGTGCAACAATAAAGGTCTCATGTGAATGTTCTTGTGTGACAGCTCCGAAAATGGGCCCCACCTATGGCTGAATATTTATGAGTTAACGCCTACCATGGAAACGTCTGTCTTCAAATACCTACATTTCAGCCTGCAGCAAACAAAGCCACTTTTTTAATTCAAGGTGTAAACAAGTCATGACATAGAAATTCTCCTTTATAGCCTCTTTAAATACAGATGCAGGTGTTGTACAATATCTTCATTCGCAAACGTAGACATGTAGCAATCACAAGATATTTAGCTACCAAAAAGAATAACATTTTGCACCTTAAAATATTTCATCCTCCTCTGGCTCTACACCCACGCCCAGTTACCTCCCCTGACATCCTCACTCACCTGTTCATAATAAAATCCACAAAGGTGGAGTAATATTGCACAGCTCCTTCCAGCCCTTTTGATTTTTTGGCTAGTTTATCAAATACACCAGGCAGATCACGAACCAAAGCCGCCAGTTCTGACTTGATCTTCTTTCCCTGTAAACAGAGTCATACGTAAGGAACAAATTACAGAAAGTTTCAACAAACGTCAAGTTTAACATATTTACATAGTGCAATATATGAACGTCTCAAAATGAATCATTAAGTCTAAACTATACGAAGAAACAAACGTGAGGCAAGACACAATATAACTGTGTGACCAATAAGAATGAGATGAAGGCCAGCTTTTGAAGGAAACACTCGAACCTACCTCTATTCCCATCTGCTTACAGGTGTCATTGTACTCTTGTTTTAATTTTGCTGCATTGCTGACATATTCTGATTCTTTCCTCTCACCTTCCTGAAAGACAAAGTCATCTGGAGTCAGCAAACATGTACACACGGAATGATGGCAACAAACAGGTAAGCTTAGGAATGGCACACAGATATTTACTACATGAAGTATGCAAACCTTGAAATTTGGCGAAACAATTGTACTATTATTTGAAGTGCAAGTCTGCAAAAATATAAAAAATTTGTATGCGGTAAATGAAGGTTTAGTCGAGACTAATACCAGACTGATTTCTCAATACACTTTTGAACAAAACAATAGTCTATAAAGGATATATCCCATATTGATGCTCACTGTCTGAATCTGCTTGCATTTTCCAATTTGTTTTTTCAATGCAGGAATTTCATAATTCACATTCCTTGTTAACAACTGGGCTGCCTCGGCTGCAAGAAAACAAAACAAAACTGACACAATGATGAGAAATATATCAGGGGAGACAACACAACAAAGTAATTGTAAATCGAGAACAATTCCAGAATAACTACATTTGGTCTTCAGTCATATTTTATCATATATCTATACAACAAAGGCTGCATCTGTTAACATCATTCCAAACTTACCCAAATATACACCATCTTTTTCATACAACTTCAGAATTTCCTGCCAGTCCTGGAAATACATCAGATGATATTATATGATGCAAAACACTCAAAAATGTAAAACTGTTATGAAACAGAGGCTCAAAAAACCATTACTGGCAATGATAAAGATGTCCATGTACACATTTAAACGTAAGTTAAGGTTTCATGCGGAAAGTGACACACAACTGTTCCTTCACGCTGAACAGGTGCTTTTCAACACCAGCATTTAGTCACACAGAATGAGATTTCTTTCAACACTGACTTTTTATTTCCATCTGACTCTATGCACTGAAACTAACAACATTCTGACATTTTGCATTCTACCAGGAGTACATTTTCGTAACAAAAAAGTTTCAAGTTACCAAAGTATGTCTGATAATGGGAACGGAATAGCACTTATTGGATTACAAATAAGAAAGTCCAAGCATGTTGTATGTACTGACAAATATTAAAAAAAAAAACTCTTCACCTTCATTTTCTGTGAAGAATACTGCCCAAACATGTTTTTGGCCCCTGTGTCTGTATTCTTTAACAAGTCCACAATCTCCTTACAGTGAAAATAGTTGATATCTGAATAAACAATGCATAAAGACTCAACGTCTTAAGATGGGCAAATATTAAAAAAAAAAAACTCTTCACCTTCATTTTCTGTGAAGAATACTGCCCAAACATGTTTTTGGCCCCTGTGTCTGTATTCTTTAACAAGTCCGCAATCTCCTTACAGTGAAAATAGTTGATATCTGAATAAACAAAGCATAAAGACTCAACATCTTAAGATGGGCAACAAATAATAGAAATACTGCTACACAGGTATTGATTTAACATATGAATGCAGAAAAAAACACAAATTATGTCAGAGCTATAGAAAATTGTTCCAGCTTTGAAGATCTGATCCTAAAAGACCTTTATCATTATGACCTAATTTTATCAACAGATTTTTTAACAACTCTAGCAAAAGCAAGGATTGCTTACATGTTCCCTGAAGCAGCTTTGTGATTTCTTCTACTGCAGGCATGTCTTGTATGGCCAAGTTGATCTTCTCTCGAATGGTGAGTGCTGTTGCCTGCCATTGCTGAGAACAGTGACGCCTGCTGATCAGCCAGTCTAGACAATCAGCAGAACACAGCCGTGAGAACTTGGCAGTATTCGGTCCATACAACTCTGTGACACTCAACGCCTATTATTTACTTTTATTTACTTTTTCATTGTTGTTTAATGCAAGACTTTTCCCTTGTACAATGGTGGTCAGTTTTATGGGTGGATTACAGCATATCTATCATTGGTTTCTGTACTTACTAAAGTCATAAAGAAGAAGGATGAGTTAGATGTAAGAACTGAGCTCGGAATTCATGATCTATACATGTAGATGGCAGTGCCATCGATGGTTTATACTTACCAAGCAATTTATTGTAATGAATATCAATCGGTAAATTCTCCATACTGTTCTGAGATGACATTTTAGTGTTTCTGTGGAAGAATAAATAAACACAGAGCTGAATCAATGGAATGTACAAGAAAAATGTGTACAAGTACCTACATGTCATACATGTCTTATTTAAAACCATTGCTTCTGACCTACATTGTGTAACATCACATAGTTCCTGTCACACAACTCTGGTGTCACTTTGGCTGGTTGTCAAAGGATTGCAATGACATAACACATCACAAGTGTCTTAAACTTTTTCCTAGATCAGGACAAGGACGATTCTTACCAAAAGGAAAGACATAATAGAGAGAGGAACATTTTATTTTCACATTTATCATTAAGCTTCTTTAACCCAAGGTACTAACTGGGAAATCTATCTTTTTGTACTTTGTTGTTGACTGATGACATCATATATGCTAATTTTCAAATAAGAGGATTTCATCAGATGAGAACAATGGTGCTTTGAGAGAACTGACATGTATGAGGATCATGCAAAGCCTTAGGCTTAGTCATTTGGTCAATACCTAGACCAACATTATGAGAGGTGAGGGGATGCTGGGAGCATTCATTTGTTGTTGAGACAGCTTTTCACTGGATTTTCAATCTTCGGCCATATGCATATATGATACATCAGAACTATATATACACTAGTTACATATTCTGTACCTGCACAATAACCATGCTAAATAAAGAAACACACCATTCACCTACTATAGTTTACTGCACTATGTTATACACATCAAATGTCAGGATGTTGGAATATGTTGAGGAATCTTTTCTACCATAGGTATCATCCATCCATAATTCATTTCATGAGGTGTAAATCTTTGAATTTGGGTTCTTTCATGTGGTAGAGTGATATCATTTCATAGAAGAATCGGCTTTTTACATATGCCGAGGTTGCTCAGATGTTGGAATTTGCATTTGAAATGACGTGGTCGCTCAATCTCCACGTCTGAGACCCGTCCTAGTCCCTACCATACGGCAATGAACCGTAGGATAAACCTAAAATTGTAATAAATCTTCTCTCTGGAAACTTTGATGAGTACATGCCATTTTATTTAGCCTATCTAATTTATTCCGATCTCTGTTGCCCACGTAAAGCAAATTCAAAACAACTCCCTTTCTGTTTGCCTAAAACACTCCACAGCTTGAACGCATAATGACAGTGGGCAAAATTCACCTCAGATGTGCTAAATAACATATTGTGTACTCATAAATGTTTTCAGGGGTGAGCTTTACAACAATTCGGGCCCATGTTATGATTGTTTCACGGGCGTAGTCGGCCGGTTCAAAAACCAGGCCGAATTCCTGCACGGTAGAGTAAAGGGCACGCCTCAGGTGTGGAAATTAAGCGACTGCGTCATTTCTAATGCAAATTCCTACGTCTGAGTAACCTCGGACTAGTTTTTGCATTGAACATTTGAGGAGCTCATCAACAACTGATACAGGTACCTTTCATTTCCCGATCGGTATTTACTCTACATGGAAGGAGCAAGTCAGTCCGAAATTCTGACGCTACGTCGACTCTTACTTTTGGTCGCAAAGAAGTCCTCTTGTCTAACTTAGCGCAGCGTATTTTCAACAGCTGTCAGGTTTGAACTTTCACAGATGACAGTGTTTTCAGCGAGAAGGGGAGATTGATTGACGGAATGACAATGGTAAAGTGCTGATCACAACACGTAGAATATATATTAACCGGCACACAACAAATTACATTCCACAGTACATCTATCTGTTTTTAATTTACCTCTGCTGTCAGCAGGTCGGTGTCCACGTTTTCGCGACACTCTTCCTGTTGTTACAGGGCCTCGCTGAATAAAATCCTGCTTTTCGATTGGTTAAAAATCCCTAGGGCGCATGTAGTTTCATTGGCTGTTACATTGTAGAACTCAAGGATAGCATTGTAGCATCTACATTTGCTCTAGAGCTACATCTACATGTACATACGGGTAGGTTAACTTTTGGCAAAGAAAATTTCTCTTGAAATTATATGACAACCCCAAATCTAAAATTTAATTTATTCGTGTTACGTCTAATAAAATGATGTATCATGACAATGCTTTTCAACAGCAGTTGGAGTGTTTACGTCTATCTAGGCGTATACAGCATCATGAAAGATAAATGGGGATCTTATTATTCTGGTACCCTCTATGCATAAAACTCCATGACAAACTTCTAGGGTGTATCTATCTAAATGTGGGTATATTTTGAGTGCGGTATATGTATTGCGTTTCACAACAATATAATAAATAACTTATATCACAAGGCAAGGTATTGCAAATTACATACATTAAACATGCTTTTATAAAACGATATTATTCAAAATTCCATGCAGACACTTTCAGTCTTGGTCTTCCCACATAGTATAGAGCATATACTTTGTTTCGCCACCTTCTCATTCATATGTTCTCACTGAGTTCTTATTCGTATAATTTCATCTTTCCCTCCTTGCAGTCAAATGTTGTTTGTTTGTTTTTTCAGAATTGTTCAGTGTATATTGCTGTTCTTCCGTGTGCAGGTGTACATGACTTGTGTGAGTCCAGGATGTGGGTGGTGGGAGGGGGTGATTATTAAAACCGAACTGACCATATATTTCTTCCCGTTCTTTGGCGTTTAGAAACGTGATAGCTTGCTAGCTGTATATTTTTTATGTTTTCTATAGAAAATCAACCACAACCTGTCCAGATGACATATACAACATGCATACACATCATTGATGAAACCCATATCGTTTTCCGTTGTGCTTAGTTGTCTTAATGAAATTCTACACAATTAATCCGCGGTGTATTTTGATAGTTTTGTTTATTCTTCTCAAACGTTCTGTTACACCACCACCAATACATGCTACATGTATTAAACGAATGTAATATACGTGTAACTGAAAGCGTTTATAAATGTACTTATGTTTTCGTCTGTTTTTTTCGTTTTTGTTCCTTCAACGCTATACACTGTGACTGTTAAATAGCGGGTATGTATGTGGAGGAAACCATAGGGGCGGAGATATGCCAACGACCTTTAGCAAGTTACAGACGAGCTTTGTCGCGTGAGACACACGTGTAAACTTGCACGCCACAGTGGTGGAAGATACGAGATATTCCACGAGCGCATACATAACACTGTGCAAAATGTCCTGCCGTTCATCGCTTATCTCCTCACCAATTAAGGCCAAAAGTTTAGAGCCAAAACAATGATGTCCTTCTTGCTCTATTTTGTTTTACAGCTCATCGTTAATTTTGATGAAAAAAAAAGGATGCTACGAATTTTTTGTCTAATACACCTGTTATACTGCAGTGTTCCGATGTTGTTCCGATCCATATATAGGAGTCGTATCTACCTGACACAATTTAAACATTGGAATAATACCAAGTAGAGCTAAAAAAATTAGTCAATAATTCTGAGGCCAGTTTCCGAACAACCCTTCACGCCTGCGATAGCACAAAGACATTCGTCAACAGCCGCAGTTTAAATAGCATTGTCATGATATACTCGAATACTGTCAAATCGGTGGAAAGCTATGTCTTTAGTTTGAAAAGTCATACCACGAAGACGAGCTACACGGATCGTACTTCAGATTTAGCCAGCGAGAAGTCAAAATACACGATACGGCCACCAGGTCTGACTTCAGATAGTGATATTGAGGTTCTCTCTCGACACTGATGTCGACTGCATCCTGAACGTTACACATCTCAGGAGGTACGGACACTTTTATTAAAATATTTCTAAGACTAACCCCTTATTCTTTATTAATAACAGGCTAGCTCAAGGCAAGGATGCATGGACCACAGGGTGTCATAGCAATGGGCCACGTTTACCATGCGCCATTCGTGGTCGCCGCTGTGGTGTAGGCGACTTTGAGCTAATATTACTGATTGTAATACTGTCACCATATGGACATACCCATGCATGCTGGGGCTGAACTCAAGAATACTTCTGTGAAAGAAATGTTTTAGTTTGCTAGAGACGTCAAGAGATAATGTAATTAAAATCAAGTGCACAGGACAGCAAAGATGCAAGAAACATGCAGGCGTAATAACTTCAGTGCATTTTAACTCAAAGGCTTATAGTTTGTTGCATTGTGTTGAAGTAATTTATTTTTATTTGTAGCAATAAATACATATATACGTGATGATGAGGAAATGGTTGTCACGTTGATTCTCTATTCTTTGTCACTAGCTTCGTCACCCCCGCCCTCGGCATTCTCTAGCTCGGCAATACGGGATGTTGATTGGGTACTGGACAGTCGGTTTCGTTGCTTCTTGGCACTACGGCGCCGGCGTTTTGCTTCCTTCAAAGCCTGAATCTGAAGCAAAGACGACCTCATGCATGGAATACACACGTGTAAAGGTGATGTAGGTAGCAATACTTACAGGCTTTAGCCTTGAATTAAGTAACACGTGTCTCACATGCAAATAAAATGTTTCAGGAGATACCTAAGTATGTATTCCATATTACCGTTATCTGTGTGTCGTATATACACAATGATATTGCTTGTATGGTATACAAGCGAGATAGTACACTATGTAATGAAATGTATATATACACACTGAAATGAATGTATACCGCAAGAGTGGCATAAAACTGCAACTTGGAACATGGACAGCAGATGGCTGATAAACCATGCAACCTGCGTGATATTAAAGCAACATTTTCCAGACACAGATTTCGTAAAATTTGAACCTGTTGCGATGTTTTCCATGGAAACTGTATAATAAGTTATACCTCAGTACGAAGATGTTCGTTGATGGTCCTTAGGTGACGAGCCTCGTCAGCAAAGAACTCACATTCCTGTTCCGTTTTCTTGGCCCGATCTAGTCAAAGTCAAACATTTACATTTTACTTCCTTCTGTTAGTCAAAATGTATTATTGTCCGTGAATGCATTAATTTAAAGTAATAAACATAAACAACCATATAACCTGATACCAATGGAAATTGAGGGAAGAAAGACGATGTATCTTATATATTCGCTACTCTTTCCCACTTCACAACTGGTGTAGGAAAACAAAATGCTTTAGCCCATAAAAGATGAACATGTAATACGATGCGTTAAGCATGAAAATTGATGAGGCCAGCGGATTGTTTTTATTTTTTTTTATTTTAAGTCGATTTCCACTCGTTGTCAATCCAGTGAAGAACAGTTTGGAGCCCATGCAGAATGAATTTACACACAAACACACAAATATACATATACCATCGTATTGCCAACAGCTGAAATTCGAACCAATCTTTACCTTGCCAGAAAATCTGGGAGCGGAGAGCAACGTCTTTCTCGCTCATCAGACATTGCACTGAATTTGCGTAGTACTCCTGCATAAACCTCCCTTCTGCTGCAATCTCGGCCGATATCATTCTCCTGTAACAATGCTTTTACACATATACAGTGTACTTACGTACTTAAACCTACAAATTTGGAATGTTCTTAAAATTTGTTGGACTTTCAACTTAGAATTCAAGACCTGCAATACATGTACGTATTGAAATCAAAAAGTTTCCAGCGCTAAATCAAAAGCGAAGTAACATTAAATGGAGAAAATATTGACTTTGTAATTACATTCGGTTCATAATTGCTGGAATACTATAGAGTGTTCAGTGTTAAGAACTACAGTGCCGAGGGAAGACGTTTGTCAGTGTATCATCGTGCACTGCGAATTGAGTTTGGGGTACCATTACATGTTGATGGTCAAACCTACACGTATTGAATAAAAGTGAACCGATCACACTTTATATATATATGTTTAGACGGTACTTCTGTCCTTATACCTGTAAGTGTGGAGGGGTAGGCAAATGGTGGGCCCCGGGGGCATACCGGGTGGGGGCTGAGTGCTGCCTGGGGGTACCTCCTCAGCCATGTAAATCACGTCATCGGCAGAATCTTGTCCATTTTTGACTCGTTTTATTTTTCTCTCCAGCTTGTTGGGTGATTTCTTGTACTTTTCACCTTTGATCAGGCTCTCTATCGGCACAATTTTCCTTCTCGGTTGATTTATGTAATCTCTGGGCTTTCTGCCCGAGGCGTCATTTGGTCTGGCTGAAAAAAAAGTAACAAGATTATAGTCACCGGTTTTCTGTGCATTGGATAACATAACTATGTGTACACTGCCTAGCATATACACATGTATACATGATAATGTATTGCCTTGGACATACATGGTAGTAGGCCTATAATTCGATCGCCATACTTTTACTTTATTAACCAAAGGCGTGTTAACCTATATGACAGATATGTAAGCAAATAGTTCATAGTAAAATAATGCTACAATTGTTTTCTTGGACGATGCTTGCACTCCCATAATGGTAACCTTGACATTAAAGTCAGTACTTGTATAACAGCTCAATGTATAGTTATCGTGGAGACATAGGCCTTGTATTTGTTAATGTGAGGTTATGAACACGTTTTAGTTTACACGAAGCGAACATCACGAACTCGAATTTCATTACATGCATGGTTGGTATTTGATCCTCAGATTATTATTTGCCCTTTATGTAAACTTATACGATATATACTACATTTACATTTTTTAGAAAGTTTTGTAACTCTTCCTCATATACTTATTACTTAATTAAATTGGATGGAAAGGTTTTCATCCGGATGGAAACAGTTCTTACCAGGGTGAAACCAGTTCTAACTTGGGGGAAACCATGCAGTTCCCACCTGTGTGAAAAAAGTTCTTACCTGGGTGGAAATTTTATCGCTTAGGTGGTCCAAAAGTTATCACACAGGTGGATAATAACGCGATACCAGAGGCCCAGCCATGGATCGAAAGAGTCCAAAGGTAGATGTAACAGAGTGTCGATCAGGTAAGTCTTGGGACAACAAAGCTATTTCCATAATCGTGTTATGGTTGTTTGTGTACGGCTCCTAATTAGGACGTATACATGTGATAAAAAGTGTGCCACCTTCAGTACATGGGTGCGAAAGAGGCGTCTTTTAATTGTATCACGAGAGTTTTACCTGGGACTATTTTATATGTATATAATAATCCCAGATTTAACCTACCTATTCCAAAACTGTCGTCGTCATCGTCGTTCATTGTGGCCGAGAGTATCGCGCGACTCACCAGCTCTTCGGCTAGGTCATCTTCGTCTTTACATTCCTCGGTGCTAGGTTCCCAGTACTGTCGGTATTTGGATGTGTTTACCCGGCTGTCCCCGTAAGACGTATTTCGTCTGTTCCCTGAAAACTTGACATCTCGCTTGGCACCGCTGGCGTGAAAGTCTCCCATCGATCCAAACAAACTGGACAGGCCCATGTTTCCAGGGCCGTCCAACAATGCCCTATTCTTCAGCACGTCGCTAAGCTCCATGATTCACCTCGTCCATGCATGCACCCATCAAAATAATTAATTGAGTACACAACGGAATCAAATTCACACGCATACAAAGTTTAGGACGCGAACGTCTTTTTGTGACGTAGGCGTTCGCTGTTGTTACGTTCTCGGTTGTTTGTATAACGATTTTGTTCCTTTAACGTCCGTGACGTTTCTCTGTCTAATGTTACGTGATCCTTCCAATGCAGAGGGCGTATGATGTTTTATTTTGGACTAGATTTACCTTGACTAACTCCCCTAACAATGCATGCACATTACAAGTAAAACTTGACATAGACCCTGTACACTGTTCACTGAATATAATGCTCTCTAGTCTCTGTATTGGGCATATATGAATCTCATCGCTGGCGCAAATTTCATATGGCTAGAATCTACGGAAGTTACTGGGAAGTGGAAACATATATAAAGCACAAATATATAGCACCACTATAGCGATACTACTCTCGACTCCAACAAAGTCCCAACACGGGGATAATACTTTTCTGGTCACTACAACTGAGTACAAGAAAAATATGAATTTGTGTCCTATCTGACAATAGGGAAAATATTCTTGTATGTGGCTCTTAATCCAGATCAAAACCCAAATATAATGGACTGGTACCTGTGCTAAGACCAAACTGTATAGAAAGTTTCCCATAAAAATCCCTTCAAAACTGTTTATGTAAAGTTGCTTGCAAACAGCTGCAATGGCAATGGTTAAAAAATCTTTTAATAAAATCCTGAATCCGGTCACCAACAAAATTGTATGGACTTGTGCTTGGATTAAAGGAACCGCTTTACAATATTTTATCCATGCATAACTTTTCCCTGTAAAGTTGCTGACAGGCAGCTGCAGGCAGACAGAGAAATACTGGCAACCGCAAAACTTCCTATCGGTGGGGTATTCACAGGTTTTATAGCTCTTCGAAAAAGTAAATCTGCACCACAGACAAAACACTGTATCTACGACCATAATAACACGAGACAAGTGATCATTTCCGAGTTACATTCATCCCAGACTTCGGGTCTTATATTGGGTATATATTTGAATGACATCAAGGAAGATAAAATTAAAACAGATGTGAATATCAACTTAACCGTTTTTTTACGCCTTAATCTCGAAATAACATGTCAAATAAACATGAGAACAATGGCGAAAACGACTGAAACATAATCGACCATCGCTGATATCAGTAGATGTGTCGACAAATACCATTGCGGGTTTTAGGTCCACCATTTGTATATCGGTACTACATATTCCGAGAATAGTACAAGAAACCAGGAAATGCACAGGTGGACCGAGTGGATTGTCGCCAATCTGCAAAAGTTTTTGCCTGATATGTGAAGCAATTCTTGTGTTGCTTCTAACATATAGTCTAATTATATGCAAGTCATTTGCATATTTACACAAATCACAACCCTAATACATCTCGCTAAAAGAAGAATCGATTGAAGTATTCCTGTGTGCTGATTCAGGTTCAGATCGTGCATGCATCATCAAAATTTAAATGATTGATGTTTGACACAAAATTTCCTTTAAATCCGTGCTGCTGGCATATACAGACAGACAGACGGCAGACGGAATGCCGAATAACCGTGGACACACAGAGCAGTTTCTTTGGCGGCGATAGCAACCAAGTCAAACGGTTGATCAATCATGTTTGTTTTACATCTGAGTGTGTTGACTTTTATATCCGTAGCTATCTGTTTTAATGTGTGGGGATATATATAAATTTAGGTATATGCAAATGCTTTAGAATATTGTTAGAATATTGATATATTGTATATATCAACTATATATACTGAGGGGGGTGGGTGGAAGGGGCGTCGGTGCTGATCAAACTTCTTGTAGGCCCCTGTGCACAGTAAGGAAAATATAAATGACCCCAGCAATGAGAAAAAACCAGAGCGAGGATGACAGTGTGGCAGTTGGCAAGCAGTCACACATTACGGGTGAAATCTGGCTTCTTGTCAATTTACCTGTTTTAGGTTTTATATTTATTGTTCATGTGAGGGTTTAAGAAGTAACAACTTGCACGCCCTATAGCACCATACATAGTTCAGGCAGAGTTATGCATACAAAATAATAACGATAAAGAATAAGAATAAAGAAAAGAATAAAGAAAACTGCAGTGATGTTAAATGTAACGTACAAGACGAATAACTCAAAACGCTGTGTTATGATCACATTTATTGTTAACGAGACTTGAGTGTCGTGATATGGTTATATTCAAGACTGCGAATGCGTGTATACTCCTCGGTCGTTCAGAGTGTTTTTCAGATTTACTATTTCTAATTCGCCAGTGACTGATTGGTAAGAAATTGTCACTTAATCAGGAATGGTGGTTGTGCCCTAAGCATATGCAAGACTTTGTACGGCAAACCTAAGGTGTGTACCTGTGAAGATTGTAGTATGTGGCTTCAAGTTCGCGGATAATACGTCAAAGAGGTTTGCCACGCTCTTATACCTATCTAAATTAATTGATGGTGGTTCGGCTTCTGTGTTGCATGCATGCGGCTTTTGCAATAGTTTCTCAGGTAGGCGAAATAGAGCGGTGGTTTCTTCCGGATCTCAGGCGGTTTACTCCACCCATGATCATTTCACAGCATCGTCTTTTCATATATGCGGTTGAATTCCTCGCCAACAATACTATAGGTTAGACATGGCCTTGTAAGAGTTGTATGGGGTTTTGTAAACCTTGAATCAGGTACACATTGAATTATTTTTTCATATATGCATATGAGAAAAAATATATACATACATATATATCGATCTGTGGAAACTATTTAAGTATATGATTAAAAAAAAACTTTGGAGTGATGAGACCCCGATCGAGTTTAACCCCCTGTATAGTATCACTCAAAAGTTAATATATCTGTAATGAGTCAGATGTGCCATGTACATGAATATATGGGTTCCATCAATAAGGAACAACTCTACCAACAATTACAAGACCATATAAAATCTAGACTTGTGTAGACTACCGTATTAAAATAGATTGAGAATCATTGGAAGTACATATAGGTCATTGCAAACTAAACCCAATTGTTCCTTATCGCAAGACCTAGCGTGACACTTCAAACACGATCTGCATGAGGGCTACATACAGAGGACCTATATCTATACATCTTGCATATACATATACCAGAAGTCTATTCTGGTTAATAGAATTCTGTATACATTTCATAACAGCTATGGGTCTACACGGAATTACACTAAACACACTGTCTTACCTTTACATATTAATGGATTATGCATTATTTATCACTCGAGTCACAGCAAAAAGTGTTTCAAATAACCCTGCACGTTCAAGAAACTACACATATTGTTCCCTACCCTGCAAGTGCCACGAAGTTTTTGTGTGGCTATGCGTAGATTTGTAGCCTGCATGCGTAGACAATTAAACTATCGGTTTACACAAACGCCAGCCTTGCTTAATTGTTTCGTTATGTCATATTTGTCACGAAATGAATTGTGCCTGAGATGTACATGTAAAAAGGTTAGGCAGGTGTATCCCCTCCGACCTTGGCTGTCGACAGGATATGCAATAATGACGGCATTTGCTGCTAGCGCACTGCGAGGACGTTTGGAATCAACAGGCCAACGTGGGTGCATGCGTACTAACTACCATGTAAATGTGCCAGCATTAGTAGCATAGCACTACAAGTAAGCCTTTTTCTTCAGAAAGTAGATTGAGCTTAGGTGCACATAATTCGATTATATTATTTAAAGGTGGCCTTTTTTGTGAGTGACACCGCTACACGACAGTGGCTGTAATTTTGTGATGTGCGATCCTCGTCGCATTGCAAGCGGGTGAAGAATTTGATGAAACCCCAAACAAAGCTTGGCAGCGCCGGTCAGACGTGAAGTAACATGGAAGCAGAGTTTATCTGTGAGCGTCAGCGGTGTTTTGAAGCGTTTTGAGTCGACTCAGTGGCACAGGATTGATCAGGTTGAAAAGCTGTTTCTGTTTGTGATGTGCAATTAAATGCACAGAGTTCTGTAAGCTGTGAAATCATTGCAGCACTTTAGAGAAAACCTGTTGTTGTTGTTGTCACTGTCAGAGGTGACGCGATGATGGTTTGATGTCATGAGGGATCGCCTCAATAATTTACTCATTTCTTGACGAACAGAACACACGGAAAAGACAAACAAGTAAAGTATTTATTTCCCACTGCAATGTACCTATGAAACCAGACTTTTGATTTGCATAAATCTGAGTGACTGAGTAGATGACTATATCGTGTGGAAAAGTAGCACTGTTTAATTGAGTACTGCACAACTAAGGAGTATGGCACTATCGGTAATTCTGAGGTCTGGAGAATAATCTGCTTTCGGAAACACTCCAAAGCTATTGTCACTGCGTCATGTATTTGACTCAAGAATATTCTGATTTGGAATGAAAAAAAAACAAACATTCTGTGGATCCTTTCATGTTGAACTACTGATACAGGGTGTAAAATCGGATACAACCTTGTTAGAAAACGTGATTTTCCCCATACTGTAAAGCAGAGGACTGACTTCATTACCTGAATATGCCTACTTGTGTGTTTCAAAGGAACTTGTTTAATTCTGCCCACCTTTGTGTTTTGCAGGTATTTCCATTTGAGCCTGCATGATGGCAGGTGGAGTTGACTTGGAAGAAATGACTGTGGTCTAAAGGTCAGGTCACATGTCATGTCTTCTGTGGCAGGCAGAGAGAAAACATCTGAGGCAGAGGTTGGTCAAGGCAAATGGATTTTACAAGTGAACATGCTCAGTATTTTAATTCACAATTTACTTACAGTACAAGACAGCACTGTGTAAAGGGGATAGTAAAGTTTAGTGATCCAACAACAGACACATATTAGCTGAACCAAATTAGATACCGTTTTTGTGAATATCACCTGGTGTGGAGACTTTTCCCCTGGCAGCTAGGCCTTTCTTGTACTACCAGTGGATTTTTGTTTGCGTTGAGGTTTGAAATTAGTGACTGCGTTAGTCTAGCTGATGAAAAGCTCCTCTGTTATTTCTATCGAATGTGCTCAGGAGTCTTTTGACATTTTACTGAACATGCTACTTGCTATCTGAACATTTGGTGTTTTGCTTTTCATGTGTTAAAACTGAACCTTATGCTACCAGGAACTTTTTGTATTTAACCCTGTAAGTGTAGGCCATCTATTTAATAGATATTTATTTCTGCTTGCAGCTGCAAAGCAGAATGGTAGATATCATGAATGAGCTCATAGATGAGGTTTCCTTAGGCCTTTGTTTTGAAGTTCATCGTTCGTGTAAAATGGGGACTCTATTTCTAGATGAAACAGACCCACAGTAAGTAATTTTTTGCGGCAAACTTTTGAGGTCGCATTGTATGAATCATTTAAAAATGAATTCTAAATGAACAGGTGCCCAAAAACTGTAATCAGTTACATGTATTCCTCCAATCAACATCTGTTACAAACTTGAAAATGTTAAAATACATGTTGACTCCTCAGATTTGGTAAAATGAAGCAAAGTAATAAACTTGACAGCCATCATGCTTACATGTTAAAAATGTGTAACATTCTGGGGCCTTACTGTCTGAAATGGTTAAAGCACTGGCTCGCTGCCTCTATCAGGCACATGGCCAAGGAGGTCTCATGTTAGAATCTAAGTCTTGTAAGTGAAAACTGGAGTACTGCATTAAACACCAGTAACATCAGTAAGTAATATAACATTTATGATGTTGTCACATGTAGATAATTAAACCTTTTAATATATGTCTTGCTGGCATTTGTTTCATGTTCACTGTTTTAAAATCATTTTCTCTGTTGTTTTTTTTTTCAGATCGGAACGTCAGCATGGTAGGATTGACTTAACTGAACGCTTGTTACCCTACTGGATTTTTATGAACTCTAAAATTTGACCAAGTAGAGCTCTAATAAGTTTCTACCTGAAAAGAATGAACGATAAAGACCCAATTCACCAGCACCACTGTTAATAAATGAAATTTTTGAAATTTTATATTTTTATCTAACTGGTTGAACCAAAGCAGAAGTTTCCATGTTTTGATGAGTGGATGAAAACGTACATATGATTTCATTTTGTTACATGCAGTGAGTAGTATTTCTTATTTCCAGCTGTCTGTGTAGGCTAATTTTGTAAACTCTGCTTTGTTTTGCACAGCTATAGTTGACAAACAAGGAGTGGATGTGTTTGGCCATGTCCCATCCAAGAAACAGTTTGAGTGCGTGTGTCCCAACTGTCAGCGTAACTTGGCGGCCTCCAGGTTTGCTCCTCACCTGGAGAAATGTATGGGAATGGGCAGGAATAGCTCCAGGATTGCTAGTCGCAGGTGAGTGACAAGTACAGGTGAGTGGGTAGTACAGTTGAGTGAGTACTTCAGGAGAGTGAGCAGTATAGGTGAGTGAGGAGGACAGGTGATTGAGCACTGTAGATGAGTGGACAGTATTTGTGAGTGAGTGGCATAGGTAAGTGATCAGTATAGATGAGTGTGAGCAGTCTAGGTTTGTAAGCAGTATAGGTGAGCCAAAAGTATAGGTAAGTTTACAGTATAGGTGATTGAACAGTGTGTGTGACTGTGTGGTATAGGTTAGTGAGCAGTGCATGTGTTAGCTGTGTAGGTGAGTGAACTGGCTAGTTAAGTGGTCCTGGCAGTGGGTTGTACCACTCTCTTATCATATTGTGTTAGCTGTGTAGGTGAGTGAACTGGCTAGTTAAGTGGTCCTGGCAGTGGGTTGTACCACTGTCTTATCATATTGTGTTAGCTGTGTAGGTGAGTGAACTGGCTAGTTAAGTGGTCCTGGCAGTGGGTTGTACCACTGTCTTATCATATTGTGTTAGCTGTGTAGGTGAGTGAACTGGCTAGTTAAGTGGTCCTGGCAGTGGGTTGTACCACTGTCTTATCATATTGTGTTAGCTGTGTAGGTGAGTGAACTGGCTAGTTAAGTGGTCCTGGCAGTGGGTTGTACCACTCTCTTATCATATTGTGTTAGCTGTGTAGGTGAGTGAACTGGCTAGTTAAGTGGTCCTGGCAGTGGGTTGTACCACTCTCTTATCATATTGTGTTAGCTGTGTAGGTGAGTGAACTGGCTAGTTAAGTGATCCTGGCAGTGGGTTGTACCACTCTCTTATCATATTGTGTTAGCTGTGTAGGTGAGTGAACTGGCTAGTTAAGTGATCCTGGCAGTGAGTTGTACCACTGTCTTATCGTATTGCCAAGCAATCTGAAACTGTGAACTGCTTTGAATAGTTGTGCCTCACTGGTCGATAAGTTTAGGCTTCTCTGTTTGGGACCAGAGATCGTCGGCCATTGTTGAGCAATGTCAGAAATCTTTGATAAGTCATTATTTATTTTTATTTTTGGGAGGAAAGTAATCAGAGCCCAATAGGCAAATTGTATTGACACATTTCAGTCATTTCAAAGAGGAAAAAAAAGTAAAATTTTTGTATCAATCAACTTTCTGAGAAAAAAAATTTCATTTGATTTCATCTTTTATTTTTCTTACCATGCTGTTTAAAGGGAGAATTTTTTAAAGGATGTGTTGAGTAAAGAAAAAATGCTGTTGCTCTAGGATTGCCAATGTGGGGAAGAGGGACAGTGATGATAGCGGTGATGATGATAATGATTCTGACTGGAGTGGCCACACAGAGAAGAAACCTGAACATGCTAAAGGTAATTATCATACAGACATATGAAGACATCTTGTCCTTGTGAGAGCCCATCTTATGAAGGTGTTAAAGGAAGAGACAGGTTTGGTATCAAGGTATAAATGTGGAGTACATAGTTTGGCACGGTAAAGATAGAGCGTGCTTGTATCAGTCCATTTATGTGTACTGCACAAACATATTTCTGACATTTTTTTTAATGCTTCACCCCAGAGACCTATTTGCATTTGTCTTTGGTCCTTGTTATACAAACACCCATTATGTCTTTATCCCTGACAATTCATGTTGATAACAAAGAAATCAGTATGATGTTTTACGTGACTTTCGTTGTTTGTAATGATGTAGGAAATGTTTATGTTTCCTTCACACAGTACGTAAGCTGAAGCGACAAGAGAAGAGAAGTGATTCCCCGAGAAGGACAAAATCCCTGAAACCCAGAAATGGTATGTGTACTGCCCCTCAGGCTTACTGACCTACAAGGATGTGTCTGTACCCCTAACCTGTGTCTGATTGAGGACAGAAAAACTGCTCTGTAGGTTGCCTGAGGGTAATTGTTTTAAGATTTGCTAGGTTTGTACACAAGACTTTTTTGTTGTTGTTTGTTATTTTTACATTATTCTCACAGTATTGGTTGAACAGTGATTCTGGTCATTCAGTTGTGGTGTAATGCTTTCAACTGTCAAGTCAGCTTCCTGTATACTGGATTGATGACTTATGGAGTCGTGCAGTTTGAAGACTGAAAAAACAAGCATAATGGTATAATATATATTCACTATCAAATGCCCAATGTTCTGCCTCTATGGCCTGGTGGTGAGAGCATCTGCTTTGAGATCAGGAGATCTGGGATCAGTCCCGTTATCAGATCATACCAAAGATTTTAAAAATGGTACCTGTTGCCGCCTTGCTTGGCATTCATCACTGAGAGGTTAGAGCAAGGAAACAACACTGGCTGCCTTGGTGGCAGCACTTTGGTGGCACGGACTCGCCCTGCCACAAGAGGACACAGTATATATACATTTATGGACCCCTCGTTGTCAATTCAGTGAAAAATTGTGAAGTGTGATTTAAAACCGAAGCATGCATACATACACACATACATACAAATGTGGCTTTTTGTGTAAAATCTTAGTTATTTCAGTTATTTTGAATACCCGGATAGCATTTTCTGTCATAAATGCATGTGCAAAACTGTATTGTACGTTATCTAGTCTTCTGTAATGATGAGATATAAATTGATAATATTATTGTACCTGTTTGTGTCTTAGGTGACTACTACTCTGATGCCCCACGGCCTGGGACTCCAGAATCTGGCCCCCCTGTTTATGAGTCCATGACAAGAGGTAAATCTTTGGTGAAACTCAGCCAAGTTAAAAACTTGACACTTGCTGAATTGAAACTCACGATGGAAGTTGTTTATGTATGATCCTGTACATAGAGGTATATTGTGTTGCTATAATTTGGGTAACGGTACCAGAAAACAAAACAGATTATGACATCAATGTATGGAAAACTGAAATGCATGATGTCCCATAAACTGTCCTGCTTTGACTGTAGCCTGATGTGAGCATTTTTGTCACCTACTGAAGAACTTTGACGATTTACTGAAGGCACACTGGTAATGGCCTTCGAGTCCAGTTCTCTCCCACGAGAATGCCTTGAATTGCATAGCTGAAGAGTACAACATAAAACTTATCAGTCAGGTAGATAAATGAATACTCTGGGATCGCAGGTTTCCTCAACCCGTAAACCTCACCACCATCATATAATTCTTTATTATAGCTTTGAACACCAATCAGATAAATAAAATAATGAAATATAAATGAAAAATTCCACAGTATGGTATTAAGCACCAATTAAGTAACCCGTAAATATGTAAATATTCAAATTAAACAGATTTAGTCTGCAGCTTAATTGCAGAAACCGCCAGAAGTGATAAGCTGCTTTGTCCTGTAACAGTTGTTCAATATTCACCTGTCGTGTTGAATAATCATTTATGCAGGTCTTTTATTTCTCTTCCAGATGAAAGAAAGGCATTGTTATTGAGTGTAAGTTTGTTGTGTTGGAACGGGATTCAAATATTGATGAGCTGTATGTAGTGTTCTGTTGATAAAAATAGTTTAGTTTATAAATGTGCCTGATACATCTTGATTTTTAGAATTATTTTCTGACAGTAGCTACCATGGATGTTAATTTGAAACATTTAAGTGTTACCCTTGTCGTTCTCGGTCTATGTCAGTCGTGAAAACCAGGTGTATGGATTCCAGCATTTACCCATTCTTGCTGTCAAAGCAATGGCATAGCTGTAAATTTAACCTTTGTACTCAGTATTTACTGTAAACACTGGCCATTTGATGCTGTGTCAATAGATTGTATCATAATTTGTTGCCTGTTTTCTTTCTGCAGACATGTGGAGTTATTTCTGAACATACCAAAAAGATGTGCACTAGGTTAGTAAGGAAAATGGACTTAGGCTGATGTTAGGTTGACTGCTTTTAATATACAGTGATATATTCATATATTGAGCCAGGATTAAGCAATGAAGCGTATTTGTGGAAACTGATAACTAGAATTTGTTTTCAGTATTGACCTAGCTACATTATGTTAGAGCCAGCTTCCATGATGCTTTTATGTCATTTCCCCTCAGATATAGCTGCTGTGGATAGAAGTATCTTAAAATGGATAAAAAAGGGATTCTGGAAATAGAAAAATAAATTTTGTTCACGTCTGTTTTCTCAAATTTTGTCTCAAAATAGTTGATGAACTTTAATATTCTACAGTATTTTCAGTTTTGCCTCCAGGCTGTACTCGGTTTCCTCCCACCATAATGCTGGCCGCCATCGTAAAAGTGAAATATTGTTGAGTTTAAGGTAAAAACACCAATCAAAGAAATAAATAAATATTTTCAGATTGAGTGCACAGCTGGATATGTGAGTGTAGATCCCAAGTTAAAATGACAGTTGAGCAGTTTTCATTTCTTTGTTTGCAGGTCCCATAAATGTCCCCAACATTCAGATGACCAGAGGAGATCAGTGAGACAGTATTTGCTTGGTCATTCCCTGTAAGTGATGTGTCGGAAATACATGTAGAGTCGTCAAGCTCATTTAAATTGTAAATTTTCGCAGTCTGATACCAGTCAGGCAACACGTTATCTATCTGGACTGATACGACATTTTTAGCATTTATGTTTTGCAGTGGCATTACTGAGAGTGAGGACATCCAGGTTGACATTGATAGTTTTGATGATGCTGACAGCCAATCTTTGAGAGAAACACTCCAATGGGAAGCCTGCTCTAACCCCTCCCCTGCAGACTCTACCTCAACAAATAACAGTAAGTGTACACCCTGATGCTACCTCAGCAAATTATAGCAAGTGTATGCCCTATCTCTACCTCAAGAAACAACTGTAAGCATACAGCTAACTCAAGAACCACTTGTAAATGTGTACCCTCAGTCTGACTCAACAAGCAGTAGTAAGAGTACATGGAACTCCACTTCAAGAACAATTGGTAAATGTGTACCCTCAGTCTACCTCAGCAAACAACTAAGTGTACACCTTAACTCTGTCTCCTCAAACAGCAAAACACGTGTTCACACAAACTCTACCTTAAAGAAACATGGTCACCCAAGATTTGTATTTTTAAACAAATTCTGGTTGTGACGGCTTAAAAAAGTTTTGAAGTTCATTCATAAAGTAGATCAGTGATGTTAAAATTAAAAATATTCATTGAGTATGTAGCTTGTACGAGAATGAAGAAGCCCTGTCGTTATTCAAATTCAACACAAAGAGGGCGGGCCATTTTGCCTCATTAGTATTCAACGGAAAGGCCCCAAGTACATCTACATGCGTTAGGTATCAGTCGATATTGGCTACACGAACTGGGATAATTTCAAATTTTGATACACATAGATATATGTAGAGTACAGCAGCTTAAACAGCATTGCGAAAAGGTTACCAGTAATCTTCGCTGATCGCGGCATTGTTGTCATCAGCCACGTTTGTTTACATATGAAGTAAAATGTAACAGTAGATGTGCATCTGTTTGCGCTACGAAGCTTCCATGTTTACAGCTGTAACAGTTTTCATTCACGTGACCTGCAGATATGACGAAAATTGCACCTTGTCACACTCTGATAGCAATTTGCAGCAAAAGTATACATCGCAGGAAATAAATATGACCAGATACGTGATTAGGACGTCAAACTACACCGGGTAGCATGCTTTCAATACTTGTACTTTCATCCTAAACACAAATGCATTGTAGATGCATTATATAACGTATAGACGTATATGTGCCAAATATAGTAAATTGGCCTTTTTTCAAATCTTGAAGCCCTGTAGATCCTGTATTTTTTAAGCCAGCTCAAAGATTTTCAGCAGGCATACAGAACATATATAGCACTTTCCACTGGGTGATCTTGAGCTTTACAGCTTTAACCGTTTTCCGTCACGCCACATGCAGATATGGAGGAAATTGCATTTTTTCGCAATTTGATGGCAAGTTGCAACAAAAATATGCATCGTAGCTACAAAATAAGATCAGATTTGTAATCTGATGTCAGGTATGTCGGTAGCATGTTTAGAAGACTCAAATTCAAAAGTTTTGTTTTCATCATTTCCAGTTCCGGTTATTTGCTCATGTAATACATTCTGTTTTCTGAATGTTACATATGCAAAATTTCAGGTCAGTTGGAATTGGGGTTGGGAAGAAAATGCCTCTCAAAACTTTTATTAGCAACCCAATATGGCGGCTAGATCACGTGGCCTAGGACACCCAGTTTAACCCACGAAAGACAGTCCCCAGGCCTACTACCTACCTAACTTTGATGCATTTTTGCACTGCCATTTTCGCCGCAGAATTTTTTGTAACTTGCAAAAATAGCAATTTGTTTTTTGGCATGTACTACTTCCAATTTGCTGATGTCATTTCTGTTTTTGTAAAATTTGTCTGCTTGCCTTGGGATGTTGTTAGGCCTTTAAACTGTCACTCTGGTTTCATTGGTTATGGAGATATACGCCTGTTCAGTTTTGATGATGTCACTTTCGGTTTCGCAGAATTTGCATATCTGGACTCGGGGTCCAAAAGTGCATCAGGTAGGACTATTTGTAGGACATCATCGGTACAAGTGTAGAAATTATTAGCAGAAAATGAAATTTTCGGTCACATGACATATTCACCAATTAACGACCTTGAACAATTTTCAACGCAGGAAGTTTTCATTATCGCCCTGAATGTACCCAAGCTTTGTGCAGCTACAGTTGGAATTTCAGCTCGATCACATTAGCCTTCTGGAGAAGAAGATTTTTACAGGTTTTCGTCAAAATCCAATAAGGCCGCCAATTCAAAGGTTTCCAAAAGTTTAGGTGCAAAACAAATGGCTTGAACCCTTAAAAAGACACTTGCCAGCAGGTACATGCTGCTTGCAAATGTACACAAAGTGAAGATCTCAAGTGTAGAGTGATAATCCACTAGTATTTAACAATTAAACTGTCATTCACTATCAGGATAAAATGTTTCCGATACTTGTTTGTCCACATGTTCGTGTTCTGTATGTTGTATTCCGGTACTCAATAATAGCCCTTCCATACATTTCAAACTCACAGATGTCATGGTAAAAAATATCTGTTTTACTGGCTGACGTTTGGATTTTGGCTGTGGGTTTTGCTGATCGCCCTGTGTTTTGGACCCCATCTCTTCTAAGTTACAGTATCAATAGGCCTACTTGTACATATAACTTACAGGTTTGTAACTTCATAAAGTGCACATAACAGTGGCAGAGTTTCATTTTTGCAAAGGTACACCCAGCCTGAATCATCTATAAACACTGCAAAATCAATTTTTACATACAGTCGATTCTATACAGGCCTATTTGTAATACAGTAATTCCCATAAAATGAACATTCACAGGTGTGGATGTTTTCTGTGGCCTCATTCTTATGCAAATTATCTGCCAAGAAGTGATGGGACGTACATAGTCCCTGGATTTACAGATGTCTTCATGGAAATCCTGCAAACCAGTTTAATATTTTTTTGTGAGGATTTGGTAGTAATTTTAGTGTTCTTGGGAAAGCCCAGAAATTGGGTCCTGTACAGGCCTAACCATGGTTTGAAGAGTATTGTTACATACCGTTCTAACATCATTAGATGTGCCTGATGTGAGACGACCAGTTCAATCAAGGTCAACGAACGCCTGGGCAAAGAGCCATCCCTCACTATGGTGATATAAACCCTGGACAGAGCTTCGAAGCCCTTCGTGAGCCCTGCACTGAATTTGGAACAAAAGCCCCCCCCCGCCCCCCAAGACTTCTCAAAACATGAACTGTTCTAACATTTTACAGTACATATATGTATACTGTTTGAAAGGTCAGTGTACAAATTCAGCACACATTTGATTCAGGTTGCCGGCACCAAGAAAAATGGATATATAATGTTATAGTCAATTTTTTTTTTAAATGATATTTCACTCTAATTGACATGGGGATTTACAAACTTCGTCACACTGTATGTATGCACATTTACTGTTCCCTGGCCTAAGCAATTTAATGAGAAATTACATCAAATCTTTTTGTTGTTACTGTTAACAGATTTTAATTTTGTAAATACTTAAATCAAAAAATTTGAGCAAATATCCCTCTGTACAAAGGCTTTTATTTTTTACCCGATTGTATGAATTCGAAAATGATATTAAGAACTTTTCAGTGATCAGTACCGTGACTGAATGAGAAGTTACGATTTTGCCACATTTGCTTACAATTCAAGCTTTAAAATTACAAATACATGTACTGGGGACATCAGATGTTATTACTTTGCAGACTGATAAATTCTTCTAAACCTGTTGTTTTGCCAAAAAGTAGGTTGAATAGTAAAATTATGTCACAGGACTTCGAAACTAATATAGTTCACCTTTACCTGCTAATTACAACCCAATTTTCGACTTCGGGTAAGATTTACAGGAGAATGGTGATGTAACGGCAAGTAGCAGTTGTGGCAAAATTTGCGTAAGTATCAAGTTTCAGAATTGTCGTGCTTTATGTGTATTCAGGAAGAATCTATTGCACATACAGCAGAATTGAATGAGGAGGTAGCTCTTTACCAGTTTTGTACCTAAATCAGGTCCACATATCCCATGGGCTAAAGATGGCCAGCGGTCCTCATGTATCAGTTAATACAAATCACTCTTAAACCGTGGTCTTGGGCTAGTTCAGGCCCAGTTTTAGTGAGAGGAAGCGTCCAGGGCTGCTGTAAACTCCGAGGCTGGAAATAAAGTTACATGGTGGATTTCGTGAAGGGGTCAGTGAGTTGAGAATGTTAGACAGATGTAAGCATGGGAATGAATTTTATTTGCCTTGATTTTACTGAATTTTCAGGTTACAGCACATCATGCGCGGTAGAAAGTTTGGGAAATCTCATGAAAGAGTGAATTTGACTTGGATGGCTGTGCAGTCGGCTTGATCGTTTTTAAGTCCAGTCCTGTGACATACCCCTGTGGCACCAATCAAGGCTTAGGACAGAAATCATGTATATTATAGCCCTGCATGTAGACATAGTTTATACCCATGCCACCCTTCGTGCAGTCTGTTATAAAATGCTCAGCAGTGTGAAAAAAAATTAGTTCCACTCCTCGCGGCATGCTGTTTTAACTTTGGAAAGCTCAAGGTCATGTTGTTCAGTTATGATGTCTTAGAGCCAACTAAGCCCACCCTCTCCTTGCGAAAAGGTCGTGGAATAACGGTATACTTCAAAATAGTAACAGTACATCTTAATCAAACCTCAACAAACGATATAAAAGGTATACACATTCTTGAGTCTGGCATAAAGTTCCTACTAAGGCAATAAATAAATCAGACACATTTATTGGTCAACTCTGATCATCCAGCATCATGAAAGAAAAAGATACTTCACCATCAAACAACATTAGTGAACACATTATTTAACACAACACCATCAAACAACATCAAGAAACACTCTTTTTAACATTACCGCATCAAACATGGAAATGTCAGTTTTAAAACTACACCATCAAACAACATTGTGGAACACCCTTTTTAACACTACACCACCGGACATCTTTGAGGAACACACTATTTAACACTACAACGTCACACAGTATGGACACACCCCTTGTAACACTACACCATGGAAACTCCTTAACACTGCGCCATCAACCATTGTTATGGAAACACCCTTTTAACACTACATCATCATGGAACATCCTTTTTAACACACCACCACCAAACAACACTATGGGGACACCCTTTTTAACACTGCACCAAACATTATGGCAACAAATTTTTAACACTACTCCATCAAACATCAATATGAAAACACCCTTTTAACCATCCATAATTAAACAACATGTGGAAATACCTTTTTTAACACTACATTATCAAACAGCATTATGGAAATACCCTTTTTAACACTACACCACCGAACATCTTCAAGGAACACACTATTTAACACTACACCATCCAACATCATGATGGAAACAACCTTTTTAACATTACACTATAAAAAAACGTTATGTAAGCACCGCTTTTTAGCATTACGCCATCAACACTGATGTTTTAACACTACACCACTGAACAATGTCAAGAAACACATTAACACCATCAAACATTATGGAAACATCCTTTTTAACACAACACCATCAAACAGCATCAAGCAGCACCCTTTTTAACACTACATCATTAAACAACTTCATGGAACACCTGTTTAATGGCACACAATTATGCAGCATTTAGGAAACACACACTATCAAACCCAATATCATGAAACATCAAGGTAACACACTACCCTAATTCTTCTAATTTTTGGGACACCTGGTCTTGTGCTTTTAGCTAACCTAAGCGTAAGTGTAACAGCAATGCAAAGTTTCTTTTTTCTCCCTTGATTAGTTCATGTAATGACTAATGTAGCAGTATCTTTACTTTTTCAGAAAAGTGGGAGAGAAATGTAATATTTTGCTTTCAGCATTACTAATATGTGTCCCAGTAATTCGAAGAATTAGGGTATATTAAGCGCTACATTAAGGAAATACACCATTTAACATCGCACTATCTAACAACATTAAGGAAACGCTCTTATTTGACATTTACCAATGTAGAAACAAGAAGGAAATCAGCCTTGCTGTGCCTTCTTACACTTGCATTAGCCGAATAACTTTGTAATGACACAGTTCCCCCAAGTACTGTTACTCTACCTGTGTTTTTTTCAGGTACAAGTTCCAGGAAGCGCTCAGGTAAATCTAACTCCAAGTCACACAGTAAGAAGAAGAAGTCCAAGTCCAGCAGTAGTCAGCAATCAAACATTGCCAATCTGTATGACTTCAGTTGAACAATGTCCAACTTAGGGGATTTTGAATCACTAGAGACTTGTATATATTATGTGGACAGATTTGGTACATGTATATGTGCATTGATGACGTCGGTAATATGGGTAACTCAGAATACTGTACTTCTTGCAAAGGACATGGGTGCATCAAGGGGAGATAACCGAGTGTTACTTACCGTTATTAACACAAAAGGATATTACAGGCAATGACTACACAGCATGCAGTGGAAGCCAGCCAAACAAAACAGACTGCCACCAAATTCAGGGATTTGCCATGGACCAAAAATGAAAAAGAAGTGCTTTATTTCAATCTGGAGTCCATGAAAAGAGGGAGTCTTATCACAGTTTTATACTCTACTGGACAGGCATCTTCCAGAACTAATATTTATGTTCCACAGATTGGCTGTTGTACATGTTTGGAAACCCCTGAAAAAGAAAAAAATCTACTCATGATGATATGAGTGGAAGATTATTATTGAAAGTTGTGTTTTGTATGTGCAGTGTTGACCGTGTGAACAGAATGCATGTGCAGCTGCAGTCGTCAGAGCAGCTGTGTCGTTCCGATATGCAGGCGTTACCGCACCACCCATTTGGGCACAGGATGGTTCTTTCTGGTTGATGGGTTGAAATGTTGAATTCATCTATTGAGAATCCATGGTGTTTGTAAAATGGTGCAGTACTTAACTTACAAGAGAGAATTATCTGTTTGATATGCCTGAGTGAGATGTTTCTGCAGCCATCAGGCTGTGGCAAAGTCGCAATGACAGTTGGTGGACTAGAGTTTTCTTTTTGTATTGTGCTCACATGTGTATGAAATGAGGTCTAAAAGATCCCTGAGATCTGTTCATACCCAACTAGTCATTTTATTGAGGATTTGAGGATTCAACCTTCAACAAATTCAAATTTAAGAGAAGTTAAACTTTTTGTTCCTAGATATATCCATACCTTGTGCTGTTCAATTTGTGTGAGTTTGAATGCGGTACTGATTTGTTACAATTGAGCAGATGCATGTAACTGCTGTTCTACTTCATTAAAAAAATCCTCACAAATTTGTATGTGAATCACAAGAACAGAAGTTTCCACATGCGCTGCGTAGCTGACTGGTAACAGCATTAAATACGGTACATGCTGTATTGGAATTAAGTTGGAGGATATGTTGACCTTTGAACATTCAGAAAACTTTCATATTTCAAAATATGATTATTGTGGGGTGTGTTTGTGGTAAGGGGAGGGAGACAAGTTTCCTGTGATAATTTGATTGTTTTTTATTCCTTGTCTTTATCATATCAGTTTGTATCCAACAGTTTCTGTCTTGCAGGCCAAAGTTTTTTGAACAATTCTTTACCTAGATTGATTTGCTGACTGTCAAATCAAGTGGTCCATGTAAAGCATCTCTGTCTGTATTTAAATGTTAAATGTATGACCAAATACTACATGAGAAAATATAGCTGTCTAAATGTGTGATGTGTTGAACGGGGTTACTGTATTGCTCAGATACATGCGGAATGAAAATTACTTCTGCTAAAGGCTTTATTAAAATCTTGCTAAGTTGTGTTTTCAGGCCATTGCTGTTTTTTTAGACCTTAGTAGATTACTGGGAACCTTTTTTTGTTTGTTTCATGTACTCAGACTAAAGGCAAGCTTCCAAAGTGAGCAACTGATCATTATCTGTTGTACCACCTGCTTCAAATCTTCAAAGTAATAATTCTTTTTATTATTTATATATATTATCTGCCACTTCCGACTTTAAAGTACTTAATTTTCTTAAGCCAGTTAAATAAATGTCCTTTTGGTAGGACTTTTCTCTCCCTTTGAATAACAAGTTTGGACTGGGATCTTTGAAAGTACTTGTACTTGGTCTGGTGAGATGGTGAATGCATGTGTGTGTGTGTTGATATATGACATAAATTGCTCATTAAAGATCAAACCTGTGTACGTGTAATCAGAATTTCAGTTCTGGAATTAAATGAATGTGTTATAAATGTAAACAGTGATGTTTATGTGACTGTTTTGGTATCGCTAGTTCACTAAATAGACTGGCAAGCTTTCACAAGATTCAAACCGAGTCCCCCCACCCTCCCTCATGCCGTGTCAAGGGCATCATAGATCCCCTATGAGAGCAGTTGAACATACAAGTGTAATTGGTCAGTCCTGTAAATCACTGTACTAAGATGCAGATGACTGGTGGTGACTGATCTTTTTTCTCACAGTGGTTGCTGTGTGGATTTATGTCTTCTCATTTGAGTGGTTGAAAGGCGTAAAGGCTGATCAGCTGTGAGAAAGAATGCCACATGCTGCTAAGTCGTCCACAATCCTGCTCAGCTGCTGATAATGCCTTGCGGCTGCTGTTATAGGACCCAGTTCCTGGTACTTAGAGGGAATATCTGCAAGATTCTGGTCACATGTCAAGATGCAAGTGATGGGCTGAACTGATGATATCTGGTGGCATTTGACCAGGTGTCCCATAACAGGCTGGCCAAGGTGTAGCTGATGACGAGGTATTTAGATACTGGTACAAGGATAAATTGATACTGTTAAATGGTCAGGTGTTCCACTATTAGGATAAAGTAATGATAACGAAGTCCGTCTCATTTGGAGATGAAGTGATAGGGCCTGGTGGCGCATGGTTTGACACAGATGCAGGTACATGCACTGGAATGTACTGAAAATATCCGGTGACCTGAGTGTCAGGTATCTGTATGTGGATACTAGGGTGAACTTATAACTAATAATAATTCTAATACTAAGTACCAATAGTAACATTCGTTCACACTAATCTTAATGCTGGACTGAACTGCTAATACACTTTTGTACAGCCGGGATGTCCATTGACACAGTGTTTGACAGGTGTCCAGACACTGTCACTATTTACCTGATTATGTCTGCTGGCTATCAGGTGTCTCGATACTGAATTGGATGAATTTGTTTGGTAGAGGTTTATTAGGTGTTTGGAAAATACACAACATATAATTCATAATTTGATCTGTTTAAAGCCATATACACAAACCAGAATTTTTGATTTGTATGACGCCTCTCAAATTCGTGGTTGAGGAAATCGAGTGGCCAGATTATACCACTGGCCTTCCTCAAGTTCCCGACGAACCTCTGAACTAAACAGCAACCAGATCACCTCAAACACTAAGCTCAGTGTCGCTGACACTAGGACGAACTTATGTCTAGCAGCAGTGTGTTAGGTGTCAACATAATGACATTAAAGGACGAATGAACTGATTTTATCCTGTGCTGTCTGTTAGGATACCAGATTCTGACAAGGATGAACTGATTTCTTCGGACAATGAACATTTTTTACAGATATTTCATTGGAGTTTTTTTCCACACTCCAAAAATATGACAATCACAGGTGAACAGCTAAAAGACCTGCCCAAGTCAGCAAGACCTGGATTTGAACACTCAAACTTACAGGCCAAGTTCCGGTCATCTACTTTGAGAGCAGCACTTTAATACACAGCTCAGATGTTATATTTAAGGGAAATGGTTTCAACAGTTCCACTTGAATATGTATGTACGTATGCTGGGGATTTACGCCATTGTCAACAATTTTTCAGTTTTTTGACGATGAGGAGTCCATGGAATGTTTTTATATGTTGTGTCTTTCTGTGGCAGGGTGAGTTCATGCTGCTAAAGTGCTGCCGCCACTGGAACATCATGCTGAAGACACCAGTGAGCCGGGATTGATCCAAGATCTCCCGACCTCGAGGCAGATGCTTGAACCACCAGGCCACTGAGGTGGCCTGTTCCATCAGACAATTGGTAAAATGCATGCTTGTACTACTTCACAACAATGCATTCATTGAACTTCATAATCATCATTGGTTGCACATTAAGACTTTTTACTACCATCATTCAATCTCAAACCAAACAGCATTTTTTTGTGAGATCTAAGTCAGCCTAAAATAAAGTTAAATCTTTACATGTTCAAGTGCATAAACTGTATCCAAAATCCAAATGTAGTGTATCATGTGAAGCATAACAAGTAAAGGTAACACAAAACTTCCAGTTTACAGTGATGTGTAGAAAAGCCAAGAGGTTTGTTTATTTCTGTGTATAACAAATAACTATGTCAAACATCTCTGTGGCAACCAGACTCCTCTGCCTCATTTCATATGTACACACAAATAATTTTTTGAAATATCCACTCCACAGTCAGTGTTATATTTCCTTTACAAGAGAAAATTTTGTTTTTGTTAACCGTTGAACATCTACGGGAATCCTTCAATAACAATTTTCATAATTCATAAATATAACCGGGCATAGGTAACAATAAGAGACAAAAAAGGTAAATTATGTACAGTTATAAGACCATGCTGGTGACTGAACATACATGCACATGTATTTTTGCACCACATGTTGACTTCCACACCATCCTAGTTTTGATTATTACAGGAATATGTGTAGTCCTCCTATGACTAACTCTACTGTCAGTCCAGGGATCAAGCCCAACTCTCACACTGGTTAGCATTGCATTGTTAGTCTGTATCACAAGTTCCACTGTTATGACATCATGACTTTCTGAGGAAAGCCAGGGGCGTTTTGTGTTTACTGGTATCGCACAGTTTCTGGGTAGAGAAGGCCGAAAATCCAAATCCTAGAAAGGACAGGACGATAGCCGAGCGCAAAATCCAGCTGTCAGAGCTTCTTGTAGAGCTCACAGTGCCTTCAGTCTGAAATTTGCAGAGAGAGAATGTTACTTATTTTCTTGTTACGTTACGTGCACAGTTTTACTAAAGAACATTAGCGTTTTCACATGAGTAAAGGTCATTGTCAAGTTTATGGCTGTAAGAAACCAGAGTCCGGAGGAAAATTCTGCACATTACAAGGCACCTAGAAATGAATTGAGAGGAAGCAATCTGTTCATCCACATCAGGAGTTCAAGAAGGTGTACTGATCCACAACAAACGTACCACAACAAAAATGTATGCATTACATGGGGAGATAACTCAGTATTATTTATTTGATTGGTGTTTTACACCATACTCAAGAATATTTCACTTATACGACGGCGGCCAGCATTATTGTGGGAGGAAACCCGCGATCATCCACAGGTCGCTGGCAGACCTTTCCACGTACGTCTGACCTTGAAACCAGCATAAGCTGGTCCCGAGCTCACAGCAACCGCACTGGTGGGCGGCTTCGGGTCATTGCGCTGAGATATCGCGCTAACCGACTGAGCCACGGAGGCCCCAACTCAGTTTTATCCTACCATACTAACACAGTAATCTTACAATGATTTACTTTACATAGAGTAGGTAAAAAAAATTACAGTAATATTTTCAAGACTTGTTTTTTTTTCTGCACATAAGCTGTCTGAAGTAAATGTATAAAAGTTGTAAGTTCTTCTTCATTTCTCACTCTCTGGTATATGCCTTAGCAACTCCCCAGATTCTAATTTTATTAGGCCCGGCATCCTTGAATTTACTACATGAAATGTGTATCTCGAGACTTTTTTAACTGAATACAGCCAACCAGGAACATCACACTGGTAAATGAGCGCATCTTTAATGAACTTGAGAATTACCTAACTTGTCCCAAGGGAAAGAAGAAAAGAAACTGCCAGGCAAGTTGACGCTTAATTTCTGACAGAAGACTTGTGATGTTGAATAATTCTACATTATACAAGATTTACAGGCAGATTTACCTGAGGCAGTTTCAGAAGCAGCTGGCCATTCGAAAAACGGCGGGTAAGCTGCCCACTACGAGATATCAGTATGGTGCTCATGATGACAGATTTAGTTCATTCACATCTGAAAGACAAAACCAAAACAATATTCAGTTGAAAATTTATGATCTTGCAAATCTGAATGTTAACTTAGTCATCCTGTAACACTACAGAACAATTTTCACTCAGCATACTGACATATTACTCCAAGCTTATGTCGCACTGCTATAAAGCAGAACTGACTGCAAGTTCTGGGCATAACTGGTGGCTTATGTCACAAGACACATCGACAACTGTTCGAAACCAACAGGAACTGGTTGATCGCAGTCGTAAGAATGTTCATTATCACCGCACCGTTTTCCAGTCAGCAGTCAGTTTGGACCACATGACACCGTCACGTTACATATCAAAAATGTTGTACCAAAAGTCTGGGATAGCCATCACATGACACACACCCTTTCTGATTGGCTACTTGTACAGATACTGCCTCAACTCAGTCGCAGGAGAGTTTATGTTGCTTTCCTCAAAGAACTACCTCCAACTGAAATCAAGAAGTAGAACCAAAACATGCTCTGCCCTCAAAAATTGATCGTAACCAGTTGCCAACAGATGCAGGGACACTTGTGTCACTTTGTTATTCAAAACTGATCAGTTGCCCATAGATGAGAACTGGTTCCTGAAACAATATTGTAGTTCTGATTATGTCATCTACCTGTAGCTGAGCCACTGAACATACTGATGTGAAAGGGAGTATTAAAATAAATATAACATTTGCAAGGAATGAACAATGTATGTACATACAAATACATGTATGCACAATGCAGACAATCAACCAATAATTATGTAACAATTTTACACATTTTTAAAGTTTTCATTATTAAGAAATCCTCAACAGTGTCTTTTGGTGCATTTACAAAAGTAAATTATGTAAGGTCACAACCCTAGGCTTGCCCAGCTCTTGGAATGGAAAATCCGCTTTAGTAACGCAGCATAAGATAGGAACTGATCTATGTATGGCAACACTTGCTATAATCTGACAATTCTAAGACTTACAGGCACTGGTCAGCCCCAGTAAGATCAGTTTGTTAAAAACTCCGTATCCCAAGGGACTGTAATTGACACAAAGGCTTATCAAGTAACTTTATACCGATGCTCCTCTTTTGTAGATTAAAAATAAACACTGCTGACATCTCACCAATGACCGCATTAATGACCCATCCTCAACAAACTAATAATAACTCCAGTCACAACATGGACAAAACCATAATCAACTCACCCCAGACCATTCCTACCTCCAACCCAATCAAGCTGTCAAAATACGACATTTAAATACCATCCTGCTGTAGTTCTATGTAAATACGGGCATGACTTTATGTTACTAAAACACATGCACATGTTAATCCACATATTAAAACAGGTTTTAATCAGCAGGGAGTGTTAATTGCTTTGAGACTTGTGGTCATTCCAACTGGCATCCAGCACGACTGACTCTGCTTAATGGACTAAAACTGAGCACGTGCAGAGTTTTGATGCTGAACACATTTACAGTACCACTTATCCCGCAGTATAAGATGTAGTCTCTGCGTGACATGATGTCGTCTACACAAACACAAACATCCTAGGTAAAAGTGGGAGCAATAGCAGGATTACATTATAGCACAGGTTACTACTCCTCACTTACACGTACAATACACTCCTTCAGCTTAACATCGAAAACCTGCACAGAAATACCCTATTTATAAGTGAAATGTACAACAGCATGGTAACATGTACATGTACACAGTCTATGAAAACAGAAACACGATCCCACATAAAGAACGGGCAGTGTGGCTTTTCACACGCATCACACTTCCAGGGTCATGACTGTTATATGTATAATACATACAATCTCCTTCAAACAGCTATGTCGGGGTAAAAGTGACAAAACCATATATCCACAGACGGCTGATCACTCACTAATCAGGTTACTCCATTTACATGGAGTAAATGAAAGAATATGAAAGAAACACAACCTTGCACAATTACCCGATAAACCTATCATTTGTCCAGCTCAACCAGATACCATGTTGCTCCAGCCTCATACCTTCCCCTTCACCATGTTCTGATCAGCATACAAGGTCAAATCATAACCTTCAATGCCTACTACACTTTATATCCCTTACCTTTACCCAGCTCACCACCTGAGTGCCAAATATCTTGGCCCTTCGCCCATTACATACACACGCAGGCTCTACGTAAACACCGCCCACTACAAGAGCTACCATTCCAGGAATGAGGGCAAAGTGATAAACATATGTTTATCAGTACCTAAATACTACTGATTTCAACAAATGAAAACTAAACACAACAGGCATTGTAAGAGTAACAGGTGCAAGTATTGCATCATGCATGAAGCAGATGTAAGCTTAACTGTGACACCAATCAATCTTTGGCTAGCATGCAGGCAAGCCTTCCCCCACATAATATGGCAACAATTTGTTACTACAGGTATTTTAGACACTTATAAGCACTACTGAGTAAAGCAGGTACAGTACCTCTCATGAATAGGATTCACCAATGGTCATGTCAACTGCATGTAACTGTTTTTATTTCTCCTCAACCCCAATAAACATAAAAATCCTATCCCAAAGACTCGTTCAAAGCTCAAACTCAACATAAAAACAAGTGTATTTGGCCCATTCAGAATACCAGCCGATGGTTGACCAACGACCTTGGTAATGTGACATCAGTATTCTGCCAGGACATGTTCTGTATAAATGTTTCTTCATTTCCTGCTGGGATGTCCTTCAACAGACAAAACTACACAAGACAGCTAGTGGTAAGTCAAAGTCAATGTCAAGCGTATTGCATCAGCCAGACTCACATGTTCATGTATACTGCAATACCTGCAACAGATGAATATTCTGCCTGAAGAGAAATCCGCCAGTTTTCAGCGGGAACAAGAGGGAGGAAGAACCTTCATCAGCTAAACCACTACAAGTGGCTTTCAGCCAACAGATTTAAGTTAAACTTCTTCACACCGCAATTTTAAAAATGATCAGTTAAATGGAAATAACCACTGAAACGACGGTACGTCCTGTAATGTGTAGGATAAGCAAGACTTAGGAATTTGAAATAGAAATTTCTTCAGGATCTCATATATTTATCAGATTATACCAACAAATTTATTGCATTGCACTGACCAAGGATATTACAAAAATTAGAAGAAACATTGGTATAACATGGGAGGCATTCTGATACATGTAAAACTTCTATTTATCAGCAGACAATGTTGCGATGTAGCAACTAACATCATTATCAAACAACATTTCAAAGTAGGAACTAACATGGTTATCAAGTCAATCACTTGATAACGATGTTAGATGCTACATTGAAGCATCCTCTACAAAATAAATAGAAGCTGTATATCCATAATAATCTCTTCTCTTCCCAAATTCTAAATGCCACTGAAAGAGTTACAAACATTGGTGTCCCTGGTGTGATTGGTCATGTCACTCTCTTGTGATTAAAAGCTTCACCTGATTGGCCTTTCCTTACTGTTGCCACTAGGGGCTGCTTTCGCAACGACTTCATAGCTTTACCCACACAAAACTACCATGGTGAGTCTGAGTCCTACTGAAGCCATTACGTTGCCATGACAATGCCTGTACTGTTTTGTGGGTCTAGCGAAACTGCACCTCTGTATTTCACCATAATCCTAAGTCACTAATTCTAGTACTACCTCCTCAATGTGGCCGAGCGCAACTCAGTGTCAATAAACCGCATTGGCACTGCAGCCGTCTCAAGAGATTAATGCTGATTGGGCGAGACATGGATCGTGGCTCTTGCAAACCAATGCAAAACAACGCTAAAAAGATTTGATTTCCAGTAGTCAAATTTCGCTACCCCCTTTCAGTCAATTTTTCTTCGTTACTTTTCCGGACTCAGCTCACACAAAGCAAAAATGGCTCACAGAGTCGTGTCTGTCAGACCTGTATTTTACATCACATCTTCGTAACGTTATTTTACGTTAGTTTTTGAGAGCACTCACCCATGTCTCACCTGAATAGCGCAGACACGAGACGGATTAACTTGAACAAATAAAGCATTACAGGCCGAGTATGCGCAGTAGTACCAATAATAATGATAAATCCTTAAGCTCTGAAGAAATATCCAGAGCCTGCATATTTCTAGGCTTGAAAAATTACTAACAATCATAACATTACAATCTCAGTGATTCAGGGTACCCGGTAGAATTATTTTTTAACGAGCGGCAAATGCATAGACCTAATAATTACGTCATTTAATATAAACATTTTGTGACATAAAAAAACAGAAGTCCGACGCCAAGCATTAAAGAGAGGATCAAAATATTTTGATAACACTGAAGCTGAAAGAATCGCCTAACTTGACGACTCGATGGCTGATCTGCTGAATCAGTTGCTTTCAAATATTACCAATACAATTTTCAACTTACGTAAATTAACTCGCACTGCAGCAGTAATAGCACGGTGTACAGTGGATAAAACTGATTCAACATAGTTTATGACGTAAGTCAGTCGTTCACCGTGTACAGAGTCAACATTTTCTACGAGAACCTTACCTCAAGAATCTCTAAATTTTCAACACCATCACTACATCACAACGAAACCTGCTGAGGTCGCCGAACAACGTGATTCTTACCGGAAACCCTTCTTCCATAGCTTACTGCGCATGACTGATGGATAAAGCAGAAGCGCGGTTGATGTCAAAAGAGACAAAATTCCAGGTTCAAATGGGCGCCTGGCGGTTGTTACGGCCTGATTTGAGAGGCTGAATATTCTCTCTACCACATCCGACTGACTGTCATAATCATGCTGATAAACTAAGAATAAGTCAACCCCTGGTAAGTATTGTCTTACTAAGTAAAGATGATTTCAGTCTATCGAAGAAGAACTTTTTACATTGCCGTTGTTGTTGTAGTGATGTGTTCCAGGTTCAACTTTGTTAAAAGGATCACATATGTTCTTCATCCAGATCTGTGAAATTTGTCATCATGGCATGGCTATAGTACATTATGCCTCCAGCACTTGTGTGGCATAGAATTTGCAAGAGTGACAACAAATAAATAAAGCCGTCATGCAACATCAAAGATTTAAGCCGAATCGGCATTGCAGTCGTCTTTCGAAATCACGCTGGTTTTGGACAAGACAGGGTGGGGGCTCTCGCACCCAACAACAACAACAAAAACATTATAATTGATAACCTCTGAGAAATCAGGGCAGTTTGCGAGGTCCCCCACTCTGTGTTGTCCAAAACAGTGTGATCTCTTGACACAGCTGCATTGCCGATTTAGCTTGTATTTATTTATTTGTTTGGTGTTTTATGCCATACTTAAGAATATTTCACTTATATGACGGCAGCCAGCATTATGGTGGGAGGAAACCGAGCAGAGCCTGGGGGAAACCCTCGACCATCTACAGGTTGCTGGCAGACCTTCCCACTTACAGCCGGTGAGGAAGCCAGCATGAGCTGGTCTTGAACTCACAGCGACCGCATTGGTGTGAGGCTTTGGGTCATTGTGCTGCGATAGCGTGCTAACCGACTGAGCCACAGAGGCCCCCTGGCTTATATTAAAGAGATGTCAAAAGGTCATTCCATGAATCTCTCACATTGTTAAAAGGTCAACTAAAAAATATTATGTATATGGTAGCTCATGAGTGCTGACGAGCCATGTTATTGCTTAGCAGAGAAAAACGTTACACTAATGTGAAACATGCCAAGTTAATCAGATTTTCTGACTAGAACTTACAGCTGATATTGTGATTAGCCTAAGATTACTCTGATGTTGCGATTTGCATTAGAAATGACGCTATTGCTCAAAGTCCACATTGGAGACTCCTGGTGTGAGATAAGTGGTGAATAGCATTTGGCACTGCGAAAAAGTGCTCCACACACCTCTAGCTGGTCAGATCCTCCTCGTAACCTTTCTCCTTTCCATCGCCACATGTAATTTTTTAAGGGTAATCCATGAAAAGTTGAGTTTCTCACGAAAAACCCTCCAAATTACACTGCTGCCATTTGATTTGAGACATCAGCTATTTCTGGCGTCATTTAAGTGGGTCTTGCATGTGAACATGTGAATTTTTTACAAAAGTTGAATTCCTCGACTACACAAGTCACAGTTGACTTTTTTTCAGATCCTGTAATACAACAATAATATAAATAAAAGAACTAAAAAGACTTCACAAGTGCAGTGCAAAAGTAATTCGGGAGAGTAAAAAAAGAAAAGAAAAGAAAAATATATTGAAAGAAACATTACACAAGTCTACTCACGGGCAAATTCCCAAAATTGAGTTTTACCGGTTTACTTGTATTGTGGCTGTCTTGAGAACATGTCAGTACCATGCAGCCTACAAATGATACTCAGTTGGATTAGCCTTATAAGATTTTGTGTGGCGATGAGAAGGGAAGATGTTACGGCGAGGATTTCACCAGCTAGAGGCATTTGGTTTGCTTTTTCGGGGTGCCAACTGTTATTCACCAGCTCTCTCACACAAGGAGTCTCTGACCTGGAATTTGAGCGACAACATCATTTCTAATGCAAATCTCAACGTCAGAGCAATCTCGGACTAATATTATGATAAGTCAGGCGGACATGTAATTTCATTTGCCATTTCTTGCCCAGTAGTTCTTCTGAAAATGGGTGGTTCATGAATGTGCTGGAGTGTTTTATGGTCTCTGACTATTTAATGTACATGTGAATGTAACATACCCAATTTTTAAGGCATCAGACAAGTATTTTTTGCTGGGGTATTTTTATGTGGTAATTTAAGAATTATATGGGATTGTGAATGTATGAAGTAATTGCAATGAGTCCCATGTCCATCGAAACACAGCTTTACATGCAGAGAAGAAGCTTGGCTTAAAAACTTTCTGGGAAACCTTTAAGTAGGACTGACATTGGTAATTTCTGGAGTTGGAAATCAGCAAAACAAAATCACAGCAGGATTGGCTCAGGTAACCAAGACAATCCAGAAACACATCTACACGTGATTTAGAAGGATGACAAAATGAAATCTGCAACTTCTGATTTAGTTGTGTGGGATCAGTAACTCCCTTTGATAGTATACAAAAAGTACATTCCTTTTCTATTACTTTTCCTTCTGTTTTGGGATAGCATAGTCAAAATAAAAAAAAACAAACACTATTTTAACTACCCACCGGTGAAATGACCTAAATTTTAGTCCATGACTGAGTTCATTCGTCCCCATTTTGAGAGTTTTATTGATTTTATAAAGATGATTGAGGTTTCTGTGGAAGGTAGTATAGTATCCTGCTGGAAAAAGTGTAAGTGTCAGCACCCCAAAAATATGCCATGACATTTATTCGCCTGTAAAAGTGCACTTATTTGGACAACATTTTAGGTTATTAACGACAAATCTAATAAAATATCTGCTTAGTTAGAAATGTAGTGATCTTTTTGATAACTTCATGATGTTTGGAACCTTTTACTGATGACTTTTGAGTCCAAGTTTTGCATCAGCTACATACAGGTTTCAAAATTCTTTGCACACAAGGGTGAAAAAACCAAACCATTTCTACCTCTCTCTCCCACTTGCATGGTTTAATCTACAAATGCAAAGCGTTATATATCTCAAAAATGCCCAAAGTTTCATGATTTTAATCTTCCTCTGTCACACATACATTTCCGTAGGGTTTTTGACTCCAATATAAGCTCTGTTAACTTAATTTTCTTAATATGTTTTTAAGCTGAGTAAGTATCATTAAATATTTGATGAAGCCTCTAGGTAAAAAGGCATATGGGTTCCCAGCAGGTTTATTCAGCTCAAGTGAACTGCTTCACAGCACTGCTACACTGCATTGTTGTTGTTGCAGGCTGATATCCTACACTTGCTAGTTCTGCTGTGGCTGTAAGTCAGGAGGTTTGTCAGGTGCCTGGCTAAAGGAATTAGTTAACTCCCAGTACTTTGATTGACTTGTGAATGAAGGAAGATTGGTTGAAAGTGGTCACCTAGAGATCACGCAAAATCAGGAGTGGGTTGCTCTGTATATACAGGTACGTATATGTGAAGACATTTAGAAGGTTAACATATATTATGATGCCTGGGGTTACATGCACCTGAAATCACAATGAGTTATCGTATAATACATTCACTCACAGACTATACACGTGTGGTTTAGGTCTGCGATCTAAGCATAAATGAAACTGCTGACTTTTTCTTTACGGAAAAAAAAAATATAGCAGTGAAAAAAAAAAAGGATAACTTTTATGGTGGTGTTAAAAATTACAGTGAGGGACTTCCTGGTAGGCTTATGAAACTGATCACTTTACATACAATTATACACATTTCTAGTCTACACATTCGTACATGTATATTGTAGTTTTAATGGCGCAAAATGGTACAAATAGCTCAGCAAGGACAACAAAGCATTCACTAGATCTATTGAGGCGACTTACAAAAGCAGGATGTACAAATCCTAACCATAATGTGAGACAGAGTTTGCACCAAGCTGAACTACCACATTTCTCTCATCTTCTTGATAAAGTGTTAATACCATATGATCAGAATAGGATGAAAGGCCAGTCTTTTAAAGGTGCCAGAAGAATTCATGCGATTCGATTGTGGTAATGCACATGTATATACAGGCAAACAGACTATCTACTTATCAAATTACGTATATGTTGTAAGGAGTCAAGGTAATTATTTATTTTGCCATTGATTTTGTGATCGGCAGAATTGATCAATCTCATTTTAGAATATAATGCGATTCTGCTTTTTGTACAAATGCTACATATGTAAATACATGTATGGCCTAATGATGATAGATCATAACGCTTTTATTTATAAATGATATTACAGTACTTGTATGTATTGTTTAGATACCAGGGAGATTTTTTGCGAAAAAAAAAAACTCACCAGTCTGGTCAGACAGTGTTTTAATACCAGTAGGGCTTTTGTGTGTAAAGGGCTGGTATATATGATCCAGTGACACTGGTGAGGTACATGTAGCTTTTAATCTAGTGCAGCAGAGGTTATATATGCTAGCAATTATCCCAGGGAAAAGCAGGAATTCCAGCCCCACTCCTGGACAAACATCTGTGCAAGAGATAGATTTGCTGTTTCTAATGGCGACCATGGAATACTACATACATTAGTGAAGGAGAAGGTGGGTGGGAGTAGATCTATGGGAGTTACGGTAGGGGTCTTCATAGCCAACACATGGTTGGTGGTGCTGACCTACTCCTACAGCTCCACATCCCAGTACCCAAAGGGTTGATGGCAGTAGATATAAAAGGCTCCCTTAGAGCGGGAGTTGTTGGGCTTCAGCAAGTTTGGATACTGCCTGCCTGCCTGCCTGCTTGCGTGGTTGGCTGCTGCTCTGAGCCTCCAGAGACTAACCTGATTTGTTCAGGAGGGATGAGGGTAAAATCTTGCCCCTAGCCTCGCTGAAGCTTTGCACTCACTGTTTGTCTCGCGGCTATCGATACTCTTTAAGCAATCTATTGATTTTTTTGCTGTTTTGCGGGAAGTTAGAGCGTGTGTTTCGCTCTGGATATTTACTGTTTCCCAAGGTGAGTCTGGTTCTAGCTGCTTTCCTGCAGTGACTTGACCCGGTGCTTGTTACATATCATGATGCTGGGCTCTATAATGTGACATTAGCCTGTGTAATGTAAGGTTAATGCTGGGGTTGCTGTTGTTGTTGGCAGGTACATGTACATTAGGAGTTATCCCTACTCTGGATGTTTGCACTGACTTCGTTTTGAGAGAACGATTCATCAGTAGACAGGTGAGTTTATTTACATTTTGATGCCAGCCTGTAATTGTACATCCAAATGTGCATGCCTTCACACCAGTTTGTGCTTGGTACATATGTGTATATTAGTACTCCATATACTTGCGTATATTTTTATGTCAGGTAACATTTAATCCAGCAGGAGATGGCTTTGAGCTCATAAAAATATATGGATATCTGTGGACAATGACATTAATCAGCTGTCAACTAAATACACAAACATGGAATGTGTGTACAGTGAGTGAACCATAGCTTTTTGTTTATGAGACTGTGGTAATGCACATGTATATACAGGCAAACAGACTATCTACTTATCAAATTACATATATGTTGTAAGGAGTCAAGGTAATTATTTATTTTGCCATTGATTTTGTGATCGGCAGAATTGATCAGTCTCATTTTAGAATTGACCTTGATGGTGTACTGAAATTGAATTAAATGAAGATTATGTAACAGCTCAATCAGTAAACAGAATGAAGGAAATCACAACTGAAAATTACAGTACTTTTTCCTGTAAATATACTTTTAATTTTCTCTGCATGATATGGTAAAATTTCCACTATATTACATGAAGTGGCTGCTCCATCTTCTACCTGAAATCGAGATATGCCTTGTACAACTTACTAGATGATATACATTGCTACATGGACATCATGTTCGCTAGAAATTTTTCTGAGGGATAAGAAAATGTTCCATTCCTAATACATGTTTGGCTGGGGCATCCGGTAGAAAACTACCTTCAAGACAGTCAGATCTTCACTCCATTGTACATTTTCAACCATTTGACATTGTACATTCTCAACAACAAATATTACGTACATGAATGTTCTCTGCTTAGGAATTGAGTGTATAGGAGCATGCTGAATGTGTCTGTGATTAGGTCTTGGAGAGGATACTGGTGAACCTGCTGTAGGGCATCAGTGCTCCTGTTTATTCTAGTCTGCTAGAGTGGGTGTTGGTGGCAGTGAGCCAGGCCAGAGATTCCAGGTTAGGCAGACAGAAAACATAGGAACCCTCAATAAATATATTCTAAGCCAGTGAGTCAAGAAAAGAAATTTATATTGTAGACTTAAGATGGGATAGGGCGTGGGTCATTGACATCATTGGTACGAATCATGCCGCCTGAGTGAATGATGCTGGGTAGGAGCTGTGCCATTTGGATATCTACTGTGTGCTGTGTGTGAGTGTACATGACACTTACACTTAGGCCTGTTCCTTTACCAGGGTACATAAAATACCAGCAGAATGGGACAGACTAACAGATGTGACAGGCTGTTTGGTTGATTCAAAGCTCTACATTCAAGAGCTCTGGTCACAGCTGAGCCCTAGCTGTGACCAGGTACCTCTTAATACTCAGTGTGAAAGACATGATCTCATCTTCAAACAGAGCTCAGGTATGTTGGCAGATAGGTAATTGACTCTAGATTAGAACATGAAAGATCCTTTGTGTGATGTATAGTGTGTGTGTGTTTCAGCTTTGGCTCCTCTACATGGACATCCCTTGCACATATACATGCTTACCTATCTATTATGCGACCATGTTATGCATATGTGCACAATCCTACACTGCATGTCCTATAATTTTTTAACCCTGTGTGCCTAGATTTTCAAGCAAACTGCAGTTAATGACATATTATCTTATCCATTGGACAGGAAAATTATTATTTCGACACAGTTACAAATGGTATTAATGCGATATTGCACTCCTACATGTTCTTGTACATTGAAGTATTTGTTTAAGTGCAGTAGCTTAAGAGGCATGTTTTAACACATTGATTGTACATTTGAACAAAATTGCTAAAGCCTCACCCAAAGCAGTGCAGTAGTATAAAATGTTTTGTTGCAGTTTTTAGTTTGAATTAAAAGAAAAAGTTTATCAGTTTACTGTACTGTATCACAGTGTACATGTACATGAATTAGAAGTGGTATACCGCAGTTTACATTGCAGTGTTGATCATTTACCTGTTAATTTCTTGTATTTTTAATAAATAAATGAAGGCAAGGCAGTTTTATCAGTGATATAGTTGTTTGTAATGCGTTCATTATCTGTTTGCAGACGTACATATATATACGTGTACACTGTATACAGTGTTTCAGTACTAACGCTGAACACTGGTTTAAATATAAAGCTGTCCCAGTTGAACTTGTAAATTCATAGTGTGTCAGCGAGTGGTAACACCCAGTGGGACATTTGACTTGTGTTCTGAATGGATATGTGTGCATGCATTTACAGCAGACCTAGCACCTTCCCCAAGTACATGTATTACAGAACTGGAGGCCATGTTGACTCTTACATGCCCATATAGGTAAGCCCCTGACCCCACCAAACATTTTCAGGAAATAAGTAGACTGTATTTAGCTTCACACCAGTGAGTCATACAGCAGACATAGATTGTCTGGCTGTCCTGATGCGCTGTCTTTTGGGTGATCGACCAGCACATTCATGTAGGCATGGGAGGAAGACTCAACATCAAGTTACATGTACATGTGCACATTAAATCAGGAAGAAGCATGTTCAGTTTCACTCTTCAGTTGCAACTGTTGGTTTTTTGTATATTTCCATTGCCATGCGAATTTATTGGTAATACACATTATGTACTTAATTACATGAAGATTTCAAGTACGCAAACAGGTAAGCATGGCCCACCAAAGTGCATGGTAGACATTACTATGATATAGTATAAACATGAGCACGTATGTGAACCCCCACTCAGGATAACATGCTTTTATTTTAGAGCAAATGATACCATAAAGTACATTCTCAGATGTTTCCTTCATGTTTTCTTCCTAGTTGTTGTATACTAATCTGTGTGTACAATGAAATGTTTCAGTGAGGAAAGCTTTAAAGACTTGTTTGGTCTCAGGGGCGTGATTATAAATGCTCCGCATCATTGCCATCCCTGGTGTTATGTTCATTTGGCTTTCCATTAACATTCATTGCTTCCTCATCCTGTGTTATTGTAATTGACCTAAAGGTGTTCTAAGTTGCTCATTTGGTCAGATTTTGAGAGCTCTGTTGATCTTAAGAAAGGTGTTTTCAGGTATGTTTGGAAGGTAGGATGATATCCTACAACAAAAAGTGAAGTTACAGCACAAAAAGTATCTAAGAATGCATGAATTTTGGTGAAATTATGTCATTTCCCATATATACATTTATATCAGAGGCTAAGAGCTGCCTGTGACCCTGGTACAGTGCGATTCATCTGTAACATGGTAGGCAAGTTTGACTTCAGCTATAGTAACAAGGCAGAGGTACAGTGTATACTGGTAATACGTGTTCAATACTTGTACACATATTTGTATCTGAATACATACGCATGAACAAGCACATAAGGATTATGAAAACAAAAAAAGACTTACTAATGGCTTAAGGGCCAGTCAGTTTCAGTTTGAAAATATTATTTTCTGAAGAACTTGATCAGATGCAAAATGGTATTAAAAAGAGAGAGGAAAAAAAAAGGAAACCCATTAAGGAAAAAAAACCCTGAACAAATAGATATGTCAGCCTGTTATGTAGGGGCTACCAAATTACATGTATGTTTTGAACGAGTGCCCTGCAGCTATTACCATGTGAAAAGGAATTACAGACACCGACAGTGTCATCAAGCCTAGGCTAAGGGATTATCTTAGCTGGCTATTCTAATCCGCTCTCAGCTTTTGTTGTCTGACATGACATAACCTTGTTTATACAAACATAGACGGCTGTGTAGTGTTTAATCTCAGAGGTAGACACTGCCACAACCCACAGCTGCAATTGACAGAGAAAAAATTCTAGTTATTCTTTGTCGGATGTTTCTCCATCAGTGTTTTTGCAAGGATGTGTGCTTTCATCGTTAAACTCCCGAAAACGTGATGATCAACTGGCTGCCCTACCAATGCTAAAAGTATAATTGGAGAGGAAATTCATTTTTGTCCTTATTGCCTGATATTTCGGGTCAGGTGAGGAAATATTGAAAATTTTACATGAAGCACACAAAAAAATAAAAGAAGAAAAAAGACTGAACTGAAATCTGATGTGTTTCGAGTGTGCAGAACATGCTCACAATAAAGAAAGGTTACATCTGTATGTGTGCCTGAAGGTGTGCAGGCGAATTGTGTTTTATGTTATGTCCCTGATGATGTTGTCGGGGGCGTTATTGGCTACTTCTGTATACATAATGCAAAGCCGGAGTAAATGATAGATCAATACAGCAACTTTTGGAATCAATATTGGCCTCACCTGAGACTGTATGAGTTACCTGTGCATAGCCTCACTGGATACCAGGCCCAGGGGAAAAACATTTGAAATCTGCAGTCAGGGATGAGGGCCTCTGATTGCAGCTCGGCTATCTCTCCACCTGCCAGGAGACATCGCATACACAATATACTACATGTGCATGCACATTTCTCGGCATGATGGCAAGTAGATAGCTAGCAGCTCATTAGCACCGACGGAATTTGACAGATGTCATAGTTTTGCTCGCTGTAATGGTTAAGCTTTTTGCTCGCTTTAATTGTTAAGCCAGCAGAATACAGACAGGTGTTTCAACTACATTAAATGTTTTATCCATAATGCATAGAAGTCAATCACCAAGGTTTTACCAAACAACCCCACTGAGACAGGTAGATATTGTTGGCTCTTTGACTGTCTGTCAGCTTTCTCAACAGTCATGATAAGAATTAACTCAGGAGTAACATCAAGGTCTTGAAGGTGAGAGGCTCAGCCAACTAGTTTTGACAGCTGTGTTGAAAGTTTGGTTTCTCTGTTAAATGTTTATAAAGTAGATATGTTAAAAGGTGATCTTTTGTGGATTTCATCATGTTTGAGTTAAATTGCTAGTTACAGTAACTCACAAAAGACTCAGTAGAGGAATTTTAAGTGACATGTTCCTGAATTAAAGAGGCTTTATGAAACCAAGCGGATTCGATGAGTCAAAGTTTTTACAATTTGTGTCATCATTTTATAATGGGTGTAACTGAAATGTCAGCAGAAAGGAAATCTTTGTTGTTTTCATTTGTTTTTCTAATTTGACTTGAGCAGTTTTGTAATACATTAATAATGACATTAAGTCATGCAGATCCAATGTCTCAGTTTTACCTGGAATGATGTGATGTCATTTTTGAGGCCGCTTTTACTTTCTGTGGCTTTTGACAATGAAATACTTGTAAGATGCTTAGGCCTTCCTCAAAAAATTCTTTACAAAATCCTATAACAAAAAATAGGGTCAATCTGTGAGAAAATATTTTTTTTTTGTTCTTGCTAATGAAGTAGATAAGGATTTTAATGATATTAAAATGAAGAGATAAATGAAAAAAAATTCAAGTTAAAGCCCAATAAAAAATGTTAGGTCCTTTTTGGGAGGGTGGGTCGAGTTAACCCCAATAAACATATCTAATTATGGCCTCATTCAGATGCAATATTTGACCATGCAAATGTAGTTGTGGCTTGCAATATCTGTCAGGGCGTACAGTCATTCTGTTCAAGATTAAGAGACATTGATTATGTCAGGAAACAATTTAGAAGAGATCAATCTTCATTACATAATCTTGGACACCACGAACTTGTGTGCTGAACTCCCCTGCATGTTAGAGTGACTTACAGACACAGCAGCCAGCTATAGAGTAACTCTTCATCCAGACCTTATCCATCCTGAGAACGCAAAGCTGAATATTTTGTCTCCTATTCAGGTACTAGCACTTGTGTGCATTCCATGTTTCGGCCTGGTTTGACTCTTAATTATCTTGTGAAAAGGTAAAGTTACGTGCCTGTGAACTGGAACAAAACTCTTCTTTTGATGCCATACTATAAAGTGTTATAGAAATTAGCTTTCAATCAAATCTTCATTAAACAAGATTGGCTCCAGATGGCTGGAGCTCTTAATATGCAGCTCCCTTTAATAGGTGAGGGAAGCTGTTGGGTTTTTTTGGGAGCCCAATATATAGAGAAGTGCCCTGTGTGGTGGGGATACATGCTGTTGCTTAGAGGCAGCTTTGACAGGTAAATGTGTAGTTGAGAAGTGATGTATGGGTTTGACGTGGTCCTGGAGAGAGTTTGGCCTGATGCCGGTTACCAGGGAACATCATGTGTAGAGGATGTTGATATGTACATTTAGTGGCCATACATGCTGTGTGCAGAAGAGCTTCTGTTACATACATGCATATACTCTTGGTAATATGCTGTGCAAGTTCATAGATATCTGATGTAAAAGATTGTGGTCCCTATACCGAAAGAGTTGTCTAAGGTAATGCTTACGTTTGTTGTGCACCATGGTTTGCATTATGGATGGTGGGTGTTTATGGAGGGGGTAGGGGAGGTGTCAGTCGAAATTCATGGTATTGCAGAATTTATTGCAACATAGGCATATAGATGTAAAATTATGAATGTGTCAAGTTGTGCCTTATTTAGGTTGTACATGTACACAGTAGTTGACAACAGTTCTTTTGTAAAAAGCATTCATTTCAAGTTAGATACATTTCATTTCAAGTTAGACGCATTAATTATAATTTGATATATACAGTGTGTGTAATCCTTTAGGGCACAGAGCTTTTTGACAGCATATAAATAATACTGGTACAGGTATATAATTTGTTGTTCTAATATAAATGTATCTCGTCTGCAGGAATATATATAATGCTGACACACATGTCCTAAACCCAAGCCGTGTTTTAAAAAGTATCCAAATAATCTACATTTGTTTTGCGCTCTGAATACCAGATTCCTGAGAAAAAGTGTTTAGATATTTGACACATCTCTCAGACTATACTTCCTCCTGATATAAACCCCTCCCAGCTGGGGCAGAGAGTTAACACTAAGGGGTGTGGTGGTATTGTCTTACACACACATCACCTCCGCCCAGGCAGTGGGAGCAACAAGGTATGTCCATAATAACTCAGTAACCCAGATAAGCTTAGCCAGACTCATGTATGTTAGGCTGTGGCACTGATGATACAAATAATTGATAGGTGTGAACACCCACCTACATTTCCTCTATAAACGATAACCAGTTTTAATTTGTTGATGAAGACGCGTTAATGCTCTTGGTGAACGGTCACAGCCTGACAGCGAATATCATTTGGGCTAAGAAGGAAAGTTGAGCTCTGCTACCTGGGGAGACGTGCCTGTGTGAGGCAGATGGTTAGTATTGTCTGATACCTCTGTACAATTACCTAATGACACTTGTGACCAGAGATACTGCCAGAGAAGTGAAAGGACATGTACGTACATGTATGGCATGAATGTAGAGAGAGTGTGGTGGTGTTTGACCAGTTTCATGTAACATGTGAGCACTTCATCATTTTCATGTATTCTATGCAAACGCATAGCAATGCATTATATAGTGATGACAATTTCCCAACTCTCAGACGGAAAGTCGTTGACCAAAGTACAACCGATATCAAATAGTTCTAAAGATGATGCACAGATTTAACCTTTCTGGTGTCCAGTTTCGCTACAGGTTCCTATTAGAAAGTATTATGGTGAGAGGATGTGAAGTAACAATTCAGTAAAGTGAATTTAACATTTAAAATTGTCAGTTTTTTCTCCTTCGCATGCAGGAATATTTTGGGGGTTTTTATGTGAGGGTCACTTAAGCTACATTGCCAGATCTGTCAGTTTGTGAGAGGTAAATGATTCAGAGGACAAATCCTTATCAGTATATACAGGCAAACCTATTGTATGAGGCCAGTGAAGGGAGGTGAAAAAAGTGGCTGCATATGACAGTTGGCCACATAAGACAGGTTGTGAAGACCAGGCCAAATCACACCTGAATTAAGTTTCAGGAAATCTACGCGTACATAATAATGTTATGCATAATTGCTGAACACTGATCTGTTCTGCTACATATATTTCATGGAAATATAACAATTGTAGTAAAATAAAAACTCAAAAATTTCAAGTTGTGTGGAGTAGGCCCATAGGCGTCACCCATTTAACAGGCGCTTATAGAAAGAGTTTCAGGTCAGGGCAAGTAAGATAGGAGAACTTTCTTCCCATCATTGTCATTCCCTAGAAAGCCACGTGCCTGTTTGGCCCATGTAGGTATAAGTGACTAGGCTTACGAAGCCGTGAACTGTAAATGGCAGACGGCTGAGCAGTATGAAAATTCAGTCAATCATGTTTGCCATTACCTGTGAAACAACAACAACAAAATATATGAGTGAAGGAAGATCAATTTCACAGTGTGTTCAGGGAAGGCAATATTTTGGCCAAGCAAAATGAAGACACAACACCATTTACCTGCAAAGGTAATGGCCAAGCTAGCTAGATAATTTGATAAAGAAGTCATTCATGGGAGGAACCACAGGAGGGCAGATTATATCCGGGTTTGCCCGCTGTTTATGGCATTCATAAATCGGACCTCAGGGTGGAGCTAATCCACTGCAGAAATGCATAACCAGCTGGGCCTGATTAAAGAACAATAGCCTTCACTGCCATTGACCAGTAATCTTCACACTTCACTTGTCTTCATAAAGTGTCAGGTTATAACTTTCAATCACTACAAAAACTGCTGAAGTCTGTGGTCGCCATTTTGAAATTTTTGAATGTCCAATGCGGCTATCATTTTTTGCCGTTGAAAGTCTCGGCCGTGTAAGACAGGTTGATATAGCATTTGGTGGTGAAATAAGTTGGTCGTTGGGCGTGTTGGACAGGTGCCCGCATATTTCAGGTTGTTTAACATGGAAAATCGTTTGGTCGCGGCAGAGAGTGGCCGCATAGGGCAGATGGACGCTGTTTACAGGTGGCTGCAGGTACAGGTTTGACTGTATAAATAAAAAAAAAATTTTCAGAGACTTGTCATCATTTTGATTGTTTTCACAGTGTTAGAGGTGTGATCGATTTCATTATGTTTTTGTGCTGCTTTTGGTCTTCATGGGCCTCACACCTACCTGATACTCGGCCACCATCCTGTAAAATCATTCATCATAGAAGACCGTGTCTTACTGCCATACTCAATAAATGTTTCTTCACTCCCTGAATATAGAAGATCAATAGACCAGACCCAGACCTGATCTCAGATCTACTATAAGCAATACAGATCTAAAAGTAAATTTAGTTTTAAACTTGTTTTAAATGTGTCAGAAGTTACAAGTTGGTAATAACAAAAATTGAACACTCTATGATGTATCAATTTCGTTGTTGAAGCATTACTTCAACATAATGTAGGGCAAGCCAAAGAAAATTTATAAAGCTCAGCATATCTTATTACATGATTTTTATGAGGTTTATTTGGGTCATCTGAAGTGAAATGGAGTGTTCTTAAATAATTCAAATGCAGTTGACAGTTTCCGACCACATGAAGCAGGAATCTATAACTGCTCTCTGTATAGGCTACCATGCCTCACCTGAAGCATAGTTTGTATAAAAAGTACAGAAAGTATATTTTGGCAGGATATCAATGAAATTCTCCCCAGCCTCTTCCTTAGGGAAGACAGTCATATATGTATGCTGCTTAAAATGTTTAAGAGTTAAACTAGATGCAAATTATGGATGTCAGTTAATTATAGACAGACTTTATCTTAGTGGAAAAAAAATGTTTTTCAAAACTTTCTTTCATGGAACGGATTTTGTGTTTCTTGATGGTCATATTGGTTCCCATGAACATGAAACACAGAAGCGAAAGAGTTGCTGTCGCTTAGGTCAGTACGGGTGAAATCCCCAGCCTACAGGCAACAATACGAATATTTGTCACTAATTAGTATTTGCTTTACTCGTAAAGTGATTCTCAGTCGTTCTGGCATGCACAACAAACAGTTGATGGATAAAAGTGTGAAATTATGATACATTTAATTTAGTGTCTTCATCATAAGCAAAGGACAGACAACAGAATTATCTACATGCGAGAAAGCTGAGCATTCGTCATAGAATACATTTCAGTGCATATAGGCTCTAGTTTTCATTTATACATGTACTTTTGCAGGCCATATTTATGATACATGTATCTTCAAGATGTGGTTCATGTAAACAGTAGTGAACATTTAGAAATGCCTGTTTGAAGTAGTTTTCTTTTTGAGCATAAGTGAATCTGTTTCAGGTTTAATATACTGAACATGCACATGGATTGTACATGTAGATGTATTTGTGTTTTTTTGTATTGCTTCTATCATTACAGACATTCTCTGCGTGTACATACGACCTGGTACATGGAATAATAGTACTGGTGCATGTATTAGACCATGTCAAGCCCATTAATGTGCAAGTTGGAATAATCTGAACAATTTTTTTGTAATATTAATCATGGCATACAGCAATATGGATGCAACAGTCCAGAGGTCTGAATGTTTGGTATACACATACATGCACAAATGTTTAAAGACATGCGATCAGGCAAATTGGTTGATAAACAGGCCACTACCCTTGTGTGTTTGATGTCTGCTGTCTTGTCTCAGTTACCTCAGATGAAAATGGATGGCAGGGATGGTTTTGCCAGCAGGCAGGCAACTCAGTATTTGGTTTAGATGTGAGAGTTTCCTGAGCTGATGGTCTGAGTATCACAGACTGTTCAGCATGGTTCATTGCTCCTGGGCAGAGTGCTTCTGTGGGAGTCCTGCAGCTCCCTGTCACATTTGGCAGCCTGCTTCAGATTCTTATGTACTTGTAGCAGTAATCTTACACTGGGGTGGGGAGTGATGGGAGGCAGAGAGCATAGTAAAGGTCAGGCCAGGGTTACTGGAGTAGGGTCAGTCAAAGGCTGTCGTCTTAACTCATATTGTCTGTAATGTCCAACTAAACTGATTTCATCAAAGTACACTTGGCACTATTGTATAACAATGCATTCACCAGTAGCAATGGTACTGAAAACACTTGGTAAAAATTTAAATGCATTATCAACAGTGCTCATTGGTTACAGTGTAAGTTAACTTAATATTAAAATAAACAGGCTTTTCAACCCCTGCATGTTATTATCATCTTGGAATGCCTGTATGTTGAGAAATATCTGCTTATTTTTTGGATTAGATGATTCTTGTTAGGCTTAAATACATAAACATCGCTTCTACATGGAGAGATTTTCTACATGTGTATGTTGCTATATGTTGTAAACGAATCTGGTAGTGTTAAGTGTATGGTTCCATCCTGTTTTAATAAGCAGTTGTGAGTGTAAATGCCACACATGTACATTTATGTGAGTCATCTGGTATGCATCTGTCATTGTATATAGGGTAACTTGCTCCTGCTCTAGGTACAAATTTAATCTACATGTAAACCGTATACATTTACCTACATATATATCGCTATGTACAATGACTGCCTCATGCATTGTACATTTATGTCATTTGTCTTTTGGACTGTGACTTGTTCTGAAAGTATTGTATTTTAGAATCCTGATCCGTCATGTGAAGCTGTTGGTAATGTACATGGCATGTATGTTTTGTAGGTTACATACAGTATATATGTATATATATCTACATGTTGTCAGCCTCTGTAATAAAAAATGGTGCGTAGGTGTTTTAATTAGTGTTCATGTCAAGAGAGACATAGTTAAGCTCTTGTGTACTTGCATAGACTGGTATGTAATATGGTGGAAAAAGTAAAAGGCACTTAATTATGCAGAACTTTATATTAAACTTCACAGAAGTGCATCAGTATACATGTATGTCTGTATATTAGTTTTGGGATGTATACATATTCAGGTCTTTTGGAAAATAGAGTGTGTTGATGGCATTAGGTATAGATTTGCCAGCTGACTTCATATGCTGAAAGTGTATGTATTTACATATATAATACTAGTAGGCATGTTTGTTGGATAAGTTGGCCCATCTGTCGGATAAAGCATTATTGTTTAGTTTGTAAATGTATTAGGACCTGGGTAGCATATTGCTCTGTCGATACATGACATGAATTAGTACTGAATACTGTCTTTGTATATGTTTGTGATGTACATATGTATAGTTTGTATGTGTCTTTTCCCACTGATACATGCATGTGATTTTCTCATTGCAGAGTGTAGGGTGGGCTGAGATGATGTCCCTGGCCTGTTTACCAGGGCTAGGACAGTGATCAGGAGGCTAATCTGTGGGTCATCATGTCCAGCTCCAGCCAGTTCCAGTCTGTGCTGGACAGCGGAGTGAGGAACAGCTCCCCTAAGGTGCATGCTGACCGCATCACCCGTCGCCGCAGTCAGAGCCGGCACCGTGACGATGAGGATGAGGAAGTGGTGGTGCCGCGCGTGTCACAGCCGTACCGCACCAGTCTGTCAGCTGTGGCACCTCCTGTCCGCATGAAGAAGTCTGAGCGAAGTCGCTCGGTCAGTCCCGGAGGGTCGCTAATCAGCAGTGGGAGAAGTCGCTCTAAAAGTCCCGGTAACCGACGTACAAGCCCCAAACATGTGACATACGATGAACGCGTGACAGTGCGTCACTCTGACACGGACGACAGTATTGTGACGGACCTCTCGGGGAAAGACTCCAGTCTTGAACTGAGCCCCCAGGAGCCTGCCAGCAAAAGTAACAGTAATTATTTATCAGTCAGTTCCGGGGCGACATCTGACGATAACTCTAGTCATGCCTCTCAACTGCGGCAGACGTGTCATCAAATCACAGACTGGTATTCCCAAACCTCCTCCCCCTCGCAGCAAAGCTTCTCCCCAGGAAACACAATGGACCGCCTCCAGGTGTCAACCTCTTCCTACCCCTCCTACTCCCCAGATCAGAGCTCCGACTTCTTCACCAGCTCTCCTGGACGAGGGGATTCGGGAGTGTACATGGATGGAGAGGGGGTGGTGAAACGGGGCAAGATCAACATAGAGAAAGACTATAACCATGACCGAACCATCAGCTACAGGATGGCCATCAAAGCTCAGTACTCTGATGAGGTCAAGCGAATGGCTGCGGCCAATATCGAGGAGATCTGCCCTCAGTTGACCCCAGGCTCGAGAACACCAGTATCTCCAACATCAGACTTTGGGCCCAGAACAGAACGATCAAACACCTTACCCTCCAACACCCTCACGGAAAGTGACAGAAACCTCAGTGTCCATAAGAAATCCGTTAGCTCTAGCATTGGAAATTTCTTCAGGAAGATTTCTCCGCGTATGTCACGAAGGGACGGTCGACGAGATAAATCTGGCCGAAGTTCTTCCAGCGGAAGTGCGCAGAGCTTAGATACAAGCGGCTCCACAGAGAGCGGCCAGTCTATAGAACGATCTCGAAGTAAAGGACGTAGATCCTTCCTGAAGGTTCTGGGACGATCGCGTTCTCGTTCGCAGTCAAAATCGTCAGACCAAGAAGATGGTGGCCATTTACATAAGTCGCTGAAAAGCACAGAAATCCAAGGTGTGTCGGAACTTACCAGCCCAGGTAGTCAGCCCATGCCTGATGCCACACATAGAATCTTGAAATCCATTGAACAGAACAAGGGCTGTGAGAAAACAGTGTATCAGAGGTTTAAGGAAAGACAAGCACCTGCTAAACCAGGGGACAGAACTCCTGCAGCCAAATCTCAGGCCCTTAAGGCTTCCCCAGAAACTAGTCCCACAGCACTGGAGAACTCGTCCACATCTGACGGTTTGCTAAACAAGGAGAATCAGCTGAATGATAGCTATGTGTTGGCCTCTTCTCCTGCCGTCATCTGTCCAGAGCCAGCCAAGGTCCATCCTCCGCAGTCCCTGAACGTCAAGCCCGCACAGAAGCCACCTGTTAGAAATGTTCAGCAATCTTACACCAGCATGGGCTCCTGTGATGAATCCATTGGCGAGTGCTCTCTAGACATCAATTTAGAAGGTAAGCAGAATTTTTCAATCACACTAAATTATAATGTGTGTGTCTGTGTACCAGGTGTTGGTGTCAGTGCTAGGAAATTCATTTTTGGCTTGCCTGTTGTACCCTGAGGGTACTCAGGGTTTGCACACATGTAGAGCACAATAACACCAGATGGATATTCCATCGCTGATTCCGTGTGTGGATATTAAATACCGTAAATTTCCGAATTCCTCACTTAGTGTACTGTGTATTAGAATCTGTGTTAAACAGATGTTAGGGGTGGTATATTAAAAAGTTCTACATGTATTTAACTTGGGGTTTGCACTTAGGTAGAGCACTATAACAGGAGAGGGATGTTCCATCGTTGATTCAGTGTGTGCATATTAAGTACTGTAAATTATCGAATTCTACACTTAGTGTACTGTGTGTTACAATCTGTGTTAAACAAAATGTTAGGAGTGCTGTCTTAAAAAATACTGCATGTATTGAGTTCAGGGTTTGCACTTATGTAGAGCATTACATAAGGGGGATATTAAATGCGGTAAAGTACCGAATTCCTGACTTAGGGTTCTGCTACATTAGTTTGCAAGAGTATACGCCTTACCCTGTCTCAACCTGTTTGAACTTATGAACTGTTCCCTTGAAAACATTGTTTTTCTGCCTGACTTAAAGTGCACATGTATTCACCATTATCAGAAATAAAGATACACCAAAACAGGTGATTCAATAATTCTCCATAGGTGCACCACGAAATCTGTGAAGCGGCAGTTTTGCCCGTTCACCATGTTCAAATCTCTAGTGTCCATCAGGTGGTGCTCCACTTACGCCATTCGTAGGGCGAAACCAGCCATACATGTAAGTTCAAACCCAAGAGTTCGAGCTATTTAAATTTTGGCCTAGGACAGTGTTCAAAAGCAGTTTGAGCATAGGGCCTAGCCCTTGAAGATTCATGTTTGCTCACTGAGGTGATTATGACTATACAAGCTCTTTGTCCTTGCATTTTTCCCTGATTGTTGTGGATACTTACATCTACGTGTACTCCTATTTAGGAAAGAAAATGCAAGGGTTTAAAGGTATGTTGATAAAATTGTTTCAGTGATGGACCTTTTCCCTCCCTGGCTCTCACGGGTTGCAGGGCCTTTATGGCTTTAAGCGGCCAACAAAGTTCCAGTGGCTGTTTGCGCAGTTGTACATTCAGTATATCACACTTGAGAAAGTTTGCCATACACTGGTGGTTTACTTCCGCTACTCAGGTTTCCTCAACTCGAATTCTTGAGAAAGGTGTTACGCAAAAATCAAATAAAACAAAAAGCAAATGAAATATTAAAAGGAAATGCATATAGTTGAAACCAAGTGTATATAGTTAATTATGGAATAATTATATTGTGTTTTGCTGTCAAATACCTCGTAAGTAACAGTCTCATAGAATTATTTGTTATTGGAATTGCTTTTCCATATTGTGTCCAGTCAACAGCGCAAGATGATGCATTTATAATACTTCTGAATGCTTTTCATTAAACACAGGAAATTAATTAAAGAATACCGATTAAGTTACATGTTTATATGACCATCTGACCAAATAAAATTCTTTCTGCTTGAAATTTTACTTTTGTACATGTACATACACTGTGCATGCAGTTCATAGTGCAATGGAAGTCCTGCATTCACATGCGTGTGAAAGGTTCAAGTAGCAAAGGGAAGCAACTTGCTGTAAAAACAGCTTTGGCAATCTTTGAACAGAATTGCCGGCCTTGAATCCATCTGTTTGATGGAGGCTACGTTGGTTCTGTTCAGTTGATTTTATTACAGTTACATTTAATGTATAGACATAAAGGGAAAAATGGTACATGTACGTGTATGTTGAAAAATTGCTTTGCACGAAATAATAGTCCTTTTGTAATGTTATGTGTGTATTGCTGCTGACTTTGATTGCAAGCAAATAGACTGCCCTTCACTTTACGGAATAAAAATATAAGTCTGCATGTAATACTTATCTAACAAAAGCAGTCACCATTATCATAGTCTAAAATTTAATCTTATTGATTTATCAAGACAGAATGTGTGTACTGTACATGTTCATTGTGCATGCATACAGTATATTTCTGCTGTTATGGTAAATACATGAACATTTAAGATGATCAGATCTGAAGACCATTATTGTCAGTTAGTCAGAGACAGAGGCAATCAAGTGGAGCAATACACATTGTCACGTTGAGAAATGTACAGCTGTATGCACCTCATTGTTAACTAGTGACACTTACTGTTTTGATGGATGCCATTCTTGTATCCTTGTTCCTTTCGCAGATTTATTGTACAATGACTGTATTCAGCAGTACTGTGTTTCCTGCTCATATAAACATGTATGTACTTGTACATGCCTGCCTCAGTCACTCAAGTGTAGATCAAGCTAATTGTACTCCTTCCTTCTAACAGTACTTTAAAGTATTGCTTGTGTTACACTTCATGATGATTCAGTTTATTGGGCATGTATACAGAAAAATGCTCTTTATGAAACTAATTCTGTACATATACAGATGTTAGGATGTGTGCAGGGATGTATCAGGCTCTTCAAAACAAACCTTAAAACCCTTTCTAAAACCCGTATGACCATCAGAATCAGGAAAATTGAACAACTTATTCATGGATGAAATTTTCATTCGTTTGAGGTGTACGTATATCTACATGACTGAGGAATGGGTTTGTGACTGTGTGGTCAGTGATGTTCATGGTCTCACCTGAGCGGTGTTTAACGACTTCAGTGTCTTCATGTTCATATATACATGTGTACATAAGCGTTTACCAGTATGTCCTTGTGACGGGTAGTGTCACCAAACCACTAATCTCTGGATAAAATCTTATCTCCATGGCAACATGCATGTGTTTGTAATCAGATTCACAGGAAAATTCACAGGAAAAGACATTAGATGTAAGATTTTGATTTCAACATTTGTGCAGCTGTGAGTTTGTGGTGCGAATATTCAGGTGCTGTAGAAGAGTTAAAATACACATTTAACAGAAGTGCATGAAAATTTTAAAAAAGGATTAAAATGAGTATGAATGTTTTCTTGTTGAGTTAGGCAACATCTACATGTACAGTGTATGAATGATGGTGTTTTCTGTTAATCACTTGTGTTTACAGGTGTGTTTTCATAAAATGTACATTACACTTGACAGGATATAACTGGATCAAGGTTCAAGTGGAAAAGTGCTTTTCTGTGGGTGTCTTTCCACGATTCAGGCTTAAGATCTTGGGTTGTGGAAAATTCCCAGCCTGTCTTCTTGTAACCTTTTTTTCAATCATCCACTTTCATGGAAGGGAGTGAAGGTACTGAAAAGCAGAGATGCTATGTTGTAGATATACAAGTACAATATGTACAATGTACATGTACACAAGTACTGTACATGTAGTCCGACATGTCCCAGGTCTTTCTTTCATGACTCATTTTGCCATATGCTTCAGGTTCAATGTTTGTTATTTGTATCGGTGCCAAAGAAAGTAATGTTCTTTTATTCTGTACATTCAAAGGAGACATACATTGTACATGTACACTAATGAGCTACATATGTATGTGTACTGTATATATGAGTATGACACACGAATTGCAATGAACTCATTATAGCTTAAGTGGAAGTATAATTGCATGTATATGACAGGTGAACAATTTAATATCTATATTCTGTTGAGGATAAGTTATAAGTGAGCACCAGGTGCTTGTGAATTCATGATAAAGGTTTAGGAAGAATTGACTTCAGCATAGACCTTTCCTGTACAATAGATATTTACATTCGTGTACATCTGGCTATCCTGTTTGCTGTAGTTTCGACAAAAACAGGAAACCACTGGATGAATTTTGTATAGGGTTTTACCTCCTTTTCTGCCTCAAGAGTTTGTTAATTAATGTCCTTATGTATCAGGTAATTTACGAGGCTCCATAGGGACAATGCTTGACCCAGAGTGAGACCTAAACCATTACTCATTCTGCCCAGCAGTCTAAATTTTCCACAGGGCAATCTTTCCTGTTAGACATGCAAACACAGTCTAGTTTACTGTTCCCAGAGGGTTTGTGTAAGGGTTTGTTATTATTGATAATCAATAAACAGATTCCAACAATTGACAAGTGCATGGGCCCCGTTTGACCCTCACCATTCTTCTATTTTGAGAGGGGCCCTTTTTTTCCTGGTATTCTGTACAGTTGAAGGTGCAGTCTTTACATATATATACATGTGGCTTTGTTAGACATGCTTCAAGTTAACCATGGCTGTCTAAATATACCAGACCGATTCATGGTGTCTAGGATAGGATATAGACCATACTAAACACTTATAGTTTTAGGACTAATGGAATACTGTTTGAGCTTTGAGGGTCACAGAGGGAATTGTTGATATCAGATCTCCCAGTGTAGGAAAGGTGCCTATATATTCACTGAATACTAGAGATTACGCTAATCAGCTGACAAGGCACAATAACCCTCTGTATTGTGTGACACATAGGGGCTAAGGTCACATAGCTGTTCTCCAACGACCCACCTGGTTACCTGGCACCTTACCTTAGGTAATCACTTCGTTAAAGGGGGATGTCACGGCTGAAGTACATAGAGATATGTACCTGTGGTATGTATACACCTGCTGACGCTAACACACAGGCTTTTACACTAATTACTTTCTCTTCGTTCCCCACTTAGATGTCTCGGAGCAGCGTAATGAAATAGATTCACTGTCAGCATCGGGGTAATGTCCTGAAGAATGCTTTCATTTGTTAGAGTGAAGGCACAGAGAGGATAACTTGCCTTTAGTACATGTAGTTAGGGATTATAACATGTCAGTATTAATGGATTTGTTACACACGTGTGCTGTACAGATATCATATAGCACAGTTCTAGTATTATTGGTAGTCCAAAAGCCTGACAGTGACTAAAGAATTCAGATCTTAGGCATTTTATTTAAAACCCAAAATGATTACATGTATAGTTTCTATTTTGTTTGAACATTTAACAGGGCTAAGAATATGTTTTATGAGTTTGTGGATGTCTGTTCTGTTTAGATAACATTATCCACAGTTCTGCCTGGATAGAAACTGTGTCGTAGTATTATGACAGCTTGTGCAGGTACCTAGTTGTACACATGTATCTGAACCTTATAGGGGGACCTCCGTGGCTCAGTCGGTTAGCGCGCTAGCGCAGCGCAATAACCCGAGGCCTCCCATCGATATGGTCGCTGTGAGTTCAAGTCCAGCTCATGCTGGCTTCCTCTGGGAAGGTCTGCCAGCAACCTGCGGATGGTTGTGGGTTTCCATCGGGCTCTGCCGGGTTTCCTCCCGCCATAATGCTGGTTGCCGTCGTATAAGTGAAATATTCTTAAGTACAACGTAAAACACCAATCAAATAACTAAATAAATCTGAACCATATAATAGTACAATGCAAGCAGGTACAATTTAATGTATACATGTTCAACTAGGCTTGTTTAACCTGATACCATTTGTACATACGCTCAGCTGGTGTCCCTTTCGTTGGCACCATTTGTATTTAGCGGTATTTTATATGTGTACCCACATTTGGTCATTAGTTTTGGTGATGGTAACTTTGGCCTGAGTACTTTTGTAGAAATACTGCTTCTTGGATGCACTTTAGTCATTGTTCACAGCATTAGATGTAGCGTGTACATGTACGTGTGCAGGTTGGTGAGGAGTTGTCGTGTCATGAAGTGAACAGTATACCACATGCACATGACAGAAAGTCATATGAATATTCATGATAACTACTTGCTAGAGCCATTAGTTTACCATATTGTTTTTGTAAAACATTAGGCTTAGACCATTGTATTATTCATGTGTGCTTGCTGTTTGCTGACAGCATGTTAGATTACTTGTAACTGGGCAGGGGTGTGGCTCATCAAAACACATGGACAAGGGACAAGTCACATGTCATAGCTAGTCTGAAAGGCGGTGGTGTCGTCAGATCAAAGAGCAGGTTGGCTGGGGTGAATGGAACTTGTTGATTTAGAACTTGATTTGTTAATTTGTATTCTGTATTTGCGTATACACGTGACCCTGGTAGGTGTACAGTCTTTACCTGGACAGTGTTAGGTTACATACATGTCTTTAAGTACATTTACAGATATAAAAGGATACAAACCATGTACATGTAAGGATAAAATTGTATAGACTGATTAAGAATGTTCATTAGATATGTTTTCATGCGGGTGTGTGTGATGTGTTTACAAGCAGTTTACATTCATCAGAATTTTAATTAGTATTAATTCATTATCTTGTTGTCAAACCCCAGGTTCATCCTCATACTGATCACACAGTAGCTGTAGTGTGGAGACATTTGACCTGGTCATTATGTCTTAGGTCATACAGTAGGAACCCCTTTTCTGTTTGACCCTCCTGGAGGGTCCAGAGGGGTGGTCTCGCCTGCCGGAGCTGCCAACAGCTTGTGCCATGTGCAGCTGCTGACAGTGAGAGGTGTGGTGTAGGTCAGCCGTGCTGGCTACATGCGTGAGTCTCCAGGAATGTGCTGATGTGGACAGTTATGCATTAAGGCAGACAGTGTTCTCCTCATCCATGACTACGAGCCTCTGACATGTCGTAGCTGCTGAATGAATGAACGAATCGTTGCTGAATGAATACATGTACATGTGGCATGTTGTCAGTGGCATGCACATCTAAGCTCTCCTCAGCCAATGGTGGTAGTATACCATGTACATAGTGAGCTGGCACTATGATCGGAATGACTGGTGCTTCCAAGCTGAAGAGTAAGTGTATTGCACATATACATATAATGTTTTCCTTGATCATTCCCGCTGTATTGTATGGACAGCCCTGATATTGCTGGCCTGGTCAATGGCACACGAACGATTAGATAATATTGTAGAGACTTGGAGTGGAAACATGCGGGCAGGCCAGTACCAGTAGCCTTGTCCTCACAGGGTCTATTTGTACTTGATCTGTGGAAGTAAACCAGGGCTACTGGAGCCTAGTGGAGGAGAAGATTGGTTGAACAGCCTCTATGTCCAGTGATGGTATGAGGAACAGTCAAAGGTTGGGTGGGCACAAATCATAACAGTGAACAGTCTCATTAGAGCTTAAGAGGCTTAGCCCAGGAAATCTGATACTTAAATAGCATTAGTGTGGCCACTGTGTTTATGTGTATGCATTGAGGAGATGAAATATCCTCAATTAGTCTAAAAGGGTGTGGACATATGGGTTGTTTTAAATGTGTTGCTCTTAAAATGATTCAGTCGCTGTAGGAGTCTACTTCAGTGTTACTAATTCCGAGACAGAAAACATTTAGCCAATTCAGCCATGTTGGGCATGAGTCAGGTACACGTATATTGTGTTGGTTGTGAAATAGGGTGACAGTTGGCTGTGATACAGTGATGAGGATGGAGAGGAGGTTGAAGAGGCTGGTGCTGGTGATGAGGCCTGCTGGTGGTGCCATGTCTTATCTATAGATGGGGCTTCTGACTGTAATGGGGTTAGTGCAGCTGTCAGATTGGGTATTGATGAAGCTAGAGTTGAGTCATACTATTGATGAGGCTAAATATAACAGAATATCGAGGTAACTGGCGTGTTGTAGCACTGCTCCAGTCTACGCAGCACACCTCTGTGTACCATCTATGAACTGAATTTACTCACATTACTCAGATTTCTTCCATTTCAACAGACTTCATTGAGGCTACATACAGTGTATGTGCATGTACTGTACCTGACTAGCACAATTTACATACTGTATGCTTACACTAGTATGTATGAAGATGAGGATAGAATTGAATGTTAACCTGGTTAGCTTAGATGAACAGGTAAGGTGCATTGTCTGTATGTGTATCGTGGGCATGTGATTGTGTGAGGCCGTGTAAAGGCTGAGCCCTGTGGGGACCCATTCTCTGGACTGTCCCCGCTCTGATTTATTTCCCAGGGTGTCTGATGACTGTGAATGGATGTATGTAAGTAATACATATCTATGTGAATGACTATAACCATGTCTTCATTGTGGACTGATAAACCCAGGATCATTCAACTGAAGTGCCTGCTGGATGAAGGGTATACACACAATGATCATGGGAAAACACATATTGTGTATTTATATGTATAGTGTAATTCTTCTAATTTTTGAGATAAGCATTAGTACTGCAGCACACTGAAAGCATAATATTACATTTCTCTTGCTGTTTTTTTTATTAAGACAAGTTCATGTAATGATATGGATATGTTTATAAAATTAACCAACCATGTCAGAGAAAAAAAGAAGTGTAATCCTATTACAATGAATTTCTTGATTATTGGCTAAAAAGAGCAGACCAGATGTCTCAAAAATGAGAAGAATTTCTTATCTGACAAGAATGTGATGTACCCTAATTCCTCAACCTTTTCGCATATTATGGAGACAAAACTACATTGGTTGGATTTGCCAGTTTCAGGGTTACACAAAAAGTATAATTTTATCATTTAACACAGAATAATGCCTTCAGAATATGGTTGAATAAACACCTTGCAAACATGTGAAAAGGTTGAAGAATTACAGTGGTACCTTGAACATGAGAAATATGAATATCATATCATTTCGTTCCTGTGAGAGCAGTATTATCACTCTGGCATGTCACCTGGCCCATTCAAGCACACACAGTGTAGAAAAATGTCAAATTGGGACAGAATTGAGTTAAAATTGGCTGACAAGAAACTGTGGGTGATGAATTGGTGTGCTTAGTAGTGTTGGGGGTGGAGAGAAAGCAGTGGATGATGATAGTCTGGGGCAGCTGTGTGGATGACTCAGATCCTAGATCACCTAGATTACATAGTGGCTGTAAGTGTGGGGCTGGGGCGTCTCACACATGTGCCAGCCAGTGGGCAGTGGTATTGTTAGTGACATTCCTCCGCTTGACCTCTGATAACTGGTGTGAGTCAAGATCCATCTGTGGGTTTCTGGTAATACATGTTGATGTTCAGTGAAGTACCGAGTAGGCAGTGGTGTGTGTATGTTGGTCATGTAACACTTACGGGACTATACCTTATATGTGTAACTGAGTGTCTTAGGGTACGTATATCCTGGTATTGGTCCAGGAAGAGGACATATATATGAGACTTCCTTCATCAGGATATGAAATTGTCTGGTACATGTAAGTATGAAATGATACTTTGTTGTTAGGTTTTTACTGGTTGAGTACATGCTTCTGTCCATACAGTCACATGGCTGTCAGTGTTCATAAGACACTGTACATGTAAGATGTGTGATGTACACCTAAGGTTGTCACTGATGTTAGAATTGTGTTAGAATTGCAGTTTTTCCCACAACGTTCTGATATACATTTGTATAATACATATACATGCAGCGAAATTTACACTTGCTGAACTGAATGGAATAGTAACAGAAGGCATTTCAGTTGTGAAAAACAAGTTAACAAATGGATGGCCAGGTTAAATCCAATTATCTCCTCTGACTATCTCAGTTGTGGCTGTACACCTTTTAAGTGTAGCTTTCAAGTTGACCACCCCAGTCACATTGTGATGGATATTGCTGGCTCATTCGCCCTTAAGCCGTTCTAACAGTTGTTTGACTTGACAGTGGTCATGGGAGATCATGTCTGATCTTGACCAGTTCTGACCACTGTACAGCTTTGTCCTGGCTCAGTCCCCCCTCCCCAGGTAAAATGACCACCATTGTGTGGAGGCCATTCTCTGATTGTTGACCAAAATTGTAATCCCTGCCTTGTCCAGTGCACAATGTCCCCTGTGTGTATAGTTTAGCCCAGGACTTGCCACATGCCAGGTACAGTCACTGACTCCAGGTAGGGCTGGCCACAGAACGTCTAATTCACATGTGTCAGGATACCCCATGTATGAGGAAGGGCAGTCACAATGTAAAATGTTCCTGGGAGCACCATTGTAGAGTTTTCTGATATTCTGTTCCAAGATAGTTACAACAGATATTTTCAGGTGAGTTAAATGTGGTTACATTTTTCATGTGGCCATGTTGTCCTCCTTTGGATGTAGGTACATGTACATTTCTCATTCTAATGTTCGGTACATACATGTGGCAGAGGAAGTCTAGTACATACACCTTTAGTGCAGACCTAGGCATGTAAGTTGTACGAGTGGACCATTTCAGTGTGAAGTCTAGACTGTGGGGGTGGTGACCTTCTAAGACTGTAGAAACTGGTAATCAAACCTGACATCTTGTAACGTGTTTCCAGGTTAATATCTAACATTGTTGGATCACTGAAGGCAATTTAAACTTACAGTGCATGTAGTAGAGGTGGTGAATGCGTCTATTACCTTAATACATGTAGGTTTCTGTCGTGGGTTAATATCATTTGATGCCAAGTTGATGGGTTTTATTAAGGCTGAAATGGATATACTGGCAAGATTCTGTAAATGTGTTTATATATATATGTATATACACACACGCACTTTGCAGATACATGTATAGAAAAGGTTTGTGTGGATGTCAGTGTATGTTTACTGGAATGAACAGCTTGAAACTGTACACACGTCCTGCTGAGAACAGAAGTGTTTTTCAGGGAATTTGAGGCTGACTTAAGGGCCTGGTACTTTTACTTCTGACCCATGAGTTAAGTAGAAACCAACATGTGGTTTACACTATGGGAAAATTCTGCACACATGATTTCACAGAAAGCTGATACATGTATATGTATGTTTGTGAACTACTGTTTATGAGTGAGGTATAGTGTTATAAAAAAAAAGGTCTACTCCACTGGGTGAAATCCAGGGGACAGGAAGCTTGAGGTGAGGAGATCGTGATGTAGCCAGTGTTACAGTAACTTTCTCTCCCCATGTCCCAGCTCTGTGTCACATGTGCTTTGGTGTTATGTTGTAATAAGTCTGTGGGTGTCACGGTCAAACCGTCATGCTGATGGTCGTCTAAGTGAGGTACATGTAGTTTAGTAAGCTGAGAATTCTTTAGTCAGATTCTTCGAATGCCACTGACTGATTGATGCGTCATTCTAGGATTGTACTGTGAGTATTGAGGAATTCCTGGTCCATGTGGATTTGTGGAGTGAAATGTGCAAATTGGTTCAGGAATGTTATCAGCTGTATTACAGTGTCATTATTAGGTCAGATTTCATGTAGTAGTGCCCCTCAGCAGCTAACTGTACTGTTTGATGTTCCTGTCTACTTCTATACATGTATGTATCGGGTTATATGCTGATGACTGTCTGCTAGTATGGAGTCAAGAACGAAGAACAGTGACAAACTTTTACTGAAGCATTTACCAGTAAGTTCAAGTGTGCACACTTACTTACTTACAAAATTATCATTTTTAGGACTTCATGTGCTACAGAAAGTGCATATTTATAGGTTAGTCTGTGGATAAAATTTGATGTTCATGAAAAACTTGTCAGTTCTTTCCACGGTTGGCAGCACTTCTTTTGGAAGTTCACAAGTTTGGTGCTGTTTGAACAGAATACTTTCAATTTCTGTGTTGTATGACCGGTGAAAATGATTTCTGCATAGGAAGTGTTAAAAAGATATGTTCAGTCTAAATGTGTTGAATGGCATGATATGAAATTCTGGCCTTGTAGTCTTGTAAGTGGTACGCTGGGAATCTCCAGAGCTTTGTTACCCTTGTTCAGTTGGCCTTGTTGGAGCCCACACATGTATAATGTGCAGCTCCAATGTTTGAGTCTTGTCACATTTGCCCATTAGAACTGTCAGCACTGTCCTGTTCGACTGTCACATATCTGCATGTGGCTACATGTCCCAGGGAAAAGGTTATCCAAACCCCAAACTTGTCCCCACAGCCCTGTCTGGGTCCCAGTGACAATCCCCACCATTGTCTGAAGGCAAAGAGAAAACAAAGGTCTGTGTATGTTCAGGGAGAAGGGACTGACGGCCGTAATTATTGTAACTCGGGCTAAACAAGACAGGGATATTTGTTCAGGACAAGACAACTGATGTACACACCACAGTGAGGGAGAAGATTCACTAACTAGGAGCACTCAGCCCAGCTTCTTTGTCGTCCTATTAACTTGTACAGTGTAAATGTTTTTTGAGAAAGCACTAGTTTGGTAATGTTGCGGGATAACCTGTTTGTTTGAGCGATAACTGGCCGAAAGAGGTATACCTGTATGGTTCTGTTCACACTGTGACCCTGTGTAAGGCTGTATAAGTCACTTGTGTTGAGTCTAATAGGGTTGATAGGGCTTGTGGTGTTCAGTCATCAGGACTGGGTTGTGGATCAGTGAAATGTCATCAAGAGTGTCATACCAAGGTAAATATGACCACTGGTTTTTTTCGGTCTACTCTCTCTTGATGTACCTGAAGGTAACTCCTGATGAGAAAAGCTTTTGTCCATGTCAGAACAGAATATTTCACCATACTAATAATGAAAGAACTTGTATATGTACTTTGGCACTCCAGAGAAATGTGAAGCAAAAAGATTTTATTGCACTTTCTGTGACTGAATGTGATTCTGATTTACCGATAGATGTACTTTGTAGCCTAGCTATGAATTATTAAGCAAGATATCCTCAATGCTACCAAAGTATTGTCTGTGTGAGTGCACTCACAGGAGATGTGTTTTTTATAGTGTGGGTGTTCACAACCGTAATTAACTGGTGTTCCAGACTCTGGGTGTTTTCCACTCACTCCCCTGGGATGTCCGGTATTGATCCAGAGATTGGATTGTGGTGTGGATAATGTAGTCTGACGCACTTACATTATCAGTTTTCACCTGAGCGTACCTGTGCTGATGCACAGGTTAGTATACATGTAGATAGCTGGGGGATGACTCACTGTAGATAGCAGGATGTCAAAGTAAAGTGAGCAGGTAAAGAAAGCCCTCACAGGGTTAAGTTAGCTACCTTAATTGGTGTTCCTGCCTGTCACATGGTAACAGCCTGACAGCCAGGCCCATCTGTGTTATAGTACTGTACCTAACTATATAGTCGCACCATGGTATGAACTTATAAATAACATGTCACATGTTAGGGGTCTATGCATGGCTGCTTATCAACATTAATGACTTTTTGTCAGATGCCATGTGATGATATTGTGCCTGAAGTAAATCAGAAATTAATTTACTGACTGTGAATTAATGTAGCATAAATGTTGCATTTCATGAGGTGTTAGGGCTCTTGTTATGACTGGGTAACTTATAGGGAAATGTGGGTGTGCTGAGTGAATATCAAGGTGCTCCCGATGTTTTTCCAAGCGACCAGGTGTATAGTAGACGTGACATTTACTGTGGCCTTGCTCAACTGCCAGTCATCATCTGGGGAGGTTAGGTTACAGAAAGGCAGATATTTGTGTACAAGTAGATACAAACCTACACCATTGTTCTGCCTGGCAGCCTTTCCGATTTCCTTGCAACGGACATAGGATATACATCTACACATAGCTTGTTACTAAACTACTTGGTAAGACCAATCAAAACGCATGTCAAATTTGAGGAGGAAACACAACGGTATTAACATGTTTCATGAATTATTATGTAGTGAATTTGACCTTATCATTTCATCCGTTGATCTTTGCTATCAGCAGTATGTCCAATGAAACGATGATGTCGTATGGAAAGATTTGTAAGTTAGAGCACCAAAAGGAAAACTTTGTGTTAGAACTTTATTAGTCTCGAAAAGTGCAAATTTGAGAGTGAAAGTTTGGGTCAAATACAGTATTTACAAGATGTGTTTAAAGGATATGCATGTATGTATTGGATTCTTGTCTGCATGGGGTTACGTACAGGATTGGCCAGGTTCATCTCTAGTTCACACAGAATGCCTGAGGCTACAAACACAGCCACTCTGACAAAAACATAACCAAAACTACATACTTTTAGATACATGTGTTTTATGCCACCAGTGTCCTCCTTGCAGATGAAATGAGTAAATGTGAGAAAAAAAGCATTTGCCGTGGTGATAAATGATGTAGACTAACCTGTTATTAATTAATTTTGGGTGTTCTAATGTTTCTGGGGAACCAGGTATTACATGTTAATGAACACAAACCGGTTCCTTGCCACAGCTACATGTATGTGTATCTTTTGGAACTCCATGTACATTTTGCACTATGTACATGTCCATGTATCTCTCTCTCAACAGTGCATGTGTACAACAGACAGAGCAATCGGTGATCCTTATGGTCAGGCCCTGCAGTAAATCACGGGCATAAATGAAGTTAAAGACACCAGTGAATTTGAGATAGGATGTTGTGTACATGTATACGCTAACTTGGCATTGGGGCAACGAACATATACACGTAAAGCTGACCAACTCTATGACATGTGACATACAGTACATACTGTGTTCCGTGCGTGCTTGCATGAGTGAGCTGAATGTGTTTAGATAGACAGGTGCAAATGAATTTAACATACCATGTTGTGTTTATGCTATTAATTGGCATTGGCTCAGCAGAAATGTATGGCTGACCAACTTTACGACACGAGACATACAGGTGCATACTGTGTTCGTGCCTACTTAGGTGAGAGAGCTGATTCTGTTTGAGGTGGACAGGCTCAAGTGTAGACAGTTAAGTGTAAATATTGCAGGTGTTAAGTTGTTGCTGAGCCCGGGAACTCAGGAGTCCAGTAGAATCCGGTACAAGTTCTATAGTTCAATGAAGAGGTACAGTGCATGGAAAACTCTCTGAACTCAGTGTGACTGTCTGTCCAGTGAGGTCAAGCTGTGCCTTTGATCTGACAGCTGAGTCTCCTCACATACCACAGATAGTTTGACTTTCACCTGCTTCTCATACACTGTGTAGTCCCCTTCATGTGTCTGGGTCTGTATGTAATAATAGGGCTTGGCTTCTTGCTTGGTACATGCCCGGAAGGAGTAGGGAACCAGTCCAACCCACTATATTCATGTACCCTCTGAGTCAGGTAGACATATCAAGCCTGCAAATAGGAGCTTTACATTTTTCAAAACAGTCCTTTGGTCGAAGTGGTATGACCATGTTTTCCATGTTATATAGTTCTGGACATAGTTCACGTGCGTCATACCACTCCCAACAGTGGGGTGTTTTCAAAGATGTCAGACGCATATTTACAGGTTTGCGTATATACTTAAGGCCTGGTAAGTTCTGTTGGATTATACAGTCAGATTATAGTCGCCTACACTGTAGATGTATGTAGTGTGTACACTGAGGCTGAATTATTGCCAGCTATTCCAGATGTATCGCCTTTGTCAATCTCCCTGTGGGATATGTCACTTCATGCATGAAAAGTCTTATATTCAGGGTAGATTGTATAAGATGTGTTTTGGAATTCCTCCAGCTGATTCCAGTAGACAGCTGGATGTTGATGAGATTGCGATGGGTATATGTATTTATAGATGATAATAAGAACAGTTGGAACACCAGCGATGCCAAAGTAATTTGCAGTGAGTCTAAATTCTCAGAGAGACAGAGGCAGAGAGATGGAAAGAAAGAAAAAAAAATTTGTACAGCATGTACATGTCACGGTGTGCTATGTCTTGAAACTCAGAGGTAATTTTGCACAAATTGATAGTATGCCACTGGGAAATAATGTACAGGTATGAGGAAACTTTGTGTTCACTTTGCAGAGACGTTTAGTTATTTGCTGTCTAGAGATTTCATCTGCTGTATCACATCTGTTGTTTACTGCTGGATAAAACCTCAGAGAATGTAGACTGTACTTGTATCAGTCCCAGTCTCCAGCTGTTTCAACTGCCTGTTCTATTTTAACCAGCTCACCTTATTGGTGGTAGTTTTTGTTGACAGACAGCTTGCCAGCTGTCTCTGATCACTCCCTTTACCCTACTCCCACATTTCAAGGCACTCTTGCTACCAGACTTTTCCCAACCATGTATTTTTTTTCGTAGTCGTCTCATTTACTTGCTGTATTTTTTTCTCTTCCTGGTAAAGTTCACATTTTCTAGTATCTAGGCAGCGCAGAATTACTGCCTCGAGTTTTTGTAGGATCATCCCCTGTCTATTGCTGAGCTTTGTCCAGTTTGATTTGCCCAGAATAGTGGAGGTCTACAGTTTAGTGGTCTCTTGTGATATCTACATGTACATGTACATTCAGAAATGCGGTAAACCAGTAGCATATAATACCTTGGGTATTCTCCATTGATTTTGAGTTTACTGCCAGTCATATGTTGCAGACCTGGGTAGCACATGTAGATAGTTTTCCAGTTTGACAGTTGTACATGTACATTTATGCTCTTGTGCCAGACCATTTAGATATTATCAACATATGATGGGTTACTGGTGTTCGATCAACAGGCTTTGCTGGGTGGACTGTAGCTATATTTCTGACAAATAGCTGTTTGATTCTTTGCAGGAGGAGAGCCAACATTGTTAAACAGTAGTGGTCAGGCGTCTGTGTCCGGATCTAAACAGGTGATACTGAGCCAGGATAACTTAGTGGACCTGTGTCCGAATAACACCTCATCCCAGGGGTACCGGGACTCCCACCCAGACACTACCCAACCCCAGAGGTTCTCTCCAACAGCCACAGACATGCAGCTCTCCCATGGAGCAACCCTGGTCGGACTGGAGAACGGTGCATTGTCGAAACACTCCAGTGCGGGTTCTAACATGCCAAGACTGTCCAATTCCTGTGAACTATCTCCACGCGACGCGAAAAAAATGCCATCATATTTAAAACTGAGTTGTGCGGTGAGTGGATATGGGAGGTATAGTTCATACTCCTCGCGGAAGGACGTGAACTTGTCGTCGCCAGGTGCGAGTGTGTCGTCCGTGCGCTCGGACAGCTCCAGTCCGGACAGCCTGCCGTCTTCACACGTAACCCGGACAGGCAGCTTACCTGTGAACTTTAACAAATCTCACCTGGCCGCAGTGAAGACAACAGGACAGGTGAATGGACAGCTTAGTGGTGTGATACCTAATGGTCATGCTGGTGTTTACCCAACAGGAGATGTGTGTAAGGTGAGTTGGATTTGTACTAGAGGGGAAGAGCTTAGGATATACACCTGGCCTTAATGTATACCTACCTACATGTATACTTTGTTGAGCATGAAAGGCAATGAGCCAGAGCCAGGTAACTAGTAATTTTGAATGCCTGATTGAGTATTTTTTTTGCATCTTTCTCTGCACTTGGCATGCTAATTTAGAGATTTCCACAGGCCAGATTTTATGTGTACTGGGTAAACTTTGTTTAAACATGGAAGAAAAATGAACCAAAATTCAGTTAGGCAATGATTTACATATGATTTACAGAGTGAATATTTTTTTTGTCTTCACTTCCAAGGTAGTGTAGAGATTTCCCTAGACCAGAGTAGGATATCAGATGTGTACCAAGTATACTTTGTTGAACATGGCAGAAAATGAGCCAGAACTCAATTATGCAGTGATTGAGTCTGAGTGAATGTTTATTTTATCTTTCCTGGGAAGTTGCTCAGTCAGCCTTCTAATTTAGAGATACCAGCCTGATATAGTACACACCCTACATGTTATTTGTAATGAGGCTGAAATAATGCAGTCAAAAGAAGGGCTGTGAACATGTTGTAGAGATGTATGTGTAAAATCGTTAGTTGATTTTAATGAAGAGATCAGTGTATTGGACATGGAGATTGACACAACAGATCAAGTTTATTTATCAGGTGTGTAAGTAGATGTACAGGTTGGGGGCCAATGAGATAAACAAATGAATAAGTAATAAATGAGTTCATGATGTACCATGTAGACTGCTCTACATGGGATAGAAATAAGCTGTATTCTTTCTGTATTACTTAATGTGTTTAGTGCTTAAACCATACACTGTAAAGGCTACAAGAGTAGAAAGTAATTACTGACAGATGTTTCTTGCAGATGTCCTTGTACCTTTACTCTGACAGTCCTATTCTACTTAACCCCACATTGTGTATGTATATACATGATCAGGTCAGAATAATAATCAGTTTCTGCCATAGGGAAGTTACTGTGTACTTGCCTTGGAAATCTGCCAGGCAAAACCATTCATAAATCTGCTGGCTACGGTGTATGTACTCTTACACAGTTGTTTGCCAGAACAGATGTTTTTGGCCTCACACCTTGACCCTGCTTAGCTTGGTTGGAGGGTGGTGGGGAGCTGAGTGATGGGGCAGAGGTACTGCGGGTGATGTGCATTACATGCCTGACTACTCTTCAGTTAGCAAACTGGGCTTCATTTGCTATGTTTATGCATACATTACATTTACATGTTGGCAAACGAAGAGCATACTTTACAAATTCTGTTGGCACCATAATCTCTTAAGCGGATTGCCCTGTTCCCTGTTTGTAATTTAGAGTGTACTGTAAATCTTCAGCCTTTTCAACCACTAAAGCACTTTATGCACAAAATGATTTATGTATACAATGATTATGAAAATGATGCTAAAAATGATCTGTTTGTGTGATGAAAGATGTCAGCTTCATAACACTGTGCAGATTATTTCCCTACACCCCATAGTTCTGTCAGACTGTTTCAAAATGTTGTTTGCAGAGGTGGTTGAAAAGGTTGAAGATTTAGGGTAATATGCATTGATTTATGAGAAAAATTACAAAAATTGCCAACGTTGTATAAAAGCCAATCCACAACTGTATTTATCTGGCTAGAAGCATAGGTTTAGCCCGGGGAGAAGGGGTAGGGCCCCAGTGTCAACGACACCCTATTCTGACAAAGTTAACGTGGGAGAGATAGGGCAAATGGATGGGAAAGGGCCAATCAGACACCCTGATTTCAAATTTCGGTTAAATCTATGGACAGAAGTGTAATAAAAGCGAAGCCAGGCATAATTAATACATGTACAGGTGCAATTGTACCAGTTTTACCCTAATGTTATGTAAATGGGACTATGGACTGGACTGAAGTTAATTAAATACTAGGCTTAAGTCTTCATGCACATTTAAAGTAGAAAAGTAAATTCAGAAGCACTTGTAACAGTCAGTAATTTTTCGACAGGGTTATCTGCAAATGATTCTCTGTCGGTGTGATAACAGAAAGATAAACGTAGCCCTGTGTACAACACTGTCAGAATATTATTTTCAGCAGGGATATATTTAGGTGATTCGCTGTCAGTGTGATAACTGTGAGATAAATATGGCCCATGTGCAACACATCTGTGGGTGGTTCTAGGTCAGTGTGATAACTGTGACAGAGATCAGGCCTCACTACATGGACAACACTGTCAGAGTAATGTTTTCACCAAGGGTATCTGTGGGTGGTTCTAGGTCAGTGTGATAACTGTGACATAGATCAGGCCTCACTACATGGACAACACTGTCAGAGTAATGTTTTCACCAAGGGTATCTGTGGGTGGTTCTAGGTCAGTGTGATAACTGTGACATAGATCAGGCCTCACTACATGGACAACACTGTCAGAGTAATGTTTTCACCAAGGGTATCTGTGGGTGGTTCTAGGTCAGTGTGATAACTGTGACATAGATCAGGCCTCACTACATGGACAACACTGTCAGAGTAATGTTTTCACCAAGGGTATCTGTGGGTGGTTCTAGGTCAGTGTGATAACTGTGACATAGATCAGGCCTCACTACATGGACAACACTGTCAGAGTAATGTTTTCACCAAGGGTATCTGTGGGTGGTTCTAGGTCAGTGTGATAACTGTGACATAGATCAGGCCTCACTACATGGACAACACTGTCAGAGTAATGTTTTCACCAAGGGTATCTGTGGGTGGTTCTAGGTCAGTGTGATAAAGGTAGTTGTACAACTTGCCCAATGTTGGTACATATATTATTTACACCTGGGATACTTGCTATTGATGACAGTGTAATAATTGTGACGTTGTTGTTGTTGTTGTTGCCAGGATGGCCAGTACTACCTGGACTTATGTCAGACAGAGGAGGAGAGGCTGCTTGTGCTGTGTGGGCAGGCTAAGGGTGACATGGGCGACACAGCACTGCCAGAGGAAGGTTAGAGATCACTGCCAGATTCTCTTCTCTTATGTGGCGACCACTCCCTGCTTTTGTAGTAACCGCTCTTCTCCTGTGTAGTAACCGCTCTTCTCCTATGTAGTAATCACTCTTATCTTATGTTGCAACTACTCTTTTATTCTGTAGTAACCACTCTTCTGTCTTTCGTAGCACACATACGAACATCTTTGCACTGATCACAAATGCTATTTAAAGATAAAAGTAAACTATGTGTATGCCATAGAGATAACGGTATATCACATAATGTTTATTTCAAAGGGGATAAAATGAGGCACATTTTACTTCTAAAGCAGATCCGGCCCAGGCTGTGCAGTCTATTGTTCGTTCCTGTTTTTGTGGTTGCGATTTGGGGCCAACCTTAAAGAACAAGTCAGGTCGGTTTAGGCCCTCGTCGCACTAGTGCAGGAAGAGGCACCATACCTCACTGCTATCAGTTCGAATATACGCTTGTATATAAATGGTGAACTTTATTTCCAATTGTACATGTTATTGTATATAATTGACAGTATTAAACATGTTTCTTTCACTATAGAGAACAACCAACAAATATAAGTTACTATGACAAAGCGGTTTTTATCAATCAATCTGTACACATTGGACATTGCTTTGGTACGTGTAGCTGTTTATATTGTTATGTTTTTGTTTGCTTGTTTCAGCTAATGGTAGGATACGTGCTGCAATTGGAAAAACAAATTTGTTAATAACGAAAAAGTTTAAACAATTCCGAGGATTGTGCCATAAGCATATGGTAAGTTCCATGCAACTAATTATACATGATTTTGCATTTGGAAAACATAAAGTGGTCAAAAACATAAATGTACATGTATATGGAAATACAGGGATCTCTGAAATTTAGCATTGAGTTTTAAATAATGGGCATAAAGCTGAAAATGGCCACATATGTATACATGTATATGAAATATATTGCAATGTGTGTAAATTGAACAGAGGCAGATTTAAATTGATAGTCGTTCTTAATGAAATGTGTACAGTGTGTGATGTATTTTCTCCCTTAATTCAAACTTTGATTTAGCAGATTCAAGTAAATGTAGATGGTGGATAAGATGGATAAGGATATTTGTTATTCATACACAGTGTTTCAGTTGCTTATGCAATTTTTTAAGTATGTATGTTAAAGCAGGTGAGGAATATATCATGTTTGATTTCAGAAACCTGATGGAGCTGAACGACCAACAAAATGGGAAGATTTACAGGGGTTCTGGGACATGGTCAAACTACAGATAGACGACCTTGATGAACTGTTCGCTGAAATTGCATTTATGAGGCAAAATGAGTGGAAAGATATTCCAATACGGGTACTGGTAATTTTTTTTCATTCAGCTTTGCCTTTCTGTCCAAGCTCTGTGTGTACAGCAGTTCACTAGTACAATCGTGCAGTTAGTAGAGAGTCTTGCCCTCTAAACCAAGGACTATTTTGCTTCCTCTCCTGAGCCTATGTAGGCTTCCTGATAGCATATTGGATGAAGCCGTCATGGATAGAGAGAGCTGGTACATGTACATATAGACCCACCCACGTGTATTCCAGTATCTCACCCTCTAGAGCTGTGTAGTACATGGAGAGGCCTGTCTGGGCTGGCTGCACCGAGTTCCCATGCATGCACTACAATGTGTGGCTTCCTGTTGTCATGGCAACTCGTACTATCAGGATCTGCATGGATGATGCCGATGCCCTGATTAATGGCTGGCTGTCCACATCAGTATTCATAATGCATAAGATGATAAGTTCCTAAGCAGCTATTAATACAGCCTAGGCTTTGACTTTGGTCCACAGCTTTCATACTCTTCATGAACTCTGTGGCCCTCTGATATGTACATGAACAATGAAGATGAATTAATGATGGCTTTCTGCCAGATGAACCTGTTATACTGTTAACAAGCAGCAAGAAGAAGGAGAGAAATATAAAGCCCTGAATCTTCAAAAATGTGTTGAGTTATTTGGTATAAATGTCCTTCTTGTTCTTGACAGCAATGATAGGATCGTGATTTTATGTAACATGAAATTCTCTGCTACAGTGTATGTGTTGACCCTTGTGAGAACTGAAGCGAGCAGTTATTCATAGTTACCATGATATATCAGTATCTGGCATGAAATGCTTGTCAGATACGCCGGACTTGTAGATGTATGCAGAGTCTGACTTTAAACCTATAGTAGGGTTATGTTAAATCACAGTATTTACTTTTTTTGTGGCAAACATTTCTACCTGTACATTTATGATTTGAAAACACCAGATTGTACCACACACTTTGTGAGATTCTAAAAACTCTTCGATATTTCACGAGGACTCCCAAAGCTCAATTTCATTACCATTTTGATAATGTCTTTTTGGTACTTGTTGGTAGATAGAATCTGATGTCTTCTATGTCATTGTATGGTTTTCCACAGTCTCTGTGTGTTCACCCTGTTTTATATAGAAGCAGCTTTCTGTTGGCTCGTGTCACCTTGTCACTGCACTGACCTCGTTTTTGCTTGTTTCCAGTCGACCCGAAGCTCTGCCAATTCTAGTCCTAAGTCTGCCAGTCTCTCATTAAGCAGTACTCCCTCACAGACCCCGGGCCACACGCCCTCACAGACCCCGGGGCACACCCCCGGTCACACCCCAGGTGAGCCATCTCTTGCACCCAGGGACGGCAGTGGACCCTCATGCCTTAAAATTTAAACACCTTTGTCATTCTGAAAAGAAAGGGAGGAGGGATGGAATGGGATGGGTGGGTCGGCAGTCATGATAGATCAAATCCTGACAAATTACTGGAATTAATGTATAGAGCTCCATATATCTTGTCTTTCCTTAATACAACAAGTCTGACAGGGAATCATGAAATTGACCTAGTGAAAAAATTAACAGTTAAAACATGTATGTGGATTTTGTACTAAATAATGTGTGTGCCATGTATCTACATTTGTTTATGGTGATTTTGGATCCTTTTGACCGAAGAAGTTTATGAGAGATTCAGGTGAAACTACTTGTTAAGAGAAATGTAAAAATTCCTGAGTATGGCATAAAACAGCAATAAATAATTTATAAGTCTGGTTCTTTAGTACCGATGTGTTTGCTTGTTAATAAGGAAAATGTAGCAGATTACAAAAAAAAAAAAAAAAAAAAGCTAAAAACTGAAAGCTGAGTTGAGACTGAATTAAAGGCGAAAGGCTACAGATGATATTTGCTGATTTGTGTCATTAGAGGCTTAACGTAGATACATGTGGACAAAGATTCTATACGCCCCCCAAAGTAGTACATTAGTGTCTTGATTTGTTTTTTTGTTTGAATTTGGCTTGTGGCGTTGCTTAGTAGATGCATATATATATGTTTATCCTCCTTTTAGATTTTCTCTTTTATGATTGATTTAATGTAAGCTGCTCTATTTATAATTTATCTCATGCTATTTAGCTGTGATCCTTCGTTCAGCAGTGTGTTAAAATTGAAAAATTCGTCTCTTGTGGATATGTCTATTCTATAATACTTGTAATTGTGTTTTCAGCCCTGGTGAAAACGCTTTGCATTTTGTGTTCTTTTTTTTTCTTTCGTTGTGTATTTATTAATTTTATATCGATCTGTCTAAACCAAAGTTTACGCGTCATATATGACTATCAGTCTTAACTCGATCTGATCTTTGGTAACGCATAAAACCAAGAATTGATAAAATGTGTCGTAACTCATGTGGAAAATGTATGTTCTTCTTTTAACAGCAGCCAGAAGAAAACCTGTGAATCTTAAAGATACTCCAGACTCCTCACCAGAGAAAAGCCTTAAAGCCAAACAGACTGCCAAAGCCCGAGAAGACGCTCGTAAAAGATTATTAGCGGAAAAACGTGCGGCCATGAAACAACAGAGACTTAAAGCACAGGAAAATGTGAATCCTCAAGAAGTAGAAATATTCTTAGCAGACCCAAGTAAAAAGTAGAAACGCTAGAGTTAATATGGGACAAAACAGTTGGCCTTTGAACAAGTGATCTCTCCCTTTGAAGGGGTAGGGTAATCATCAGGCCAATAGAGGGTGCTGTTTTCCCTCTTGCGGCTACATGAGTGTCTGAGAGATTCTCTGGACAAGCCTTTGAATATTGAGAAAAAGTATCGAAAGTAGAGAACAAACATACGAAGATCTATATTTTTCTCTAGATAAACATATGGACACTTGCCATGTTTACTTGAATTGGTATGGAGATTAGAAATGTTTTGCCAAATGTTAAGGTGCTTGCCAAAGTGAGTTGGTATGTGTTATTAGTGTAAAGTAGGCCTCAGGTGCCTGTGGCTATTGTGATACGAGGTATTTAGATCTGAGCGCTGAAGCTTCGCAGTTTGTGAGACGGACAGGTGCTTGATCACTTTGGGCTAAAGGAACACTGAAGAATTTGAATGAGCTTGTGGTGTCAGTTTCAGACCAGCCTGAAGGATTTGCTAAACTTTTGAAGTTTAAAGTTTACATTGTCTATTTATGTACACGTACTATACATGCAGCATGGGAATTATATAGGAATTATTCATTACATTGCCAGCCAAGTGGCAGCCTCTGATTCAATTACCACCTGTTGTCTGAGAAAGAGAGAGAGAAAAAAAAAAAAGGTTTTATTATTTTTTATATGAAAAATATTGTGCTACCTTGCACTCAGTTTTAGACGCTGTAATCAGGTGCAAAATATTCATATCAATTTAACACATTTCCTGGGAATGATTTCATATTAATTAGGCTGGGAACACTTACATTTATGTTTAATAGTAGACATGAAACAAGGGGAAAATTTGCATCACATCAGTGTGGCAATACAGTTAAAGTTATGATGTTCTGATAAATAATTCTGTTGCAGGACCAGAAATGAGAGAGCAGCCTGAACACCTCATGTTGGTGTTGATCAATGGCTGTTATCACAGACTACTCATGGCTGCCGCTATATCAGCTAACAGTACGCTAATATTGATCCTAACATCTTTGATAAGATAGCCCCTTGTTCAGGTTGAAGAGAGTTGAGGAAACCTCAAACCATTTGGTGTTGATGGCACAACCTCCTTTCTGGGTTATTTCGTCTCATTCTGTATCAGGCATGATTTTTCTAAGAGTAACCAGTTATTCTTCATATTGGGTTCTTGGAAAGGAGGTTGTGACCATTCTGTACAGGTCTTATGTCTACAAATACTGCTCTGTGATGTAACACTCTGTTTTTACATTAAAAGGCTGCACAAAGATGACGTGCAATTTTATCCCCAACTGTAACGCTTTTTATTAAACTATAAATGACTTTCATACAGAACAATAAGTTTACAGTTTGTAGATACACATGTACAGAGCATTCAGAATTGCAGCTACTAAGCTTGTAAAAAAAAAAATCGTACCAATTTGTTATTTATCTGTAATTAATGAAATTGCTGTAATAAGCAGAAATAACCTGATTTTTAATGCAATATTAAATTAAGTTAAGTGCAGCATGTACATACGAATAGTTTATGTAACAGTGCCAGTTTCCATTCATGGTCAGGTAAAATTGAAAGTGAAATCGTATGTAGTACTGGTATTTTTTATCCTGTTGTGGAATGTCATCTATGAATTTTTGACTTGTAAAAAGACCTTTTAAATGATTGGGTTTTTTCATTGAGACTTCATGCGATCATCCATAGCCAGGTCTGTAAAGTTAATAGTAACTGCTGCTGTTAATTACTGTTATGAAATATTGAACAGTTGCTTATGTAACACTTGGTAATTTCATTCAATAATTTTATCATTTAAGGGTATAGGGAAAATGTTGTCCAAAATAAGTTATTCTACTATTCCTCAACCTGATGCTCTGGACCGATGCATCACTGAGTCTGTGGTCAGGTTTGGTCAAGATGCTTGGCTTGGTAAAGCTGTACCATATGTCGTCTTAGATTTTGCTTATTCTGAAGTTTTCAAAACTGCTTTTGATTACATCTTAAAGTTTTGAAAACCATTGAAAGGTTTAATTTGGCTAGAACTTAACTCTCAAGTCTTGTGCTGGTGAGAATATTTTCTCAGCTTCGTGGACACCGAGATAGAGTGTTTACATATATACAGTGTTCAGTTTGAGTCCAAAAGTGAGAAGATTTATGATGTCGTAAGTAGGGATGTTCTGACATGTTAGGTGATCTTCGGCCTGAGGTAAAGGGGACTCATCATTGGCTGCCAGACTGGCAGCCTAGTTATTCTACTCAAATTAAGGCGTGTGACGCAGAACCACTTGAATCACACATTCATATTTTATTCTGGTCAACTACTATACCTGTTTGCTACAAATATCTTAAATGTGTATTTGTTAAGGACATAAATACAGAATTTGTGAAAAACAGTTTCACCTTTTCTTTGTTCCTTCTTTGAGAAAATGAAACCAGGTTGCCCGGAGATGTTGCATACAACTTCCATGGATTTGTGCGAGTATTAGCCTGGCATGAAATAGTCAGTGGCAGTATGAAGTCTATACAATGATTATTTTTTTGTCATGCATAGCACCAGACTTATGTAGTACTGTAGCTCTCCGATTGAAATGCTGATGGGTGGAGCTTCATAAGAAAGTTTGTTAAATAGGGCAGCTCCAGTTAAACTTAAAGAATCCAGATTTCAGAGGGGCGACGGGCATTGAACATTGAAATAATTGCACTACATGTAAGCAGGAGTGGGTAACTCTACCTTGAATCGCAGTGCTAGACATGACTTTAATGAAAAGATGCCTTTTTAACAAACACTAGTCCCAAGCTTTTTCTCTGTGGTATTTAACGACTGATCTGTAGTTAACAGCCGTTACCCTTCCAATTTCACAATTCTTCACTCTTTACCTTTACCTCCATCGATATATCTGGGGTCTCGATTGGCCAAAGTGGTAGCATGCTAGAAGAGTGTAATGACTCAGGAGCCTCTCTTCAATGCAGATGTTAGTTTTAAACCCAGCTCATGCTAGCTTCCTCCCAAGTCATCTGGGAAAAGTCTGCCAGCAACCTGCGGATCGTCGTGGGTTTCCCCCTGGGCTCTGCTGGGTTTCCTCTGTATTCCCACTGTAATGCTGGCTGCCTTTGTGAAGTTGAAATATTCTTCATCAATCAAATAAGTAAATCAACGTTTCTAAAGGTCACATATATATTGTTGCATCTGGACACCTCAAAGGGGCATAACACTGACTGGTATTCCTCCTGTGAAGCTGGAATTCCTTTTACATCCACTGATACATAAGCTTTACTGGGCACTTTTCCTCCTTCAATCTTCCTCATCCAATCACCACACAGCACACCCATATCGCCTCCCAAAACACTGAGATGAGCTAGAAGAGCATACAAAAATCTGCTTCAAATATTTAGCTGCAAAACAACTCTTTGTTGCCATTTATTTGCAGATGGTTTTATTTTTCAGTATTAAAAGTACTGGATATGTCTTTAAATATTTCACTGTGTCTCAGGATATTACTTTTCATCTTGCTGTTTACTCGAGTGCCAGTCTGTGGACGTCAATAAAAAGAGATGCTGGCCGCATCATTTCCACCACATGCATTGGTTTGTGAAAGGACGCAGTGGTTTCCCTTGATTTCTTCTACAGAAGTTCTGTACAAGTCAAATACTCGGCAGTATATAAAATCTTAAAATGGCTGTGGAATGAATTATGGCTTAGGCCATGGTATATACAAATGTATACATTTACAGTCTGCTGTTGAAGTGTTAAAAAAGTGGAATGGACCAACCTACAAAAATGCAATTACTTACTATCACTTACATATTATCAGGGGCAGAGCTGGCTTCAGGTATGGCATATGAAGAACTCGTTTTTAGCTTCTCTCACCATTTAATGTCTTGTCGGGGATTGTTTTGCTGTCAAGAACATGCTTATGTATTATATTGTTGAACACCATATTTTTCACTCTATGATGGCAATCAGTTTTATTGGTGACTGACACCGATGTTACCAGAGTAAACCACAAGACCCTATATAACTGAAGTCCAGGATTATTGTGTACTGCATGCACACACCTCACATGCCAACCAAGGCTGACCAATACAGATAAACCACTAAGAAGCCAACCTTGCCTCACTTTCCTGGTACAGGTAAACCACTAGAGTGCCAACGTAGGCTCACCTTACCAATACTGGTAAACCACTAACATGTAAACCTTGGCTCACTTTACCAGTACAGGTAAACCACTAACGTGCCAACCTGGGCTTCCTTTGCCAATGTAAATAAACCACCAACGTACCAACCTCTTCTCACTTCACCAATACAGGTAAACCACTAACATGCCAACCTGGGCTCACTTTAATGTTCAGGTAAATTACTAGAGTGCCAGCCTGGACTCACTTTATCTATACAGGTAAACCACCAACATGCCAACACTAGCTTACTTTACCAGTACAGGTAAACCACTAACATGCCAACTTTGTCTCACTTTACCATCACAGGTAAAGCACTATTGTGCCAAACTGTGCTCACTTTACCAATACAGGTAAGGCACTAACGTGCCAACCTTGGCCCAATTTACCAGTACAGGAAAACCAATAGTGTGCCAACCTTGCCTCACTTCTCCAGTACAGGAAAACCACCAGTGTGCTAACCTGAGCTCATTTTACCAGTACTGGTAAACCACTAATGTGACAACCTGAGTTCACTTTACGCACAGATAAACCACTAACATACCAACCTTGCCTCACTTTACCAGCACAGATAAACCACTTATGTGCTAACCTGATCTTACTTTACCAGTACAGATAAACCACTAATGTGCCAACCTGGGCTCGCTTTACCAGTACAGGTAAACCACTGACGTGCCAACCTGGGCTCACTTTACTAGTACAGGTAAACCACTAATGTGCCAACCTGGGCTCGCTTTACCAGTACAGGTAAACCACTGACGTGCCAACCTGGGCTCACTTTACCAGTACAGGTAAACCACTAATGTGCCAACCTGGGCTCGCTTTACCAGTACAGGTAAACCACTGACGTGCCAACCTGGGCTCACTTTACTAGTACAGGTAAACCAATAATGTGCCCACAGTGCATTTTACCAGTACAGGTAAACCAGTCTGAGCACTCTTTCCACAAAAACAGCAAGATTCTCTGGGTTTTCGTTGGACTTTACATCTTAGTATATTAACTATCAGCTTCTTTTGTTGCTTAATCGATGAAGGCGAAATTTTGGTTAAAAGCGAAATTTGCATATTCTCTGTTGGATTCCCTTTTGAATGTTTGTTTATTCACCATAAAATTAGATGACAAAAGTAAGGGTTGATTTTAACTAAGTATAAAGGTGACAGGAATACGTTTACCTATTTCATTGTTGTTTTATGCCGTGCTTAAAAATATTTCACTACTACGACAGTGACCAGCATTATGGTGAGAGGAAACCGAGCAGAGCCCCGGGGAAACCTAAGACTCCCCGCAGGTTGCTGGTGGACCTTCCCACTTATGACCAGAGAGGAAGCCAGCGCAAGCCAATGGACTTGTTGTATCCCAATAAACCATAGCAGTATCAGGCGAGATTTCCCATTACATGAGTTGTGCTATCAACTGTCTCTCAAACTGAAATCCACCACTGGTCATTCTGCTGTCTTAATGTGATTGAATGTTTATGGCTTAACGCGACATCTGCAGCATTTCAGCCACACCATGGCACTGACGATGTAAGAAACACTCACAACAATATCTCTCCCATGGTACCCTTACATCAAGGAATTCCAAGTTACACAATAGAATCAAAGTGAATCCACTGTACTGATTTACCCAGCTCGGAACTGAACTTTGTGTCACAATATCATGAATCAATCACTCATTTTGGATGTCTAAATCAATTAGTTGCTTAACTGCTCATGTAACTTGCAGTTAAGGTTCAGTATGTCAGAAACAAGACAAAAACTTTGTTTACTTTAACTTTTTTTTTACTTTCGTCACTGTACAGAGCTAGGAAATGGAGCTGGCGTTTGATGCGATACGAGGCCACAGGTCCGCACACTCTTTTGCTACTGGTCCTGTGATAGCAGAGCCTGGTGAAAGAAAGACACATGCTTCAGTTGTGCAAGGGAGACAACTTCTGATGCTATTTCATCAGTCAAACCTAAAAAAGTACAGGCGTATGACGTTCTAATGTATCTTAACTAAAATCTCAACCAGCAGTTATTTAGAGAATTTCACAGAAATTATATCAGATAACTGCAAGAACTGCAAAGCCTTTATTAAAGATTTATAACAGTTTACACTTTCTACAAAAATAACCCCATCGGAAATTCAGGTTTGAGTCTTGTTCTTGAGATGTTCTTAAAATAATTTCACATTGTGGATGTTTTTCGGTGTTCTAATATTCCTTGCTAAAAATTTATGAAGTTCAGAAAATATACCTTTATTTTTTTAAAAATACGCCCTCTGGTTACATTGTATTCATGCTTTTGTTTTCTTCAGGTTAGTTTTTTGGAGTTTTGTTTTCATGACTGACTTACCTTTCATTTCACCTTTGTTGTTGACTATGACCCCTGCATTGTCCTCAAAAAATATGAACACCCCATCTTTTCTCCTAATTGGTTTCCTTTGTCGAATCACCACTGCCGGCATAACTGAAATCACAAAACGCCAGTCATTTAAGAATAAGTTACTATAAATATCCCTGGATTTCTAGACAAAGCCTTAATAATTCTTTTGCTAAATATCCCCCATCAGAAACACTTACAGTTAAATTACAGTAAGTGTACAGTCTCAAACCAAAATTATTTACCTTTATTGCATATTTCTGCCAACAAAAATTTGCTAGCTACATACATGAAGCTGTGTGGTTTGCTAATTGATATGTGATTTTTAGGGATGTGGTATTACTTCTTCAACCTTAACACCCTTCTCTGGTTGTACTTGGGAAAGTCTCCCTGCGGACAGTTCCTCTTGGGCTTAACTTTGTTTCCTCCCACAATACCGCTGGCTGCAGTCGTATAAGTGATATATTCTGGAGTATGGCGTAATACACCAATGAAATAAATAATTCTTCAATACACTCCTCAGACATCCCTATTAATACATCTGAACCAATGGTGGGTAGATCTCATCTGTGCAGCCATTTTTTTAACATGTTTATCACTAAAAACTCTCTGAAGTAAAGGCACTACTCTCTTAATGGCTGTTAATCCTTGCAGTAAACCTCAATGACTTATGGGTCAAATGAGCCACGGTTTGTGGTTTCACATGAACAAAGCTTCACTGGTTGCTATTTCCTACCCTTTTTGCGGAGTTCAGGCTTTCCTTTTTTCACAGTTGCCACCACCATGTCTCCAGAGCCGGCCGCAGGCATTCGGTTAAGGCGCCCTTTGATTCCATTAACAGCAATGATGTACAAATTCTTTGCACCTGGAAGGAAAATATATTACATTTGATGTTGGTGAAAGATATAAATTTCACCTTTCCCAACTACTGGCACACAAGGTTCCACTTCAATCCTAACCTTGTAAAGTCCCACAGGCACTGACAGCAGGGAAATCTTCAAATTTCCTGTCCACGGCCAGGTTTGAGCTTGCACGTCATCTATACTATAGCAGCTGAAAGTAAGCACGTTAACTACTGGGCATGGATGACTCCCACAAGAAGCTTTCACTTGCAGATCCAATTCCTGCTATCAGTAGTACATTTGAGCATTGGCCATTCACTGAACAAGGGGCATGAGTGCACTTCACAATGCACACGTAGACTCCTGGTGATATATTGCAGCTATCGCACATTTCACCTTGTTCTACACTAAATTCCTCAATGAACACATACTTTCTTGGTCACACCAATTTCTTTAAAGTGCCACTCTGGTCAGAATATAAATTGTATAGAAATATTACAATGATATGAAAGAAATCCTACAGAGTAAGCCTAACACCATGTTTCAAAAGGATTTTGATGAGTGTCACTATTTAAACCATATAAATGAAGATTCCTTGAAAAACAAAATCTTTGTCTGTGTACGTAAAATTTTCCTGATGTGATGTGATAATATTCCTTGTATGAGGTGGAATCAGGCAGATGTGACGTTGAGTAACGCATTTATGCTGGAATGACATCAAGAGCGTTTGAAAGGGCAGCGTTATTTGTGGATACACGTTAGCGAATGATGATGTCATGTGTTCATGGCTGATGTCACAACAGGCCAAGTGGAAGGGACAGAAATATTTTGTTTCCATATACTCTGACGAAACATACAATATCGGTTTTACTACGTTGCATGATTTTCACAATTTAGGTAAGCACTATCCCAGTCTCTGTCAACTCGCCTCGCTTTTAACATACACATGTTCAGACACCAAAGTAGCTCTTTAATAGCTAAGGGTGATTCATTACCTGAGATTCTAATGCAGAAGAGGTTTTTCTTTACATCTGACTGTTAAACAAACAAACAAACATTTTCTGAGGTTTCATTTACCCTATGACAGCTGCATCAAGGTTCTGATTTTCAAGGCAAGCAAAGTCAGTGAATTATGTGGTGAACCTACCTGTGTTGTCTGCACAATTGATAACAGCTCCCACAGGAAGGGCCAAGGAAATACGGAATTTCCCTCCAGCTGAACCTCCACGACCTGATCAACAGAATACAAAGCCAGTGAAGCCGGATAAAAAATACAGTAAAACTGGCTGTGGCCAGTTAAGGGAAAGGAACAAAGTGGCCACATACGACAGGTGGACACATAAGACAGGTTGGGTAAAAGACCAAGTCAACACACAAATGAATGAGTTCCAAATAATGTACACGTAAATGTATTTACTTCATACAGAAGAGTCTTAAAGCACTAAGGCCGACACACAATAATATAGCAAGTGGTAGTGGTATAGCAAAATGCATATTGTGCATTTGCCGAAAAAGTTAAAAAAGAAAAAAAACACACACGAATATATATAAACGACACATCTGTAGATGACTGAATCAATCATAAAAGGGCCTGTATATGCACAGGATGTGGCAAAATACAGAACTGAATTCATGAAAAAGTCACTCATTTTGGTCTGTGTTGGTCTTTACACTGTAGCAATGGAATTTATCCTCTAATCCCATTACAAGGCTCAGCATATTCATTTGTCCTTGCTGTAGAGAGAACATTTTTTAATTTCGTGATGTACACTTTAGCATCTACAATGGAACCAGTCTCTGCTGTAAGTGATTTCGTCATCCTCTACATCATCATCTTCATTGCACATGCTAGCAGCGTTATTGCAGAGAAGTTCTGTGGCAGGATTGTCCCAGTCACGAATATCATGAGTGTGTCATGAGTGTGTACATTAACGTCTATATCCGCTAGTTCTCCAAAGGTGCAGCCAGACAGATCACGGGCTAGCTTCATGAGAGCCAGAGGAACGTCGTCGTTGTTGTAATCCTCTGTCGTTGATGCATTTTCATCATAGCAAAACTCACACTTACTAAAACACTTCTGAATTGTGGACCTGCCCGCTTCCTTCCAGGCACTTGTTCCAGTATAAAGCATCAAGAATTTAAATTGAATTCAATAAGTCTGTACTGGTTGAAAGCTAATCATTAACCATAGCATTCAGCATGTACTGGAGTTTTCAGCGACATAACTTCAATTTAGTGGCTTGGATAATTCCCTAGTCCATTGGCTGAGGCTTGCTGGTCGTGTTTGCTGGCAAAAACATCAGCTTGACATTCTGCGAATTCAGCTGTGGATGAGATGGGGCATTGTCAAGAAACAGCAGCATGTGTCTACCTTCCTTTTTCATCTGCTGATCCAAAAGTCCAAAGACAATTCTTAAAAAACGCTGAGGTCATCCAGGCTTTTTTATTGTACCTTTAAGTCACTGGGAGCATGCTGATATCGAACTGGGCAAAACAGCAGGGGTGCTTTCCCCTGCCGATCGCAAGGGGCTTCAACTTCTCCACCATGCTGGCACACAAGGCCACGGTAACTCGCTGTTTAGAACGTTTTCCACCAGCGCAGTCATCCCCTTTCACATAAAAGGTATTCCTTGTGGTGTCACAGTAAAACAAGCTCGTCTCATCCATACTGAAAATGTCCTGGGGCTTGAAGTCCTTGCAGAGCTCTGGCAATTTGGCTTTCTAGTCTTCCACTGTGGCGTTGTTCACATCCTCCCTCTCTCCGCTCCTCTTGCCACACACTATGTGTGTCTGCGCAGAAAACACTGTAGCCATCCATTCGAAGCCTTGAAGTCGCTATTGTTCAGGTCACCAGCAAATTTCAAGGCTTTTTCCTGCAGCAGTGGCCCTGTGACATTCACACGTCTGCGCTGGGCATCTTGAAACCATTCTCACCATAGCTGACTGATGCCTTCATTCCCAGTCACTCGGTTCTGTCTTTCTCGGTCGGCTGATATGTTTGATAATTGTCTTATATGTTTGTAATTCTCGATGATGTCATTTTTCTTTCGGAGAACTGTTTGCTCCTGGGTTTTTCCAATGCCAAGTTCTTCGGCAATTTTCCTTATGCTTTTCTTCTTTTTCTCAGCAAGTTCTATCACTTGCATGCGTTGTTCAAGCATTAGAACTTTGCGATGGGACGGCGATGACATGACAGGAGTTGGTTTTGACATAAACACACCTCACCTACCATATTTATTCTGTGAAAAGAATACCCCCCTCAATGATTACGTCCGAGTGATTGATCATTAGAACAATAAACCTTGCAGCCATTGGTCAGTAAAGAAGCTAATTGATTGGTCTATGAAAAGTAACAGTTTACAAGACTGCAAATTTTCAATCCCAGTAAAAGCTGGCAAAGTTTATGACCGCCATTTTGAATTTGTTGAAGCGCCCGATCGTCGGCTAACTGCTGCTGGATCATGCCTCCTGGACGCATGAAAGAGGTTCACAGTGGAGTCTTGTTGTGAACTATAGTGGCCGCTGGATGCGTTGGACAGGTGCCCGCATATTACAGGTTGTTTAACATGGAAAAATCGCTTGGTCGCGGCAAAGAGTGACTGTTTAGAGCAGACGGCACTGCTTACAGGTGGTCGTAAGTACAGGTTTGACTGTATACCCAGTCTGGTAATGTCAGTCTCTCTAATCCACATTTTCATCTTTGCTTACAGAACTACATGTACTGAATTCAAAGAAAAGCAAGACAAAATGATTCAAGAGAATTGCTCAGAAGAAAATTCTATTTAATGTCCCACAACATGAGAAACTAAACTGCCAATAAGGTCTTCATAGTAGACATATTTCTTTAGCCACTCCTTTTGGAATAACAGGAACAAAGAGAGCATGTTCCAGTTTACCTAGACCACTTTGTTGCCTTGTCCACCATAAACACTGCATGTGTCAACTTTGGTGGGAAAAAGTATCAATTTAGTACAATTACCATCATTAAAACATCATCTAAGAATTATAATCTTTGAGATGGGCTTGTATACACAGTGACCACATTGCTCAGTTACTCTTGGGTCATTGTACTGCACTAGTATGCTACAGGTCTTGTTTTGGTTTTTAAGCAGGTGTGTGATTAATACATCCCTTGCAAAGAAGATCAGGGTATCTTTGGACACCTAGATTCACACTCCCCTGATATTTCATTTCAGGCCTGTGTTATTAGCAGTACACCTGTATTTTGTTTCAAGAGTGCGCTAGATGAGGGAATATGACAAGTCTCAAATCATAAGGCCTGGCACTAACCGCTCTCCTAATATTTACAATGGTTAATTTTAAGACAAAAAACCAATGGAAATGAGCCAAGCTTGAATCACTAAAAATTTTTACATTTCCGGAGGAATGAAATTTTATTCATTTCTTTTTCATGTCTTTCTTACAAAAACAATTAACGATTACTGGAGTGTAATAAATTGATTACATCTTCTATCTCAAGGGAAGTGGCAGGGTAAACACGCTTAAGCTATGTTTGTTAGGATGATGTAATGCTGATGTCAAACTTTTTCCTTTTTACATCATGAGGATGACTCATTAAAGCACACCAGTCCCAATAGAGACGTTCTGCTACATCATTGAAATGCCATGGCTAGGACATCAGATGCAACACCCCAGTCAATTCTGAAAACTGCACTGAACATAGGCCATCTTCGGCGACCTATGGTACTCACTCTATTCTATCACTTCCATCCAAAGCTCCTTTTCACGTAACACTGACATGGCTGTGTTTTCTTTGCTAATTTGCTTTCACGTCTACGTAAAATACCACCAGATTGTCAGGAGTTGTTACTGCGAAACGTACACAAATCTCTTTTTGATTTCTCACACCTCCATCTGCATGGAGGGCCAGGCCTTGGCAGACTTTGTAAACCTTGTTTAGGCTACATGCAGGGTCAGATTAGACATTAGGGGCTCAATGCCTGGACCTCTATGAGTATTTTATACACCAAGGTGAACGGACATCGATGTGGAACACAGCTTTGTCCATGTTGTGTGAAAAGACGCAATGAATTTGTATTTATTTATTTCTTTATTTATTTGATTGGGTTTTTATGCCACACTCATGAATATTTCACTTGTAAGACGGCGGCAAGCATTATGGTGGGAGGAAATCAGGCAGAGCCCGTGGGAAACCCACGTCCATCGAGGTTTTCAGCCTGACGTTTGTATGTGAGAACTATATGTATATCATTCCTGTCAGACTAAATGTCACCTGGGACAATCTGTCAGCATGTGAAATATAAGCTGGTGGGTTGGTGAACAAAAGAGTATAAGACAGGAAATTTATAGTTAGCAATGTCTTTAGACAAGTATTAACCATTCTAAATGGACTGACGTCACACTATTACTATTCGGTTCAGATAGAATATGCAGAATAAACTACAGACTGCGCATCTCCTGAAATCAGCGAATTGGCTGAAAATTCTCATCCCTGACTACTGACTACAGAGAGACAGCTTGGTTTATTCAGATCAAGCATACTTTTTTGCTTGAAGTCCATAGCTTTCTTCCAGCTTCTGAACATAACATATTTCAGACACCTGTATGGATAGTTCAATTAAAATAAACGATGTTTATTTTCAACTATTTCTGATGTTTACCTGCCTTAACGTTTAATCATTCAACTAAAAAATCCAGTCGGTCCATTTCGTAAAGCAGTTAGCCACACCAAATTGGCTTTCAAATTCACCATAAACAGCAGTACGCATCAACTTCTCACTTGTATTGAAAAGAACAGGAATTTTATCTCTTGCATATATAAATCTATTCCCGAGAGGAAATATTATTAAAATTCCACAACAGTTCCATTCTTTCTCATAAAAAATCACTTCATGCTGTCAAGGTGAGCCAAGCTTCTCAAATTCCAGATCATATCTGGAGCCGTTGGGCAAATATGGAAAACGGACCGATAAGGTAGTCACATGTATCGCTCTTTTTCCACTGTGTACATTCTATGACATTGCATTTTAGTGCATGAAATCTTAATTTAAGGCTTGCCTCATGTGTGTGAGCCTCGTGGCGTTTTAAGTTTTGTGAGTTAGATTTCCTACTTTCAGATTTTTGCCTGGTCCAGATTTTTGTACACCCCAGACACCAAGCTTCAAATGAAAAGGGACGGGGTGGCTACAAAATTTTGAAAAGGCAACGTCACACAAGGGGCAATAATACAATACCACGTATCGTATCCTGCCAAAACCACTGTAACAAGGGCAACTTTAAATGTACTCTGATTACCTACCCAAACTTTATGATGAGATGAGTGAAAACAAGAGAACATTTTTGTCAACTCAAATTTTCCTTAATCTTGGAGTGTTAATGGAAGCCTTATAATGACAATGCAACACAATATGTGTCTAAATGTATTTTATTAAATTTCCAGAAGTGATGACAAAAGTACTCATAAGGAAAAGACATTTATTATTATAGTATTTGGTATATATAGAAACATGTGGTTGGTGATTTCACTTTTATTCTTAATTTAAAGACATTATCCAGACTGACAAATGACAGTGATACGATAGCTGTCATTTCAGTTTAGTGTTCTACAACGATCAGATCTCGTTTCCCTATGGTCAATGTGTTGAGAGGTTTCGTGGTATATCGTATTCGCACATAAACTAGCACAATCAGTAGTTCATGTGAGCGGTGCATCCATAACAAATGACAAATTCCAGAAAAAATCCTTGTACCCATACAAGTTATGCAGAGTAATCTAGCTGATTGTCACCACACACCCACTGTGACTAGCAACAGAGGTTTGAAAGCATACAGCAGCCGGCCACATGCAGTGGGCAAACTACATGTAGGAAATAATCAGACCGCCTGTGGGTTCATCTATGAATGGCTTCCTTTGTCTTTGATTTCACCTTGATTTGTGTTGTTTTGTTTTGCCTAACCATGACCTTTAAGGTTTTCATGGTTACAAAAGCCGAGTCGGCCTTCCTCGACTCTTACATATCATTGTTTTGTCTGCCATCGCTAATGCCAAAATGGCAGCACGGCTGGCTGAACTTTCATACTACTTAGTGGTCCGTAGGCCTAGTTGAGAGTGCAAGATCTTGATTAGAATTCACATACCCATGTAACTGGCGAAGGGCTTTGAAGATCTTGAAAATGTTGGTAAAAAAGCACTCCAGTTATGCATGCTAATACCATAAGTGACACCCCAATAGATGTAGGACACAATGAAGCGGCATTAAACCTTCATCGATCACGGCAGTTTGTTGATTCCTCGTGCGTTCATAAGTCAAAACACTGATGCAAACTTAAGTTCGCCTTTGTAGCCTGGCTCATTCTACGTTGAATTTCAACCTTTCGTCTTTAGGAGAGGCATTTTACAACAAAAAGCCGACATCCAAGTTTGTTTATTGAGCCAAAGAGGGCGCTGTGACGGCACAAACCACTTCCACAGGCTCGTGTGGTAAAGGCCATGCATGCACATGTGCGCAAGGATGACCGGTCTCCCATGTAAACACACTTTGTTGTTGTTTCCGTTTCGGGTTGCTTAGTTTTCACAGCAATTCTGGTAGCGTCGAGGAAGAGCGGAAATTATTTGGTATTGAAAGGAGTAGGGTGGTCATAGTTAGGCATCCAAAGGGGCCAGGCGCATATTTTAAGGAGCAGGGCAGTGCGCCCTTGTAAGGGTCTGTACCCAACTCGCCTTGACTCGCTCAGTATGATTTTCATCAGCAAGAAGGAAATATTTCTTTAAATCTGAACAATATTTCCACTCAGAAATGAATTTAAACTTGCAGGAGTGGTAACAAAGGCCCTTTTCCCCTCTTCCACACAAGAAATGAATGTGTGCAGCTGTGTTGCCGTTTTAGGGCATATTTTGAAGGCCAACTTTGTTCCACTAAGTTGGCTTCCGGAGCAGATTGACTGGATTTTTATCCTCAATTAATAAACGCTGAAGCAGGTAAATATCAGAAATTCTTGAAAATACATCTCAACGTTTAAATGAACTACTGTTTTGAGGGATATCTCATCTAGACTCAGTTGCAAGTCGACAGTCCTGACTGCCCACAGGGCGAAGAATCCAGCTCACAACAGGCCGGAAGAAAATGCTATAGACATTAAGTGAGGAAGTTTGCTTGGTCTGAATTAACCAGTCTGTGTCGAATTGTAGAGTAAGAGTTCAAGCCAGAGACACGCAGGGTCTAGAATAAACACAATACAAATATCACCGCTTAGAAATTGACCTATTAAATATTTCACTTCCCGATCCGTGCAGACAAATATACAGAAGTCCAATGCAACGGTAACTGTGCTCCTGTCAGATTGTGTCTGTTTTCATAAGTTTTCATACACATGAATGTTATATCATTTGCTACTGGGTGGCATGCGGAATTACCATTTAAAACACAACTTGTCTTACAACCACACACAAGTGCTAAAGCACTGCTACTTAATTCGATTTAGAGAGTATCACACCTGACCAGATTTTCGAGCATTTTTAGTAAACAGACCATACTATCGTTCCCATCCATTCACAAGCTCTTTCTATGTCACATACACTTGATAGCTTAAGTAAAATAGATTTTCGTTCATCTCAAAATGAAATCTGAGTAAAATGAATTCATTATGTGTGAGATGTTTATAGATTGCTTCAGATTATTAACAACTCTCAAAATGTACCTCTCTTCGACATTCTGGCTGGATTTAAAAGGAAGTTAGTAAAGCGCAGGCGTGGTGACCGTTTCACTAAGCTGGGTCAAGGTTGGAAATGCCCTCGCGTTGCACGGGTCCCTTTGGTCTGACTTTCTCACTCACTGCTGTGTACAAGCCTTGTGGCAGCGACATGGAATAAAGTACAGCTGTTATCTAAAATTTGTTTTCAAACAACTTCCAAGACATGCATTTGAATGAGATTTAAATGCGATACCGTAAAAGGCTAAGGCAAAGATGGGCGGGGTGTGAGAGGCATAGACCGAAGCCGCTGGAAAATCAGGAAACATGTTTGGAGATCAAATACATTTAAATTTAAATGTAAAATACGCATGTAAGAAATCATAGATGAGAGGTCATTGGAAAAAATCACACCACCCATCAATTTAGCTTCGTGAACATTTGAATGTGTCGGGAGTGAATCGCAGTTCATAAACCTCAAATCTCTCAATGCAGCCACGTGACAAGGGCTTCCCCGACAGGCCTTGATAATTTTTTGAAAGGCTAATAGCTTTTGGGTTGAATTGGGAATTTATACTAACATAAATTGTAATTGAAATGAATAACTCCACTGTGTAAGTTATGTGTTTTACAACTAAAATTTTAAATGTTTTCTTTCATTCATAACACCAGTCGGTACAATCAAATAATGACTGATCCTGAATTTTTGCACACGGCACACAAATCGTTCGGTAACTCCCTGATCGGGGAGTTGTATGTGTACGACAGAAGTCGTTTTGAATTTCGCCAGTTCGGGAGGAAATTGCCTACCCGGCAAAGGTTACCTGCTCTGATTTTTGTGGTACTGGGTTAAATTATAGACTTCAAAATGAATCCTCAGTGTGCAGCATGCCAAAAAACTGTCTATCCAGTCGAAAAGCTCAACTGTTTGGACAAGGTGAGTGATGTTACATGTACATGGTGTATATCAGTGGGAAAATCTAGCAGAATGTGTGGTACGTGGGACATTGTCAAGTTCAATGGGCCTTACACGATTGGATAAATTTAAATTAACAATTACATGAACATGTATCTTCAAATGCCAAACATTTGGAACTACAATGAGATAGGACATAATATTCGCTAACATAGCTGTTAAATGAACGTTTTTGTTTAGCAAATGACCAAATTTCCCCATGCTCTGCAGTTTTATAAAATTGTAAACTTGGATTTTAATACTGAAATTTGATTGTTGATATTGATGAGGTCATTTAGGGATCTGAACTATTTATGAACTGTTTATTATTGTTAGAACAGTGAACTGATCACATGAAGTCCTTTTCTCTTAAATGTATGGTAACTGTGTTTTTGACACAGCCCCAAGTGTTGTGATTTGTTCTGATGGTAATGAGATGTACTAACATGTCTTGCTTGTCCATATTTGAGATAATTTAACAAATGCAGGGTAAGAGTGTTCTGTGGGCTTCAACACCAATTATTTAGTAGGTATTATAATGATCATTGATTAATAAAAAGACAGGGAACAGTTGCCCAGTGACCAACCCATGCTGAGTTTGATACTGTAATTTCTGATGACCAGAAATGGTAATTGACAAAACACTGGTAATCAATACCGTTAACACTGAAGAACTTGCATTTAAGGCTGATGATTTTGATTTAAGGCCTTTTTTTATAGCTGACTGCCTCTCAATAAAAATGAAGTTTGTAGTTCTCACCTCAGTTCTAGGGTGTGTTCCATTCACTCTGCATTGGCCACTGGAGGAGACCAGTGGCGCTACTACTGCCACTGAGTTTGACGTCCGTGGAGTCGGTGGTGTGTATTGTAGTGTCTTAGCTCATGGAACTTGTGTCTTTTTGTGGCCACTGAATCTGCCACCAGTGGCTCTCACATCTACGAATGGAATGCATCCCTGGCTTTGTAGTCTGTGGGTTGGGAAACACTGATCACCTGTTATAGTGATTTACATGGTTATTCTGTTGATATCAGAATATTTCATTCTAGGGTACAGTGAAGTTCTCTGCATCTGGACTCTATATGTATTAGTGGTATACCTAATATCATTGTTAGTCATCGACGAATTAGTGAAACTTAAACAGCAAATAACATTATTACGAGTAATTCAGCAAGCTGAAGGGTTCTCTCCTTATTGAGTATTCTGACATCTAACTGGTGGGTCTATCGACCAAATGAACATTGTTGAATTATATGACAAGCTGAATGTTGCAGGAGTGAGGAAAAGTGTAGTACATGTAGCTAGGGAAATGATCAGCTGTATGTGTACGGCTCTGATTTGGGAAGTAGGCTTTTTGCAAACCAGGATGTACATGTACATACACTGTACTAACTTGAATGTTTGAACTAAGCACAAGTACTGATACTGCCCATAACACACACTTAAACTGTTCATACAGTGGTCATAGAACAGCATTGATCTCATGGAACGTTGTGGACAATGCCAATTTCATTGATTACACTAGTCGATTTACATACATGTTATTGCTTTTTAACATGTAAACTTTGGTGCATGTCCTACTTATGTCCCTTGATTTAGCATAATGTGTGTATGTCTGTATGTGAGCTGCGTGGTAACACAGTATGTAATATTTCAGTATTAGATGAAGGAATTATTTGGACTCTTTATCACCTGATATCCTGTGTTTGTTAAGTTTTCCTTCATGATATTCATCATTATAATTAACCTATGTATTCTGAAGTTACCTACATACAAGTCGTGTCATTCATATTAATTATTTAATCAGTGTGTCAATCGTGTATTGGTTACATGTACCCTTTCAGTCCAGGTTGGGATTAACTCTCGTATTACAGCTCTGGTAAATGTACCAGCCAACCCTTTCACGGACCAATATAGACAGCCTTTCTAGACTTTACCCTTGAGAGTAAAATAAGTTCATAAACACAAGTTCATCTTTCAAGGCAAGTGTCCAGAGTCCGTCTCTAGTATCACCAACAGTTTGTAGAGCAGAGTTCCTGATGATAGTGTTGAAGAAAGAAAAAAAGAAAACAAAAAAAAAGCCAAGAGGATCAGAAATTTTTAGATTTCATGTTTCTTCATTTGGTTTTTTAGAAAAAAGAACAACTTTTGAGAATTTTAGAAAAGGTATTTTCATGTATTTAAAATACAGCTATCCTTTTCAGTCAAGCTGGGAAGCAGTCGGGCTCAAGCACCTTTACAGTTTGTTTCTGTTGCAGTCTTTTTATTATTGACAAAAAAACCTAGCTATGGTTGTATGCTGGTCATACAAGTAAAAGCTTTGCTTTCAAATTCTACCTCACCTGGAATAGTTTGTGACCTTGTGCCAATTGTGTAGAAGTTGTAGCCTAAGTTAAGGTGATACTGTGTGAGCATGATATGTTCCTGATGTTGTGATATATTTGCCGGAGAGACCTGTTACATGTATATTTACATACACATGTATGTAGATACACATATCTATGAGGCATTTATCTGTGTACCTGCCCCAGCGCAGCCAGTCATACAACGCGTAATTCAGGTACACATGATTGCATATACATGGAACTCATTTTGTATGTTGATAGAGAGGAACTCATTGAAAAATACGATAAGTTAGCAACTCAGACATGTTTGAAATAGACATGACATAATGTGGCATGTTCTGTCGTAGATGATGATCTGTGTAAATTTGTGCACATAAATTCCCACATTCATAGTTTGGTGCACATTATCTACATAGTAACACAAGTTGTGTCCCTATTTTCTGCATCTTTGTTATAGTCACAGGATACATGAAGGAAACTGAATGAAATGCTGTACAAGGAAGTGGGCATAAAATGTATGGTTATTATTTATACATCAGTGAAATCTTAGTTTTCCCTTCTCTTATAAAACTGTTATTTTCACTGCAGTGAAATGTCACATTTTTATATTTCTCACCCACATATCATGATGTCAAAACAGAAACATTTTATTTGATAGTTTCAATCTGATCTCAGTCGAAAGAGGTCATAATGCAAGTTTAGTCACCTGCTACTGCTACATCCTGTACAGAAAATCACACTCTAGGGATGTCTGTGATAGCCTATGGCTGGAAAAATGCCGAAAACTCCTTAAAGTACACAAAATCTTGATACTTGATATAAGTAATAAATAGAATATTGCACATTGAAGACTAAATACCATAAATATTGTTCTCATGAGATGTGGAAATGATAACCCACTCGACGCTTCCCTTCGAACAATATTTATGTTATTCAGCCATCACTGTGCAGTATCCTCTATATATTTTATTATGACCAAATATATAATTTTTTTAGTGTATGACTTTAAAGTACAAAAATTTACATGTATGCATTTCTATATGCTTGTTTTATCCGTTCTAACATGTTGCACAGGAAGGCTTCGTTTAAATGCCATCTTTACATAGCTGAAATTTCATTTTTGATATGACTACAGGTATACTGACTTCATTGCTTTGCTTTGTTCGAGTAGGATTTTGCCATTGAAGGTGAAAAAAAAATGAAGTGTATTACAGTCATATTACACAAGGGTATTATAGTAATGTTACATTAGTGTATTATAATCATATTTGACTGGTGTGGTACAGTAATGTGAGTTTCCATAATACATGTATTTATACAGTAGTGTGTTTTGGCTGTGGGTTTGGGGGTGACATTGGTGTTGTACATAGTTTTAGGTACAAAAAAAGTTAGATTTGTGTGAACAATACTGTATTTATTTGTGAATGGCATCATTGGATATCTTATGTGTTCATTTCCGCAGTGTGTCACGTTCGCCCCCATGGTGTGAGTGGACGTGGGTGAATTCCTGTTTCTCTGCTCAGGACCTTGTGTTGACAGTCACAGGGAAAAGCAGAACATTGCGGATGCTAATTTACCTCACTTGTCTTATTGTTAGGTATTTTTACCTGTGGTTGTTAGGGCAGTGAATCAGACCAGGATATATGGGTCAGTGAAACCCAGTTAACAAGCCTTCATTGGTGAAGCCTGCATGACTGGATATGATGAAGTCACACCACATAAGAGTGCATCAGCATACACTATGTGCGCTTGTACTTGCACAGTTTCATGTCCGCATGCAGTGCCACACTTACAATCTCTGGGTTAGGTCCATTCTCCACTTGAGAACAGTTAAATGTTCTTTCACATGGTATCGCATTACTCACGGGCAGGACTGTAACTTCTGTCCACATCCTTGTTACATTGCCTTACATGGTTAGGCAGTAGGCTGTGAAGGTGTTTTCCTGTTACACTGTAATAAACAGGCCTGATGAGGAACTAAACAGCAGCCCCCCTCCCAGGGGTATATAGGTCATGGCCTAAGGGTTGTTTTCTTGTTTACTTTGGAGAGTATTTAGCTTAGTTAATCTCAACAGTAGTACGTTATGTTCAGTCAATAATAGATGTAAACTGTATGCCATTGAATTGATTCTAAAGAAGTCTTGTGTAATGCCAGCCTCCAAGAAATCACCTTAAGGTATTAAACCCTGTCTAATGCTGGCCTCCTTCAAATTGATAATGAGAAGGAAACTTGTTTTCCAGCCTGGAGAAGCCGAGTTGATTTTTTCCTCCTCTCAATGCTACTCCATCAGATGTTGTAACAATTGTCTAGATAATGACACATGGCGTTGAAAACTACAGAAAATATCTCAGTCTCCGGTGAGTTGTGATAAGCTCAGCAAACCAGATATCTGTAATAGGCTTTCTGAGCTTAAGTGAGGCAAAAACGATACATGGAAATGGAATAGCAGAATCAAGGGTAATTGATCTAGTGTTCAGAGAGGAACTACTATGGGAATTTGGGACGGGTTCGTGTGGTAGTACTAGTACTGGTGTAGTCCTGAGCCTGTGAATTGCAATGAAAGGGATTTTGACTTCTGTATTATGTGCATTTCATGTTGCATTCAAGCCTCATTACATTTCAGATGAGTCAAATACACCAAATGTACTGAAACTCAAAACCATTTACGATTGCCCGTTCACTGTGGAGGCTAGTTTTTTTGCCAGTCATCCCTATCAAGGATGTGGGATCAACTGTCACTACTGTGCAATGCTGGTATTTTAACAACTATTCTTCGTACATGATTTAAACAGATATCTAAACTCAAAAGTCGATGGACCCATGAGGTACTCCAACTCTCCTCTTTTGCTCATTTCCATATGTTCTGCTAGATGAATCTTGAGGGGGGCCTCCGTGGCTCAGTCGGTTAGCGCGCTATCGCAGCACAATGACCCGAAGCCTCCCACCAATGCGGTTGCTGTGAGTTCAAGACCAGCTCATGCTGGCTTCCTCTCCGGCCATACGTGGGAAGGTCTGCCAGCAACGTGCGGATGGTCATGGGTTTCCCTCGGGCTCTGCCCGGTTTCCTCCCACCATAATGCTGGCCGCCATCGTACAAGTGAAATATTCTTGAATACGGCGTAAAAAACCAATCAAATAAGTAAATAAATAAATTAAATCTTGAGTACTGGCTTTATTTGCTGTCGTTACCGATGAAGCTAATTAACTTGCTGTCTTGTGGTCACATTAAATGTGAGAACTTCGGACATGCCAAACGGTGGACCATTGAAGCCATGTTCAGATTTTAAAAAGTGGTGTGACGTACTCTTGTTTTTGAAGTGTACCTGAATTAAGGTGAAATACATCCTGAAAACTATGATGTTTTCATTTCCATCTCTTTACACAACATCAATCAATACAACTGAAAAGAACAAGAAAGACAGCTAAGATCATGTATAACAATACAACTAATTCCCCCTTTTCCTCATTCTGAATGTTTAAGCAGAATCTTTCCTGTTGTGGAAGTTTGAACTGGAATGCTCTCCGTACTACTCTCCAATGTGCCTCCTCAATACAGAATTTCTAACACTTGTATGGCAAGTGGTTAACCTATATACCTGTATCTGAAACGTAGCTACATTTTTATGTACCTTACTTTTTCAACCTTCTCTTCCACAGCTGAAAACAAATCATTTATGGCTTCATTCTTACAACAACTGTATACATTTACTAGCCTTTAATAATGCCATTAAGGATTGAGAAGGTTAAAGATCTACAGTAGCCTGCCTTGTACATAGTTCCTGACTTCCATAGCCCATTTTACCCTTTTTGTTTAAGTATTATTTTGTGTATTTCATTCAGTTTTCATTTTAGTTCAGCTAGTATATTGTGTCAGTGTTTTTAAATGTGTGTTTGTGGAGGACCTGAGGGAAGATCAGTAATATATTGACTGAATTATATTACGCTCCAAAAATAAACACATTACTATTATTTTTATTATTATTATTAAAGAAAAAAAACCTTACATGTACAAGAATGCAGGTAAGTTTGCTTGACAAACCTCATTGAGAGCAGTTCCCATCGACTTTGAGCTCGGAAATCAGCGGTGATATTTTTGAAAGTCGGTGATGGGCTCATGGATTTCATGAATGTTCAAATTTTAAAATAGTAGTAAGTTATGCACATACCTGTATATAATATTCTGTATGTATACCTTTATTCTTTTGTACTAAACCCCAAAAATTACATTTCTCTCCAAGTTGTTTTGGGTTGGAGGGGGTTGCAGTGGGGGGAGGGGGGGAGTTGAATACACATCTGGTTATGCTGTTTATCACACAGATTAACCATATGAGAAAAACCAAACTGTATTCCAGTTTCATGCAAATTGGCTGAACCGAGCAGACTGAATTTCCCCCAAATTGTTAGAATTAACGTATGTGTATATGCTAAGTTCTTTCAGTAGTTCAGTTATATAGAAATCTGTGTATACCTTTATACACCTGTATTAATGCAGTAATTTTAATTAATTAATTATGTAGTAATCATTCCCAGGTCAGTTTAACCTCCTTTTTGTCAAGTCATCATTTCCAGCGCAACTTTGTTCTGTGTACCTGTTCTGTAGAGACTGAGGTGTATTCCTATTTGATGGATGTATTGGGGTTGTGGGTTTTGGGCTGATGTAACACAGGCCCTTTGTTATGGTTCACTGAGCTTACTGACTGGTAATACTTATCCAGGCACATGTACCTCACTACCCCACCCCACCTCACCTTTACCTGATACTTCGCTACTGGCCTAGACTGGTGGGTATTTGGGATCAGCTTTAGGTATTTATCGTTGCATAATAATCTTATAAAGAATTATGTGATACCTGTCTAATAAATTTATTTGAATATAAATTTGTACAAACATATGCATTTATCCTAAATTATGATAATATTTATGAACATATTAAAAGTACAAATACAATCAAAATCCAGGTTGAGCACATGTGTTAGCTGAAAAGGACAAATGCTGGAGCAAAAATATTTTTAAAACCTGTGTGTTACAACCTCATTCATAACATTATTACACACAAACTATCATTTCCAAAGGGTGGTCCCAAATACTCACCATACAAAAATTATTTTCAAATTTCTTTTTCTCCTTAAGGAAAAAGACCATATTTAAGAATAACTTTTTGCACTCTTTCATCTGAACTTTTTTAGTTTTGTTTCCTCCACCTTTAACAAACGCTTAGTGTACCAGGGTGCATCTAAATTGCATTTGTAAGATTATAGATTGTGATTGTATAGTTCAACTGAGAGCCCTTCAGATGAATAGCTAGTGTACCTACATCCCATATCTTACATGTTTTTGGTGGATGTGGACCGTTAGATGTGTTCGAGATTCAAGCTTATCCGAATGGATTAATATGAATGTTTTATATGTCATACATGTACATACATACTTGTAGGAAATACAGTACCACATTTACATGTACTAAAATATATAATAAGTGTAAGAATTGTCATGTTTTTCATATAATGTGCAACATTTTATCTTTTACATGTGTTAAAGTAGTGAACAACTTACATGTACATGTTTTAATCATAATATGGTGTCTCATGCTGAAAGATCAGTGATGATTGTTAGGAGTATGTGTACAGGTTACAGGTATATCATTTTATAGTGCTCATCTTCATATGTCTCTGATCAGAAATATGCATTAGAGATGCATAGCTGTTTAGCTTCTGGGAAGAATGCTGGCATACTATCAGTTCTGTCTGAAGATGTCTACTGTTTGCTAATGAATTTGTCTGCATATTTTCTCAGTAAGACCAGGAAAACTGTTACTTGTGGAAGGCTTGCATGGCTAATGTGTAGCTATATATGCTACATGTATCTTGTAGATCTATGGGCCTGACACACACATGTACCATCTCTCCTGCTGACATTCCTGGCCCCAAGCTCATCTGTTAGCGTGGCTTGCTCTAGCCAGCTGGTTAGGGATGGGGACAGGGTGACACTCATTCACCTACATACTGTACATCGCTTAAGACAGCTGCTCTCTTGAAACAGCTCTGAGCTGCTGTCAGATTACAAACCTTCTTGAGGTTTACAAAAACTAATGGCACATGTACTGTAGCTAATAGGGTAATGTGCTTGCTTCTGTAGCCCACCATCTTGGTTTATTGGGTACATGCATGCATACATGGACTTCGTGTAATTAGGAGCAATACATGTGCTTCCTGGCCACAAACAGAACAATAACTGTAATGTACAAGCACCTGACATATATGTTCACAAAGCACATGTATGTCTTTAGGCCAGTGTTCATTGAAGAGACATGTAAATTATACATGCATATATACCTACATGTATGGTCATGGTGCAGTGAACAGAAACTGTGCTGTGAGATTTGTCAATCATGTTACATGTATGTCTCAAAAACTACGTCTTGACCTGTTCAGGGGTTTTACAACTCTGGCAGTTTCTGTTCATGTACTTCAGACTCTGAAGGATGTTCCTGTACATAATTAATAAGCAGTTCATTTCAAGAACTCGTTACGTTATACTCATGTATACATGAGGTCGGAGTAAGTCTTAACACTGCCTTCAAGTGTGAAAGTTGTATGCGTATAAGAGCAAACATGGGCAAATGTATAATCCAGTCCAATTACCTGTTAAACTGTACATGTGTCATTACACTTTGTCATTATACATGTAGCACTACAGTTTGTTATCATGTCAGATGACATTTGTTCAGCCAACAAAATGGTGGTGTGCCTTGTCATTGCCTGATAATGACTTTATTGCATCCAGGCCAAAAACTATAATTACATGTACAGGAGTTTGTAGAAGTCATTTTTCCATGCACCAAGGAGGAAGTTGATTTTTTTTTTTTTTTTCAATCGAAATGAAATTTTTTTTTATTTCCACCAGCCTTTTAAGGGTACTGAAATTGATTACTTTTGTATTCAACCATTCCTCATTAATTGAAGTAATTATAACTGCCTATGTATGAACTCAAGCTGGCCTTAGAACTGTCTGATATTACCAGTTGATAACAGGTGTGAATTGCTGCTGTCGTCATTTAAAGCTTCCACACATGAATGGTATTGAGGTGTGTGAAGACCAGCCCAGAAGCTTACAACTCAAATTATCTGGACTAAAACTGTATGCAGTTGGTGTTGACATCACTTTTAACAATATTTCGATCATGAATCATCATACAGTGTTCATGCCATAATGGATTAGGGAAATGGTGACTTGCTCTCAGTCAGTGAAAAGGCATGTAAAAATGGATGCAGTTGAAAAGTTGGGGGAAAAAGCACTAAAACACAACAAACAAGCAACAGTTGAGGCAGAGTATAGGTATGGTAATTAATTATCATGAAACACCTTAGAAGAAAATGCCAGAAAATAATAATGTAGATGAATTTTCTCCTAATCATCAAAATTTTCTGTTGAAGTATTGCTTTTACTTATGAAAATAAACATTCCAGTTCATAGCAGCTGATTAAAACTTTGACCTTTTTGATAATGGTTAAAGTGGAGGAAAAGCCTTATTGACAAGCTACAAATCACGTAAAATTTACTGAGAAGATTAATACCGGTAAATCAGTAAATAAAAAGACCCACTAACCTGTATGACAGAATGTTATTTTTGTAATTATCGTAATATGGAGAGGCTAGAGATTTAGAGAGATGAAGTTCACTTCTGTGTGTATGTATCAATGACGATGGATTGTCACTTCTTCAACCAGCATTGCTTGAGGAACTCAGCAGCGTTAAGTCCTGTCTGGCACACATCTTTTGGCTGTGATCAAAAGAAAACACTCTTTTAAAATGAATGGTGGAGGTGGAGAAAAATGTTTGTATGGCAGAAAAGTACTTATTTTACTGCTGTAAGCCATCCATCAAAGTTCACACGATCAAAAACAAAACCTGGAGATGAAATTGCAAAGAGTGCAGGATGTGTGCATGGAAAGTTGCTGAAGCTAGTAGCCCCACCTGGCATCAGGGGCAAGGAACCAGCCAGGCTACATGCACTTGTGAAACTGTAAAATTTATGTGGTGATGCATTCATTTAATCATTAAAGACTCGTTCCATTGTGAAATAGTATTCTTCCATATTCATCTACAACAGCAGTATGCTTGCAGACTGACAAGTGGTGACCTTCCACTGCTTAAGCTACATAGAGACTTTGAAATCCATTAAAGCAGTGTAGATGAGGGTTTATACTTTTTTATATACTAGTATGTAAGTTCATTTGTTCAAAGTTTGGACTGTATTCTTCTGTGTGTCCAGATCTTATGTACATAACATACATTTATGTACTTGTACTCCATTTTCTCTGTGAGTTTATGTCCAGCTTATGCTGGCTTCCTCTCTTGCTGTGTGGGAACGCCTGCCAGCAACCTGTAGATCAAGCTCTACTCTGGGGCATATTTGACCTGATTATACCTTGTCATTCATTGTACATACAGTGTTGAGACATCTGGATGTGTATAAAAGTTTTGTAGGGTTTTTAATTAATTGTTTTTGTTTATTTCCTTTCCTTTACAGCTTTGGCACAAAGGATGTTTTCGATGTACGGCATGTGGGATGACACTAAATATGAAAAACTACAAAGGTTATAATAAGATGCCATACTGTGCTGCGTGAGTATTATAGTGTGAAAAAAAAAGGAGGAATAAACAAACCAAAAATAAACTTTCTCTGCCGTATTAATTGCAGATATATGCCCACTGCTGAAGTTGGTGTTATACTCACAATGTTGCACCAGTGGAGGAATTTTGTGACTTGGTGTTTCAGTCAGTTAGGAATTCTCCATGCTGGTTTGGAATATTCTTACGCACTAGATACATATAGTTGAGTTGTGAAACATGAGCTACGGCCACTGGGCTGTGCTCATAACTTTTGGATTTTATAAATACTGCTTCAGGGTTCAATTGAATTATTAACCCTTGGAAAATATCCTTACCCCATGATACAGGCATAGCTTGATCTGCTAATTTACATCTCTTTTCATCTACATGTATGCTTTTATTTTTGTGTTCCTAGTCACTATCCCACAACAAAGTTTACTGCTGTGGCGGACACTCCAGAAAATCTGAGATTGAAGCAGAATACGACCAACCAGAGCAATGTAAGTGTCAGATCAGTGCAGATGACCAGTGAAAGACACAGTGTTTACAATATTCAAAGTTTTTCCTCGGCCACAGAAACATGCACTGATGACACATGTATTTTTAATGTGACCATTTACATTATTAGGATAAAAATCATGATTGACTTTTGTGTAGACTGTACATGTAAATCTGCGTGGCAAGTACATGCACATGCTATTTCCTACCCCTGTACATTGTGCATAGATTGTTACCAGTGTTACCCTACAATTGTACATCGTGGTAGAGTTGCCACTGGACACAGCTTTGTCAAAGCTTATAAATGTATATTGTGCAAGGAGAGCTACTGGACTAAACTTACTATTGTACAGTGTGCAAGGATTGCTACTGGAGTAAGACTGCTCTTGTACATGTATATTGTGCAAGGATTGCTACTGGAGTAAACCTGCTATTGTACAATGTGCAGGGATTGCTACTGGAGTAAGACTGCTGTTGTACATGTACATTGTGCAAGGATTACTACTGGAGTAAGACTGCTGTTGTACATGTACATTGTGCAAAGATTGCTACTGGAGTAAGACTGCTGTTGTACATGTACATTATGCAAAGACTGTCAATAGAATAAACCCATAAATGTACATAGGATTGCTACTGGAGCAAACCCACTTCGTGCACATTGGCTATAGTAGTGTTAACCTGATAATAATACAAAGACAGAATGAATTCCCAGCACAAGACTTAACACCTGACAGACAAAGGTGCTGGCACAGCAATTATACATGTTGGTCTTTGCAATTTTACGGTTTTAGAAGGTAGCCATTTTTTAATGTCCTGTTATGTTTAAACACGTGTTTGTTTTCTCTGTTATAAGCTTGTGTACCATGCAGAATTTGAAAAAATGAAAGGAACCAAACAGACGATTGCAGATGATTTGGAAACACGGCGAGCGGCAAAGAGTGCACAGATTGCCAGTGAAATTTCGTACCGGGGAGTAAAAGGCCAGCGAGAAGAGCAGGAGATGCACAGACCAGAGCAGGCCATGGGCGACGGTATAGTTCCATTACATCATCTCTCACTTTGTTTACTTTCATCAGTCTTAAATACTGGATTATTACTGAATTATATGATTTTGTTGTATGGTGTGGTTTCTCCCTAAAACACTGTCAGCGAGTTGCTGTTGTGAAAAATTGTTTTGCTTTGTCCTAATTTGTCAGATTGTTGCTTGTATTGGTGTTCATGGCACGGTTAAGTGTCTGTATGCTTATTCATTACTGTTGTAGTTGATCAGCAAATAATGAAATTCATACTTTCGTGCCTCATTTTTCATTTCATCTCATCACTTTTGATCATTTCATGAAGTTCAACTGTTAAATCTTTTGGGTTGAAATACCAGAACTGTCGCTGTTATTGTGACATGTTTGATATGGTTTGGTTTGACACCCCGTTTTCGTGTTTTCAGGTTTTGCTTGCTTAGATTTACAAATGTTGTAACTAGATATTTCACATATTGTACATGTGTGTGAGAATAACATGATATCCTTTCAAGTGTATTTAGAAACACATTCATCATGATCTAATAATTAAGTAAGCCAACATAAGCAGTTGTCCTTGACACTCTGTAAGGATGTGGGAAAAAATTGTTGTGCTGGATTGCTACAGCTGTGTGCGACCTAGCATAAGATAAGCATAAGCTATATGTCAGCTACCAAATTAGGAAATATGTAATTGTATTACTGAAATGTTAAGACATCTTAACAGTTCTACCTCAGGTGAAAGTATTAATGTGGACCATATTTTTCCTGATAGAGAGCAGGAGTTCAACACCAGCTGTGCCGAATATTGACATACATGTAGTTGGTACATAGGAGATACAGTGTCAAATTTAACTGTATATTGTGCACCTGTGATCGTTTTTCTGGTATTACTGGTTCAGAAAGCTTCAGCCTCAATGATTGCAATCACCACAGATTGAATTTTATCAAGCAGTGTGTCCTGCAACACTTGGCGTGTACATACAAACCAATGTATTCCTTAAAATTACCTTAAGGATTGTATAAAAATTGGATGACTCAGGTTGATTCCTCTTTTTTTTCTTGGTTCATGATTCTGATTTGTTTCCAGCATGAGTTGTCTTTTCTTTTTTTTGCATGGTTTGCTGTTTTTTCTGTCCTGTGCTTAGAGAGACGGAACCCGAGAAACCGGGCTGTGGGGAGAATCTCAGATTATGACCCTGCTGAGACTCATCCCTCCCCATACTCTGCCCGCTCTCAGATGCCCACAATATATGACTCTAACAAGGGCGGTAGAGGTGAGTTGTCCCGCCACTGCGTCAACCTTGCCACTCCTGTGTACACCCATGACTTGGTATATACACTTGAACCCACTTTATACCCACCTATTTCCACCTGTCGAGTTATTCTGCTCTTAGCGCCTGTGCCCAGTGTAATTCACTGTTGTGGCAATCATAGCGCCTACCGACTTACCAGTTCTATATTGTACATGTATGTTGTTTTAAGCTTTAAGACAGGTAGTCTGTCATAGTATACACTCTTCCCACCTCTCCTTTATTCCTTACCTTCTCCTGCATCAGCATATTGTCCCACGCGTCCCTGTATACAGAGTACCACTGTTCTCAGTAAACACCGAAATGTACACTTATCCATAGAACTGCATGTTCCAGCTTAGCAAATATGTTATTTTACTTTGTTAATGCATACACAGTGGTAAATTTGCAAACGATTCAGACAGCTTGTCCAACTTTCAGTAGGCTTACGTGCACCTTTATATGATTTCAGTTATTAAATATCTAAAGTTACTATAAAATAAAATACAAACACTGGTGAACTTCTAACTGAAGGACATAGGAGTGTATGCAGGTGTTCAAAATGCACATCATGCAACCTGGCCACGGATTAGAGTTACAACTACGTGGCACTTTGGCCCATACTTTGATTATGACAGTAGTGCGCACTGACTTAAGATTTCCCAATAGTGAACACTTTAGGTAGTGCAGGACAAAAAATGATCCCTTTGTTGTGATGGTGAAGGGTACAAACAAAATAAAGTGTAAAATATTTAAAAAATAAAAAATTAATGACAAGCTTGTAAAACTGACATGGCATGCAAATTGAAATGTGCTGAAAGTATTAACGGAGAATGTAACCCAATTAGGGTTGTTCATTATGGCTAACAGCCTAACACAGTGTACACTGGGTCCAATATGCTGGTTGTTGTAATGGCCTTGACCGTTGGTCTGATAACCACACTGAAATGCACCTGGCCCATTTATGGTAACCTGCATGGGGCCAACACTTTTAGAATTGCAACTCAGGGCTGTGTGGTGTAGAGCACTGTTATGGGCCTTGCTGCATATGCATGTTCCCTGTCTCCCACGTTCACAACTCCAGGCTCATTATACTTTTGTTAATTCAGCTGGGTAAAGATATTTCAGTGCAGTCATTGAAGATACATTCATCTGCACACCTGTGAGGCAGAAAAGGAGAAGGCAGAGAAAGTAGAATTACACGTACATACGGGTTTTTCAGTTTAACACACTGTGTACTGGCATCTAAACACAAACATGGTCTCTGTGCCCACGTGGCTGTGGTTGTTAGGATACAGTTACTGATGCTGTATTCTTAGCAGAGGCTTGTACATGTAGTACAGTCCCTACATGACATGTAGGTATGGCTTATGTTGAATTGTGTACATCTAAAAAGACTGGCAGGCCTGATCAGAGGTTTACCTTCTGGTTTTTGATGTGGTATGGAGGCTTAAACTTAATTCTATTAGTTGATTTAGATATGGCAGCGAGCATGGACGTAATGGTACAAAGCTGTCTGGGCATAAGATCACACGTAGTAACATCAAAACACATTGCTAAAAAGAAAAGTCATTTTAGAATTGTGGCTTATTATCAGATTTGTCATTGAGCTATCAGGCTACATGTATGTACATTGGTTTGTACCAAGTTTCATCAGATTTCCTCCACTGAGAAAGCTGACAAATGTTATATACATGTAACTGAAATGTTTTTCATAACTTTGCCATAAAATACCATTCAGGTGTTAAAATAAAACCTAAAACTACAGGAGTGAGTTTGACACTTCAGCTGTCATATTTTTATATAAAACAATGTCGTTGTGACATATACTATACTAAAAACATGTTGACATACTTAACTCCCACGCTGTAACACTGTGACATTATGTGAAATGATTGCATCAATTACTTGAGTTCTGTGACTGTTCTCGTATGTCATTTATCAGGATTGGCACAGAAAAATTTATACCCAAATAAAGACCATATTTACAGCATCACACAAGTGGCAGTGTAGTATCAAACAGGTATATAGGATTAATCAATGATCCAAATCACTCAGTGGCTCTGCTGAAGGTCAGGTGTTGCCGGAGTAGGATACAGATATATCCAACAATCTGCCCCAGGGGATTGAAGTTGTCTGTGCTGGAGCTGTGTTGTGTTTGTTAATGATCACCCCTCTCTTTCTCTCTCTCACACACACTACAGCCAGAGGAGCTATTAACTGACCATCTCTGTAGCCTCCCACTCCCACTTCCAGAAGTGTTCATCCCCTGTGATGCTTTGAACAGGGCAGAAAATAATGTGCTGACTTATCCCTGGTGTAACAGGATCCCTGAAACTGTAGCCAGTAGGAATTCCTCCAGTGATGGAAATAGAAACCTGGGCCTTTGCTTGGCTCTATATATAGCAGGCTGCATGTTATACATATAAATGTACATGTATGCTAGACACTAGTCCCAGAGTCTATTTCAGAGCAGTTGATATTGAACAATATCGAGGAGAATTGCCAGTTAATGTTCCAGGCTGTGATGATATGAATGATCATTGTAGAGTTAGAGGTTTTAGATGTTGTAAATCTATATACCACCCCACTTGGGATTGGCGCTGTTGACAGTCAATCTCCTAAATCAGATGTTACATCAGAAAGCCAACTATAATGTACATACAAACATGTACAAGGTTTATCTCTGTAATAGAAAATGGAAATAACTGCTTGTTCAGCTAGCATATGTACTCCTACATGTAGCCTTCAGGAAAGGGTTCGCATTAAGGTTTTTAGTCATTTTGGAGGTACAAGACAAGCTGCTGTCAAGATGATAAGCATGGCAGAGAATGTTAAAATCACCCTCCACTAAATTGATTTTATAGTTGCCAGAAGTTGCCCCTAAGGATTTTGCCCTGAAGCCCTGCTGGATCTTATCAGTTAAATGATACAGGATTTATTATAGCTGGCTGTCTTCCTTTGCTGGATTGTTGCCTTGTCTTCAGTATGTATTAGTCCTTGTTAGTATAGTGTTCTGGGGCGAGCTGGCAGATAGCTCCAGTATGGGTGGGTTTGCCTGAGTAAGAGATGTCATCTGGAGTAGTTTATGCTGGAGAGGCTTCTCCTAGAGATGTTAGTAAATGATTGGTTCATTGTGAGAGGCCTTAACCTGGTCCAGACTGTTGCCACAGGACCTGTTATTGTTGACCCTTGCCCAGCATACCTGGTCCTCTGTTGGGGGGAGGGGGGACAGTGGTGGGGGGAGGGAGATTGGAAGGTGATGAGGTGTGTGTAGGCTACTGTAGCTGGGAAGTTTGAGGTTGGCTGTAGGTTCGGGTCCTTAGCTTGGGTCAGTCACTGTAACAGATGCTTATTACATTACATACATACACATATATAGTGCAGTATAATTACATTGGGTTGTATAACTTTGGGCAATATGCATACGCATTTTATTTAACCATAACTGCATTTTTTGCAAGTGACAGTAAAATGACATACCTTACATATTGCATTCATGTAGAAACAGTGTTGTTTAGAATAGAAAGCCACAATTTACAGATGGGGCTATGTCACATTTCCAAGCACATGTAATGAGCTTTAATCAAAGCAAGAACATGTACACATTTGTCAAGTACAAAACTTTATTGTTGTGATGACAGTTCTGAATTTGTGTGGGAAACGGTACAAATTAAATACATTCACCAGTCACTGTCTGTTTATCTATATTAAAGTATTTCAAACAGGTAAAACTTTATAAAGAAATCATCTGATAAGGTGTTATATGTCTATGCACTAAATTTCATACACATTAGACTTCAGTCCTGTGTGGTTGACATTGTACATGAATGAAAAAGATCAGATCCGATCCGATTTGTGGCTGTGGTTTTACTTCAAAAATGTTAACCTGTCGAGTCATTTAGTCATGGCTTGTTCACACATGTACATACATTTTCGTGTTATTACATTGTAGTTATGATTAGAATATTTTTATGCCTAACGTATCATCTGATGCATTCAGAACAGATATCCGTGTGTGATACTTTAGGGTCAGTATCTTAGATTTACCGAATTGTGTTTTGCATGTGCAATCCTGCTGATCATAAATTCATTATATAGACATGCATTCATAGTGCGAATGATGCATATCTCTAATAGTGTGTAATACATTTACATATTTCTCATCATTTCTGCGTCGGCATGTCTAACAAGCCCACCTGAACGGATCGTGTGCTGAAGTAGAATGTTCTTAGTTGACACACATTTGAATGTTTAGTAATTTGAGTAAGCGGTTTTCGTGCCTGTTGTTGGATGGATGAGCTGAGTTATCGTGTTGGGGCATTCAGGTAAGAGACTATAAATACCTGTCTAATGATCTGGTCTCTGTTGTCTCCGACTCTCGAAGACTCGCCTTAATCCAGCCCGCCTCACCTGCTGCTAATCACTGCCTCACATCAGATCTTCTCTATCTCTATACTCACTGGACCATGCGGTCATGGACTACATGTACTTTGTATCCAACGCACGATTGTCAAAATATGCACAAAATAGTGTGGTTATTGATGTCTGGGTTGGTTTGCACATGTAGTAACATCTTTGTCCTCTTCTAATTGGTGGTAGTGGCTGGTGAATTACAGTATAATGAATTTAAGATCCAGTTAGAAGGCAGAACGGGTAGAGGTAGAGAGACATGGTCTGTTAACGGTTTTAGAAATGTCTGTTTTTATGGTACATGAATAATGTAATAGGCTTATCCATGTGCATATATTTGTAACAGGGTTTAAGAAATCAGTAGTTTCAAATCTAATCTCTTTGTTTGTCATCAGTATGATACTTGTAAACCACATCTAAGTCATATTCCCGTCACGTGATGGTGTTTCATTGTTGGTTTGTCACTACAATGTGGCCAGTGAATTGTTGATGTGGTATTATACCATAATCATTCATTCATTCATTTATTGTTGGTTTGTGAATTTCATTCCATGGACAACCTCTGACAGTTTTTTCATGGTATGTGTAAGATAAGGTAGGTCAAAGGGGCAGTTCTGTTTATAGTTATAGTTCGTATATAGTTCACGAGCATTTTCCAGAGTGTCACTGTGATTTCATGGTAACTTTAGCATCATATTCACTCACATTTTCCACCGATTCCGTGCTGATTTGTGGTGGATTTGTGCTATGTTTGTATTCCTCCAGATTTTCTATTGTGTGTGCTAATACTTTGTCAGTTTAACAATATTATGCTTATAAAAGTTCTATAGGGTAATGTGTAAATTTGACATTGCCCAGATCATATTAAAATGTTTAGGATGTTTGTCTTGGTAGAGGATACAATTCAGTACATGTGTCTTGTTCTGTTGGCTATAATCTGTGTAGAATGTTCACTCCAAGCATTATTTATCATTTCATTCATTGTCTGGTATCCTTTCTGTCTCGAGTGTCTTTATGAGTTAAGGATGACGATTACCTGTGGATACATTAGTGTTGAGCCAGCGTCCAGACTACACTGTTCTTGTCTTCTGTTCGTTAGTGTTCCTGGTCCTCTTACTTCATATGTTTCATATGTATCAATGGTTCTGTTTATTTTGGCTGTGCTTTCCTTGCAAAAGCTCAATGTTCTGAATTAAACATGGCAACTTTATTTGTCAGGGATAGAAATCAAAACATTTGCTGTTTAGGGTGTGAAGATATATATGCTGGTGTCCCATTAACAAATTCTGTCACGTGGTTTATATTAAAGGCTGTTTAATTCTTTTATGTTGAGCATGTAATGTGAGTTTGTCCAAAAGGCATTGGTCTGGAAGCATACATATTATTAAAAATTGTGCTTGTTATTTGTTATTTAAATATTCATAGCTTGACATATGTTGGGCAAGGCTATGTGTCTGTTGCGTTTCAAGTCTTCCAGTGCTCTGCAAACAGTCATGCATGAGAATGTGTTATATGGTATCTTAATACCTGTACATGTAGCAGCTTAAAGCTTGGCTATGCCAAATCTCTTACCAGCTGTAAAATGCCTTTGCCTTTGTTGGAATTTTTGTCTCTGTACATATGTACAAGCTATACACAGGGCTTTTGGAACTGGGGGCTCTCATGCTTACATACTATGCATCAGTTAAAGTTTTTACTGACATTGTTATGGCATTGTTCCACGCACTACAACTGACACATATTGAGATTATTTGACTAACAAAAGCTCCCACTGTAAAATTAATTGGAGGAACTGACCCAGTTACAATGTACACATAGCTTGGATATTACCAACGGTACAGGATTTAAACCATCACTTGAAGGATTGTGTTCGACATAGCTACAGTTTGATTCCACACAGAAACTTCTTCGCCTGCCAAGCTGTTTAGTATTGTAAAAAAGTTGGCTTTATCCTGTACAAAATGAATGTAATCATATTCCATGAAGAGCAGTGCAAAGAAACACAGTAATAAATGAAATACTTTTAGTTCCAGTTCTAATCATCCAGAGTTTGTTTCTAAAATAAATGAAAGCATAAATGCGCATGTATTATTGTGAAGTAATTATGCATTTTGTTACTGGCTGTAATTAGGACAGATTTAAACCAGGAAATAATGCAAGACCAGCTGCAGCAGCAGTGTGAGAGTCCCTAGTGATATTCCTGTGGAAAATTAGGAATCCTGGATTCTGATTTGAACCAAGTATTGACTGGCAGCCAGACCCACAGATGATACACATGTCGTTAAAGAGGGAAAACCAGTTGTTACACAGTACAAAGCTGAAGTGTATTCAGGGAAATGTACATATTGACCAGCTGTTAATGTCGAGCTGACCTGTCGGTTATGTTTTGGTCATGGATGGACGAAACCGTTACATATGTGCAGAGTTCACAACACATGTACACTGGTGATGGTAACTTGCCAGTTGTGCATTCTGTAACCAGTACAAAACCTAACTGCTAATTTGTGCTGGTAGGCTGGAGGAGTGGTTCTTCAGAAGGTCACCCCAAACAATTTGCCAAAGCTTGAGCTCTGTAACTGAGCAAGTGAAGCATGTTACTTATTATACCAGGTTAAAGGTGAAGACCGAAGAAGTACAATGTATATTGTAGGAAAGGGAGTTTTAAAGAACACCAGCCGATAATATTTAGCTGTTCTCTAAGAAACACATGCTTTAATGCAGTATGCTCCCATAGCTGCAAGACAACACCAGCGATTTGACCTGAAGCTGGCTGAATGACGTGAATAAGGCTGGTCGCTCAAGCCTGGCTCCTTCCCATCTGTATTTGATGTCCTGTTTGCGCAGCCAAAAGCTGCACACACCGGTGTCCTGCCAGGTCTTCACACTGGTTTGTGCACTGACAAAACAAGATGTGGCTACTAACTGTCCATATTTGAGTTGAATTTGTATATATAAGAGTAGTGTTGTGTGAAGTCAAGAGATAGAATGGTAATGAGGTGCTGGCTTGATGCATGTCATATCTGCTAATATTGCTTTAAATAATCCTTAGTTCTGAATTGTCAAAATTACTTTCACAGTTACATTCCTTTTTACATGGAGTTCTTTATTTTTTGTGAGCGAGTGTGTGTTATTATCTACCTTAAAATCTACTGTCTTGGAACTAAAAAAGTCTTTCAAACAAAGCAGCAAACATTTATAGTAATTTTTAAATCTTCAAATCATGCTCTTTTACCATAAATTGCCCAATACTTTTCCAGTCCTAAAATAGCTGATTATTAATGCAAACAGCTTGGTTGTACTAAAATTGTAATATGACAGGGGAAAGGTCAGTCTAACAGCTTGATCGTTTTGAGTACACATAAGAAACATTTATTGTGTGTTCTTAAAGTTGAATGTTAAACACTCTCCTGCACTTCACACAGTATTGAACTCATTGTGATCCATTGAGTGGATCCACTGAAGCAAAACCTGGGTAATCTCCTTAGGCTTGCAAATTGGCACTAATCTACAAACATCACAATTTAGGACATTCACATGGGTGATTGGGCTGAGGTGTGTGGTCAGTAGGCGACACATGTTAGTGTATATACAGTGTATGTGGTGAGGGTACATCAGCATAACCTGCCTCGTTCTGCAACGTGTGGGTCACACCCATTACTTCACATTGGTCCATAGGTCTTCACATCGCACCATTGCATCAATAAATGTTGTATTGATATTGTTCTCTGTAGTTCACCCGTTTAATGATTCATTAATTGTTTCACATGCACAAACAGTGCAGATGTGTTTAACATCTCAACTATTTATTAGGCCCGAACATTACAATCATTTCTGATCTTCGAAAAAAATCCAAATATTACTAACCATATATTACATGCTCATAGTTTGCATTCTGACCTGCTGATGAAACTTTCTGCGCACTCCCATGTACAAATAACATTTACCTGTACTTTCTGAAAGCTTGGACGATGCTAAACTCACGTGTTTGTAACGTGCTGATTTACTTGAGCATTGGAACATTGGACAGTTTATTTTCTGGTAACTGTCAGTTAACACAGTGTAAAATTCTAATATTCAGAACATATTTGTAAAGACTGCAAATCAGTTATTAAACGCATAATTAGTGTTTTGAAATAAAGTGATTTTAAAGTAATGTCTTCGTATGTACATGTAATGTCATAGGTAACATCTCAGATTCCCATATCACTTTGTGACTCCTCTATCATTATATGTATACCCTTCTGTTTCTTGTTGTAGTCTGGCCTCACCTCACACCGTGCATTTTATTTCTTTTTGCAGTAGCCGAAGATGGATCTGGCGGCAGGAAAGTTGGCAAAATTTCTGATTATGACCCTGATCATAATCAGTGGGGTACAATAAGCCAAGGATACGAGGAACGCGTGCCTGGTCGGTTTGAACCCGTCAATCAGTATAACCCATCCCCGCCTGCGTCCCAGCCTGGTAGGTCAATAGTACCCTTAGAGTTGTCTCCCATTTAGAAGCTGCACTGCTTTCAGTTTGGAGACCTATTTCTTTTTGGCGATGACAAAAAATATGTGTAAATATGTAATGTATAAATAGTTTCAAAGAAAAATCAAGAAAAGAAGAGTAAAAAAATTATGTGGTGAAAAAAAAAAAAAAAAATAGAAATTCTCTGACTTATTTTGAAATGTTTCTTTCACTTCTGTTGTTCCAAAAACCTGGTGTTGTAGCAACATGAATTTAAAGGCTTGCTTTTTCAGGGTAAATTCAAGCACCTGTATGTACATTTGTGATTTGAATTTCAGGTGTGTGTGCCCTATAATAAAGAAAATTTTGTTCAATGTTTGTGCAGTTTTGTTTTTACCCTCCCTTTTTGCCAAGACACCCCAAGTTCCTCCTGTTATTCATAAAGGATGTGTTGTTTGTGGCAAATTCCATTTGGCCATATGACACCTCAAAACTCCAAACTCCCTACTCCAAACTCCCTCCCTCCAAACTCCCTACTCCTTTCCTTCTTCAGGATGCAGTGATTTATGAGGCGCCTCTGTCTTGAACTAGAACAGTAGTTGTCACCCATGATGAGTTGTTATACTTGGTGACTGGCTGTGGTAGAGTTGTGTGGTGCTATGTAACTGTGAGACCACCAGGTTTCAGTCTGTGACCTGCTGTGGTAAGCATGGGTCCATTGGCACTGTGTGTGATGTCTGGTTACAGTGATAGGGTTGACTGTCACAGATACCACTGCCTTTAAGCTAGGCGCTCTGGAATTGTTTGTTTACATCTCACTTTGTCACATTTACAAACATAAGTATACATGTACATGTACAGAAGGCCTATTATGTCTGAGTCATACCTAGTTGACAGCAGTACAGGGCACATTACATACCTACACATGGATGTATTATTTGTACATGACATATACATATGACCAGATGTGGATTCTTCTATTAGCAATAGGTGTCAAAGGGCAGATGTGATTAATGCTGCAAGTATGTGGCAGTGTTACCACACACTTTGTAAGAGCCTGGCACTGGACACCCACAGAAACATGTAGAGCTACATGTACTGTGTCTCATCAGTAGCACTGGTCAGGATGTAGTAGTGTAGCCTAGCTGGGATGGGCAGCGTCTCCATTTTCCACACTACTGTGTTATAAACCTCTATGGTTTGATGTCAGGAAACTGGGTTAAGTGTAACCGGGTTCTGGCATGTGTTCCCACATACATCTGGGTATTGAACATGGTTTTCCCCCTTTTTCTGCGAATAACATACACACATGATGTATTGGGACATATTCAGTTGAATACATGTTGCATGGTTAATCTGTTCGTGTAAGTAAATCCATGTGCTTTAGTTCAGGTATACAGGGCGATATATTGATAGTTTTACGGGTGAGTAAAGGACAATGATGAATAGTAGAGATCTACTTAATATTGTTTTGGCAGGAAGTTTCGGACAAGTGGTATTTCTTAGTGTTGAAGTGTTAAACTCACCTACAGATATATGCAGCATACTTGTCGTATCATAGTCTGTGATAGTCAAGTTAATTGCTAAGGATACAGTTGTAGTGTGTTTGACTTCAGGTTACTACCAGGGAGGTACGTACAGCATGGGCTCTCGTTAGTTCTGTTCACATAGCCTGCATTTCTGGTGGTTACACAATCACTTTGATCTACCTTGTAACAGTGTTTCGTGATTTCTACGTACCTGTATGTTACTTAGTGAGGAAAAAAACCTCAAATGAATTTCTCTCACCTGCAACTCAAACGATATGTCATTACACATAGCTCCCAGGATGCAACTGCCCAGTATTGTTGAGTTTTATATTTTCTTTGTATTAAAGTACATGTAAATAAATGTGTAATTGTAAAATTTTGAGAAATATTTTCAGTTGTAAATGTAAATCAGATACTAGGTGTTGTGAACTGCCCTGGCTATCTCTTTGGAGTAATGTCCCTTGTTGTGCATGGCTCATATGATCTTGGGTAGATAGTTTAGTAACCTGTGTTAATGTTTCATAGATTGCAACATAGAAAAAGAGATAAAACATATTGCAACACATCCCAAAGAAAACCTGCAGTGTCCACAACTGGTGGATAAATACTTATGTATAAAGCTTATAACGTATAAGTGCCTTTCATATTTGTTATATGTATATCTGGTTATTCCTAGAAATATGTATGAATTGCAGCACAAATATACAAACCTTGCTTTACTCTTCTTTGGTTCTGACTTTCTGTATTAGTTAAATCATTATCTTCCAGAAATATGGTTTTTATTTCAGTATCTCTGCACTTTATCTTCGTTTTGGGATCTGTTATACTAACATTGATATTTCTTTTCTTTCAAGCCTTCTAATACTACTAGTGTTACATTTGCGAATTGTTTTTTTTGGTATTTGTCTTTAATATTGCCCTTGCGTTTGTCTTATTATTTTAAGTTATATATTTTTGGAAAGATCCGTTTAGTGTGCCTTTTTCTGTGACAGTTCAGTTTTGTATGGTGTTCCTTTTTCTGAGTTCATTTTAAATTGGTATGCAGAATTAACAATTTTTCATCATGGCTGTCCCTTCCCTTTCATTTTACATCAATTTATAAACTGAAAGTATTGCACAAGGACACATCTGTAACATAGATGTTACAGATTACAGCATCACACATCCAAATGTTACAAGTGATTTTTTTGGCACCATGCAAATACTGTGATTTGAAGTTAACATTTACTGTTTATGTATACACCATCTCATGGTTCATGTAAATTGAAAGGTATTGGTAAATACAAACATGTTTGTGTTAGTTGTGTATGGGCAAAGAAGTGCAAAGAGAACGTCTTAAAATTGTTACATTTTTTAATAACAAGTGGGAGGAGGGTGGCAAAAAAAAAGTTTGAAATCTTTGACTGCATGCAAGTGTTGAGATGACTGATTCTGGGAGGTTATCTTGTCAAGCCCAAATAAGGTACTTCCCAGACATGTATCTTGATGAAGATTAAAATATGTGCATGTACACGTGGGTACAATATGTAATTTTTCAGAAGAGAGATTTGAGTATTTATATTACAGTGTTTATCTTTTCTTTGCAAGTTGTTCCTTATGATTAAAATCGGAACACTCTAATTACCAGTCTAGTCCCTCTACACTCTCTGATGGTTGATTCTTCAAATATTACTGTATCTTTTCTGACTCGGCTGTCTGGCCGCAATAGGCCTGCCAAAGTTATCCCAGTCTCCTCAATCCTCACCTGTATGAAGGTGTACAAATAAGACCCAAGTTTGGATTAAGGCTAATGTCATCCATAAGGCCCCTTCCCATCATGTATTTGGTCATGCTGCATGTATACTGTAGGTAGTTAAAAGTGGTTCATGTATGTTTGTTCATACTTCAATGAGGTCTTTGATTACTGCAGTTGAATGGTTCCCTAACCTGTTCATTGCAATGGTTTGGGCGTCTCAGCCTTGGTTTTTCTACTTGCATCTCCATCTGCCGAATGAATATCGTGATGAAAATTTCAAACTAACTGCGAACACACAAAAATTTGTCTGCTCTAAAGGCCAGCAACCCCAGCAGCCTCCGCAGCATCATACTTGGCAACCTCCGTCATTGCAACGGAAACAGCAACAACAACAGCAGCAGCCTGTACCGCAACAGGCTTACGGTTACAAGATGCAGCCAAACTTTGGCCAGCAAGGTTAGTCTAGCCAGAGCTCACTCCCCTGACTGTTCCATCATGTCCTTCCATTGTCCTTATTCTTGCAGCGAATCCTCACGTGTCTTATACTTTAAGACCCTGAACTTCAGCTCCTTTCATGTCATATATTATAAATACATGTGCAGTTATCGGTACATATAATGGTGGTTAGATAGTTGTAGGATTGCTTCTATTGGTTCTTGATTCTCTCATATTACAACCTAGTGGCATGAAACACACAGGATATACACTGTTGCATGGGTGAGAGGGATTGACCCAGTGAAGTGTAATTTACAGGTTACAACAGCAGCAAGCAAGACAGTGTTCACATCATCCTTAATGTCATTGATGACAAAGGTAGGCTTGGGTAATGTGGCTATCTGTAACCTGCAGGCCGCATATTAATTGTATAGTGTCAGGAATACTCATCAAGTTATCTCACCAGTTCATTGTTACAAGTGTGCCAAGTGAAATCCCTTTCACTCTTCCAAGCTGTTTGTACTGCTTGGTAGAAATGAATTGTTATTTTTTTTTTTTGTTTACTTCTCCATCATAAATAGGCCTGTATGCAGAAGGTATTTGTTAACTTTTCACTAGTGTTAATTTACATGTATGTCATTTCATCATACAGGCTTGTATCATGTTGTCTGCTTTTTTTTCTCATATTGGGTGGATGGGTGGGTGTGATGATGAGATGATTGATAATAAAGACCAGATTGGCAATCTGCCTCTATTGTAGAACACGACAATGAATTATTGTGGATGAGAACAAATAGCTGATAATCTCACAGAGGTACATTTAGCGTACCACCTTCTACATTCAATCTAGATGATCAATACATATTAATTTTGTGGAATTCCATGTCCCCTTTGCAGGATATAAACAGCCAGGTAAAGTATACTTTCAGGAGTTGTGTCCCCTTGTCTGTTGTTGCCAATATATACATACACTGCATACTCTGGCTTTGAGCTGTTGGATTCGTTTGTTATAATCCAGCCACTAACAAATCTATAGCATGTTTTACTGCAATACATATCTATATCATGGTACTTCAGAGAGTCAAGGTATTATTGGGTAATAATTTCTGGTCTTAAAGGATTCATGAAAAGTAACCCGAAGACAAAGATGTCGTCATATGGGGGTGAGGAGGGGGGGGGGGATTGTGCCCATCTTTTTTTTCCTTGCTTTGTTTTTGGAGCAGAACATTTCAAAACTACCCCACTGTTTTATATATATCTTATGTCATTGGATGGAATTTTTTTTAGAAATAATGTCAACAGGCAAGCACTCTTTCCCATAGTATTGTTTTGATAACTAACACTGTTGACATCACAGCTGAAGGTTAAGGGCCATGGAAAGCCATTTGTACCCCCTTTAAAGAATTCTATTTTTGTACTTTTATGCCTAAAACTGAATATTATGAAATTAAAGACATACACTTCATGTGTCCTTCGAATCCAATTTATGGAGTTGGGTTTTTGCGATTGGTATAACATTTTACATTCAGGTTGCTGTTCGTTTTGTTTGGATCTATTTCTGAGAATTAACTGCATGCAGAATCAGATATGGTGTTTTCTCAGCATAGAAGACCAAGGGAATATGATGGTTCTTTGCTTTCTGCAAAATATTCCTGTTGAGGTGATGAAAATCAAAAACTAACTTCATAGGTGGTCTACTGATTTATTTCAACCTCATAGATTACTGAACTCTTGTGGTCATTTTGGAACATCATGATTGAGGTGTTTACTCTGCTTGAGTACTGATAAGTCCTAACCCAACTATTCTATTGCCTACTCTCCTTGTAATATCTGCCGTGCAGCAGTTGTAAATGGTACATGAATAACCACATGTACCTTATGTCACATTGCCTTTTGCTTTCGTGTACTCTTATATCAAGGTGTGGCTTTGTACAGGCGCTTGACTACATGTATATATCTACAATACAACTAAAACCTGAGTTGAATTCATGAAATCATATTTGGCATGGTCAAGCTATCTAACTTTGGTGTGGTAATCAGAGTTATTGAAATAGCCTTGTGTGTTAAATTGCGTGGGATAAGTATTATGCCAGTTGACAATGCTACGTGTAAGTTGTGAAGTAATATCTAAGTTACTCTTCTGTGTTCTGTGCATTTATTTGGAAAGTGTAAAATGAACCTTGAAATAATGTAACAGCTGATTGACATTGATGTTGTGGAAAAGTGAAGTAATAGCTGCATTTTGGTTACCAGTATAAAAGCTTTTCAGTTTTAGTTGGTGAAAGTTTCTCTTAGAGTTGTTAAGGATAGTATTGCCTCTGTTTGATTGGGATACTTCTGCTTGTGTTTCTGCAATACGCCACTTTCCTCCTAAAGGGATGTACCAGCCGCCTCCCCCTAGCAGTCAGCAAGGTTATCAGCCCCCTCCCAATCAGCCCACTTCCCCCTCTTGGAACCCTCAGCCCGCACCGGGCTACGGCCAAATATTCAACAAGACAGGTTAGTCTGTGCAGACTGCTCAAATGGTGTGACAGGGAGAATGATGCGCTGATTATGTAACTGGCACAGATCCAGGCTTGGCCAGGAGCTTGGTCCAGTGATTTATTTAAGAAGGAAATACAATTGTTTTATTGTGTTCCTTTAATTTTGCGGAATATTTCAAAATATGTGTATCAGCTAATGAAATATTTGATATGTATATTTATTTATTTATATATTTAGTTATTAGCATATATACCATGTCATCATCAGGCAGTTTCGTTTTCAGCACCACTCCAGTTGCATGATGTTTTTTCTTTTACAGCCCATGTCACCCAAGTGTGTTCAATAACATACATAACCTTTTTTTCCAGGAATCGGCATGTTAACTTGGGTTCCATTATGATCATTGTTGTTGCCATCTGTTTATATTTTCTGTTATATTTTGGGTGGGGCTTAAATTGCCGGTACTAATACCAAATCATGAGTTTTTTTTTTTTTTATCTAACCGCTGTTAATTTTTGTGATGTAAAGGGCGAGACCCTCAGCAACCCTGGCCTTCTCGACAAGTCCCCCAGCAGTATAAGAACTCAGGTTTGTACAGGCGCCTGGACTGGGCCCAACTCTCTGCCAGATATCCCTGTATGCTTTCAGTGGTCAAAGTGGCTATGGTGATGGGGTGCCTAAGCTTGCATGGATTGACTCCACAAATATTACTTCCACTATAACATTTGTACTTCTACAGGACTGTTTAACCTGCTCCTATTCCTTTCTTTCTGTATTCTTCAGTGTTGTAGCACTTGTTTGGGGGTGCAATCTGGAGACTCAAGTTCCCAAGTAAAAGCTGTTTATTGTTGTTTCCAGTCTTTGTCTTTGTGCTTCTGTCTCTTGGGGAAAATCTTGCATCAGATTTACGGGACCTGTGTGTTGCTGGTACTGTATGTAGTGTCTTGAGGGTTTCTGTTTCAAGTTCTACCTGCTCATTTGTGCCAGGCAGATTCTTTTTAGAGAAATTTGTACCATGCTGTGGATTATATGGCCTTATGCTTGTTATTCTGGATTATATGGCCCTGTGCTTCTCATTGTTTATTGTATGGCCTTATATTTCTTATTGTGGTTTATATGGCCTTATACTTCTTATTGTGGATTGTATGGCTTTATACATCTTATTGGTGATTTTATAATGGAATTCTCCTTATTGGGGGTTGTAAGGTCTTACCTTCAGTATACATTGTGGATCATATGGCCTTGCCCTATACAGTGGATCATGTGACAGTGTCGTGATGGAGTTGCCAGAAGTTTGTCAGTGGCCATTGTTTTGTGATCATATTTGGGTACAGTCAATGTCAGTTATCAGGCTCATTTGCTTGGATCAGATGTCCTGAGGTTTTCACTACAGTCACCTTCCAAATCTCTCGTCCATGAAGTTCATCATGTCATGGCACATGTAAATGCTTCCAACAGTTGGCATTTTCATTTCATTCAGCCATCACGCATACAATCATTTCTTCGAATATTTATAAAGACTGAATGTAGGCTTGATGTTATAAAAAAAAAAAATCATTAAACTGTTGCTAAAGGTCAAGGTCAGTGGCAGCAGCAGAGAGGTCAAGGTCAAACACCAGGATTTCATCAAGTTCAGCCAGGTTGGTGGTTTGCCCTATAAGCATGAAAAGTTGAGAGCAAAACATTCACTCCATTCTGTGTACAAAGCAAGAAAGCAAATCTGGAGAAATAAACTTGAGTCTTGTTCTGTTTATATCCTTTGTCCTCTTCGTTGGATTTCTACTTGTTTCCTTGTGTGGAGTTTTGCACTTGTGAATATTTTTATGGTTATGGTTTAGTCTCTTTAATACAAAGTGGCTTTTGTTGAACATTTTCCAGGTTTTGGGAGAAAAGGTGGGTGAAAATGAGGCTTACTGTTTCCAAATTTGTCCCTGTTTTGTTATTTGTTGACTTGTCAGTCAAGTGGGCGATGTTTCAAGTGTTATTGACAATTGTTTATGGTTCTATAGTGTATGATAGAACTGTTTTGCCTAACAAATTATCTTCGAGGTGTATTTTTTTTTTTAAATTTGCAGATGATGTTTGCAGATTTTTTTTGATGACTTTAGATGATTTTTTTATCTTCTTTTCTTTGTGCATTAGTTTATTGCATGTGTTTTCTGTTCTGATGTATATGTACAATATATATATATATATGTGTATATTGTGTGTGTGTGTGGTTAATCACAATGCCAGTACTTGCAATTATTCTATCTACTATTTGATAACCAAATTATACATCATTTGCCCAGGGATCACACATTGGTCACGAGCTGAGGAAATAATTTGGTTCTAGTCATGGTATTGTCTTTAGTTATGTGAATAAGCAAATGCTTCTGATCATGTGAAGTGCCAAATATTCAGATCGTTTCATGCTAGCCTGAAAACAGTTTTGAATTCCTTTGGTGCAGTAGGTAATGATCGTATAACTTATATACAGGACTTGTAAACTGAGGTGTAAACCTCCTATACTCTGGGAGATCTCATATGAAATGATCTGTCTCTTTTAAAGTGTCACAAATTTTTTTTCTTTTCTTTTTTTTTAACTTAAATATTATGACTTAATTATAATTTGTTACAATGTCCAAGTACTTAAATCTATGAATTTCATTTTCAATTGGTGTGTTGGGCTATATTTATGTAGTATGTATATAAACTGTTATTTGTGTTGTGAAAGTTGTTTGTTTTTTTTTTGAAGTTGCCTTGATTCCTGCAAATGACCGACAATTTTGCCCCCAAATTGCATTTCTAGAGGCTAATAAGTGTCAAGAATTATTACTTTAGTTGTTGAAACTTGTATTTTCCTAATATTCCACAAAACCCCATTTTGAGATCAATAGATATCTCAGCAGCAGGAAAAATGAGCACCTTATTGATGGGTGAAATTTAGGTCATTTACTGGAAATGGTCCAGTGCATGTATTAGAAGTATGTTAGCATATTATTATTTGTTGATCTTTCTTAGATTGTGATGGACCAATGGACTAAAAATATGTGTCTGTGTGTTTATTGCTGCTAAATACATAAACTCCGCAGTAGTACACTGCAGTATTGTTGTGAGAACAAAGAAAACGGTTGATGTCCACCAAAAGCTATATAAAGTCATACTACAGTGAGTTTGGAAACATTTATAACATGTGTTGATGGCAGAGTCAGCTCCTATATGATCAAATGAAAATATTTAGTGGTGGTGTACAACGTTACACCTGACTGATGGACTGTGTTCTGTTTGTTGTCAGCTCCACCACAAAATACCCCGTATATGCCGCCACCCCCAGCACAGTCTGCTGCCCCCAAATCGGTAAGTCTGTGATGTGACATTGTTTGCATGCTGCCAACCCAGCACAGTCTGCTGGCACAAAATCCGTAAGTGTGTGGTATAGCATTGTTTACATGCCGCTACCCCTGGTACAATCTGCTGGCCCAAAATTTGGTATTCCTGTGGTATAGCATTGTCTACACGCCGCCAATCCCAGCACAGTCTGCTGCCCTCAGATTGGTATGTCTGTGATATAACAGTGTTTACATGGCGCCACCCCCAGGACAGGCTGCTACCTCAAAATCAGTAAATCTGTCATATGGCATTGTTCACAATGTCCTTACTTAATCTACGTCTGGTGCACTTGTGATTCATTGACTTCAGAATGTGACATTGCAAGATTGTAGAAGGCTTTATAAAAGTGGGCCAACTTTCTTCTACATGTCACCCTCCACTGACTTTGGTTGGCACATAAAACTGGCTTCTAATGAGCTTTACTGAGGAAGATTCCCTAGCACCTGACCAGTAAGATATCATTGGTTTGGGTGTGGTGTTGTCAGGAAGTTTGTCAGGGCAAACAATGAAGCTTTTCTCTGAGCTCTGCTTTGTTTTTCTCCATTTTTGAAACCAATGCCAAATCCAGAAACTGAAAAATTTCCAGGTACTGTGTTACGATGTCATTCTTGCAAGCCTAATCACTGTTTTAGCCCGCACTTCTTGTCGAACACTGAGCATGTTATAACTTCAGTCATCCTTCAGTGTTGACACACCAAATTTTAGTCACTTCCAGCATTTGGTTTCAGATAGGACATTTTATTCTTCTGGCACATGATAACTTGCTTCTGTCTTTCTGAAACTTCCGATAGCTAAAATCACTTCGGCACCTAATGTTTGCAGGCTGGACCTGGTTACCGCGCTATCTATGATTACGCAGCAGCTGATGAAGATGAGATCAGCTTTGCCGAAGGTGACATCATCAAAGACGTGACGATAATTGACGATGGCTGGATGGAGGGCCGAAACACCCGAACCGGGGAGTATGGAATGCTTCCATCTAACTACGTGGAAAGAGTCTGAAAACCTGGTTGATTGTTTCCTTGGCATACCTAACAGTAGAAAAATCACTACCAGAATTAAGACCGAAACATTCAACTTGTGGATTTTTACATAATGTTTAAGTGAGAGCTATACTTACTGGAATGCATATTAAGTAGATTATTTTAGTTGATGTAATGTTAGATGAATAGCATGTAGCGAATCATTCATCCCTACATTGGCTGTTTAATTGGTAAATTAAACTATGGAAGGCCAAGTCAAATTTTTACTGCCTGAGCGAATGTTTACCTTTGTTTGGTATTTGTATGGTTAATATTGGAGTAAGGTATTAAAATGTATTCTGTACCTAAATTCCCTGTTTACTATGACAGCCATCCTGGAAAAAAGATGACCGAATGAAACTAATTTTTTTATTGCATTTTTGGGGTGTATATTTTTTAACAGATTATTGCTTTATGTGTACAGTGTACAACCTTCTTACCTCTCTCTGTGTGTGTTTGATGCAGAGAGTTTCTCCTCAAATCTGTATAATCTCCTCGGGTGACTTGATTTGTCTGTATTCTTGTGATAAGCAGTCTCCCATATATATATTGTTGCCTGGCTGACCTGTGTGTAGCATCAAACTGTCACTGGTTATTTACCTGCTTCCCTTGCATGTCGCTCATTGCTCCTGAATGTATAGTATGGGATATTACAGTATACATATATGAGACCAGTAAATTAGACAGATAACTATAACCATGATCAGTGTGTACAACTTTTAGCAACCAAGCAAATTGTTGGATCATCTGCAGCTTCTTTTTGTAAATGGTTAACATTTTACACTTTTTACATGGTGCTTTTTGACACAGTTGTTTACAAACAAAACAGAGGGATAAATAATCATGTTTATTGTCAGTGAAAAGTCCAGAAAACTCCACTTAAGAAGTGGTGGTGAGAGTTCAACATTAAATTCTATACAAGTGATTTTAAACTTCCCCTCTGTAGTTACGGTGGTGTGGGTATAGAACATCCTTGCATTGTTTATTTTAAAATCTAAAAACACCTTATTGTGCATATGAGGTGGATTGCTGAATTCATTTGGATTAGAAACCACTCATACTCAGTACCACTGTCAGATTAACCAGATGTTCACTAATTCATGCCTGTATGTACTCCATGACCTGACAAACTGATGCAATAAATGTGTATCTACTATCTGTAAAATTTTGCAATGAAATACAATGTAATGCTTGATTCTGTTCGAAGTTCACACCAGGTGTCTATGCAGGATAATGTTTAGTCATCTGTTCAGGTGTTTAGGCATATGTTAGTAAAGTGTTTAGACTGTGTACATGTAAATCAAGAGTGTACATCCTGCTGCAGCTGCTATCCATCTATTTCTCACCAGGTTTGATATTAGTGTGGTATAGACTCAATTTTACACACATTAACAATATTGCGAGTGTTTTAACTATAATTTTGGGATGGTGTTCTTGGTGTCTCTTGTTGATCAAAGACTGTAGTCTCTGCTTTTAGCAACAGTTTAATATATTGTTATATTTTGATTGCACGTAGCCACTTGGAGCTATACAGACATATTAACGGCTTGCATACATTTGTACAATAATAAATAAATATTCTTGATACACTGTTGAAATGTTATGTTACTTTTTTTTACTTGAGTTATGGTAGTGGAAACCATAAGTAGGTGTATAGTAAAAACGTTGTTTTACACACTGGTGTTTAGGACAAAACTGGCTTTCACCAGTATGGCTTATATAGTGAGCTTGATGTACTGGCAAAATTCTTCACATCACCTGTGGGGAAAGTTCATCAGTGACTTGCCAGTTGCCAGTGCTTTACTCCATGTATTCCATTCATGTTGCTGATCACTGCTGTTAATTAACCAGTAGTGAAAGTACAAGTTACAGGTTCAGTCCTTGTCTTGGACATGGAATTTGTTCTTTCCTGGCTCCCACTTGAGGCCTTGGTGACAATAAGCTATTGTTGATGTTCATGTGACCATTTGTGCTAACGTTCAATGAAAAACACTTGTGTTTTCACCAATATGATATTCCTATCTGAGTTACCTGAGGGTAAGTTCATCAGTATCTTAACAAAGACTGGTGGTTTACTCCAGGAACTCTGGTTTCCTCCACCCATGAAACTGACTGCCATTCTTGAGTAACAATCATTCTATAAATAAATCTACCCAGTGAATGAAATATTCCTATGTAAAACGTTGAACACTAATGAGATATATCTTGTCACATCTTACCAGAGAGCCTGGGTTCATGTCCTTTGTCTCGGTTACTGTGTTCCAGTTAGACAGAACTTTGTCTGCTCTGGGACCGGCCTCTGTCATGCTAAATGGACACTCTCGTAATGTTGCACCAATATTACGGAAGTATTGTGGTACATGTACCCCTGTGAAGCGTGAAATACTAGCCGTCCAAGACATCAAGAAGGACTGTAATGATGTCGAAAATGTATAAAACGGACCAAAACTCGACTCGTACCTTGGTATGTGAGATTTCTACTCGATATAACGAACAGTTTTAGACAAAAATCGTGGCCTAACTGACTCACCGCCTAACAGAGACTGAAGCATACCCGCAAATATGCAGAAGTTCTTAGCGATCACTTTTCAGTTCGTCTTTAGCATGTGTGTAGACCGTATGCGTTGTTTTCATTTCGACAGTGACAGGGGATTAATAATAATGAATAAAAATTAAATGTCTTGTAAACAAAACTTCATAACCCTTTGTCCACACACAAAACTCTGCGTGGGATTAGTTGTCATTGGTCTCAGTGAAATGAAAACGAACCTTGTATGTGAATGAGAGGCGATTGAGCCAGCAGAGATTGATTGAGCCCTGAATGAGAGGCGATTGAGCCCGCAGAGATTGATTGAGCCCTGAATGCACGCGTTCTGTGCATAAACTTTCATTTCCTGTCCACTATTAGCACACTGCTAACATTTTTAAGAGCTGAAATAATTATTCCTACATAAAGTGTATATGCACTTCATAATACTGGTACCGCGAGATTTTTGTGTAATGCTTCACTCTGTTGGCACATGTAACTTGAAAAGCAGGTATACAGATCTATATGCTTTAATGGTATTGCATGAGGAACTTTCTTGATTTCTTGATTTCACGGCGATTTTCCTGTCAGAACTGACAGTACAGCTATAGCCGTATTAAGCAATACCATACCGTAGCACCAAGGGAGATGTCAGCCTAAACATGTGTTCGAATAATGTTGCTTGGTTATTATCGTATAAAGCTTTAATTTTCCCCGAAACATCGTGAATGTAGACCTATTAACGTTCAAACCATTCGTTGACCTTGAGGACTGCTAGGGCCTTTCATCTCGCAGGACACATGCATGTTCAAATCCAAACCCCGGTATATTTATGGACTGCAATAGTAGATATTTACATCGGCCTGTCTGCAATGAAACAGAGCATGGCACAAGGTGCGTCATGCCCACAAAGCGATCGAGGTGACCACGGCATGAGGCAAGGAATTGGTATGTTAAAGTGAAAGACAGCGCATGTTCAAAGTTACGTTTGTTAAAAAAGGTTGGGCAATATTATGTTTATTTCGGTAAAATATTTTTTCTAACAGGTACTACGACAGTGGAAATTGACACTTAACCTTGCTACGATAAGACAGAGTGGGGGCTCTCGCGAACTGCTGTGATTTGATGGAGGCTAACAATGCTGCTTTTATTGTTCGGCCCAAGAGCCCCCACCCTGTCTCGTCCAAAACCAGCGTGATCTCGAGAGCCTTCTGCACTGCCGATTTGGCTAATTACATATTACATAGACAGTCAAGGAGGAAGATTTACGTCAGAGCTGATATCTCCTATCTCTCTGATTGTTCAGTCTCTCATAGGCTTAAAAGCATGGGCATTACACTTCAAACGAAAATAATTAGCAATGAATGCACAAAAATTCCAACAGGATTTTGCATTTCAAAGAGAATATTTTGATCTTTTTAATGAACAGTGCCTAAGTCATGAGCTGTCTTTTACTCTAAGTCCGCTGCTTTGATTGTTCATAAATGGTCATCGGCACCCGTGGAATCTTTCTCACAAAATGACTTGGACTGTATACATATGAATGTTCGTGGCCATCAGTTTGTAATGGGTGTGTCGTTTTTCACTCCCGGGCATTCTGCGGTTTCCCCCAAACGTAAATCTGACCACCACCGTATTCACCATCATGATCGAAGTGAAACATAGTTTATCATATTGCGTTAAACAACAAAATACATACTCCTGTACATGGAGTCCAAAAGTCTCCGGTATTTGGTCAGGGTACGTATAACAGGAGTACGACCAGACAATGTAAATTTGACGGAAAATGTAAATGGAAATGATTACTAGAAAACATTTCAAGACAGCAAGGGTTTTAACTGGCATTTTCGGTTAATTAATTTGCATATTAAGAAGACAACCGTTATCCGTGAAATGAATCCAGAACAATAACCCCGATGGACGAAAGCCCCGTCGTATTTAATCCACAAAACGACCATTTGTATACAACACATAACATTTTTGAAAATCTTAACGCTTGTTTAACTTTGCTGCTGCAAAACTTGGCCTTTTTAAATCTTACCACAATTCCACCGGCAAAACATTGCATGGCCGAAACTGCCTTGTCTAAACTATTATGCAGTCCACGCGTTTTGTCCTAGTAAAATTTTCAGCCATATATACGCATTGGCGGGAGACAATTTAAGTAGCTGCTTGGAATGTTTCATCATGGTGGACATGAGATATCAATCATTGTCCGTGGCTTTTGTCCGCGGTTTTTTATCTGTCGGGGCTGGCGTCCCTCCCTCACGTGGAATCGGGGAATGTTCATATAGATGAAGGCCTAAATTAACTTAACGCGCATGTTAATTATTTTTTTATTTATTTATTTATTTGATTGGTGTATTACACCATGCTCAAGAATATTTCACTTATGGTGGGAACAAACAGCGTATTAATTAAAAATTAAGAATTAATGTTCCTGCCATATCGGCAGTTGTGCAGTCAGTACCAGTGCAGCTCGTGTTAAGTGAAAATCCACTTTCGTTTTTTTTAGGTCAGTGTGTACAATCCACGCTTTTGATGTACCCAAATACGAAAAGCGGCTACGGAAATAATTTGTCTAGATCTTTCGTAACCACTTCAAGTATCAACAATAACTGTAGGCCTAGCACGTGTAAACAGTTGACAACTGGACTCTCGTATTAATTGCAAACATGGAATAGCCGACGACTATTTTGATTTCCTGGAAAAGTTCGCAGTGTACAGAGGTCGATGTTTAGATCTCTTGTTCATCGCATCTTGAGTGAGCTGCACAAAACCCGATTTAGCACATCGTCAGCTACCGCGGGTAGAGCACTATGCAAAGACAACCGTGTAAATAAGCAACACATCAAAGCATTTTCTCTCTTGTCATCAAAACGTTACCAGAGAAGAAACGGTATGGCAACTTTTGAAAGTTTAAAGTTTGATAACTTGGCATTACGGAGTCTGCCAATTGACGGTGAGGAGGAGAATTACATTCGACAAGTGGCGGGTGCTTGTTTCTCCAGGGTGCAGCCAACCACTGTGGAGAACCCAGTGATGTTAGCCTACTCAAAGTCAGCTATGGAGCTACTGGACTTAGGCGAGGATCAGTTAGAGAGACCCGAGGCTGTGGATTACTTCAGTGGAAATGCCATACTGAAAGGTTCAGAGACAGCAGCTCACTGCTACTGTGGCCATCAGTTTGGCCATTTCTCAGGTCAGCTTGGAGATGGAGCAGCCATGTAAGAATCAATGACCAACCGGTCAGTGGGTGTTATTATACTTGTGCACTACACCCCAGATAGGTGGACACTTTTTTTCTTAGGACTCACTCTTAAGCTGACTTACAGAATTATTGATTTAAATATTTAAATGCACTAAAGTGAATATAAAAGCTTATAAGTAGATACTTGTAAATGTACATTAGCTTGCTTCACAAACCTGTAAAGTAATTCTTAATCAGCTAAAAATATTCTGACTTTCACAATTTATATGTCAGATTAAAAAAAAACACCATAATACACATGTATGTAATTGAAGTTGTTAGATGCACATGCAGCTGCACTTCATATAAAATTTCAGTCATCTTTCAAGGGTAAGACAATAGCCTACATATTGTTGTAGGTTGTGTCTGAATGGTCAAGAAGCTCCCAAGCAGACAGAAAAGCCAACTTTTGACTTCGGTTTTAAGTAAAAAACCAGTAATCAGCCAGTGTATGCTGGAAATGTAATCTTGGATAATTTTCATGGTAGATCCTCATGTCCAGTGTTCAGTGTTTATATGTATGTTACTGAAGGTACCTGGGTGAGGTTGTCAATAAGAAGGGTGAGAGATGGGAGATCCAGCTGAAGGGTGCAGGCCCCACCCCCTACTCCAGGTCTGCTGACGGCAGGAAGGTCCTGAGGAGCACAGTCAGGGAGTTTCTGTGTAGTGAGGTATGCAGTGTACATAAAGCACCCAATGATTCAGTCCATGTGGAATGTAAATGTGAATGAAATATTAAGATGCCTTTCTGAAATCTGCTGCCATTGAACGTCATTGCGTTGTGGAATATAAAGCACCAGGGAGATTAATGATTAATTTATTTAATAAATATACTAGGGTTAAGATTGATATCATGTTAATTTGTCAAATCGTTTACTTTATAAGTCAATCTGTTGTTTTCTTATTTTCATAGCTGTGGTATGTTTAACAACAAATGACATCTTACTCACATTTGCTTAATACCCGCAGGCAATGCACTTTCTTGGTGTTCCCACCACTCGTGCTGGAACATGTGTGACATCAGATAGCACTGTTGTGCGGGATATCTTTTACAGTGGAAATCCAATCAATGAAAAGTGCACCTTGGTGTTAAGAATTGCTCCAACATTTCTTAGGTAAGAATGCTTGTTCTTAACACTGGACATATTTTTGTCCAACATATATCATGTAACCATGCAGGTCAGACATAAAAATTTTATGTATTAATCTGATGTTTATGCAAGCAAAGAAAGTTGTTAACTAATGAGGCATTTAATGTTATACCACCATGTTTCAACTTCGAAATGCAAATAAAAGATTACATGTAGGTCAGAGTATAGAAGACTTATATATTTTCTAAAAACTTTATGGTATCATTGTAAATCTATTGCTGTCAGTATTTAGAAGTTTGAGGTGTGTTGAAATGTAGACAGTGTCCATCGTTCAACTTTTGAACAGATTTGGTTCCTTTGAAATCTTCAAACCCATGGATGGTGTAACTGGCAGAAGAGGCCCTAGTGTTGGGAGGTCAGATATCCTCACCCAGATGTTGGATTACACCATCAGGACATTTTACCCTCAGGTTGTTTGAGCAACTTATATTATTGTTTGTTATGGGCTGGGGTAAAATTTTCCATTCAGTAGATATATTGTGGGCACTTTCATGAAAATATTTTTCTGTAAATTTCATGATTTTTGAGCCGGGACAAGCAGCCAGGCAATGATGATTGATGGACACCATATTATTATTTATAATGTCGCTGAAATATTCCAAGACATAATGTAAACTCTAGTCTTGCAGAACTTGATGTCGAAGATAATTTCTGTGACCTCTTTAAGTGTTTTAACTGTGTTTAATCTTAGATCTGGGAAGCCCATGGTGCAGACAAGCAAACTGCTTACTTGGAGTTCTTCAAGGAAATAGTTCTACGGACAGCCAGACTTGTGGCAGACTGGCAGTGTGTAGGATTCTGTCATGGGTATGTATCAAAACACCTTCTAAAAATTAAACTATTTTACATATATATATATTTTTGTTTTCATATAGTCTGTTGGTCTTAGTTACATATACTACTTGTTCAGAATTCTGGAGATTCCATTTTATTGTTGCATCAAATATGATCTTGAATTAAAAGGGCAATAAGGGGTTTAACGTCTCTTTATTTCCCACTTGGGCCAACTCATTTCACATTGAAGGTAAGAATTTAGCTCATTACTGAAATGACATATAATTCAACATGTGTTTATGGTGTGTAAGGCTTGGTGCCAGTTTTACAGCCGTTGTATGGAACCCATTCAGCAGTTATAAAATTTTATGTTCCAGTGTCCTAAACACAGACAATATGAGTGCTGTGGGTGTAACCATAGACTATGGGCCATATGGCTTCATGGATGCTTATGATCCAGGCTATATTTGCAATGGATCTGGTAAGTTTTCATTATATATTTATGTCTTCATAATGAATAAAGTAGCATGTCACTGCATATAACAAAATTCAGATTATAGATATATATGATGAGTTGGTGAATATTCCTTTGTTTAGTTGGTCACAATTTCTCTCATATGTTTGGTCGATATTTCTCTCATCATGGCTACTGTTGAACTATCCCCATAGATGATGGTGGCAGATATGCATATGATCAGCAGCCTGAAATCTGTAAGTGGAACTGCCTGAAGCTAGCAGAAGCCATCCACATGGCTATTCCACTCAGTGTGACAACCCCAGTGTTAGACAGCTTCATGGAAGAGTATGATAAACATTACCTGGAGAAAATGAGGAAAAAGGTAGGCTGTTGTTTTAAAGCAGTGTTATTTTGTTCTCATATGATGTCATTTCTCGTATGCCTTTAATACGAGAAGAATATCCAGCGTAACCAATAACTGGCACTGTTACTGACCAAACTGTCTTTATTGTGTGATTGTCAGGAAACGTACCTTATGTCAGTCATCAGACAGAATGGTCTCCCTTACTACACGTCAGGTTTATATTGATTATAGACAGAGTATTCTCCCCTGTAACACACCACTTGCCCTACCCACAGGCCCATACAAATGTTGACAGGTTTACTCAGGAAAGCGTTGTGCTGTGATATGTTTTGCCCATCTGTATGTTTTAGTGTGACACTTAGTTTGCTGAATAGATGTCCAAGTTAACATATTATATGTATAATTTTGGACCGTCTTGACTTGCAGTTTGGATTCATAAAGAAAGTCAGTGATGCTGACAAGTAAGTCTTAATGTTCAGTTATTCTTTATTTAAAGCCTTGTGAACATCTATGGAACCAGATCTTATACATAATTAATTTTTATTTTTTGTTTTTTTTTAAGTGTACATACTGGTACTTTTTAAAACTAAATTACATAGTTTTGCTCTCTTGTCCAGAGGTATAGTTTTGAGGGGGAATTGAGAATACAAAAGTTTAAAATATGTAATTTTCACAGGGAACTTGTTGTCAGTTTCTTGGACACCATGCACAAGACTTCGGCAGACTTCACTAACACATTTCGCTGTTTGAGTGGTATCCCCTTACCAGGATGTGCTGAACATGAACAGAAGAAAGCGGAGGTGCTACAGTATATTCTGTCCCAATGTTCCACCATAGCAGAGATGAGAAAGGCAGTGTCAAAGCCCCGCATGGACCCAAGGTATTAGGATGCTGTGCTGTTGAAACACATAAGTGATGTCACACATGTGTTTCATAAAATTCATCCTTTAAATGTTGTTTCTCAGCACACAAAAACAGTCATCAGACAAAAGATAAAAACTTGGTACCTTCAGCATCATTATAATGTTTTGAATAAGAAAAAGCGTAAAATGTATATTTGAATGGTTCCTGCATGTATAAGGGAAGTCAGTTTCAACATTCCAAAGAATGAAAACTTCGATCCATTAAGATTAAATTTTGTTTGATTCTCTCTGATTTTTGGCTCATTTGGTTGTTTGAAGGAGTCCTTTCATACACTTCACACAGTGTGGCTGCAAAACGAAGTGGTGTTAAAGTGTAGTGATGCATTCATTCATCCATTCATTTTGTAGGACACTTTGACCCAATTTATTGAACACTGTTCGACATGATTGAAATGCAATGAATTTGTTTCATTTGAAATTACTTGGAAAAGAGCTGTTTTATGATCCAAGGCAAATTCAAGGCTTACAGAGGTGTGCATTAGAAAGCCGAAAACGTGATCTCACCCAATCCTGCCTGTTGCTTTGCCTGTCTCCTGCAGACAATTCCAAATGTTTGTGATGATCCTACAGTCTAATCCTGAACTGCTGAGTCAGCTGGGAGGAGCACAGCGCTCAATCCTACAGGAGCTTCAGAGGATTGAGAAAGTCAAGGAGCTACAAGTGAGTCTCACCAAATTATGCTGCCATAGGATGGAGGATTGTGTTGAAAGATGAGAGAAGTGTCTTGCCACAGTTAAAGTATGTAAGCAGTGGTGTAATAGTTAGGCAGAATTTCTCGTCAGAATAATTTGGTTTGTACTTCAGGGTTTTTTGTCAGGGCCTGATTCTGCGGAGTTATTTTCAGATTTTTACACAAAATTTAAACTCTCAGTGTAATATGTAGTTTATGCTCCCAGAATTCCAGAATTGTTGCACATTACTTCTTACACATATAACACTTGCTACATGTTCCCAGTTTTAACTTGTAAGATTTAAAAAGCAAGGGTTTTGTTAAAATTTCACATTCTGACTTCAGTGAAAAGTGGCTGTGTGGAATTGGTCCCAGTGTTCTACACTGCTTTCTTTCTGTCGTGTACGCTGTCTGTGAGGTTACACCTCACTTCACAGTGAATTCTGTAATCTGTGGGATAATTATTCTAGGACATACATAAAAGATTGTTTCAGTAATAAAATATTTGTCATCTGTGTTTTAGGGTGTGAGTGAAGATAATCAACGAGAGAGCAATGAGAAACTATGGAAGGCTTGGTTATCTGGGTACTGTGACAGACTGAAGCTGGAGGGTGAAGGGGAGGACTGTGAGGAGGTGAACAGGCAGAGGGCAGAGGTCATGGACTCCACAAACCCCAGGTAAGGGGATAGAGCATAGAGAAACTGTCTGTGGAGAGCTTACTTGTTGGTTGTTGTCTGACTTTCACAATTTTGCTTTCTGTTGTCAGGTTCATACTGAGGAATTACATTGCTCAGAATGCTATAACTGCAGCTGAGGCAGGGGACGTCTCTGAAGTGAGGCGTGTGTTAAGGATGCTGGAGAATCCCTTCAGTAAAACCTCGCCCCTGGGGGAGGGAGACGTGTCCAGCGGACAGGTGTCTGCGTCAGCGGATGATGACACAGGTGAGCTGATGAAGGGTAACCTGTCAGCCTCAGTTTTGTGACTTGCCCTATTTCTTCTAAATTTTAGGACCGATATTAGTTCTGCTGAAAGCCTGAGAATTCACTTGTCTCCCATTTTTTTCTTCTGAAAGGTAAAGACATGTATATTTTGTTTGTTAGATGATCTAACCATGTAAGGGAAAACTAACTGTTTATTCCTATTACAGTTAAATGTATATTGGCTGAAAAGGGCAGACCAGATGTCCCAAAAATTAAAAGAATTACGGTAATACAGATACATGTGCCAGCATATTGTAGTCAGATACATACAGCAAGACATATACAAGATGTACGAACTAAGTGAAATCTGTTAAATCTAAAATTCACAAATTTAAAAACTTGGATTATTTTATGGACAAGAGTGGTGATGGGAATGTGCACAGGTGAGCTATGTAAATCACACTAAGCATGTTGCAAATGAGCAGGTCCTTGGAATTGATTGTAGAGTTAATTTCCCAGTTGTTCAGATATGAAGTCAGTTCATGCCATGGTGTTTTGACAGTTCGTCATAAAAATGAAAACGTGTATCATGTATCGCTGAAATCACGTAACTGAATTAAGAAATTTTGTTAGGATTTATTTTGTGACATCAAGCAGTATTAATTTAAATGGAGATTTAAGGGAGTGGTGTTGCAAGGCTGTCATGCAGCTGTTGAGATTCAATGGGTTGTTTTTAAAGATGCATTTGAAGGTAAAAACTAAGTGATATTTCATAGAACGCCTTGGTCGTCAGCAGAGATGCCGCAAGTGACCTAAAATTTCTTCCAGGACGAAGTTACTTTTCAGATTCTGAAAGTTTTGTTGATCTTAGGAAGGTGTTTGGAGGTGTTTTTGACTGGTGGAATGATATCCTGTAGGAAAATTGTGAGTGTTAGGTTATTTACTGTAATTGAAACATTCCAACCTTGGTATTGAATACACTGAAGATTTTGATGCACAACAGTCCATTTAATTTTCATTATAGTCTGCAAGAAAGTATTTGTTTGTGTTCTTTTTTTTTTTTCGCAATATTGCTTGAATGCAGTAAACCACCTTTCAAAAGTCCTGAACTGTTTGGTTTAGTTTCAGCCTCAGCGGCAGAAGGAGAATCCAGGGCAGGTAACTCTGCTTCATGTGCCTCAGGTATTATGGATGTGGCCTACGACAGCAAGCCTCCTGATTGGTCCAGGGAACTGCGGGTCACATGATCCTCGTAGAACTCTCACATTGGTCAAGCCTAATGCAAGCTCTGTATTCTTATATACTGTGCTGGCTTTACTGACATTTGTGAGAAGCAACGGTGATGTCTCCAGGTTACATTGTTTGTGTACACTAGCTGCCAGTCCCTTCAGACAGCATGGATAACTCCAGTGGTTTGTTCTTTATGGACTCTTGTCACTGAAGTACATGTCAGCTTTAAACTTGTAGTGTGCACAGATTTTAAGCAGTCATTGAATAGGTTATGTAACATTGGATGATGAGAGATCAGTTGACATGAGTGACAGGTGTCTATCATGATGTATGAAGAAGACGGGCATATGTGTAAGAATGACGGTCATGAAATAAAAACTCCTTACCGGAGGGTTTCTTACCTGATGATAAACTGTATGTCTGGGCATGCTGCAATGGTTACAATTGTGTGTACCCATTGAGAAGCTGTTCTATTTTATTCTTATTTATTTATGGCTTTAAAACTCTAAATTGGTGGAACTTGTTCATCAACCTCTTATAGGCGTCAGTGGCGTCAGAGTTGGTGAGGTGTTGAACATAGGTCTTGAAACTTTTAAACCTATACGAAGGGATTAAGCCTGATTCTACCCCAAAAGTCTTGAAACGTTTCTTCTTTGTTGAAATGTCCAAGGCTTTAAGTTCAACGGGAATCTGGGCGATGGATTCTAGTTATGGCTGCCGTAAACAAAATCTGTGGGAATCTTAAGTCAAAAGTCAAATTCATGTTCATTGTAATATTATTTTATTATGATAAGAAAATGCCCTGTTTCAGATCACCAAAGTTATGAACATGGGAATCCAAAAAATCTTTACTTGGATCAAATTCTTATGATACTAGATTTGGACAAGAATTTGTTGGATCCTGGCAAAGATAATCTACAGGAATCCATTTATATTCTGGTGAAAAAAATCAGGAAAATAAAACCCTGATGGCCTTCTGTGATTGGCTCTTCTGTCATCTTCCCCTTCAAGAAATGACTGTAAAAATCAGCACTCTTCATCAAAATAAACGCATGGCACCGAGGACTTGAACAAATGCTGATTTAGTTCAAGCACCTGCACCTTAGAGGAATCCCCAAAAGCTTTATATGCTGCACTGACAACATGTGTCAATGTTTTATTCGCTTTCTTTCATACATAAGGAAATAGTTTTCAGCTACTGTTGAGGCTGAAAGGTGATGTATGTTACTGAATTGCCCAGATTCTGAATATAAATGAAATATACTTGTACATAGATTTAGCAACCAACAACTTGGGCCAAAACTGCTGTATTGCTTTAGAGAAAATTTTGATAACCACAAAATTTTATACCTGTGAAAATTTTCGACCTTGCATCTGTGATGCTTGGAATGTTGTGCTTATTCAGAAGAGTATTTAGAGCTTTCCCATTTTCGCATATACTATGGGCGTCTTTGTAATAAGAGGAGAAAGTAGGACTAGATGCGGTAATTAGCAAGGCTAGTATTAGCAGTTAAACTCAATATTAGATGCAGTCTTCTTCAAAGTGCCATTGATTTTGTATTAGGCTAAATCAGGTATTAGGATATATATCTGCCTAAACTTTTAATACACTTTTGAACAACAATGCCGCTGCCAAACTCCCAACATATTTATGTACATTTATTTTGAATGTAATATCTTCCCTGATGGATGAGGGACTTTTTCTCTTCTTAATAACCTCCCATGTATATCTATATATATATATATATATATGTAAAGTTAAGAATTTTTATTTTAAACCAGCACTGACCTCATTAATATTAAGTTACATGGAATATGACCCGGATTTTAATATAACTAACTGCTACGTTATGGCTTATGTGTGAACAGTCAATGTGCATCGAAATATTTTCATAAAAATATTGATAAGATGTGCAAAAAATATGTTGCATAGAGTTTTGTAGCACAGAGATCCTTGTACTTGTTTCAGAAGGGACTGATGTGTAAGATGAATTGTGATCCGGTTAGTGACAACAGTAAGCCTTATCCATGTTGATTCCCAGCGAATAGTGGTTGTTTCCCACGATGTTTTCATGTTATTTGTTCTCAGTGCACTTGGAGGCCTTGACGTCCTGTTTGCTAATTGTAGCCCTCGTCTTACCCATCTCCAAAAAAGTGAAATATAAGATATTTTTTCATATTATTTGTCAAAGTAATTCACTTACTACGTGTTAGCTTTCCGGCCTCCTCCATCGATAAACCTTGGCACTAGCTAATTAGGGCCGTGAACTGAAGAACAAAACGCTGAATGAATGAAGTCAAATGGACTTTGCGCATGGAAGCCTATACACGATGTGTAACACCTGTTCAGTTCATCTCTTTTCGGAAAGTGAAATGGATGTGAGAGCATTTTGTTTATTACACGGAACTAAAATCTGTTATTCTGTCTACGTCATGCTAGTTAATAAATAATAAATGTGTATTTCCTACTTCATGCATTGCCGTCATATGCATAATAAAATCCTGTCAGAAGTTACCCGGTGACTGACTATTTTTAACTCCTCAGATGCCAATTTTGTGTATTGCGACTCTACTGTAGTCTGATCGCGGGTATCCTCCGGGCTCTCCGGTTTCCTCCCACCATAATGCAGGCCGCTGTCCTGTAAGTGAAATATTCTTCAGTACGGCATGAAATACCTATAAAAAAATAAGTAAAAAAAAAAAAATCAACTATAGTCTGATGAATTTTACAATTAGTGTTTTTAAAATTAAAGGAGTTTACTACAGTTACCTTGACGTCTTCAGATTTTTAAAATGTGATAGCATTTGACGTGATAGCTAATAATATAGCATGAAAAATTGGGATCTCCATAAAGGTTTTTGTGCAATGAGCATTAAAAATGCCTTCTTATGGGGCAAATTTATCCTCCTAATACTACCCTGTACACAACTACATATGTATACTACACGTCATACATCTATATGACTTCCGCTTTATCCTTTACCCTCAGAACTGAAACAAAATTAATGAAGTATAGAAATCCTGGCCGGAATGTTAAATGACAAAAAGATGGGAGTCACCGATCTATAACGTGATAGTTAAATGCCTGTATACACATGTAATTTGAAATTAATGACATACGTTGAAAATATAGCAGGAAAATTTTTCTGATAAATTGGGCTACTGATTCTCGAATTTCTACAATTACATTTGACAAAATTAGCACAAAAGCTGTAGAGTTGAACTGCAGCGAACCGCCTTAGGTTTGTCCTGTATGTTAATTAGGATTTGAAAAGTTGTCGGGTACACCCATACTATTAAACCCAGTACAATCAAACCCATTAATATGCATGTATCGATACTTTATCTGGGTAGGAATCTCCTTTTTGAATGCAGTCTGTACTCTCCCCATTCCCAGTTCCCATTACCGAGTAGAGATATACGGTGGAATGTTACGTGTCTCTTGAGCGCTTACCGTTATCGAAAGGCGTGTGAAGCGACACAACATTATACCCTTTTAGACTCTTTTTGACGAGTGACATGATATAAAAGCCATTGCCTTAGGTCAGAAACGACATTCGAACGGCATTTGCCGAAATCCGCAATATAAACTAGTTTACATGACTTAGTTTAAAAGCTGATGCCCGTGCATGTATGCATGAATCGACGAAGCCTTCAGATTACACAAAGTCCGCTGCGTATCCTTGCAGAGCTCCAAGTCTATTTGACTGGTATTGTCCACGCCCATTAGTATTCCAGAATCCTTCGCCACTCGACAGTCGTGATTTGCCCTTAGATTTGAATTGGATACAGGCGGTCGAAGGGATTTCGGTTCGTGCATGGCAGCTGGCCTGGTGGAATCATCCAAACCTCATTTCTAGTTGTGGACAATCGGTTTTGCATTGAACCGGCAGAGTCTGCCTCATAAATTGATCAATAGGGTTTGTGTGACTTTTTGGACGAATCCATGGGTTTTCGCAAGTTTAGCAAGTTTTGAATGTTAACGTCATTGTTTGATGTCATGTGGCCCGTTAGCATTTAGACCACCTTGGCAGCATTGGCTACGCTTCTTATCCACATGGGATACTGAGATCACATCACGGGAGTTTAATCAGAAAATAATTTGAAAGGGAAGAAAGGGCCCTTGCTCGTAGAAAAAAGGAAGGAAGAAAGAAATGACAGCCGCGGCAATGAGCCAGCTGATTGCAGAACTGATCCCATCAGTTATGGATAACCTGATCTCCATGGAATCCACCTCACCATCAGAGAGTGTACATCCGCTGTCGCTGTTGACCTGTTCACTGACTTTCACAATCAGGAAGGTATGCAGTCAGCAGCTGCACGGAAGCTTACATTCACATTGACGAGGACATCCAGTTAGCCACCGAGAGCTCACTTTCACAATCACAAGGACGTCCAGCCAGCCACCGGGAGCTCACTGTCATAATCATGGCCGTATCCAGTCAGCCAGAGAGAAATTACTTTCACAATGAGGAGGATATCCAGTCAGTCAGCGGGGACTACAGTGGTGAGGATATCCAGTCAACCACCAGGAACACACTTTCAAAATGACAAGGATATCCAGTCAGTCACTGGGAGCTCACTTTTACAATCACGAGGACATCCAGTCGGCAATCGGAAACTCGCTTTCACAATCACGAGGACATTCAATTAGCCATCGGCAGCTCAGTTTTACAATCACTAGGACATCCACTCAGCCTTCCGGAACTCATTTTCATAATCACGAGCAGATCCAGTCAGTCAACGGGTACTTACTTTCACAACCACGAGGACGGCCAGTCAGTCACCCGCAGCTCACTTTCAAAAAAACTGGGGTATCCAGTCAGCGACCGGGAGCTCACTTTCGCAATCACGAGGACATCCAGTCAGCCACCGAGTGCTATCTTTTACAGTCACGAGGGCACCCAGTCTGTCACCCTGGAGCTCATTTTTACGAATACAACAGAAATTTATGCAAAGCTCTAAACATATTTTTTAAACCTTTTAACAGATAAGGATTACAACGGCGCCAAATTATCAATGCATCCATGTAGATCTGCAATAAGTGTAAGTGGACAAAATATGTTTGTACAGGCATAGCCTGCGTACTTACCAGGAAGTAGAGTTCCTGGCGCAATGTTAAAATATGTTTGTACAGGCATAGCCTACGTACATACCAGGAAGTACGATCCCTGGCGTAATGTTAAAATTTGTCCCTTTTTCCTTCTCCCATGAAGGGAAACTTACATGTTTAAACATCGATCTACTTATTTATATATTTATTTTAGACCACAGTCAAGTCTTTTACTCTTAGAACATGGCGGCCAGGTTGTGGCAGACGTTCCAAGGAGGAGAAGCCAGCAAGTTCACTGATCTACATGTGTATACCGTAATTGGCATATACAAAGACTTAGTGGTCAGTATTCCCCGCGGTTCTGTAACTCACACCTGTCACCAGTGTCCCCTCTAAAGATAACTGATGTGATGGAAACCCTCAGATTTCCCTTCACGCTCGCCGCTCACGTCCCATACATCATTCTCAATCACCAAAAGCTGAAGTCTCCTCCAGTCCAGATGTCGCCATTGTTTATATACTATAACAACTATTTTTCGATACATCATGTGTTTCCTGAAGGAATCGCCTTGTACCTTGCCAATAACTCTCCCAATAGCTATGCATAACCGAATACGCTACCGCACGCTAATAGCCCTCAGTACAATGATTTTGCTCATCCTGAAAAATAATCGCCAACGTCTGCCCAATCTGTAACGTATCTATCCTGTTTTGTGGACGTTACTTATGACAGAATGCGTCGGCAAATAATTGATTCCCACTTTATAGAAAACAATTTCATTGGCATAATATTTGTGTATGATTGAAAGGATATAGGTTAACACTCGCGAAATCGAGTTAGTATGGTAGACAAGGCGATGGCCAAAAAAAGTTTTTGTTGTGAGTTGTCAGTTATAGCGGTGTATTTGAATGCTGAAAACCTTATTTAGGTCATTTATTTGAGGACGCGAGATATTTCAGTTAACTTAAAGGGTTCCTATAGATAATTTTCAATAATTTCCAACGTGGAGTACATAAGTAAAATTAATGCATTCTCCTACTTGGATTTTGAACTGCGTGTTATCCTCGTATATATGATATTGGAGTAAAAGTATTTTACTGATATTCTTACCTTTGAACTCTTAGCCTCCTGTGTATGATCTTTGAGTAAAATGATCTCGTATACATTGTAAACCGTTGACCTAGCTCTTTCGTTTGATATTTAATATTTGAGTACAATTAAAAGAGTTCTATTTTTTGAATTGCTTGCTGTGTCTAATTTCCAGTTTTTGAATTACCGACGTCGACACACGACGAAGATTTAAGATACCGTCATGTGCAGTAAACAGTACCGCACCATTTTAGCCTCCAGACCAACGAACTGCCCTGAAGTCATAATGAACTTTGTCAGCATGATACTTAGTATGAAATTGTTCAAGTTATACACCAGGCCATGCGTCAAATGACAGAAATGGTAATGGTAGTAAACGAACATGATAGTCTGCGTCCTCAAGCAGATGATGATTACCTGACGTCTGTACAGGACGTGATTAGCGCAGGCAATGTAACATACACACATGTAATGCGTCTGCCATCCGCTATACAGATGACGTCTTAGGTGGCTGACAATTACCTCCTAAATGAGTTTTCTACAGGGCTTTGTATGAAATCCTTACCAGTCAGAATTGCATGTCATGACTCCACTTGACTGAATTATTCAAACAGGCCTATCACTGTTGGGATTTTATGCCCAAGATCCATTATCGGAGCTATCAAGGCTGTGTTATAGGATATATATAATCCGAAATACGTCCTTACGACCGACCGACCGTTCATTCTTACAGTATTTAGGGCCAGCATTTTCTGTATCATTTGATTATTCATAATTGTATTTTGCGGTGGGGGGGGGGGAGAGGCAGGGGTTAACGTTATTTTCTTGTTTCAACCTAACAGACACAAAATTATGCATCCTTATTGATAGTAAACAGTGATGTACAACTGAAGAAATAAGAAATGTCCTGCCATACCTAGATAAGATGTAGTAGAACGGGCGACTCTGAATATACCCGGCTGAGTGCAAGTAAAACTTGAACTTAAGTGCGACAAATCGATGAATAAACAAGGCTAACTTAAAGTAGTTGTAAAGAAAATGATAATCCTAGTGGTGTTCAAAGCGGTTTATGCTCCGCGCTCAATGTAATTCCTTTCATTAGGACACCCGCCAGGTTAAACGCTGGAAGAGATTGCAAAGCACTATAACATTTGCATGGTTTCCTTTGGTATGGATTTGTTCTACCTCTGAAATATTGTTAGGAAGCCACCTGTGTGTGACTATGCAACACTTCGTCCAGATTATTTTAGGTTTCTGGTGATCCAACTCGTAGGTTTATACGATACGAATTATCATTAGAAATAAATATAAAAGACTACAGCATGGAGACTAAAATAAGAGCGGCGGCGACGACGACGATGACCGTGATACTTGGCATAGTTGGATTCTGTTCAAGGTTGATTACATATATATACATACAGCTCAGGCGTGCACCTGTTTGGATTATTACCTGGCAGTGTATTCTCACCTGATTCTATAGCTCACTGAGTTGGTTTCAAGGGAGACACACGTTCATCTGCGGTCCATAACCAAACATCTCGTAAGGCAAACAATTACTGAAATAACAACAGGCGATGGAAAACAGTAGATGTCACGAAAAACAGATTGGTGTAAAAGTGTAGAAGTGAGAATAAATAGCACAATGCGCTGGGTTTAATCCTACATCATTCTGAATGAGAAGGTGTTTTACGTGTATATAGTGTGGTTCTCACGGAGATACTACGTAATGCCGTTGACTGGGTTAAAGTACCATAAAAGTTTTGAAAACTAATTTGTGAAAATGAATCCAAAGATCTGCTTTCCTTGTGTTGACTGACTGACAAGCAAGAAATAGGCTTCCCTTAGCATTTCTGCATGGTTTCACCGCTGAGCGCTTGTAGATAACGTGCAAGAAAAGAGGTAATATTTCCTCTCGAGTCTGTCAAAAAGTCCTAAAGAACCCGAGAAAGTATCATGTTTTTGCACATTTAAAGGTTTTGAGAAGAGTAGAAGTCTGTAATTATTTATTCCATTTCGTGAAGTAACTCTTGTGTTTTCGAAAGTGTACGGTATCTACAGGAGTTTGTTATAATCTCAAGTTCATTTTTTCTTCGTTTTTGTGTATGCGTCATCCCAGAGGGTCTACAGTTGATCGTTTTCTTCAAATTCAAAGAAACTCCGAGATAATTCATAAATTCCTAAGACCATCACCTTTATATCTTTCTTGACCTCAAGAAACTCAGAATAAAATTCTGTGTTAGTCTATTTCAATGATTTATTCTGGGACTTGTGATTTCTTTCTTAAGTTATCTAGTCCTTGACCAATGAGCTCGCGTGTTCCAATCTAGCTTTCCATCGCCTGACCACAGCCTCGTGTTAGGAGGTTTGTCAGGTACATGTTGAGGGGCGGTGGTTCATGTGCGCCCGCGTTCTCCGTCCCTAAATTATTGGCAATCGGTTGAAAATCCTTGACAGATAATAGAAAGAAGTACGGCGTAAACCGAGCAAGATAGAAAATAATCGGCATTTCCATCTAAACTCTTTCTATTAAACTTGTTGAAGCGCACACGAAGGTGTTTTCATGGCGCCTTGTTAAAGGCCTTCTTTTTGCTCATCATCTGGATTCAGATAATGAAATAAGTTTACACTGGCTACACAGTTCTTCATTCCTTTATCAGGCTGTGTAGAAGTCAAATTAGTTCTAGGAACTTTTTTGATCTGATTTTCATCCTACACTAATTGTTTCCATCCGAGGTGAAATGAGAAAATGTCAGCTACTCAAGTTTTTCAACAGAAAGGCTATTTCTTTTTACCAAAATTTAATCAGCGAAAGCTTTTGCGAACAAAAATGTTCTGGTTTTGTGTGACATAAAAGGAGAATTGATAGAATTACATCATCGTGTTATCGAACGTGGCTGAGGTATTACCGTATGGAATGAGAAGAGAGTGTAGACCATAAAGATCCCTCACACGATGAGGTACTGGAGAACGAGCTCCACCTATTATAACGTTGGCTTATGGTGATTCCCTGGCTGCCATCAATTCATGTGAGCTGTCGGGTGTGACACCCTGATACCCCCTGGCAGCAGTGGGGTGAAAGGAGGTCCGTTAAACCTGTAACAGCTGTTTGGTGATTTCACGCCCGTATACCCCTGGCAACAAACAAGCAAAGTGACGTCTGTTAAGCCTGTGACAGTTTAGGGTGATGTCACGCCAGTATACCCCCTGGCAACAATTGGGTGAAGTGACGTCCGATAAATCTGTCACCGTTTTCGGTAATGTCACGCCCGGATACCCTCTGGCAATAATCGGGTAAAGTGACATCCGGTAAACCTGTGATAACTGTCGGGTGATATTACGTCTAGAAACAATCTCATAACAATGAGGTATTGTCCTGGGAAACGTCTGATATCTAACGTGTAGCTTAATGTCACATCCGGAAACCTTGTCAGTCAGTACTGGGCTACGTCACGCTTGAATACCTTGCGTAAGCCAACAGGTAATGTCATAGCAGGAAACAGACGTCTGAAATTAGAATACATAAAAAGTACAGTGATTGTTAACCCGCATATGGCGCCATTCTGTTGACCAATTGAAGTCAATGTTGTCACACATTTATTTCCATTATTTGATTGTTGTTTAAAGCCATTTTGGGGGCCTCCGTGGCTCAGTTGGTCAGCGCGCTAGCACACCGTAATGACACGGGGGCCTCTCACCAATGCGTTCGCTGTGGGTCCAGGCCCAGCTCATGCTAGCTTCCTCTCCGGCCGTACTTGGGAAGGTCTGCCAGCAGCCTGTGGAATGGTCGTCGGTTCCCCCTGGCTTCTGCCCGTTTCCTCTCACGACAATGCTGACCGCCGTCGTAAGAGTGAAAACACCAATTAAATACATAAAATAAATAACGTCATCTCTCTCATCCCCCACAAAAGTAAAATCATACAACGACTGTCAGTTTTATGGATCGTGTTTATTTATTTCTTTATTTATTTGATTGGTGTTTTACGCCATACTCAAAAATATTTCACTTACACGACGGCGGCCAGGATTATGGTGGAAGGACAGCCCGAGGAAAACCCACGACCATCCACAGGTTGCTGGCAGGCCTTCCCACGTATGGTCGGAGATGAAGCTGGACTTGAACTCTCAGCTTCCGCAATGGCTCCTGGGTCATTGCGCTGGGCTAGCGCGCTATCCACCTTGGCAATGGAGACCCCCGATAAAGGAGCGTGCGAGGTAAACCACTGGTCCGCAAATTGATGACAAACTTTGATGACAAAGAGATATGACAAACCATACTTGTCGAACACAAGTGTTGTGTCACACAAGCATCGTCGGCCGCTTGGTATCATCAAGGCGTCGTGGAAACCTGAGAGCGGAGAAATCCGTGAAGTCCAAGACGTGGACTGAATTGGGGATTGAGCTTTGTCATTCAAAGATTTATTTCTTGTTTTAAAGTACACATAATTCTCTGCTCACGTTAGCATTCGATGTCTGATTCGGTCGGACTTATCTATGATCACTAAGTTGAAGAAGATCATGTCAAAGTTGGGGAACCCCACTAATATCTATATCTGTTTAGCTTTGTCGATTCTTTCCCCCCTCTGAAGACCTGTTCCTCACTTATGTCTTTCCATCTCTTCCGTTTCTGTAAAGATTTAATCCACCGTTACACAACAGCGTGGGGCAATCGTGAGCCTGTGATAATAATGGCAGTTTTCCCTTTTGATGGAAAGGAATGCAACTGATGCCATAGGAAGCAAGTTTTTAAAGGTTTTTTTTCAAATAAAATCCAGCGAACACTAAACGTGAAGATATAAGAAATAAAAAAATCTGTGGCAGTTAGTAAGTTGTGGATTAGCTAAATCTGACGGGCTCGTTGCTTATGAAAATCCTCACGTGGGTGTTTGAATACAAAGCAGTTTTCACTGGACCACAATATTAAGCCCACATCTATGTCCTACTTGTTGACACTGAACTTCGCTCTGTTAGCTTCTAGGCGAAACTTCACAGATCTGCATGGACTGTGGTTTTGCGTTAATCATAAAGCTCAAATTGGGTATCAGATGATAAGATGATACGAATTTATAACGTGTATATCAATAACGAGCTGCTGATCATAAATATTATAAAAAAATTTTCTGAGAACTGAACCTTCTTGTTTCTCGCTAAAGCAGCTCCTGCACAGTTTACAAACAGAGCCAATGTAATTCCGAGCCTATATATCTTTCACAGATGAACAGATTTTGTCTGGTTTGCTTATGTGGCTGTGTACTGCTGTGCACTGAGAGAACTCATTTGTCGAAAGGAAAATAATAAATTCAGCACGAAAGAAAGAATCAAATGTAATAGTTTTTATTTTACGAGTTACTGTAATGATGAAGCCTTGCTTAGACAAAGATTTCCGCCAATGGCATCCGCGTTTGAGCCCTGGTTTCATCAGATGGGTTGTGACTGAAATACTAAATGAGTGAGTAAAGAAATAGATTCATGACTTCCACAATCGTGTCCTTTAGGACTTTTTATTATTGTGTTTGGCGTTAACGACCAGAAGAATTCTAAAAATATATGATGAAGAAATAAGATATTGTGCCATATCAAATCAATAGTTCTGAAAGCGAGACCTAAAAATGGTAAACAACTCGGTCAATGAAAGCAGAATTACGGCGTAACGCCTTGGTCGATGAAGACAAGATGGTGTTTACTTTATGAAGATTGACGTTCGTTCGATTCCTGCTAAATTCCAATTGATCTCCCAAATGCAAACAAGAATCGCTCAGATATAATGTAAAATCGGTTTACGTTTCCAGACTGGGGTAAAATTCATTTGTCATATTGGTGGTGAAAATAAGACACTGATCTGTTGTTGATTTGGTTTACGATCGATTTTCCTATCTTTTTGGGAATGTCCTGGTAATTCTCACACCCGCTGTTTACTTCGTATATGAACTGATTCGTTAGAAATGTTGTGGTTAATAAAAGAAGAGGCTTTGTAACTTCTCCCGAGAGAAGTTTATGAGCAAAACGGGGTAATAAAGTATACGCTCTTGATAAGGGCCTCGGAAGCCAAACTGAGAGTCTCGCCGGAAATCTGGATAGCATCATGCAGACTTATGTTGGGAAATTTGTATTGGGAAATTTATTGTATCCAGTGTTCTGAGCCAAGAAAGGGAAATTTCTTGTGTTTTGACGAATTGTTCTTGGCCTAAGAAGGGAAGCGTCTGGCTTTCTGGGGAATGGTTCTTGGGCTAAGAAGGGATTCGTGTGGTTTTCTGGGGAATGGTTCTTGGCCTAAGAAGAGAGTCGTGTGGTTTTCTGGGGGAATAGTTCTTAGCCTAAGAAGGGAATCGTGTGGCTTTCTGTGGAATGGTTCTTGGTCTAAGAAGGGAATCGTGTGGTTTTCTGGGGAATGGTTCTTGGCCTAAGAAGGGAATCGTGTGGTTTTCTGGGGAATGGTTCCTAGCCCAAAAAAGCAAATTTACTGTGTTGTGGTGAATGGGTCTGTACCCATAACGGGAAATTTTTGGAGTTCTGTGGATAGGTTTAGAACCCACATCCGGGAATTCGTGTTCTGGGGAGTATTTCAGGGAACAAGTTTGGGTAGGCCGGTCGCGGCTCTGGGTAGGGGCTGGGACCCACACTTTAAAACCTGAAAACATCTAAGAAAAAGGCGTTCAGGAGGAGCGATTTAAGGAGCGGTTTGAGAAACGGTGAGTACGAGGGGATAATGAAGGGCTTAACTCCACGTCAGAGCCTCCCAACAGCCCATTTAGCTTCAGAGGATATCTAATTAAGCTTGGACCATCACTGGACGGTTTCGGTCAGTGGTCACTCGCTCAATAGGTAGACAGTAATTCTAGTCTCATCTCTCTGCTCATTGTGTCCTCGTTAAGACACAGCCGAACATGGGTGCATGCTCCGAAAGGTCAAGTAACCGTCTAACGCCATTCGATCGATCCTCTCAGCGTTTTCTGGCTGGTAATGATGTGATTCTGATACCATCTATTCCCGTAAGCAGATATTAACGAAGGTTTCATCGTTGACATATATTGTCTTCTTTTGGTGTTCAACAGTTGCTTAAATAACGGACATTAACGTTTCCTTTGGTACTTGGTTTTCAGAAATGTCTAAACCTGACGAGGCTATGTGTATCAAATACGATTAATGAAAAAATATGATTGACATATCTGTACCAAGCTGCGAATAAAGTGAAATAAATTTTGTTCTAATTTTATTCAACAAGTTCATATACCAAAGAATGAATGTTTACGTCCTAATGTGGCGAGAAATGACAAAGGAAGCAAGCGTTAGTTCTTCCATCACTAGGAAAAAGTAAGTTATTTCTCAAAAAAAAAAAATGCGGAGAAAAATGCATTTTTGAAGAAATGTCACTCCCCCTACAAAAAAAAGCGGAAAATGACAGAAGTCACGTGGTAGAGTGCGCAATTTACCAAGTGGAGTGTGGGTTAGCTGAAAATGTCTGGTGACGGGCACATGTTTGAAGTGTTACGTAAAGTCCAGACTGTAATTACCAAGAGTGGTAAATCACAGGGTCGCCAGCCTTGGGAAGCGAGGAAACGAGGCATACAAAGGGAGAAAGCCGTCACCTAGCTTCAATAGGCGCCGATTTTGACAGATACAAAGAACATCTAATAGAACAGTTAATGAGATTGGGAGTGTTGCCACAGAACGAGAAAGAGAGCTTGTATAAAGTGTAATAATAGACCAAAGATTTGGAGGTTTTTTTCGCTTTGGTGTTTAAAAAGCCTTTCTAAACGACATATACGTGCGCCCTAGTCGCCTCCTAAACAACACCAAGAACAACTGGAACTGCAAAAATGAAATCGAAGTTCTTTACAAATGGCTTGAAAAAGACTGTGGCAACGCATTAGGCTCCGATTTCCCCAAAAATGCCTAAAACGTGACAGACAGTCACATGCAAATGTTTGTATTGAGCCCTTGTCGAACGTAACAATAACCCGATTGAGCCGGGATTTATTGCCAAGCGATGCGAGGAATGAACATCACTTCTGGAAGCAGCCATATCAAACCGAGCTTTACGATTAGAGTGATGTCTATATTTCTCTTAAATTCAAAATGGTGGGGACAATACACGTCATGAAATCAAAAAGCGCTGCGGTTTGATATATAGCCGGGATGACGACTTGTTCCGTGACACATTCTACTCGACACGATGCTCTGGTAAAAGGCTTTAGCGGACATGTGTGGATTGATCTGAAGATGGCGTGCTTGTACAAATCACAAATCGACATGAACAAATCAGCTCTCTTGCTCGGTGTTATGGCATTCATGTCAAGCTTTGTGACCAGGGTAAATCTGGGATGATTTATCCGATTTTCTGGTTTATCTCTGTTCCCATGAGAGAAATGCTGACGGTAATTTGATGCTGTATTGTACTTTGTGCGTGGTATTACTAATACAAGCAAAGTGTCCTTTGTCAACAACACATATCTTCTCTGAGCCTTTCGCAAAGGCTTGTGCTACACGAACAGCTGATCGGAAGTATTGGAAAGCCGCATTAATTGTCTGGAGGAGGTTTTAACTTCTATGTAGGCTGAGTTAACCGTAAATGGAAGTGGCGTTGTCCTGAATGTCTCTTTGTGCCATGTCCAATACATCGCCCGGCCCTTACCGGTAGCGAGCTTCCCAAGGGAGGGCTGTGCTTTTCCAGAGAGGTTTGACACAGGCCGTGTGCCGTGCGTAACGACCGATTGTCACTTGGATGTCAGTGATATCTGTCATTCTAGGAATTCATGAGAAACTGTGTTACCTGCGATTAATCTATCACTGTAAAATACGACTTGCCTGTTTAAACTCGTGGTGTTTAGATCGGACAAAAAGACCACGAGTCTAATCAGGCAAGCCTAAACAGGTCTCCTGTAATCTCTGTCTGTCTGGGAGTTGACCATCCATTTGTTTACAGTTTTTTTTCTCTTAGATAAGTTATACCTTAACATGGGACTGACCATTCACCGCGTTTTTGCCAGGGCAATATCTGGATGTTATTCACCTGCTTTTAGAAAAGTAGAATTCTCTTCGGATTTTCAGCAAATGTCCTCAACTGGAAATCCACAACAAAGCACTGATGGAACTCTTTTAAACATTTAAATTTACTCTATTCCATTGGTTGTTATCTTAACACTGCATAAGGTTATAGCTTGAAAATAAATCCACCGTCATTCTACGAAACATTAACTCCGTGAAATGACGGGCTTCAAAAAGGATGTGGCTGTCGAGATAAAAAGTCTCCGAAAACAGAATGGATCTGTAAATCCACAGGGAGAAATTTGCTCTCTCATAAAGACATTGGTAGATCCGTAATAGGGCACAGAGCTCCTGTGTGACGTGATTGTGAGAAGATGGTAAGTGTGGATCTCACGTATAATCCGCCCTTGTAATAGGAGCCATTCTGTCATCGGGGGTCAAAAAGGCTTGAACCGCATGCACTTGATTGTGTAACGGATACAGATATAAGAGAAAGTTTGCTACATGTTGCACATGAAACGTAATCCACCGTAAGACAGTGAGTGCAGGATCTCATTATTATAAGTGAAGGTTGTAATTCCATAGCGTTTCTTTGTTTTTAAAAACTGGAGTAATATGAAGCCACGCAAGGCAGTGCCTAAAGAAATATTCATTTTCCATAAATTATACCTTCTGAAATTGATTATTTGTGTAGACGTAAAAGACAGCGTTTTGCTTTATACCGGGTTTCTACCCTGGATATAAATTAGCCAGGTTTCTATTGATAGATGCAAAGCAATTTGTCCAGTTTTAATCAGTTGGATGTTTTCTATACCGCTATTAAGAAACACTTGGTTGCAGCTATTTTTCCAATCTGTTGACACCATATTCTGACATTCAGGCCATCTCTCCACTGCCTGTTGGTACATACAATAAATCGTAAACAGGGACAATATCTGTTTTCTTTGATTCGAAATGGATGTTTTGTCCACTGGCACTTCGACGAAATTGGATTATTAAATCAATAGCCCGTCTAGAATGGTGTAGGAAAATGAGTTACAGCCCTATCGAGATGAAACTTACCTTGGCCTGACAGTGGCTATTTCATCGTCAACACTGCCGCTTCAACTGGGGATAACTAATGCGAAGGAGATGCCGTAAAAAGATGAAAATAACAAAAATGTCGGTGATGTACTGAGATAAGGTCTTTTCAAAGATATACTTTGAAAGGAAAAAAGAAATTAATTCTGGCTGTACTGCTAGTAACAAAAAATCGATACCCATGAAAAACCAAATATGCCACCGAATACCAACTTCCAGTGTTTCAGAGATAATGGAATTCTCCGTGCCACTGTGAAAAAAGTAAAGTTCAGTGAGGCAGTATTAATGTTACGTGTCGAATTCAGTAAGCGTCTTGAAAATGCGCCTGTCAACATGTTGTAGAGATTACACAATAACAATCAAATAAATGCTTTGTCGCTTTTATGGGATACTAATTTCGAAAGATGACTTTATGAGAGTATAAGCGTCATTTGAAATCTTTTCAACTTTTCCTGGACATCAATGGCGTTGTGCTCCAGTATCCAGTACGGCGCACGGTTTACATTGTATGTGTCTATCCTGTTTCATACTGACTAAATATGCTTAAAATATTTAGAAGCTTCACGAATATTGCTTTACTCTGGAAAGTCTTCTTTGGCTTCATTTTGTTGTATGAATGTCAAAGAATTTTAAACATTTCAATATTACACTACTATTCTTCGCTCGTTCGGTGGTGAGGATGATTTAGCTCAATTGTTTTCCATTTGAAATACCAACAGAAGTTCACGATCATCCGATTAAATTATGATAAAACTTTTAAAAACAGAAACATTATGATGATATTTTACACTATGCTTTTGTGACTAAAGCCATTCTGCCATCTATCGGAAAAGTCAGATAAGTCACATTTAAGAATGTATAAGGGTTTGAAACGGCTCTATTGGCGGTAGTTAGTGGGTGCCAATGCTATATTTGTAGCGTCTGAACTCCACAGTTGGAGCCTCGCATGGTGAAGGGCCAATACTTTATAACCCAATGCATGAAATAAGCATGAAAATCAACTCCTAACCACCAGAATAACAACTTGCAGACATCACACTGTTAGTTCTGGTTTAGAAACAGGTCAACAAAATAAATATTAGTATAATGTGAACGGGCAAATGAACTGTTCAGAACTATGTTGTGCAGAAAGGCCCAAAACCTTAGCAGTATACTGTGATTATATGGCATGGTGGAGGGTAAACAACCAACATTTAGCAAGTTACTGGTCAACTTTCCCAAGTCTGAAATACATCAGTGGTAAGTGGTCTCCAAGCAGTATTTCAAAATATTTAAGCATGCTTCTAAGATACTAGAAAATAAAAATTTCATCTTCGTGAAATTAAAACTGAATCGGTTTGCAACAATAGGCTGACAAAATAGCACGAAACTTTCAAGTGAAGATGAATTCCTGGCCGTTGAAAAAATACTTTAAACGTGCTAAATTATATTTTCCACAACTGCACGACAGCCCGACGGCCGGTCATTACGAGAGTTAACAGAGAGGACGAGATATCGTCTGCGGAAACAGTTCGATAGGACGATGATTTATCTAAAGGCGTGAAGCACATGATTGCTGCCGCGGTCAAAAGATCAATAGTAGCGGCTCTTGGTTGCCAGTTCGGTGAAAACGTCTTGACGACACTTAGAGACGCGTCCGGTGTTTTAATGATTTTTGTGTCTTTGTTGCCTGCAGGTTGCAACGGAGGTCAGCTCAGGTTGGAAGGGCGAGAGGATATAAGATGAAATGTTACGTAAGGAGGGCTTCTCAGAACGTAAAATGCCCGGAATCATAGCTCTCTTGTCATTCTTGATGGCCCGTTTCCTAGACGTTCATAGAAAAACTAAAATTTTTCCGCAACTTTCCTGAACAACATTTGATGCTCTCTGTACCAGCCCGATCGACAACCGGTAAAAGGTGTTTAATGCCTGACGGAATCCGCACTGTATGGTTTATTGATGCAGACGTGGTCATTTTGGGAGCATTGCGTGGGGAATACACGTTTCCGTGGATTCAGAAAAAAAAAAACAACCACTGACATGAATTTGTATTCTATCACTTTACATTTTGCTCTCCAGCCATTCACGTACACGAAGTATTCAAATCATACGACGTGAAATGAAATTAAAGGCACATTTAGTTCAATGGAATGATGACGCGTCCTCACTGCCACTTAGCCCCTGTTTAATGATGTCGCGTGTACGAACAGCTGCATACATAATTTCTACTTCTCAGGTGGCCCGATTCCCAAAAGATATATTTAAGCTTACTCCACAATCTGTAAAACAACACCCATAAATCCAGTTGACATGCAAACAAGGTATACGAAACTTTAAATAGTGAGATCAACATCCGATCAGATGGCTTCCTCGATCTAACTTTACTGTCCGCAACAGAGTAGGCCTAAACATTTCGGCAAGGAAACCAGCGACATTCCCCTCACTAACCCGATGTGATATCTGTTATCAGGCATGGTCGTAAAATTCCGACCGACCAATGAAAAGACTGATGCAGAGAGCTTCAGGATGCCGAAAGTAAACCGGAAATTCCAAGTTCCGCTAGCCAAGAATCTGCTTGATCCACACACAAAGGCAGCGGGACCAGATATCTTCTGTATTTTACCTTTCCTTCTCTTCAGTCTTTAGGCCTGTGAGTCTCTTTTTGTTCATCTTGTTGATATCAAATCGGGATCTAACACTAATCAGTCAAGTACCAGTGAGGTACCAGTGTCAAGCGCTTTCGGGAATTCGTACCTTTATGGTCTGTTTTCATGTTCAAAGATCAGTCAGGAACAGATAACTCACCACAGAGACGATGAGAAATAACATTGATATACATCGATAGACAAGTAAAGGCTAATATATTGATAGATGAGCAAAGACGAATGCAGTGATAGATAAGTAATCGTTTATACGTAAGTAAAGACAATTTTGGTGCAGTGTAAGTGTACGAAATTATTTAGATACATCAGATCGGCTTCATCCTGCCAGCTGAACTTTCATAACACAGTTCACCATAAGCTAACACAACTGGGCTCTTTTCAACTGTGTTTTCTCCAACCAATTCAAAATTGTATGCCCTTTCTTGTCTCACACTGTATGAGGGTAATTGGTCCACTGATTATTTGCTGAAAATGTGACAAAGAAGTAGATAATAGCAATCTTTTAAGAGTCGACACTATATACCGATTACTACTACTTATGAAACTGCCTTTTGATTACTCGTCATGCCATCATACACCTTCATCATCTGTAGGCCTAAGGGCTCTAGACTTTTGTCAAACTGTCTGGACAAGCAGGCTGAGTATTTGATCTGCCAGCAAGAAGAACGAAATTAGTCTTTTATGTTCAAAGACTTAAGACTGATCTCCATTCAAAATGCGAAGAAGGTTTTATAAATGAAAGCTTCACGAGGCTTGATAATGTTGACAATAAGTCTAGCGTAGACACAGAACAAACGCACGCTACAGTAGCCTATGAGCGAGTTTCAACGGACCTGTGTTTTTGCAGTGGCAGTTTCGGGAAAAGACAGTAATCCATTGGCACTGTACAAATATGGAATTAGTACATTGAAACTGACTTTGTCTGAGCTGGTCTAACAACTAAGAACTAGCTGACATCGGCCTGAGAAGATCGGAAGTTAATGTCATTTACTGTCTGAGCACTCTTTTATGCCTCAGTTCCTGTTACCGACTGTCTCTCTATATGCAACCCCATTCCGGTGGCACATGAGATCTGAAAATTCCAAAATCTTGAAAATACCAACAAAAGTTCGCTGAGAATACAGGACTTCATTCGTGTGGATTTATAGACCATAACGAATGAATCACTAGGTCAAAAGATTTTAGTTGACTGACATGTAACTTCGACTATGTATAGCAGTTGAATTAGTCTTCATGATCTATAAACTTCACCAACAGGAAAATTATGTTGAAGCTTGGTAATTCTGGGTAATAGTCAGCACTATTTTTACAGCGAATGGATTCTGATAATAGTGCAGAAACGGTTGCTAATTTTTGGATTTAAACATGGATCATTCTGACCCGTCAATGTAGACTAAAACCTCGTTATCGCGCTAGTCTTTAGAAGACCATAAAATCAATAGTTGCCACATAAAAGCTGCTGATAAATGAAACTAAGTTGGCCTTACCAATATTCCTGTCCAAAAAGTCACGGACAGCAGATATTAGAGTCAGAAATGCGTTTAGCCCTCCCCAAAAATCAGACATATGCTGAAAGAGATGACAGCCCTTGGATCCTTTACATACTCAGAATAATGGCTTGCCTTCGAGAAAAAAAGGTTGAAAAAATCTCTCATTGTTCATAATTTACAGGTGTGTGCCCGGCCTGGGATCTGTGAATCGCTAAGCAAGATTTAAAGCTGCACTGCAATGGAGACCTATGTCTTCAAAGGAATGACAGATAAATCTTGACAACTGTATAGAATTTGCATTTTCTACAGAGACGATTGCCTTTGCCAATCCAGATTTCATCGATCATGCCTGTGTAGGATCTTTCAAACGAATGCAAACAGTAAACCAAACATGCTTCAGTTGAAGTGAAGCGCAAAAGCGCGGCAATACTGAAATTAGTTTCCATTACAGTTAAGATGCATATTAGTTTTTGCGTGAAGCCAGGGACTGAAGAGGTGTTGGAAATTCACTTCCAATAAAAGTTCCACGAATGTTTGTGTCGCGTAAGATAGGCTGTTCTCGTTAATCCGGATGGGTAGCCGAGCAATGGAGTAAGAATGTGTCGAGTAATATGTCCAAAGGCGTTCTCATAAACATAAAAAGCGAGAGTGCAAATAACCGCACATATTAGAGTTCCGTGATTAAATGTCTGTAAATGAGGACAAAACTGATTTAACGCCATATACTGCGAACAATCTGTGCTATCAACATCCAAAATGAGGAAAATCTACACTTCATTGATTTTCTTTATTTATTTACTATATAAGGTATGAATCGACCAACACATTATTGAGTCTTAAGAGGGAATAATGTCCAGTGCCATTGTTATATAAGAAAAAACAATATGTACACCACTAATGTGCTTATAATGCATGACGAAGTTTATACGGTTCAGCTGTTAAACGTATCGGAACGTTTCGTTATCGTTATAACACAAGGCCCCTCGCTTGCTCGCTCTGCCCATGGAGACTTAGGGCGTTAACGATTTTATGGAAACACGGGTGTGACCAGCCCATGTGGACCAATCACGTAACAAGAAGGGCAAATAACGTCCCACGATTTGCTCTCCTGGATAGGTTGGTGACGCCGGTGTTTCCGTCCAATCTTAATCGCCCTTGGTCACACAATAAGCTCGTACGACATTAACAACGCCGGTATGGCTGTTTTCGTTATCTAATATTCGTTGAAGGTTAATTGTCTTCAACCAATATAATGTGCATATCTCTCACATGTCGGAAAGTTTACCAGTAACTTGCCAAAGGGCGAGGTTTTTTTCTGCCCATAACACCTCCGACAGTTGTATATGTGAAAAAAAATCTTGAGTCTTGCATTAAACAACGATGGAATAAATATATCAGTACAATTTGAAGAAATTTGTGCATTTCCTCAATACAGGTAACTGATCAAATTCAAAAACTCATTGGCCAGCTCATGTAAAGCAATACCTCTAAGGCCTCTCCCACAATGTGTTTTATGAATTCGCGTGTAATTTTATGTATTTACAAGACTTTTTGAAATTTGTGAAAGCAGCCTTCTGTGGGATGAGAATTAAATTTGGTGAAAATTTAATTACACGCCCTCAGCGGGAAATGTACGCCTGGATTTAAACTAAACAGTTTGTTACGGGTAAAGCACTTGCTTCACAGAGGCGAGGCAATCCGTTGAATTATGGATAATTTGAAACCACTAAGAGGCATTCAACGCCCAAAGGAATCCGCAGAAACCTTAGGAGCATAGCGTGTTGCATAACAGTAGCTATAGGTTTCAGTGATTTCGTGAATAAAAAAGCCTCTACTCACATTAAATGAAGTTGTATTTTGTCGCTTTACATTTAGCTCTCCTGACATTCATGAACAACTATTACTCAAGTTACACAAAGTAAACTGAAATCGCCTGCACATTTGGCACAATGGAATGATGACGAATTCTCTCAGCCGGTTCCTCGTTTCGAATCCCGCAACAGTTTTAGGTGTAATTTTCTTTTCTCAGATCGTCTGTATCCAAAAAAGTTGCATCAGAGCTTGTCTCATAAACTGTAAAACAACAGCTAAAAATCCAGGTTTATCATGCAAGGAGGCCATATGGAACTTTACAGAAGTAGGTAGTGTGAGCAAACAACGCAAAGTCCTCTGAAATCCCCTGGCTAGTGGTCAGCTATGAACAAAGGTTTCAGGCCAGCAGCGAAGATCAATGTGCGATGGCTTCCTTGAACTGACGCTTACTGTCCGCAACAGAGCAAGTATTTCTGCACGGAATATAGCGAATATAGTGACTTTCTCTTCCCTCACCGATTTGCTGTGAGAATTATTATCAGTCATGGTCGTCAAAAAATCCGACCGACAAGTGAACTGCCTGATGTCGAAAACTTCAGGATGCTGGAAGTAAACTGGAAATCAGAGTTACCCAAGCACAGGAATCTGCTTGATCCAGAGAGAATCGAATTCCCTAGGACCAAATATTTCCGCTATGTCGCCTTTTCTTCTCTTTCCTTGCTGTATATCAGTCGTCTTAATCTTTCTTATTGTAAGGGTACCACTATGGGTGATGAAAAATGATAAACAAATGGCTTGTTTGAAGTGAAAGACAGCTCATGTTCAAAGTTAAATTTGCCAAACAGATTGGACAATATGCTCATTTCGGCAAAGTATTTTTTTTCTAACAGCTACTACGAAAGTGAAAATTGACATTTGACAATAAACTCAGAACATTTACGTCACAGCTTATAAATAGCTGATATCTCCTAGCTCTCGGATCGGTCAATCTCTTACAAGCTTGAAAGCATGAGCGCCTTCAAATCCCCAGTCTGCAGCAAATACTCCACACTTCAAACAAAGATTCAGCAACGAATTCATACAAATTCAAACAGGTTTTTGCATTCAAGATAAAATTCTGTAATCTTTTCAATGAACAGTACCTCATTCATGAGCTGTTTTTCATTTTAACTCTCAGACAGCATTAGACCTTGCACAACATCAAACAAAAAAGGAAGGCGCATGACTAAGTTCACTACATATATTTGAATAAAATAAACAAATAGTACAACTGACAATAATATACAAACAATACAGATAATTACAAAATATACAGCTTCTTACTGATGATAAAATCCAAATCCGGATGAGATATGCCCGATTCCAAAGGCATGTCAGTCCTCGTAAATATAGAATCCACAGTTATTTGGAACTATCGAATCGAATCGAAGGATGACAGTCCCGTAAGTGACAATACAGCAGTGGGCACGGTACGTCGACGATTATACATATCCAACTCCCCGGCAAGCTGCAACTTTCCAAAGCGTCTAAAAGGTTGACAATAGCGTTTGTGATGCCGAGCTGGCGATGTATGTTTCAGTCATCGGAAATATACACAAAATCACTTTCAGGGTAAACTGGGAGGAAATGTACGTAATCGCACCAAGGGACAATGACCCATACAAGCTCCAAAAGAACGTCTCAAACAAAATAGCAAGTGGCGAAACACAAGCTCACAAAATGCAACGTACAGAAAAATGCAGTACTAATTGACTGATGGCGTGAAAGCCGATATCTCCAAACCCAGCAAAATCCCTCAATATGACTGCTCTCAAATGGGCTTGAATAAAAGGCTGCGAGCTTTACATCTTCGTCGCTCATACTTGCAGATCAACGTAAAGATAATTCTGGATGGTTTGATCGTAAACATGTTTACAACACAGATACAGCTTTCCAGAATGTATGCTCTATGTACAATGACATGAAACTCATAAACAACAACAGCCTAGAGAAGACGCGACTGAATTCCAGGGCAGGCTACAACGTACACAGAGAGAAAAATGCAGGTCAAATACTGACTCGGTTGGCTCAGAAGCAAATAAAAAAATATAATACAATATTTTAAAGACGGGGCTCGTAACATTATGATAACACATTCTTTCTGAATACTTCAACCCTTCATTCTAAACTAGCTATCCATTTGTGTTCACCTCGCAGGTAGTCTACCACCAATATCTCAAGAAAAATCAACAGACTGATTTTCATGTGGTATTAAAGACAGCTCTGGGTGTACCTAAAAAAATTTTGATGAATTGAACTTTGATAAGACAAAATCGCGAAAACATGACGGAATATTGATATATGGGGAGTGTAGCGTCTAGACACTGCCTCATGGTATTCCGTTTCTATGGTCCACAGTTCTCTTCGGGAGTAACATTTGTGTGGCTGGCTGCTGACGTGCTCAGGTCAGCCATTTCTTTTGTCACCCAACTATACATAGCTCCGAAATCGAGCGTCAGAGAAATTTGATGCCAAAAAACAGTTGTAATAAGAGATTGCGCATCAGTACATTGAATCTGTGTTTATTGTGACTACTTATACATTGGGGAAAGAATGTTGGACACAAGAACACTAAGATCACGAATGTAAAATGATTTTGGCATGACTTCATAGCAAACATTAAGCACGGGTATTAGGAAAGAGTTTTCGGTTTCAAACAAAACAAAAAAGTTTAACGCTGAACTGCCTGCATAATACTAGAAACTTCCAGGGATTAAAGGCCGCAAAAAATTAATAAAGGATTTCATTAAATATATGTCTTGTGACCTGGGAAGGAGTTTTAAAGAGTAACAGTGATTTCACGTTTGAGAGCTACTTTATTTAGATCTGCGGTGTTAATGTCATCGCGATGGTTTTGACAACAGGCAGTGCTGTTTGTAAATTACGTTATACCATCAAGCAGCAAACAGTTTACCTTGAATTCCAAACGTCGTTTCTTCTTAAGATATTCTAATTTGTCAGATGAATGCTACACTCAGTTCTAAACTCCATTTCCTTAATTCTATACTATTAAGAAGGGCATTTCCTCCTTAGGTGCACAACAGGGTTGACAGAGACTAGATTGTCAGCCACGAAGGTCTGGTACAACATTAGTAAAATGGTAGGGGAATACAGTACGTTCTCAGGAAGTCATCACGACAATTCCACATTTTTTTCTACAACATTTTCGTGTTTAAATTTTTGGCATCCTAGTATTTAAATATTTCACATCCTATAGCGTTATATTCATTTACATCCTGGTGTTTAGATATTCTAAATCTTGGTGTTAAAATATTTTACATCCTTCTGTTTAAGTATTTTATATCCCAGTGTTTAAATATCTTACACACTAGTGTTTAAATATTTCACATCCTAGAATATAAATATTTTCTGTAACCGTTCAGTTAAGAATGTATTTGATTTACATTTCAACTGAACCGTTCTGATGACGAACAATATAATAGCCTGTCTCAATAGACAGCATCTGTTTTTGTCCTTAAAAAGTTTATAACATACTTTACTTCTAAGTGAAGAATTTTTAATTGCTACTGATTCGTCGAAACCGACATTCTTATACGAGCCGTCAACCAGATGACGCACCGGGTCAATAATCGCAAGTTGAGTTTCCAATAACGACAATTAACAAAATACTAAGAAATTATATAAACTATATAAAGATTTGGACGGATTCATGCAAAGAGAAGCAGTCAAGAGTTTTCAATGATGACGAAAAGACTCAAGGAAGACTACCTTTTACAGTGTGCGTCCATTTCCAAATGTAGCTGCCAGAAAACGAATATTTAACCCATGTAACATGTTTCTATGGATTATCATGAAAAACAGAAGATTTACAACTTGCATGCAACAAGTCCAAATATGTCAACTATGGAATTAAATTTTTAAATCACATTGTTTCCCGGAGTCTCGTTTTAGATGTATTACTGTAGCCCTAGAAAATGGCGTTTAGCCTTGAACTAGTTCCATAAGAAATCTTTAGTCAATGTGTTATGAATGAGGATTCGGGCATTGCGTAGTTTTGGTGGAATTTACTCCTGTTTCAAAGAAGTTTTGAGGAGGTCAAACCACAGAATGAGAGGAATTGAATTATGACCAGACAAACGAGGATAGATGAATGGCGATTAGAGGATACAGTTCCTCTCTTTTTCCATGCGGAACCCATCCCCTCTTAAACAGGCCTTGTCTGATTACTGTCTGTATGTGTGTTTCACTTTAATAATGTCACTCCTCCCTGCGACAGATTAATCAAATTCCTCACAACAATGAGTGGTGGTAAACCATATACCTTTAGACAATTTCTGACCGTCCTGCCCGAAAGGCTATTCATGTGTAATCAGTCTCGATTCTCACTGCCGTTATTTGGTTTGACCTCCGGTGTTCCAATAACCTTATGTATCAGATGAAAAAAACCATTTTGTGTGATTAGAAAATTAAACGATTGGACAAACATTCCAACTGATTTTTAGTCCATTAGCACCAGCCTATCACGTTGTGCGAAAAAAACTGCGTACTGAAACAAAATGAGCCAGCTTTTGTCTTTATCCTCTATTGTGTTTTAGCACATCACATAATATAGTGTGATTTATGGCGCGCTTACTGCTGAATACTCCGATCTTTTCCGACACCACACCGACACACTCGCCACTGTTACCTCTATGCTTAACCTTCACTGATAGCCTCCCCCTGATCACTCAGTCGAGAGCCCTAGTCTACAACCATACCACAGATATTAATCTGCCTACTTTCTTCCTGTTTTTCAGCAAGTTCATATTGGCGCGGCACAACTCCTGTTTCTGGAAACCACAGGAGATAAAATACACTTGAAGCGTCCTGATAAAATACCCTTTACACTTCTAGATAAGGTACACGTGACACTTCCAAATAAGGTACCCTTGACTCTTGCAGATAAGGTACTCTTGACACCTCCAGATAAGATACCCTTGACTACTCCAGATAAGATAGCCTCGACGCCTCCAGATAAGATACCCTCGACACCTCCAGATACGTAATCCGCGATCCAAAAAGGTACCCTCCTCAACCTCAGATACGTATTCCTCGTTCCAATAAGGTATCCTCAACACCTCCAGATAAGGTACCCTCGACACCTCCAGATAAGGTACCCCTGACACCTCCAGATAAGGTACCCTCGACACTACCAGATAAGGTACCCCTGACACCTCCAGATAAGGTACCCTCGACACCTCCAGATAAGGTACCCCTGACACCTCCAGATAAGGTACCCTCGACACTTCCAGATAAGGTACCCCTGACACCTCCAGATAAGGTACCCTCGACACTACCAGATAAGGTACCCCTGACACCTCCAGATAAGGTACCCCTGACACCTCCAGGTAAGGTACCCTCGACACTTCCAGATAAGGTACCCCTGACACCTCTGGGTATATAATCCGCGTTACAGAGACGATTTTTTCACTCATCACCAACCGCCATGATAGTTTTCCGTTTGGAAGTCGACCTGTATAAGCACCATTTTTGAAAAACACAAATTCGAGGGGTGAAGGACTGTCTCAGATAGTTCACGTTATCATGGGGTCTATATCGTTAGAAAGAATTCTAGAATGAGCAGGTGTTCTTTCATGCTTCTCTAAGGGAATGATGGTATCGGTTAGACGCCCTATAGTCCGTGAGCATTGATGAAAGCTCAAATCCAGCATTTTCTGGCTCAGCTGCCACTTTAAATCGGGGGTTTTCAAGTTCACGGCAACGTATGCTGGTTTCTTCTACCTCAGGTCAAAGGGATTTACTGTCTACAGTACAGTGTTGACGTTCTCCGAACTTTAAGGATTACGTCCTTACTGTCCATTATTTTCTGAAATTATGTATAAACTGTAGGCCATAAACAGTTTTGACACACGTTGTAGAGTAAGTGACTTCAAGGTAGTATTTTTAGCTGCAACAAGAAACTTATTACAGGGCGATGATGTTTGATGTGGTTGGTTTTCTCGTGTTCCTGAAAACGAGGGCTTATTTTCTCATGTTTTCTTTAGTTTCTGAGTTTATTTGGTTAAGAAATAAAACAAGCATGAAATTAGTTGAAAGAAAATGTATTTAAAAAAGGCTTTTTCCGATCTATTATATTCCTTGACCTGAAGAAAATATCCAAGGAGCTGTCATTAAAAGAACTTCTCGTTTCCACTAGAAAATAAATAAAGAGCAGATAAAGCAGCTTCAAATAAAACACGCGGCCGAATGTTTATTAAACGCGCCTTAATTGTTCTCTCTGTTTATTGAAAAGTTTGTTAAATTCAGCTTTATTAAGTCATTTAACCCCTTAATTAGGTTTGGGGAAAAAATTCTCACCACGAGAGAGCTGATGTTAGTGAGGTCAGTAGGGAAATCATCAAACATGTGCTCAGAGACCTCCCCTGACAGGAACTGGACCCTCAATGACGGCTCACACAGCTAATGATAGTCACGAGTGGGTTTAGTCTTAAGTGTAGCTGTACTTGTCATACACTCGTTGCCTTTTAGTGAACCAGTACTTTGATATTCGACTACGACTAAGTGATCATTTGTTCTTTTTAATAGAAACAAATTAATCCGATCTTTTATTTATAAGATCTTCTTTAGAAGGAACATGTGTTTAGAAAGATTTGCCCCAGATAGCAGTAACAAGTTCCATCGAGCTATGCTTTAACATTTGATCTACCAAACCTCGGCAACTTGGCAGTAATTCAACAGTTCCTGGTAATTTGCTTTGCCCGCTGATCCAGATCAGTATCCCTAGGGTTCATCCCCAGTTATGTTTAATTAATTCCGGTGCAATTTTATGTCTTTACAAATAAAGTTTTGTGGGAACTTTTGTAGAATGCAGATGCTGCCACAGCAATCTGTTTAATTATGGGTAACTGGAAACCACTAAAAGACATTCCATGCTGGATAAAATACGCGCTGTACATTTACTGATGCAGGAGTCTTCATCAGTAAGCCAACAGTAGCTTGGATTCACAGCGAAAAAAAAAAAACAAAAACAAAAAAAAAAAAAAAATAAAAAAAAAAAAATATTGACAATAAATAAAGCTTATTTTATCGTTTGACCGACAACATTCGGGACATTCATGCTGAAAATTAATCAAATTATATAAAGTGAAATGAAATTGGAGACACATTTAGTACAATGGAATTATGACAGGTTCTCGCCATGGTGTAAGGTAGTCACGTGTTTCGAATAAAGTTGCATTAAAGCTTCCTCCATACTCTCTAAAGCAACAACCATAAATCCAGGCTTACCATGGAAACGAGGGAGGGAGGGAGGAAGGTATGTAAACAGTGCAAAACCCATTTAAATCCTCTGTCTGGTGGTCAGCTATGCACAAAGATTTTAGGTAAACAGCGATGATCAATACGCCATCGGAGGACTGTCCGTAAGCATTTCTCAAGCAACAGACACTTTCTCTACCATCAATGATTCGTCCGATGAAAAGACGGATGCCTAGAGAGTAAGGAAGTTGAAAGTAAAAAGTAAAAAAGTAAATTTGAGTTTCTCAAGCGCAGGAATCGCCTTAATCCACTGTGAGCAATAATTCATATGGCTAGGTTTCTCCTCTATTTCGCCTTTTTTCCCTTTACTTGATGTCTGCATGTCGTGTTAATATTACTTACTGTAGCTTATTCCCGCTTAAACCAGCCATAAATTTTGTCTATATTTATTCACCTCGTTGGTAAAAAAGTAGCAGATCGGAATATAGCAGTCCAAGAGCAATCACCAGACGGACGTTTATGTTGAATTAAAGACAGCTCTGGTGCACCTATCAAATTTCAATTCGTCAAAATGGGTTTTGAAGACAAAATCGCGAAAACATGACGGAATAATGATATATGTGGAGTGTGGCTAGTCACTGCCTCGTGATTTTTCCGCTTCCAGGGTCCACGGTTCCCTTCGGTAGTGATTTTGAGGGGCTGATCGGCCATATGATTGGGCCAGCCATTTCTTCTGTTGCTAAAATACAGGCGACTCTTGAAACTAGTCTGTTTACAAGAAAATTGCAATAAGACATTGCCCATAAATACATTGAATCCTAGTTTACTACGGCTTCTTACATTGGGGAAAGAATCACGTTAGACACAAGCACGGTCAGAACACGAAGATAAAATGATTGTGGCATAACTTTTCATACAATATTGACAAAACTGAAGAACAAATCAAGGGGAGTTTGACGAGAGAGGGTAGAATTATGGCCAGACAAACGTCAAGTCTTCATGTAACTTGCTCGCCGCATCCAACAAAGAGCCATGGAAAATGAGATACCCTTCACATAGTTTACGACCATTCTGTCTGAAACGGTGTTCACTAGCCATCGGTCTCCATTCTCACTGGCTTTATTTGGTTTGAATTCTCTGGTTTTCCGATCACCATTCAACTGAAAACAGTTTCTAGAACTTTATCCGGTTAAGCAATTAAAAGATTGCCCAAATATTTGAATTAACTTTATAAACAATATTTCTTTTATTCGCGAAAAGTGTTGCTTATTTATCCAAGGGTAAATTATGCTGTCAGTGTAGACTTCCCAGCTACTTTTTGTAAGCCATTAGACCTTAGGCAAACTGTTCTGTCGCTGATTTGTGGATCGTTCTTAAGCCTAATTCAAACAGTGTGCTCCTTTTTTCATGAGACGAGACGTAGTTTTCAACTTTTAAATACCAAACCTTTCACATTTTTCAGCGCAAGCAGATTCTCTAAGCCAAGGCCAAGTTTTGACTCGTCTACTCTTTCTTTTTAAAAGTTTTTTTTCTTAGAAAGCATTTGACCAAAAAAAAGGTGAAACGGTGTAGAAATTTGGCGCAGTAGGAATTCTTTTTCTAAAAAATCCCCCTTGACATATTCAAAAATCGCAGAGTCGTTCTAGTAGGGTAAAGGTTTGACAACATGGATTCGGTGGCGAGTGGGGAACTTGAGTATATAGGCCCATTCGTGTCGTAAATAACAACTTTATTACGTTGTGCTTAAAACTATTCTTGCTAAAACAAACAAACAAAAAAAAAATCAAATTGGCCTACCACACAGATGCACTCGCCACTGTTACAATGATTCCCTCCACCAGGTCACCCTGTGCTGGCCTCCGTTTACAACAACAGCACCACAAAGAACCTGCATAGATTAATCAATCTGAACTCTTGTAGTTATCCTGAGTTTTTTCACCAAGATGATGCTCACAAGCTACAATCGCCTGTGTTTGAGGACCACGGCAGATAAGGTGACTTCCAGATACATCATCGTCGTTCCAATCTGTTACAGAGACGATTTGTCGCCGCCCCACTTACCGCTATAATGATCGGCCATTCAGAAGTCGAGCTGTATAAGCACGAAAAGAAACTCGGGTTGATGGATTGTCTTAAGAACAGCTTACTTCATCATGAGGTCTATATAGAAATATGTATTCGTCTTCTAAAAAAAATTCGAGAATACGTATGTTTTCTTTATTGCTTCTCTAAGGGAATAATTGCATCCCTTAGAACCACTTTAGCCCGTAAGCAGTGTGGTCGAGCTCAAATCCAGCTGTCTGGCTCGGCTGCAACTTTGTCACGAGATTGGTCCAATTCAGGGCAACGTGCAGTTGTTTAAGGTTCTTTTCACTCATGAACGTCAACACTAATATATAAGTTATTTCAACCAATTAACTGAAATCAATTAAGTAGTTTTCGTTTACTCTTATTCCAAAAGAATGTTTTACAAGGTACAATGGAGTGTAATACTTTCAAGAGTTTGCTACACGTTGTGCGGCTAAATCATATTTAACTACTTCTTTTGCTAGCCGGAAAGGCAGTGCTGATGTTGTTGCGGGAGGGGGGGGGGGCTGTTATCCTTGTTTTTGAAAAGAAGAACATTTTTTAAATGAGTACACGTCGCATTTTGTTCTTATTATTTTGTATTGTGGCTTTATTTGGCTGTTATGCAAACAAAATACCTATAAAAATGCTACCAAAAAATGCATTTAAGAAAATTTGCAAAATACTGCTTTTACACAAATAATTCCTTGAACATATTTGTTGACCTCATCGAAAATATCCAACCAACTTTCATCTGAAATAACGTCAGGTGGTTTCCACAAGAACGTCGGAGGCAAATTAAACATCGTCAAAGAAAAACACGGGTGCATTTTTTTAAACGTTCCTTAATTTTCGGTCTACTTAATGACGAGGATCTGTCAAAGAACACTTGCAGATGTAATGAATGCGAACTTCAGCTTTGTTAAGTAAATGAACGCCTTGATTAGCCTTGGTGTTGAAGGAGACAAAAAAATTGGCCTTCCACGAGAACTGATGTTAGAGAGGTCAGCAGGGAAATCATCAAACATGGGCTAAGAGACTTCCCCGGACAGGACCTGCACCCTCAATGACGGCTCAGACAGCTAATGATATTAACTCACGAGCCTCGTTCGTCCACGGTGTTTCTGTATTTTTCTTTACATCACTCTCACTACGTCGAAACCGGGAGACTCAAAACTCAATTATTTTGTGTCTTTTGGAGTTTGAATTCACCTTGATGTTCGACTACGGCTAAATGGTCATTAGTTTTGTTTTAAAAGAAACAAATAAATCCGCCTCTGTACTTAAGCGCCTTAAATGCCTTCACATTTATAAACACTTACCTTTGCTTTGAAATCTAATATATATTTACTACGATATTCCCCAGAAGCAGTAACAAGCTTCAGCAAGCTTTGCTTTAACAGTAATTCAACCAAACCGTCAACTTTGCAGCTATGAGCTCATCTATTTTTGATAGTATTCAATTATATTTATTTTCTATGAAAGTCGAAACCAATTGGAATTTCACTCCCTGACTTTCATAGCCATCTGTACACTTAATACGCAATATTAAAAATGCACCTAACTGTCGCTTGAGGGTTCCTGTGCGCCTTAGCCAAGACCTTGCATTATCCCGTTCCCGGAAACTCATAAGAATCTCTGAATTCAGCAGATGCACTCATATAGCATGTCTCTCCCAATCCCTTATTCCTGTCCCAGATAACACTGGCCAAAAGCACGGTCAGCGAAATTATATTAACTGGTTTTATTACCACCATTTTAAAGGGTATAATTTGTGTGATATTGTTTGAACGCCCGGATAGTGATGTAAGCCGAATTTGTCTGAGAACATTTGGCGATTGTGTTTTTGTGCTGCCCACACTATGTATGAGGACTCCGACAAGTGCCATGTCATTGGATATGGATAAGGCGATCATCACTTTTGCTCCCAATTATAGTTACACCTGTGTGATTTTGAATAATTAAATAATTTGATTCAGTTCCACTGAAAATGTACTTGTTTAATGGGTTTCTCCTTCCATATTTTAATTTCGGTTAGACGCAAGCCGAGCCACAGAAGTGTCGATGACAGCTGAACTATGAACCGCGACCTCAGTAATCAACGATTGTGATCTGGGGTTTTAACCAACTCAACCAAAAACCAAACCAAAAACAGCCTCTAAAATGTTAGACAGGTACAGGCTGGTTAATGTACAAGCATGAATTCAGCATTCCCCATTGGTATAAATTCCTTTTTTCTGTCCTCAGAGAACAAAACTTTTCCAAGGCACTCACTGATTAAAACAATTGTCTGTAAATACATAAAAGGGTATAATCAGGCGACACTACTGCTAAGGCATCTACTGAACACAGCAAAGCAATGCCTAGTGTTAATGATTGTTTGCATTTAATGAATCTCTGCATGTTCTCCCTTCACTGGCTTTGCATGAGCTTATTTTTTACATGCATGTTGATGACCCCGTTTGACAGAATATATTCAGGTTAAGCTGTACATTTCTATGCTTCTACAATCCCTTTCCATAATTCACATTCCAAAAATCTATAGAAATTCCATTGTCATTTTAAACTTTTACTTTTGAAATAACCATAAACCATAAAATGTATATTTTGGTTACCTTTGGTTAGATCCCAATTGGCTCTGTCTTAGCGATGTGTTAATATCTACGATGTGTTTCTCTTGGGAAATTGGTAGGCAGACGTGATTTCTATTTTTTTAACCTGTAAGCTCCCGGCAGTATTACCTTTCCATGGCAGGCTTAAGCCATCGGGTAGACAAGTGGGTTGTTTCTTTTTATCATTTATTTATTTATTTGATTGGTGTTTTATGCCGTACTCACGAATATTTCACTTATACGACGGCAGCCTGCATTATTGTAAGAGGAAACCTGGCAGAGCCAGGGAGAAACCCACGATCATCTACAGGTTTCTAGCAGATCTTCCTGCGGAGAGGAAGCCAGGACTTGAATTCAAAGCGACCGCATTGATGGGAGGCTTCTGGGTAATTGCGCTGTGCTAGCGCGCTAAATTTATTGATGAAGGTCATTATGTATTTACTGCACGTTAGACTCACAATATATATCACAATTCAGGCGGATATCAAATTGCACCTCAAGTACGCTACTATTATCTTGATTATACTGACATCATCGCATGCTGTGCTGATGGCGCACTGGGTTATAGCGATGGCTGTCCAAAAGCCAGCTGATTTACCCATACCTATATAGCTCTGTTTTTTGAAGAGTTGCTGGCGTTTACCGATATTGGATTCAGTTTACTTTAGTGTCCATCTCGTTTACACTCTCCCATTAGGCGTTTTCTCTGACTGACAAAACATCGTCTGACTGCATGTAATATCACGCGGATATCAATTAACCGCCGGCTGAACAACTTATTTCACACGAGTTTCCTCTTCAAAGGTTAGGCAGTTCTTTGGGCAGGAAAAGGTTTTACGTCAAGATGGACGTTTTACAAATCTAATAAGTTCCAAAAATATTACATCCTCTAAACATCAAGCCTTCGGGCAAAAGACATAAATGTACAACTTTATACAAAAAAGCCAAATAAGCTATGAGCATACCCATCCCATGCATCTGGTTCTATGACATATAGTGTGTCATTTTGCTTGCCGATGTACAAGAGCTCACATTTAGGGCACCTTGCGTATGAAATCACTTTGCACATGTCTCGGCCGTCACCATGAACATTCTATGATTGATACAATTAATTGGCGTAAAGAGTGGTATATTCTGAATCAGTAAAAATGCCCCCCCCCCCAAAAAAAACCAACCCACCCCCCAGAACAGCTGGTGTCCAGTTTTTAGTCGTAAAAATCAATCGGTCGTCTTAGAATCTAGGCGTAAAAACCGACATTCTTATATCAGCCGTCAACTTAAATCAATAACCGTAAGACCAGTTTCTAAACGACAAATATCACAAATCGCCAAGGAACTAAGAAAGTACATAAAATAAAAGAATTAAGAAGGATTCATGCAGAGAAGTAGTCAACAGTTTTTGATGATGACGAAATGACGCAATGAATGTTCTTACGGGTTGAGCAAACTCTGTATGCAAATCGTGTACCATTCTAGTATGTGTGGTGTTAATCAAATATGTACATATCGGTTGCGCTTTGATTGTAACTGTTCATATCATACTCAACGCGATGACCATGCGGCCCTTTGCCCCGGGTTAAGCGGAATTAGACACAATTATGAGATTCTGGACACTCCATGAGACGTGTACTCACTGCATAGTTTAAGACACTTAGAGTGAAGTCGTTTGATGGATTATCCTTGACATACTAGTCTTGCAGTAATAACTTATGACGTTGACTGAAATCATGCCTATCCAAACTGGATAGATACTTAGATACTTAAGAAACACATGGGAATTACATCGTACGTTAGAAACTTTCATATACTTGCAGCATTACAGTACTTAGTCCCGTAGTTTGTTCTATGAAACGCTCCAAACTGAAAAGGGGATTTAAATCTGAAAATAAGAATAGTAATTTGTCAAATAGATAATTGTAAGGTATCAAACTGAACAACACCATTGGCAAAATGGATATCAGAACATAGGAAGATTGTGTCTCCACACAGCAGAAAGTTACGTAACCTGCTTAGAGTCGCAATCTTAAAAGTATCTCCTTGATATAAGGAGCTGTCAACACAATACATAAAAATCTGGTATTATGCGACAACTTGAAGACTGGCGCCACTCACGGGAGAAATCAAGTTTCCTTCCACTGATCGGTTTGCTTTCATTGTCGTATTTTTGTTTTCGTCCAGCTAGCCGTCTAACACAATGCATATGATGGTTAACGGAGAATTGTGTGATTTTGTACGAGTTCATTTTTAGCCCAACAGACGGAAAAGGGAACCGTAAACCTCTTAAATAGGAATCGCTTTAAATACATATATAAATCTCTGCCCATTGATGTATATAGTTAATTCTGGTCCAGCAATGCGTATTCAAAGCTAAATCTGAAGAATCTCTTTTTTTGTATCCTTCCATAAATGGAGCTCAGTATCCAGCACCTATGTGTGCCGGGATCTGTATTTAGGTTCTCCATTTCACTTGAAGTAACTAAGGTCAAATCAGTGGAGCCAAATGGATGAGAAACTGGCCCTGTTTAAGGTTTATTGCTGCTGTCAAAAAGCTGTGTGGAAAAACTCGGAGTCCCCACTTGGGCTAGCAACAAGACGAAATGAATGCTAAGGCTTAAATGGCTCCTTACGAGCGTAAAACTGATGGAAGTAGGTCAGGTGGTCTTCTTCAGTATGTATCCATTATACAGGACAACTAATAAGGCAGGCAATTTGATTAATTAATTATTTTGTGGGCGAAGAACTCAAAAACATTTATTGCTTAAGACTCAAGTTCACCACCATAAACGTGACACTCACAGGGAAATTTATATTTCACTTGCATGTATAGATTTCTGAAAAACATTCCCTTCTTTCTTTCACTATATTGTCCTCGTTTTCTTGACGTCAGTACAAGGTCACATTTTAACTGGCTGAATTTTTTTTAAGCACAAGCGATTCTGAGCTCCTTTGTGCTCTTCTATACAAATCCATATGTGAGTACATAAAAGCTAGAAGCTGTGCAATGAAATATTCGGGGACAGCTTGCTAATGTCAATCCTAAGTCATGTTGATGGTATTCAGATTGTTTCGATCACATCCACTTGGGTCTGGTCGTATCGTATCTGGTCTGTGGCGGTAAAATCCCTGACTTTCGTTGGTCGAATACCCACGTTGCCATTCTATCTCAAGAAGCGCTCTGAGATCGTTTACGGTCTTCCTCTGTACTTTATGAGGCAGGTTTCCCTGCTGACTGCCATTCTGGTGGAATCAATGGGTTCTTCAACAGTGTGCAAGTCTGCTGATGTAAGATATCAGGCTCTTCATTCTATAGGCAAACCAATATTCTTCAAGGCAAACAAAAATTTGATAAATTCTCTAAAATGTATTTTTTAAAATCCATTTTAGCAGTAAGTTAACTTAACTTTTAAACTTTTCAGTTAATAACTTTTTAGACGGCCGTCAGCTAGGTTGAAAAGAAGAGGAAAAGCGTGGAGCGCAAATGAGAACAAGGCATTTTACCGTGTTCTACACCGAAACGGGGGAAAATAGATGCAAACTCCTGAAAAGTGCATGACACATCCGAGGAAAACACTGGCTCACGTCAGGTACCTGCACAAACCTAAAAACGCAATCCGACTATAGGGAGCTGGATTCAAACAAGAAGGGATCGACTAAAAACATGACTAGCGAGACTAAGGCACTGGCAGGGATGATGTATGTGATTCTAGGAATTAGGGGAAAGTAAAATGGTCACTTAATACAAAAAAGCTGTATGTGACAATGTGTCTGATAAAACAAAAATTAAATCACTGATGCTTCATTCAGTTTTTAACCTTTTGATTTTCAATATCTATCATTAACCCACAATACTTGTCTGCAGAGCAGGAATTCCGCCAACCCCACCCTACCATCTTACCACCCAACAAGCCAGAAATGTGTCATATCCTATTGATAGAAAAATCCGAGTAGATTCTTAACATAACAGTATCATGGACTGTGTACAGGGCAGGAGAGAGGCTGAAGTTAGATTTGTCATGGCGGAGACACAGGGGCCATTATAACATGATTAAACGGATAGCGTGAATGTATACAGAAAGACAAGTCGTCGACAAATACAATCAACACCATTACTAACATAGGCTGTTTTTCTTTGTAGCAAACGTGAGCTTTGTCTGTCAGACTGCGGCATCTATACACCCGATCTGTGGCAATATTCGATTCTTGTCTAAGACTTTCCCATCAATGGTTGAAAGAGAATATTCGCTAAATGCTAGAATAATTGTTTGCCTATCCATGTATATATCACTGTGACAACTACGCCATTACATTTCAATAGGACTATTTGCCTGAGTTGGCAACACGTCAATTTACGAACCCGAAAGAATATGAATTCCAAATATACATTTACGGACGCATTTTCCACAGTTTCACTCACAGAAATACACTAGTCTGTGGGCCTACGGATGGTCTGACTACATCAAATGCTGATTAATGATTACGTTTGTTTTATATTTTACGCACATTACCTACATTTCATTTCCGAATAATAGTTGAATTAAAGTGAATTCATTTTGGAGCAGAGGAGTTTTCTTAACGGATTCGGTGTGAATTGATTTCTTGACCGACATGGCGGTGGCGGTAAACAATTGATCTACTTTATTGTCATTAATAATTACATTACATTAACACTAACATTACATTTGTTGAAAGGAATATAAAAATATGAAGGAATCATGACGAAAAGTAGTGTAGAGACGTTACCCTCTTCTTATTATTGTATAATAAAATTTGTGCATCTGAGCAGTTCGGCCACCACTATTTCTGACACCAGCTATCCTGCGGGTTCCTTCATAGACGAAACACTTCTAAACATAGTTGACTGAGTTGCCTTGGAAACTCTCCAAATGGATTTCGCTTGATATAAACACTATAAAGGATAAAATGAAAATCCATCAGATGTCAAATTAGCAAGAAACATAAAAGATTAAATGGAAAATGTTGCTCTCCTGGATTTTACTGGATTTACAGGAAACAAATTTAAATTGTGATTCATTAAGTATTTTTTCTATTAGGAAGCAAGAAAACACAGGAAATAAACATCTTGGCTTTATGGACATTGCAGTTTTTTGTCATTCTCGCTTTGAAGCAGCCAACCCTGTCTCCAAATGAATTTGTCTTTTATGATGTTCTTTGGCTCCTGGCAACATTTTATATTGTTAAGATTTAACCCTGTAATTCAAACCTTCCATGATCAATAATCAAGGAAAAGAAACATCACCAGTACTTTATATTTGCAACGAACATATGCATGGCGCCCAAAGTAAACTGAAATAGAATTATCAGCGCCGGTTTTATTGCCTTGGGCAAGACAGCAGACTTCACTTTTTTCTTGAAAATTACTAGTTGAATTTGCTTGACTATGTCTCACGTCTCTCTCAAGAACATGATTTTTAATATCACTATAAAGGCAACCGCTATTATAAAGAAAGAACGAGTAAATGTATATGCTTAGTAAATAATCATTATCATCTACTAATGTCCAGTTACCCGGGCTCTCTTTGACATAAACGATAGTCAATGTATTTGCTGGAATGTACATTATCCAATATCTTTGGTTAACAACTGGGTATGTATGCTTGGTATTGGGGTGTTTCAGGAGGCTGTTTCTTTGGAGGCTGTCCTTCATATACACGAATTCGATGCACTATCGAAATGCTAGCTTTTTGAGCGTAACTTTGTTTGGAAGACCTATATTCAGAACTATATTAATGCCCCTAGTCCTGATTACATGTATTGTGAGATTTTCTGTGCTTAACGCGCCTTTGTTTATACTGTGGCTATTTCACAGTCCTTTTTGCAGCTCTGACGTCTTCAGATGAACTCAACGAATACAATATGGTCGTTTTTTTATTTGATGATGATAGTGGCGTAAGTAGTTCACAACTTTCTCATTGGGTGTACACAATAATGCCTAATGCCTGATGTAAAATCACCTGACACAGTTGTCGGCATATTTAAAGTAGTTCAGTTTGACATACATAAATCATATAATTAGTCATGACAGTTTCATCCGCCCAAAGACTATACACTCGTCACAGGCTGAACAAACGCAGAATTCACGGAACCAAATGAAAAAAAAAACCCAACCGGGTAATGTAAACGAGTTCGGTGCTATTAACCATTAAATATAGAGACGAGGGGTTTAGCGCGGCATCATGACCGAGATGCCTCTCCCCAATGCGGTCCATGTGAATTCAAGTCCAGCTTAGACAGGCTTCCTATCTGGTCGTACATGGGAAGATTCGCTTGCAACCTGTGGATGGTTGTGGGTTTCCCCACGGGCTGTGCCCCGTTTCCTCCCACCATAATGCAGACCGCCGTGGCATAAGTGCAATATTCTTGCGTACGGCGTAAAACACCAATGAAATAAAAAAAATTGATGTTAAACAAGTGCGTTATTGGGATATATTGTAATAAGCGTTAATCATTCCTAATCGCGGAAGAAAGTGAACTTCCCTAATTAATGTTAATATACTTTCATTTTTATAAATCATATCAATAATAATTCAAATAATGATTCTCATTGTTTTTGAACTGGTGTTATTTAGTCTTAGAAACACCAAGAAAAAGTATAAATACCGTTTTAGACTTACAATTTTCTTCCTCTTTTGACGTAGGTCACTATGTTAATCAGCATCATTTCAGAATATCCTGATTTATAAATCCCCTGATAGATCGGAAGTTGTAGAATGTGAGTGTTACAGAGAAAAGCAGCACAGAGAAAAATCAGGGATCATTCTATATAAAACACATGCACTGATAAGGAGTTTTATAAAAAGGCATTTTGTTGGAAAAAATGTAAAGAATTGAATGGTCAGTACTGGCTTTCACACGATTCATCTGGCTCTTGAAGGTCTTTATTAATTTATAGCTTATTGATGGACGGTGTCATAATCTTGTTTCGGCCCCCCCAAAATGGATGCTGTTGAACTAAACACGTGTAGTACAAATACTGGTCACAAATATTCCCCATAGGCCACAATGGGTTTTCGTTTTCAGTGGGGACCACACAAACGGTTCTTGAAGTATGACAAATATGAGAATTGCACAGCACTGGACAAAAAAGCGTTTACTGAACAATTTACAAGAATACACGTAGCATCATTTCCTATATAATGTTATCTAGCTTTGGAAGCCCTGTCTGTAAATCCTATTGACACTCTCATATCAATGTAATTAACGCTTGCGCAGAACAGCCTCAATAATCTAGCGTGTATATATGAACACGTTATATGTGAAGTGTGCCCATATTAACATTTTATTGCTGACATTACCATTTTATATTAATCAACTGACGACATACAGAAAATACCGAACATTACTTAATAAACTGTATTTGACTATATTTTAATGTAAAATGGAAAGAAAACTATAGCTGCTGGCATAAACTCTGATGCTCATTGGGTATAAACATTAAACTGAAGGGCGTCAGCACGAAAAAGCCCACCGGACCGTTCAACGCCCCTGTCATAATACACAATGTTTCCTAAAAAAACCCCTTCATTTCACTTCTGTGATCACATCATTCAAATTCATTAGCTGTTGCCTTTCCTGCAGTTGCCGTAAGACGCGTCATTTGAAATATGTTACATAACGCAACATAGTTGGTTTTTGTGTAAAACCACTAACTCATGTGCGGTGTCAAGAAATTTCCGTTAACCGGTGTTACGTAAGACTCCGGACATCTGCTAAAATAAAAGAAAAACTTCAGTCCTGCGGCTATTTTACATAAAGAGATTTTGAAGTCATTGATTTTGCTTTTTCTAAAATCTTCACTCTTTGTTTTGGGACACATAACCGGGGGCATAACAAGGGGAGATGTGCAAGGGAGGATGTGTATTGGAGGATTGTTGGCACGAATTGCAGCTGTGCGGTTGTAGAGAGAATTTCTGAGCTTTGGAGTTATTATAGATTGAAACTGCTCATTAACCAACATCACCAGCAAAGAGAGGCAAAACAAGGACGTTTGGACAAAACGAAGAGCTTCCAGGCACTTTAGGCTTTTTAAAGAGATGAATGTACCCATGTTGTCCCTAAGCAAATGTAATTATTTTTCCTGAATATAAGACAGTCGCTTCTTCATCTCTCCACCTCCTCACAGACAACATCCGTATGCTAAAATTTGCCTTTCACTGAAGCAGACGCTGTTCGATAACAGACGATGGTGTGATAACTCGATCAACAGTGAAAACATTTGTGCCTCCTTTATCCTTTGATGGCTATCGTTATCTAAGTTGACGTTTGGAGCTCCATATGGATGGTACCGCAGACAGACCATTACGGGTCAGAAAACGTTAAGAGCAAATTGCCTCTTGGGGATTTGATGTGGGTGATTATTTGACCTTTGGGACACGTCTGTGTCCAGCTCTCTGTTAATAAGGACATAGCGCATATTCAGGAAGATAAGAAAAACATAGGTATACTGGGTCAGGCTGTTCGAATCAGTCTGGTCTATAGTCCGTCTTGGAGTCCGTCTGATCACAGTTAGTTGTGAGGATTAGACTCCCTGGCCTGTCCACTAATCCTATTTTTGAGACTAACCTCACTTCACCTCTCATGCTACCCTGTACCTCTGTTAATAGCTTAACTGATATAACTTTCTTTTCTTGTCTTGTAATATGAAACTGTGAATAATGAAAATATGGACTTCCTAGAATTAAAGTACAAAGTGCTGAGGACTTCGTACTGGATTTCACGCAGTGTGTTACTACACACGTATGTCTCTCCTTGGGAACTGTTGCCTGAGCCTACTTCCATGTAACAATCTTCCGTTGAAATTATATTGATATTTTTAAGAGATTGTGATGACAACTTTTTAATGAAACTGGTCTTTGGGAACTTGACTTTGGATATTGTTTTACTGTACGCTTGATGAGCTGAGCTTTGATACTCGGTTACTATCTACCAGCAAAGCCTCGGGCAGCACTTATCCGGAACCTTCAACTGTGAATCAGGCCTGCGCCAAAAGGTGACAAGGTGGATTTAACTCCCCACTACATTTTGGGAACTATTTTTTAACAAAGTAGCACGCAATAATGCTGACATTGTCACGCCTGGCGCCTCGCATGTACAGGCTAATCCGGTGTCAGTGTACTGTTGGGTGGGACATTATGTCTCATGTCTTCAGTATGTCATTTACAGTGAGACAGCTGCAAGAAGGCAGAGCCATTGTAGAGGAGATCCAACACAAAGGAAACCAACAAAAAATCGTGTTATCATTATCCTATGAAACAAAATGTATTGCTTTTATCTCTTGCCGGAAAAGGGTAATATTTGTACATTGCGAATAAACCTGTGGTATTTCCTTTTGGAATATTCACTGGGTAAATAGAATCCTGGATACATGGACGGAATGGGATGTTTGCCAAATTGCTAATGGGCCTCTATGGATAATGACCCATGTTATTACACAGAAAAAACTCTCTTAGCATTGTTATGGCTGCAGAAGTTTTAGGCTATTCACGTCTCCGAAATTGCATTATACTGTTCCAGAATTTAATTAAGTGCAAAAGATTGAATACCATGTAATAAAAGGATAGGGTAATACACAGCTGTACATATCAGACCTTATATCACTAACTGTTGTTTTCTCTAATGAGAAAAAGTCTACACTGTAAGAAAAATGTGTCTGGACTATATGAAAATATACAGTCACCAAAATGTAAATTTACAATGTTGTTCTTGAAACAATAAAAATTGTGATAACCATGGCTATTGTATTCTCATTAAGATGAGCATCGATAAGTTTTGATTTCCGTTCTTCTTTTTCGGGTATTACATGTATAAGAAGCTCTTGTTAATTATACCTTTCAATTCAAAGACCGGTATTGAAGATATTATGTCAGTTTGCACACCGTCACAGTAAGACTATGATTTAGTTTTTATGACAAAAATGCTTTTGAACGTGTACATTTTGAATCGAGGATGATGTTAATTCTGTCAGAGGTTTATTGGTATTTGATTCCTTTTGACTACATGACTGACATGACCTCTGAGGCCAAACGTTTACTAGACAGGGACTAGGTTTGTCCAATCATTCAACACAAATAGTTATCCTGCCATCATCACCTCTCTATTCTAGTTGTCCATGGCTTGTCCAGATTTCCATAATCTCAGGGGGAATTCATGGCCAGTTCTCAATAATACAGACCCCGTGCCGGGACTTTCATGATGGGCCACAAAAGTCAAGCCAAAAAGAAAAAAAAAGCCCCCCCGCCAAAAAAACCCCAACAAAAAACAAGAAAAAAAGAAGTCAATCATAGTCTTGTGGATTTGTTATTATGTTCAGATGCAATATGGGGCTAAATTTTAACATGGTTTGAATTAAAACTGAAAGATAACACAGATTCCCTTGCTAAGCGTAGATCTCTCTAAGCAGCTCACTTTATCCACTCATTCATTCCCTTAAATTAAAACGCAGTTCATGAGTGAGGCACTGTTCATTAAAGAATGTATACAATTCCCTTTTGATTGCAAAAACCTGTTTGAATTTATGTGAATTCGTTGCTGAATTATCTCGGCTCGAAGTGTGGAGTATTTTGATGCCGACTGGGGATTTGGTGGGTCCCAAGCTTTTAAGCTTACGAGAGACTGACCAATCAGAGTGCTAGGAGATATCAGCTGTTTATAAGGTGTGACGTAAATCTTCGTTGACTGTCAATGTGATATGTGATAACATAGGGACAGGACAATGTTTTAATGTTATGTATTTCAGTTATAACCGGTACATGTGTGAACAACACTGCAAGGTATTTCCAACCCACTGTGTTGTAGCGGGAGTAAATTTCTTAATCATCTCAAGTTAAAAATTTACATACAAACTTAAGTTTCAACCACAACCTTAACGGCTTACTACAGGTCAGGTGACAAGGGCGTCCCGCACTTGGAAAAATTAGGTCACAGCTCACACAAAATGACTGCGTTTCATGTTAGCCGACGGAGTACCGTTAACTGTCAAATTCCACTGTCGTAGTAGCTGTTAGGAAAAACACTTTACCGAAATAAACATAATACTGTCCAACTTTATGGACAATCTTAACTTTGAATATGTGATACCTTTCCCTTTGAAAAGGCCTCGTGTACAGACTGAACGAAAGTCATAATCGTATCTGACATTTCAAGAGTTGGTAATGTTGATGAAAGCCTTACAAACGTCAACGGAATAAGAATTCTGAGTTCCGCTGTCCACCGAAGCGAAAACCAAAACGACCCCTAAACTTTCATCTTAACTTTCCTTTCATCTAACACTTCACGAATCAGGAAACGGCTCCGCTTGTCAAACAAATAATACTATCAAACTCATAGCAAAAAGTTTCTTTAAAATGCTTTTATAGATTTGTTTGTGCCGAGAAGTTTGGATTGACCTCTCGAGAGTGAGGAACATGGACAATTTTTCCCAACGTCTTCATCATAAAAAATCCCTTTATCTCAGCTTACACTTTCTACACTCACTTCCACATGGTTCAGGAACTTTACTCAAAATTTTCAACCCCTTATGACATTATATCACAGGCAACTCAACTGCCCCCCAAAAATTACAGGTACAAAAATAGGAGTCCCAATAGTTTTGTGAGTTTTTCCTTTTTGTAGGAGTTTTAAATTTGTTTATTTATTTATTTGACAGGTGTTTTACGCCGTGCTCAAGAATATTTCACTTAAACGGCGGTCAAAATTATGGTGGGATTGAATGAAAGATTAAGGTATTATGTTGGGAGGAAACCGGGCACAGCCCGCGGGGAAACCCACGACCATCCGCAGATTGCTGGCGGACCTTCCCACGTGAAACTGGAGAGGAAGCCACAGAGAGTTGGGGTTGAACTCACAGCGATCGCATTGGTAAGAGGCACTCAGGTCATTACGCTGCAGTAGCGCGCTTAACCCCTCGGCCAAGGAGGTTCCTTATTTAACTTGTTATTTCCACTAGTAATTCCCACAGTATGTTCATCAGTAAAAAATTATTGTTGCATCGAAAGGTGTTTCCACAAACTTCTTCTCGAAAAAACAGGAAGAAAAGAAAAAAATGGACATAGCTGGAGACATTCGCGAAAAATAGTGTTCCGCTAATCTGACCTGATGCGCGAACCTCAGTCACTGGGCATTGGTTTTATCATTTGTTCGTATTCAGCTAACCATTCAGTTCCAATTTTCTCCTCAATATTCAATATACTCCTCGGTGTAGCTGAGCAGATATATACTGTGAGAACAGAGTATGATGTCATGAATATATAAGATATATTTACGACACTGCAGGACTGATACAGAAATGTTCACTGAAAGGGTGCTTTGGCAGAGACATTGGATTTAGAAATCTAATAAAAGCCAAAAGTATGCGCCTTAACACCTTAGTAGGGCATCATAACACATTTCGCTTCCACCGGTGTTATTACGTGTATAGGAATTATAGCCGCGGTGGGAGTCGTGGGTTCAATACCGTGACTCACAGAAACAATATGGATTATAAAATAGCTTGTTATCAATGTACCTTGGGCCATTTGTGCTCGACTCTACATTTCCGCCAGTAGCCGACGTAAAAGTACAGATTCGATCCATAGAGGCTCAGGGTGTCATCCGAATGGAATTTGTCAATAACATTTCATGTCAATGTTAAGTTTTTTTAATTGCGGAAATCAGACTGTCTGGACAAACAGTTCTTAAAGAATGGCAGATATATTTAAAGGACATTAAAAACTAATTTGGATAGATACGTAACTCTCTTCCCCCAGGCCATACCACTGGGCACAAGAATGTCTTCATGCTCACATTAGAAACAAGGGCGTTTTGAGAAGAAATCGTTCAGCAAAACCACCATGCCTCTCCTTTCACCCATCATTGCATGGATAAAGTCATGGTTTTGTCGTCTTCAAACTGCTTGGCCAAGTACCATGGATTACTTCGATAAACTCAATAATAACTCACTTGCTATTATCCATGCAATAAAATGCATTCTTTTCGCAGAATATATTGATGGTAACCGGTATATGAAGGTTACCACAGAGGGCTACCCTTAATTCCTCTATCCTGTGAAAGTATGCTGAACGCATTTCACACCACCTTTGTCACCAATATTGATCGAAGAGATCCAATTCTCCCCAAGTGCCTTTGGACAAAAGAGCCATTTAGAATAAAAGTGACGGGAAATTGGTTTCGTTTAAGATTTATCATACTTGTAAAGAGACAGTGGAGAGGGGCCAGTATGTCGCTATGGGGTCAACACAAAGCAGCCACGGTGTTTTCTGATGAGTTCACAGGAACGCCACCCCACCTCCCCAAAACTCCCTGTTCAGATTTCTGAAATTTGTCAGCTGCCATTTTGAACTGAAACATTTGTTTACAAAGCTGTGAAAAATTCCCCAAGCTGTACTGGCTGTTCTTTGAACCCCGCTAGCGATAAGCTCTCGTCGATTCCAGTGGAGGTTCAGGACGTCTTGCATGAAGCTTGATGGACAACACTTGCATTCCCCAAGTCCGACAAACACCCTAGACGTCACAAGTGGGAATGTTTATCAGTTAAATCACAAGTGATTGACTTCAGACACGCTGTTTTTTTTCCGCTCGCATAAATCACAAAGCGAAGTGTTCTTGGATACGGCGTTAACTGACATCCAATTAAGATATATAATCTCGGAAGAAATATGTTGGGTACAGGTAAAACATCTACAGATTATGTTTAAAACAAATGAATAATAATCATAACAGACAGGTCATTCAAAATATTACCAAATCTCAACACTAATGAGGTCACAGGCAATGCATTTCTCCTTAGCTAAGAAGTAAATAACTGAATATATCTTTCCTTTTTGATATGTACATTCTCACAAAAGTATGTCATAATACTTATATGGTTTTTTGTTCATTGCAATATGAAAAACTATAGCACAGAGAGTAAAACCAGAGCAGCAACGACAATCTGATAGCTGGTAAATGGTCAAACATTACCGGTGAAATCTGGCCTCTTGTCGATTTACCCTAGTAAAAAATCGACCTAGGGTTTCATTCTAACTGTTCATGTAAGTGTTCAAGAAGTAACAACTTACATTCCCCCTACAGCACATGAATTATGTAAAAAAAATGACCGTGATGTTAAATGCAGTTTATTAGACGTCACATATCTAGAATCACCCAAAGTTCTGTGTTATCATTACACTTAACACATGTATACACAATAACATGAAAACAATGCCTAGGGGATGCTTACTCCACTAGCAGAATGCCCGAATAAACAACATGATACGTTGCTGAAGATATTTACCGCTGAAGTCTGGACGTGAACTCTTGACCTGGCCAATTATGTTACCACGTTGGACTCAGTTGTATACAAACACAAAGCTCTGTTTATTTAGACTATGGCGGCTAAAGTTGCCAAAGCCCCTTTTCCCACCTCTCACCTTCAAAGGTATATAATGAACCAATGCAACCTCAAACGTATAGAATTATCCAATGCTGAAATTGTTGATGTAGATCACACAAGAGGCACACCCAGATTACGCCACATTTGAAAACAAAAATAAACAAACCAGATAAACGAGATGTTCCAGTGCATAGTTTTGTTCTTGCGCTCTGGGAAGGCACGATAGAATATAGGAGAGTAAGCAATGTCAGGGAGAATTTAATTGTAGATAAGATTGTGGGACGTGAAAGGGACCCTGTGTACTTGTTTAGTGGGCTAAAATGTTCTGGCCGTTTGAAAAGGCGACAGTATGACTGGACACACAAACTTCTCTTCGAATTTTGCGATATTATTCAAGACGTAGGTGTACTAGATGTAAGATTGTTGTGTTTAGATGATCTTTTGTGTAAGTGTACGACTGAGCAGGTGTTGAATTGAAATAATCAAACTTTGCGGATGACATTAAGTAAGTAAACTGATATCGTTTTTTTATATGTCTTAATATTGTATTCATGCACCGCAATAGGAACATCGTGACTTCAGCGTTTCGACTTCAGACTGAGTGTACATTCCTCACGTCATTCAGGGACAAATCGCAGCTCAGTCACAATTACCCTCGATAAGAGGCTGTGTGCATGCTGCGAGATTCTGTCAGGAATGTCTAGCCAGCTGTAGACTTTGTCTAGACACAGGGCTTCAACACGCTAAAGGCATTGTAGCCTTGGTTTACACTCTGTACACGAAACGTGTTCAAGAAAAGGCATCAGTGAATGAAGCACATGAAATTTTACTCAGAGTTTGCACTTTGACTTTGTAGACAAACTGTCAAACAGAGGCTTATCTCGTTCGTTTGGATAGCTCGGGTCAGTACTGATTAGGCCTAATTAACGTATTAGTTTCGGATTGGGCTGTCTCTCAAAACTGTGTCCGCTTTTCACTGAAATCCTATGAACATGTTGGGAAGTGTAGTTGGTCGTACACCTGATGATATTCACTTGGGGTGACACGTGGCTTTATTCAGATGAGATGATGCACTTGACGTTATTCACGTGACGCAATCTACGTGGGGTAATACAAGAAATAACTGGTTATTACAATCTGCTGTATTGCCCATGGTACAAACGAAAGATGATCAGGTATGAAGAGATGCTCGTATAGTCTGGAATTAAGACCGTGGGTGGCCGAGGGATACCCTTAGGTTCCAAATGTGAAGTACACAATTTTAGATTCCGCAATCAATGAGCGGTACACGCTCTGTAATGTGTGTTCCATGTACATAAACTGAACAGCAAAACTAGGAGAGTATATCAGAGTTACCAGTACCTAGTTATCGGTATGGCATAATTCCAGACCTCCTTAAACTCTCCAAGGATTTATTTGCTTTGGCAACACGTCAATAAACAATGAAGGATATAGACCTCTTGGACTATTGTATTCTTGAAATTACAGCTTTGACATGTTGCCAGAGAGAAACACTAATGATATTCTGTGTCCAATTCCACATCTAAGTGAATCTTCCGCATCGCCAAGGAAAAAAGGCAAAGAATGCTTCTAAAATTATTAATGTAAAATCATTTCTCACACAAGCTTTTATCGCAAGAATTCCGATTCGTGCTGAACAACTTTCTCTTCCAGCTGTGGAAGTATAATTCAATTAGGCATGTTTTTTCCTTTTGAAGATGTGGACTTCAATTTCTAATGAGGCGAATAACTGCGATTTGCCCTTATATATAATTATACCTTGGACCTAGATTCCGATATCAAACAGCTATTCTTAGCTATCTTACGGGCATTTGGGTCATTAACATGATCGCAATTTTGCAATAATTTTGACTCTTCTTCAGTCTGCCAAAATATCATGAACACATTTAATCCTGTGTGTCTTCGTGCCTCTTTGTTTGATCTTCTGTAAAACTTATCGCTGTCTAGGAATTGATTGGTTTACTGTTTTTCTTCTTAGATTAGTGATGCCCTTACAATACCTATCTAGATTTGAGTATATCAAGAGTCTATTTAGATTTTGGTAAGATATTGTCAGGGTGAGGTCATCCTTGATCTGAAAGGCTGAAAGAGAATTGTCTTCTCTGGATCAATTGGAAAGATTTAGGTAGATACGTGACCATTTGCAGCATGCCCATGTCCGTATGGGATTTGGCTAGGACACAATGCGAAGAAGGAGCGTGGACAGACTTGATCCAGTTTGATCATTGCTCGATACGTTATATACACAGGTAAAATAGCGGAATGATCGCATAACCTGATCTTCTGCTCTAGCCATTATCCCTGCTTATTCCGTTTGGGCGATGCTTGTTAGCCAGACCTTCATTTAATTTGGAAGAGATTTATTGTGTTGGGGAATGCTTACTCGGTTTGGGAGAGGCTTATTCGGTTTGGAGATGTTTATTCGGTTTGGAAGAGGCTTATTCGGCTTGGGAGGTGGTTACCCGATTTGAGAGATGTTTGTTTGGTTTGGGAGATGATTAATCGGTTTCACAGTTGCTTATTAGATTTGGAAGATAGTTGCTTCATTTGGAAGATGTTTACTTCATTTGGGAGACGTTTAATTCATTTGGTAGATGTGTTTTTGGTGGTGTTTTTTTTCCTTTAACTTTCCTACTTCAACTCTGTTCTCCTATGATCTGAAATCCTCAGTCAATAGAGACTGCCACTGTTATCTCCCTGGTTAACCCTCACAGATTCCCTCCACCAGCATGACCAGGTCACTCGGTGGAGATCTCTGTCTACAACCTGTACAGATTAATCAGCCTACTCTCTAGTAGTTGTCATTAGTTTTTTACCAAGATGATGCTGACGCGCTGCAAGCGCTTGTGTCTGAGAACCGGGGCAGAAAAGACACTGTTGACACCCCAGTATACATCGTCGTCACACTAATCTGTTACCAAACACTATTTATCCATAGCTCCACTTACCGCCCCAATGTCTAGCCATTCGGAAGTCGAGCTGTATAAGCCCCATTAGTAAAACAAAATCGAAGCTTGATAGGTTGTGTGAATTGGACTAAATACACGTTATCGTGTTTTCTGTATATAGACCTTAGAATAAGAAAACTTGATAAAAGATATGCTTTCGCGCTGTTTCAATAGAATAATGGCTTCAATTTAAAGGTCCCAGGTAACTGACGAAAGATCAAGTAAGACTGTTCTTCGTGGCAAATGGTGATGGTTTTCATTGATCTCTGTCGGTTTTTCCACAGAAAATGAAATCAGTATCACGGTTTCATCTGTTTTAATGTCACACGATGTAGTTTGTACAATGTCTGAGGATTGCAGTACAATGATGAAGGCAAAACACCAGCAATTATTCGGCACGTTACTCTCTAAAAACTTCCGTGTACGAGTGGTACACATTATTGTGGCAAAAATGCACAGCCACATTATTTTTGTATACCAGCAGTACACAATTTGTGTAATTTTTGTAATACATCCACAATGACAGGTGTATCAGTGATACACAATTTATGTAGCACTGATACACATACATTGTGTATGTGCAAATTTGTACACAGTTGTTTTTACAGAGTAGTGATTTCGTCTTTTATGGCCATCGCTTACTGAAATTTTGAATTCTAAAAGTCTAAATCACTTAATGAATATGGTACGGATATTCACTTTTAACTAATTTTTCTTATACATTGCGACACTTTTTGATGATTTAACAAACAATGTACGAACGAAAGAGCTGGTAAAATGTATTTCAGTAGGCTCGGTCATTAGAGTTTTTTTCATTTTAGCACATATCTTAAGCACAATGTGGATCTCTGAGAAAAAAAAAAGAAATATCTTAGAAATAACGGACTTAGAAATAACATCCACTGGTCTCCACTCGACTTCAGATGAAGCACATTGGCAGATTGTTTGGAAACCTCTCTCAACAGCACGAGGTTGGGAGGTTCGGAATCAAGTCCGGATGGGTTCATACCAGTGATTTTAAAAATGGTGTGTGTTGCTGCCACACTGTGCACACTCTTGCTGCCACACTCTGGTTAGAGTCCGGTGTCAGTATAATGTGACTGGGTCTCATGTCTTGGTTTTTCGGCATGATGTTCCAGTGGCGGTAGCACTTTGGCCTCATCGACTCGCCCTGCCACAAGATGTCATAGTATATATTCATTCTAAGAGCTTCTCGTCGTCATATGACTGATAAATTGTTGAGTACGATGTAAAACCCAAGCACCAAATCATCCAACATGTGATAAGAGACCTCCCATAACAGCAACTGGACCCTCAATGACGGCTCAGACAGCTAATGATATTAACCCATGAGTCTCTTAGTCCACCGTGTTACTGTAGTCTTCATACCGGCTCACACGAAGTCGGTTTCATTATTCTAATCACGCAATTATTTTGTGTCAGTTGGCGCCCTGAATGTTGTTGAACATGACACTATAAATACCACTGACTTCAGTTATAGTTGTGTTCATCTCGTAAAATCTTTTTGTAACCTTTGATCTGCTTTTTGTGAGGTATCAATACCATGGCCTTTGCTTATGGCAAAATCTTGCTTTAATAGAAAAAAGTCCGTTTCTGTACTTCAACGTTCACATTTACGCTGTACTTACGTAACAGCATCACTGTTCAAAACCTGGTTTATGTCAACAACGACATGTTCGTGAAAGCAGCAATATGGATTAGAACCTATTCAGGAAGCTTTACTTTGGCATTAGGGTATACTGAATGCCTGGAGAGTTAAAATCACTGTGCTCTGGGAACTTCACAGCAGTAATGCCTTCTGGTATTTCTGATATGATTTATTATTTTTAATTCCTCACGTCGAAGCCTTTTCGAATTTAATTTGCTTGCCTTTTCATGGCTTTCATTACACTTAGTGAGCAATGAATAGTAAAAGGCACATAATTGTAGCTGGCGGCTCTCTGTGTCCTTTATCCAAGGAGCCACGTAACTTCGCAAGAGCTCCGTCTATGACCTAGCATTATCCCGTTACCGGAAATTTATAATGTCTTGGATGTCAGCCCACGCATTAATAGGATATCTCTCTTCTCATCTCGTATTCATATAATCCTGAACATTCGCATAGTTATCACAAGTATGGTGCCTGGATTCATTAGCAACATTTCAATAATTCAAAATTGTGTGAAAATGTTTGGTTGCAGTGATGGTGCCCTCACGTCTAAATACATCTGGCGATTTTTGTCATTCTACTGCCAACAACCTGAATAAAGAGCTGGACAGGTTCCATGTCATTGTATCTGGATTAGGTGACCCTCTCCTTTGTTCTCAGTCGTATTCACACCTGTGTGATTTCAAACAGTTAAATGATTTCATTCAATGCCATAGAAAATGTATTTGTCAGTGGTCCTGTGTCTCCAAATTTTCACTCCATCTGAACGCAAAGCCACCAATGGTTGCTCAACTATGACGCAGTGGTCAGGTGTTTTAATCAGCTCTGCTTACTTAGCCGAAATCAGCACTTAAGATTTGTTAAATAGGTAAAATGTGGTTAATCTGCAATTGAACTCAACATTCCTCGTTAGCTTAGATTCATTTTGTATATCATTGTCATAGATAGTAGGGGCATAAAATAATCTGTGTGCACACATAAAAAGGCATCAAAAGGCAACACCCGGGCTAAGGCATCCATTGAGAACAAAAACAACCAGGGAATATCCGATTAAATTAATGACTGTTTGCATGTATTGATGTTTACAAGTTCTCTACTACATTAGCAGTGCAGGAGATCAGTATTATTGAATACATGCAGGATGGATAAAATCAATCCAGGTTGTAGATTTGTATGTCTGTAGGGTCCATTTTGCACAATTTATTTTGGCTTGCTCTTCAAAATCAGACTTTTTACGATAAAATGAACCTTTTTAACTTCCCATTTCCTTTGCAGATAAAGCTGCTTAGGGCTGACAGTTAAAACATGTTTTTATCACTTTTCTTTTTTATCGTATAATGTTAACAAACTTTGAATAAAACTGCAAAAAGTTTAATATTCAATGAACATAAATATTCTTTACGTTGAACATTTGAAATCGGAATGTTGATGAACAGTGCTGCAGATGCCTAATGAAACTAAATTCAATTATTGCACGGTTCAGTCTGGCGTGGGCCTCATAGTAACTATCGCGATATGCGTATATCAACGCTGTGTGTCCGCCGAAAAACCAGATTTTATCTAATTACTCATACAGACACAAATTAAGCAGATGTTCAGGGATGTTGCATTTAGCTTATTTTCATGTCCATCTCGCCTGCCAATCCAGTCAGGTTGTTAACCCCTGTTCGGCCGTAAACACGCCGTTCCACTGCAGGTAATATCACGGAGATATCAATTAACCGCCGGCTGAACAATTTATATCACACAAGTTCCCTCTTCAAAGGTTAGGAAGCTCTCCGGGCAGAAAATGGGTTTGCGTCGAGGTAGACGTTTTATAAATCTAATAAATTCCAAAAGTATTGCATCCTCTTCGTCTATAGTCCAAGGGCAAAAACCATATAACGGAAAAAAAAGAAAACCAAACCAGTTATGAACATAACAATAAGATCTGGTGCTACATGTATCACATAAAGTGTGTCATTTTGGAAAGATGTTTAATAGCATACATTAGGGCACAATACACTTCAACGCATTACACAGATTGTAATGGTTTTGAAAATGGCCCATTTTCCCACGTTTCAGGTATTGATCTTTCGTATAGCACAACAGAATATAGATTTACAGTTTTTTTTTCTTTTTGCAATATACTCTTGATTTTTTTTGTCAAATGAATAATTATAAGGGTAATAACTGAATAGGACAAGTTGCAAAATGGTTACCCAAACTTAAATGAATTCTATATTTCAGATAAGCAGAAAAAATACATGGCCTGCATGGGATCGCTTAAGTTTAAAAGTAACTCCTTGAAATGATGAATGAGCTGTCAACACAAGTCCAAAAACACAAAAACCGCCTAGAGGCGACAATTTGAAAACTAGTGCAACTCAGGAAAGGGAAACCGACTTTTATTTTACTGATTGGTTGCTTTTTTGGCTATATTTTTGTCACCTTTCACTTAGCAGTTTTCTGCCTTTTTTGTTCATCCAGCTGTCGAACATGATGCATATGATATTCAAATTTTAAATGAGTTGTGTATGGTTTGGTGTCAATGTAGAGCCTTTAAACTGGGATCATGTAAATCTGTGTCGATCGAAACTAAAATACATACGGTGAAATATGGATCAGCGATGTTTGTTCCCTTGCACAAATATGGACTTTAGAGAGACCCGAAGTTTTTGTCTTCTGTCTATAAATGCAGATCATTATCCATGACCGGAAAGGCCGGGACATTTACTTAGGTTCTCCATTTTACTTGAAGTAAATTTGGAAATAAAATAAATAACGAACTAGCCTGTTTAAAATTTATAGCTCATGTCAACAAGCTGTGAAGTAAAAAAGCCGATTCCTTCGGTTGAACAAAAGCAGGATGGGAAGAATTGGCACCTTACAAAGGCTGATATGGAAAATTTCAAACTGATGGAAACAGGTCAGATGACTTTGAAAGTTCAACTAGCATGTATCCATCATATAGCAAATCTTATACGACCGGCAGCTGATGCTCCTGGTAATGATTTTAAGTTGAAGAGTTCAAAATGGCGTAGCTGGCATCTATTGCTTAAAACTCAAGTTCGATATCCAAATTTCTCGCTTTCAATAAAGTTTGTTATGACTTGCATTCTTAGATTTCTGCAGTATGTGTTCGTGTCTTTCACTTCAGACTATGGAGTATGTCTTGTAATAATTTTCGGGATAAACTGACCCGGTAATGTTAATTGAATGGATTTTTATTTACGATTTAAATTAACGGTTCTGAGCTCTTATATGTTGCTTTAGAATGACCAAAGCTCGAAATAACATAATTTTCTTGATACATCAGTTTTATTAATCATTATTTTAATGGGATTCAACGTCATGCAGAAGAATTTATTCACTCATATAACGGAGTTTAGGCTGAACTACATATGTTAAAGACACAGACTGTAGATGGTGTTCGCTTTACTTCTTCAAGTTGATAGGCTTGCCGAGTCCTATTTAGCCCATTCACGTAAAAACCCTGACTTCCCGTTCACGATTCCCTATGTCGACTGCCTAACGCAAGTAGCCTCAAAGAAGCATTCTGTCATCTTTTACTGTCTTCCGCGTTATTTTCTGCGGCAGATTTCCCAGCAGACCGGCATTCTGACACAGAATCAATGATTTCTTATGCGAATCAAGGGCTGTAGCCTTACTGTTGTTATCCTGGCAGCCACAGGTTATTACTGGACCATTTAGCACGTGCTCGAGTTTGCTAATATGGACGCACAGCCTGCTGTGGGAAGGAATATCGATTCCTGATATCCCTTTTCACAGCATGCACAGTATGTTTTATTATGCCGAAAAAGTGTAATAAAAATTAAAAGAATGTTGCACGTCTTACAAAAGGTTAATACTATACAGTTTACCTTTTAATTTTACTTCACATGAATATTGATAGCTGAGCAAACCGTCGCCCGGTTGTTTAAATACCATCGGATACTAGAGATCAGAGAATGAGGGATGTTACTCGGTAAGTGGGACCTCCAGCTGCACCTCAGGATTTCCGAAATATCGTTTAACTAAGAATTGCTCCAGATCTATGATGTATATCAAGGTGAAATATCAGGGATTCCATTTTACACGCCAGTCAACATTTTGCAACAAAATGAAACAAAAATGAAAATAAATCAGCATTGTGTTAAATTCATTATCATAAGTTACGGACGTTTTAAGCCGTACATGTTATAATAATAATTTAGATAGAAATATATTAGATGGCCGTCTGCTAAGTTAGAGGGCGGCGGAAACCAGGAAGAGCCCAAATAAAACCTAGGTGTTTCGGAAATGTAAATATACCTTTCCTTGCAGTGGTCAAACCGTTTCAGCACCAATGAGAATTGTCGTTTCAAAACACAAATGAGTAGAAACTCTTCCCCAGAATCGCGCGATTTCTCTTGCATAGTAGGTTAGATTTTACTAGTGATATTGAGATTAACCCAAAGCGGGATAATAGCAGGACCGCAGCTCGTGGTTTACCGATTTAGAAGGATGTAAAAGCTCTGGTCAGTGAGGTGTCAGTGTGATTGACCTAAGTACGGTGATCAAGTCACGGCTGCAGTGGCAATGGTACCATCCTAATACAAAATGATATGATGGTGACCACTGTTAAGAGCGAGGGAAATCAACAGACACAAACGCTGTATGAGGCTATGTGTCTCATAAGCACTTTATCATTTATGCATCACCTAATATTTCCACCCTGATCTTTTAGTATTTGCGAGGTTCCTCTGTCTCTTGTTCTGATCCGGTCTTTAAAACATTGTATCTTTTCATTGTTGTGCTAATCGGGTTAGAAATTGACCTAGATCTTGAACTTTGTATTCGTCATAGCCTGGACTGGGTTCTGTGTTGGTCTTTTTCGAATTGGCTTTCGCATCTATGTAAATAGGTCATCCTTTCTGGAAAGAAACTCCCGTGTTGCAAATATGCTTACAGATACATAGGCCAAAAAATGTATGTTCTAGAAGGTGAATTGGGTTATAAAAGGCAGCTGATTTGTGGTTTACAATGTAGTCTTTATTCATCGGTCCATTATGAAGATATATTTATTGGGAATTTCGGTATGGAAAGTAGTGCCTTTTGACGTTGTCATTTGAACTATTTTTACTGTACGATGACACTTCCATGAGCGTTTCGTCCCCCACTATTTTGTGTTGTATTTATGAGCTTGTATTGCTCGTTGTCTCCTTCGGTTGGGACGTACACTTCTATTCGAATTCCAACTGGAAGTGACCTTGTCTCACGCCCGGCAGGGCCTTCGGGCTACAAATGCGCAAATGGATCCGAGATTTGCCTTCGAATTGAAGAATTCTAGAGCGCTGATTGGATAATACTGCCACACAGACGGTGTAGGTTGTTGATACACGATAAATTTCTATGCAGTCATTTTACAAGAAGTTATTATATATCAAATTTTTTTGGATGGAACTGAAAACTTTTTGCTATGGTTACCCCTCCCCTCTCCACCAGGTTACCAAAGTGCTATAACGTCACTTTCAGGAGCAACAGCTAAAAATCGTGGTCATATTACATGTGGGTTGATTTTTTGATATGATGCATACAACCACGCGAAAGCTTGGGGATATATATTTTCGAATCGCCTTATGGTCTGCTGTAATCTAATTTTGTTACAGCTTACATTGTCCATGTATATTGTGTATAAGTTGTACTGCATTTCTACATTATTCAGTTATATGTACTGAAATTGTCTAAGTGTCTTTGTGTTTCTTTGTTTGGTCCTGGGTAAGGTTAACCGCTGTCTGGGAGTTGAGCAAGCCATTTGTTTACCTTTTTTCTCTCAGAATAGGGATACACTTAAACTTTTTAAAAAGGTTAAAGAAAGATGAACCCTTTCATTTTGACTATATACCAATTATTCCTAATTGTAGGACTCTTCCTCTGACGAAATGTGTCAGGCCTAGTGGAACAGCAGTGTGACTTTGTGTATCTTCCAGCTTAGTATGTTGTTCGACTCTGTTCAGAGGTGAGATTGACTGAACAGCAACGGATGGTGTGCTTCTTTTTACATGAATACGTCCTAATTTTTTAAAATTTTGTATACTTTCTTAGTGCTTTGGTGGTTTGGGTTACTTTTCGTTTTGTCAAGTGAACGTGCGATTATTGATCCGGGGCGCCCATTTTGGTTGACGGCTGGTATACCAATGTCGGTTATGTATGGACTTGGTATACAAATCTTGGTGTTGTATAGACTATGTATGGTATACGACTTGCGATTTACCTCACAATTAGGACACCTATGAAGGTCTATTTGAAATCAAATCAGTCAGAAATGGAAATAAAACGGGATCTGTTATTTTTCCCCTCATTTTATTGATAACAGAAAACAGATTTAAATTCTGATTCATCCAAGTACATTTATCCTCTCAGTAGCCAAGTCGATATAGTAAATAAACAGCATTTTGGCTTTATCGACATTGCAGTTCTTGTCATTTTCGTTTTGACGCAGCCAGCCTGTCTCCAAGTGAATTTAACTTTGAGGATGTTCTTTGGCTCGTGACAACATTTTATATTATCCAGCTGTAATCCATCTTGTAATTTAAACCATCGAAGATCGATGAACAAGAATAAGAAAAATGTCACCAGTAATTTAAATTGGCCAGGAACATGTGCATGGGCCAAAAAATAAATGAAATGGAATTATCAACGCCTGTTTTATAGCCCTGGGCACATTCGAACACAGCAGGCTTCACTCTTTTCTTCAACATGACTTGCTTGATTTGCTTGATCAGTCCTCAAGAATATTTTTTTCACTAAAAAGACAACCATGATTATAGGATAGGGAGAATTAAAAACCCACGGAAGCCGAGAACGAAACCCATGTATTGAGGGCGATACATCATTAGTCCCCGGCTGCATTTGCTGAGTGCCCATTGGCTATGCGGTGTTACATGTATGGAATTTAGTTGTCACCAAGGAAGAAAAACATTTTCCAAATCATCAGTGTTTAAGCCAAATTCCTGACATCAGTACGATATTAAATATGGCAATTAGGGTTTCGACAGATTCCTCCGATGAAGGACTATCAACTTGCCACGAGCTGAACAAATACAAAATGCAGGGAATAAACACCACCAGTTGGGTAATTTGGTGCGATAAGTTGGTAATAGGTATTGATTGTTCCTACTGTTTTGAGATCATGTGCTCAACTGATCACCCTCCCCACATCTAAGACATACAAGTTACTTTTCTCTGATGATCTCTTGCCATGTGTTTTATAAAACATTTATACTATTTTATTTCCATCACTTCAATCAAATATCGGAACTATTGATTTTACCCTAGGTTTGCAAAAAGACACGTTTACATGGTTTCAGAATTAACTTTATTTAGTCTTTGAAACACTTAAGGAAAGAGTTTACTCTTACTTTATTGTAAGCAGGGATTTTCTTGTCGTGATGTTTTTATGCAACTTGTACGAGTAATTCGCGGAATGGAATAGAAGAAAAATGACTTACGGAGTACTTTCAGATTTTCGCGTGATATCGACTGATTAGTGTCATTCAGGAAGTTGAGTGTTGTTAATTGCAAGATATTTAGGACGATCAACTCCAGATGTTACGGAAAATCGGAAAGTGCTAAATTATGGGACGTTCTGATAGGACAAATGCGCATATAAGGAGCCCCCTTGTGAGAAAAATATAGAAGCTAATTGAGAGTCAAATATTTGCTTTAACATGATTTATGCTCTAAAGATCTTCATTAATTTACAACTTTTGTCATAATTTTGATATGGATCAAAAACTCCTCAAATGAACTGTAAGACCTATAAACATATCCTGGCTACCCCGGTGCTACATAGTTGTCTTAAAGAAATCAAATCCGAGACTCTCCAAAATTTAGGATAGAGAATAAACATGGCTGACACTGAATTCATCTTCTGTGTTTTAGCAATCGTCGATAAGGATTTAAGTGATCCCAATTTCATTAAGTCTTTATGGATGTTTTTCGTCTATTTGGTTAAAATGGAATGGTATAAAACCATCCAAACCTCTGTTAAATTTGAACATTATATGCAGCGTATTAGCTTGATGGACAGAAAATAATCCCATAAAATTGCTCAGTGTACGAATACAAAAATATGGCAATGAATGCAACCAATCAGTGAAAAGAAAATCGGGTTTCTCCCCCCCTGAGTGGCAACAGCCGTCAGCTTGTCGCCACTTTTCAGCTTTTTATGTTTTCATATTGACAGTTCATTCCTCATTTCAAGAAGTTACTTTTAAACTTAAGCGATCCCAAAAGGCTACGTAATGTCTCTGCTTACGTGAGGCATAGTTTTGCTGATAATCAGTTCGCAAATGGTGCTGTTAAGATTATTACCTTTACAATCATTTTGACAAACGGTTATACAGTATTGAAATTTCTTTTGAATGTGAATACCTGTGCAAAAATGCAACCAAATTCTATTACTTCAATTCTTCTAACTGATTCTGTGTGATATAAATTATTCAGTCACGGGTTAACTGATATCTCCGTGATATTATATGTAGTGGGACGATGGGTGTCGGACCGGACGGAGGAATATAGCCTAAATAGCCGAGTGTAGACGAGATGGGAAGTAAGCCATGTGCATTATCAAAGGAGGTGAATGTCTCGCTCGAAACAACACTAAAAGAGCCTTCGTGCGATCATCTCAAGGATTGTGACATCTGCCTGGTCGCGATTTGTGGTGTGACTTTTAGTGTGTGGTATCAATGTAATATGTGATATCATGAGCTTTACTTGTGTTGATACTGAAACAAATGTTGTAATAAGTTAACGACATTAATAAAGAACGAAGAAACCATTTTCACAACCAATGGCTTACATGTATGCTGGTAGTGGAAACGTAATACTGGAAGGAGCTTGCATTTCAAAGAAACCAGACGGCTCATATGCCTACCCATTTCGCAACAGAAACATAGCCCTGATACTGACGTAGTGCCAACACTAGATTACACCATTTCAGTGGGAATCTGTAATAGTATTTTTATCAACACTGTTATTTAGAATGTTCCTACACATGATGCTCTACGTATTTAACTTAAACACTGGTTGGATATAACAATTGTTAAGTGCAAGAAAAACCGCTGAGCATTAAGAATGTGCGACCAGTAAAAAAGCTGAAAGAGCTCCTCTGGTAATGGAAAGAGAAAGAGAGAAATGCATTTCTCTGAAATTCTGAAATGCATCATCCCCTTGCATTCTTTGTTAAATCCCTACAAAAATGACGCAAAGTACAAGAAAAATTAGCTGCAATATGCATAAATATATATATTTATACAAGAGTTCAATAACGAAGTCATCACTAACGAGCGAATGAATTGCGGGTGTTTTTTTCTAAACCATTATACTGTAATATTCCGACATTGTAAAGAGTACATCGTGTGACATGAAAACACATGAATTCATGATCATTTATTTCATATATAGTTTAATAGCTGGAGAAAAACCTGTAGAGCCCAATTTAAACGACCGCCTTTTACCTTGAAGCTGACTAACCCTCTTACTAGGTCATCAATTAAGGGCCAGGGATTTTTAACAGAAGCTATTATTCTACTGAAGTAGCGCGAATCATTCTATTATCCAGTTTTCTTATACCAAGGTTTTTATATAGATGTCAAGATAAAGTATGCCCTGTCTAAGTCATACAGTCTATCAAGCCTCGTGTATCTGTGGGACTAATAAAGGGCAACTCCTCAATGGCCATTCATTAGGGCAGTAAGTAGAAAGTAGATAAATCTTCTCTGCAGATTGAAATGAGAATGATGTATCTGGAGGTGTCAAGAGCACTTTATCTGCCGTGATTTCCAGACACCGGAGCTTGTGGCACGTTAGCGTCATCTTGCTGAAGAACAACCACAAATCTTCAGACTGATTAATCTGCTCAGGTTGTTTGTGGCGAGGTTGTTGTGGACAGACATGTCGACTGAGCGATCTGGTACAAAGAGTCGGTGGGATCTCCACAGAGCGCCCTTGTTGAGGAATCTGAGATGGTGAAGTAGGAAGATAACAGTGGCGGTGTCTTTGGTGTGTGGCAGTTCTAGATCAGAGCAGTACGGAGCTCAAGGAGGAAGGATGTGGAAGCCAAATACATTCACCACATTAAATATGCATCATCTCCCAAACGAAATAAGCATCTCTCAAACCCAATAAACATTTCCCAAGACACAAAAAATATCTCTGGGCTCCGTGGCCGATGGAATTTAGCGCGCCGGAGGATTTGACCCAAAAACGTGCCTTTCACCAACGCTGGCGCTGCGCGTTCAAGTCCAGCTCATGCCGGCTTTCTCCCCGGTCGAAAAGGGAAGGTTTGCCAGCAACCTGAGGATGGTCGTTTCCCCCGGGCTCTGTCCGGTTTCCAGCCACTTTTATGCAGGCCGCTGTCGTATAAGTGAAATATTCTTGAGTACGGCGTAAAACACCAATGAAATAAATAAATAAAAGCATCCCCCAAAGCAAGTTAAGGTCTGCCAAACAAGCATGGTCCAAACGATATAAACAGGGATAATGACTACAGCAGCCATGGTAAGGTCATGGGATTCATTCCGGCATATTATATGCGAAGTGAATTCATCGAACGACGATCAGAGTGGATCAAATCGGGCAGTGGCTACTCTCACAATGCAGGCAAGAATTCCACACACCTTTCCCTGGTCATTGTGTAATCATTAGCAGGCATACCAAAAATGATCAAGTCACTGTCTAAATCATTCCAATCGATCCACTCAGGACATTTCTGTCAGCGCTTCAGCCCGTTAATGACCTCACCCTGACAATAATCCACATATACTCAAATAAGTATCTCTGACCAAGATTCCGCATAGGTGGACACTGTTTTACTCCCGGATGGGTTGTCGAACCCTTGTCTTTCACTTTCACCTGCTAATGTGAGAGGCAATATCTAAATTTATGAAAATCAAACATTGCACTCATAGAATGACCAAGCAAACCAAAAACAGATTGCGTGTCTTAAGACGTGCACTATAGTTGACGCCTTGCACGAAAACTGCGTGTGTTTTCTCTTATTGTTAGCAATCACAAGAGTCCATTTCCTATCAGAGTTCTTGCTATCCGGTATCCAGTGGATCATTAGCTGCACAACTAACAACTTCGCAATCAGAATCACTTCATATAAGAAAACACTCGAAACAGATAGCAATGAACAGCTCTTTAATATGGCCCGACCTGGGACTGATCCCAGACACTGTAACCACTAGACCGCCGAGGCGTTCTTCATGGATTGTAACTCGTTGTTTACCGTGGCTCAGAGGTAGCAATCCAGTTGCCACATGAATTCAGAAATTCGGACCCTGTTATTTTTTATACATTCACCTGATCAAACCAGATAAGAAACAAGTCTTATTCATTTATATATTGCTAAGCAATATATTAGTTTCCAAATATAATAAATATGCATGGATAAATACATATACTTCCAAAAATATGTACGTGGTGTTCCCCGTTGTCGATGAGATTCGACGTACCACGTTAGGAGTCAGCTGGTCGTAATATTACACGTGCTTATCAGATCATCATGTTGGCCCTTCTTTGCGGGCTAGTCCTATTTTATAATAATTTCAATGGCATACCGGGGAAGCCCTCGCGTGATTTCGAAGACGATCTGTCACTGTGAGCATGTTGATAATCGTCCTTAATGACAGGGGGCAATTTCCAAACTAGTTTCAAGGGGACCTTTTCAGGACTCGATGGAACACAGTCAATTGAAAATCTCATATTTCGGTTTGCTCATAAAGCCAATGTACAGTCATTGAGTAATATTTTGCGTTTCTGATCTGTGATATTTTTTCTTGAACACGTTTCGTTTACACGGTGCCAATCAAATTCCCTTAGGACTGGCAGCTTCTCCTCAGACAGTGTCCACAGCGAGCTAGACAATCCTTTTAGAACTACGCAGTTCGCACAGAGCCTCTTACCGATGGTAAATATGACTGAGCTGAGATTTATCGGTGAGTGACGTGGGGAATGAACATCCGTCATGAGTTCAAATCGCTTGAGTCACGAAGCTCGCGTTGTCTTCCTGCCACAGGAGCAGCACGAGATACAAATTATCCAAAGTTATCAGTTTGGCTGATCGATATATACTTAGCGGCAAGTTCGGCAAGTTTTTTCTCAATCCTCACTTCAGATGTTGAACATGTTTCCCCGATGGAAAAATTTAAGATGAGTATAATTCAACAATCGGTAAGCTGGATGGAGACGTACAAGAAACATCATCGAAACAACTGAATCTTACATTGTCAAGTCGAGTGCATATGCGTTTTAAAAACTACGTGAAATGAGATGATCCCAAATATATTTTCCTACACTTTTTATTTTTACAACATTAAGACGTATAATAAATGAGTGTATATGTGTTTGCAATAAATTGTGAATTTTGGTGTTGTTATATAAAGATGCTATAGTCGGCGGAAATGGCCCAGTCTTCATTTCAGTAAATCTTTTCAGAATGAAAGAAGTTGTTTCTCAGAAAATAATTTACACAGGAATTGTATATTAGTTCTTGTAAATTCTGTGAAATGAATATTTTCTAGGCACGACTGGTTCATGTTGTCTAAATTTTGTTTGGGCAGGGTAAGTTGAAACATATCAGATAAAGTAATTTGATTAGTTTACATTAATTTCGAAAATACATATCTACAATGCAACAAAGTCACAGTGATAAAGGGAGATGAACAACAGCGGCTAGTCCAATTTTCAGTTTGCGGTCAACCGATGATTGATAGCTAAGGTAGGCATATCGATCTCGATCTGTCTGTCTAACTTCCTCTAGAGATAAGTTTGTTTGTTTTTTTTTGTTATTGCAACTTTTTAACTCAACACTGTAATTTTAGCGCATCAAAGAAGTACCCAGACTCCCTTTTATACCCAATTTCTCGTCTAAATTTAGATTTCAATTTTCCATTGTATTGCTCTGCCATCGCATCGTACATTACCAGAATGCAAAGACATAGCTAGGGATTGCACCATGGCAGTTGTTTGATTAGCTTACTTTCTACAAACGTGGCGTAACTTTCTGAATAAAGTTTTCTGATTAGATAAAGTCAAAGTTGGGGACTAATTGTCCAGTATACGTCTTTACGTTGACTTCAGCGGTACATAGCATGTCTAGCAATGCGTTGATTTTGTACGGAATAAAAAACTTGCCATAGAAGTATGATCACGTTTTTTGTGATAATGTACATATCGATTTAAGTGTATTTATTTCTTTGCATATTTATTTATAAATCAGTAAGAGTGGAACTGATTGTATGCGACCACATTTGTAAAGTGACACTCGGCTGCAGACGACAACAACGTCTGAGTGGAGAACGAACTTTAGAAAGATTTATTTTATTTTAGTTATTTTACTTCATTCTTAATAATTTATATAAGAAGTTACCAGTAGGGCATTGTCTGTACTCAATTTATTCCTCTAGAGATTATACATTTTCATTTGGAATTAATTTAATACTGTATTCAAGAGCATTTGTTCGAGAATGGTGATTTTTGTCAGCATGACCAAAAGGAAACCAGCGAGCATGACGTAACCTCAAGGTTTTCTGAACCAAACTTCCAACTTTAAGGCACACTTGTCTGTCATGTTGGCAAAGGGCATGCGACCTCTAGAAAACTTCACATCACACCTCACAAACGGCCACAGGGAAGCCGTCGACCGCTTACCGCCAGCACAAAAAATCTTCATAACTTCTGAACAAACGTGACTGTACAGTACAAACTGAAACATTTCAGAAATCTGAAGAAGGAAGTGGGGCTTCCTGTAAAGCCATCAAAAAACGTTTCGATGTTGCCGTTGTTGCAATCTGCGGACCCCATGTCAACATCCAGACCTTTTCTCTGCTCTCCTCACAGCTATAATAAATCTGAAAGGATACCAATTAAAATCACTTTCGCTCAAAATGTTTCTTGTGTCCAAAGACACTGGAGAAATATTAGATTTCCTAAATCAATGTTGGTGACAAAGATGGTGTGAAATAAATTCAGATAACATTCACAGGAAATCGGAAGTAGGGAAGTCGAGTAAAAAAAATAGCCTGGGTGATAACTGTTTTATACCACTATGCAAAAAACATGAAGATAAAAACGAACTTTTTTTCTTGTCCCGATAATAAGAGGTGTATTTCAACTGAGTTTGTCGAGGTAATCTATGGCAGAGGATCAAGGAGTTCTGAGGCGATACAAGCATAAAAGTGGATGACAAAACCGGGACAGTCCATCCACTAATAATGAAGGAAAGGGAGACTTGACGGATTCGCGGAATGATTTCTACTCAAAATGTAGTCAGCTTCTGCCCTGTTTGCATGTGTTGATGTGTATGTATGAAACAGGGACATTGACGGGGGCATAGTGCAAATAAATCTGGTTATGGTATAGGAATTAATGTACTGTTATTAAAGTACACCCGTCACCCCTGAAGCACTGTTTGTCATCCGGAGGAGAATACAGACTCTACACATCCTTTATCACGACTTATAGTAAAAGCAGAGCCGAACAAGGTCTGGATGAAGATGACCTACACAAAGAACCCAAAGTTCATTGTTAACAAGGTATTTCATCATACCTCTGGGTATAGTGACGCGTAGTGGTTAAACCACTGCCCATACGAGCATTGTAAATGTTATACACATAATGACGTTTACACCGACCGAAGGTAAATGCACTGCTACGCCAAAAGCCCTGTGGCTACAAAGGGGCTAGATTGCAATATTTTTGGACTTATTAGATTTCTAAAACTCTCATTTCTGCCGAAGCGTCCTTACATTTGACATTCCTATGCCTGTTCAAACCCAGTGTTCTCGTGTTGCATTCGTGGATATAGTAACAGTGTCTTATATGTATGTATCTCTCATATATTCCTCAAAGAATTTATCCGCTCAGCTACATGAAAGAATATTTTTAGCTTTGAAGAACATACTGACACTACATAATTAAATACGGATACACTATAAAGCCAATGTTCAGAGACTGAGGTTCTCGCATCAGGCAAAATTAACCACAGATGTTTTAATGTATTCTATGCGAACGCATAGCAAGGCATTATATACTCTCAGACCGGAAGTTGCTGACTAAACTACATTCAAAAACAAATCGTTCTAAAGACGATGCAAAGATTTAACCTTTCTGGTGTTTTGCTACGCGTTCTTTTTAGAAAGTATTATTGTGAGGAAATGAAAGGTAACATTTAAATCTGTAATTTTTTCTCTTCTACGTACAAGAATATTTTATTGTTTTTTTGAGGGTCATTCGGGTTACAGTTCCAGACCTGTCAGTTTGTGAGAGGTAAATGATTCAGAGGACAAATTTTTATCAGTATATATAAGTTAAAAAAATTTTAAAGTAAGTTTTAAAGTGGCGTCAATTTGATTGTTTTCACAGTGTTAGAGATGTGATCGCTATCATTTTGTTTTTATGCTGGTTTTGATCTTCAGGGGCCCCACACCTGGTTAATACTCGGCCGCCAAGTTGTAAAACCATTCATCATAAAAAGGCGTGTGGGTGTTCCACACGCAACAAATATTGTTTCACTCGCCGAATGTAGAAGGTCATTAGCAGTTGAACAGTAGTGGATTTGGATAAATACCCATTTGTCGAATACCCATACCCGATCTCAGATCGGCAGACTAGATATCAGACCGTGCAGCTTTTAGGCCAGCTAGGACTGCCGAGTGGCAGTGGTTATGTCAGGCAACTCAAATAATTTTTCAAGGAATTAGAACGCAGATGTCATATTCTAGAAATATTACAGATCCATACCCAACAAACAATACAGGTCTAAAAGTTAAATTTATGTCTAAACTTGTTTTAAACATGTCAGAAGTCACAAGTCGGTAATAACGAAAATTGGACACGGTATAATGTATCACATTTCGTAGTCTAAGTAACACTTCAACATTATGTAGGGCATGCCAAGAGAAAATTCATAGAACTCACCATATCTTATTACATGATTTTTATGAGGTTTATTTGGATGATTTGAGGTGGAATGGGAGTGTTCTTAAAAATTCAAATGTGGTTGACGGTGTCCGACCACATGAAGCATGGAGCCATGCACCGTAACTGCTCTGTGTATAGGCTACCATGTCTCACCTGAGGCATATTTTGTATAATACCAAAAAAGCTTCGGGTGGCAACAGAACTCATGACTCTTATTGCCTAAGATCTAAATAGTATTAAAGCTTTTATGAAAATTACCAACGCTCGGTCTCTTAATACAGCCCTTTATTCTTGAAAACGAAGCAGACAATTTGAGCTGCGTTAAACAGTCCATGGCTATAGGGGATGTGTTATTTTTGAGTTTTGAATGAAACCACTTTGAAAAATTAACCCTGCATTGCATTGAAATATAATGGCAGGCCATAACATTTTTTTATTTCTTTTATTTAGCCTGGTATTCATGGTCTATCATGAAAAGCACGAGATAGGGTCTGAATTATTTTGTACTGGCCATGAATCGTCGATGAGGTTATGCAAATCCAGATAGGAGATGATTCCAGACAGAACAAATATTTGTGCAGTATAACTAGAAAAAGAAGACAGTAATTCCTTTGGTCCACTCTCTTAGACGTTATACTACAGTTACAATATCGGACGTCATGTCTGCAGTCAAAGGGAATCAAGTGCCAATAAATCTCAGATCGAATTAACATTGTCCTCAGTACAACCGATTCAAAACGGACACGTCGTCACAACCGCAAAGGATTTGTGCCATAATCTTGGCCTCATCGTGACTTGTTACAGCCTGACAGCTTGGTATCACACAGTCATTTAGCGTAAATACCGTTATTTGAATTAGGCTGTGAAAAGTATTATGTAATATCAGCTTCTTTTAAAACGCAAAACAGAAGAACGAAAAATGAAAATTGTTCCTATCACACAGCTTAGACATAAAGTGCAGTACATTCACAGGTGCATGTAGCACTATATTTTATTATTTTAAGAACGGCACTCTCGATTAACATGCTGGTGATTCCATAAACACATATCTCATGTTGAGGAAACGTCGGTTTTATAGTAATAAAACGTGTCTATCGTATCCTAACAGTTCCTCAGCATTTTGAATTCTGGGAAGAGTAATGCAGTTTTGTAGAAGGGGATAGCTCAGGGCTTCTGTATTTGGCAATGCTTTGTGGGGTTTTCTGGTCTCGTTTATTTGTCTGTGTGCGGTCGGACAGATGAACAGCTTGGAGACTGACAGCCTGTGCGAGGATGAAGTTGGTAAACACTCCGTACGGTCCCAGAAGCCAAGATGCTGTTTACTTTATGAATTTGCGAGATATCATCTCCGTGAACAAATATCATCGGTTTAAGGTACAGCTATTACCGGTTTCCTGTAAGAGGTGAAAGCAGAACATTTATGTTTCATGACGGAATCATAATACAATTCTTTCTTGTTGACTTTCTTCACTATTGATCGCCTGTCCTCTCCAGTGGCTCTGTTGACATAGTTTTCGCGTTTGCTGCTTTGGTTCTTTTTTAGTATTTCTTATATGTGGTTGCATTATACCAGATTAAACGATTATTTGGACCTCGTTGTTCTGGTGGCTTTAGGGATAATAACCGATTGATGGTGATATCTTGTGTGACATTGCATGAAGTCCACTGAAAAACGTTCCCCTTTCACCAATATATGGCATGATATGTATCGGAAAGTTTTGCCAACAACTTGTGAAATGTCGGTCGTTTTCTTCAGTCACTAGGTTTCCTCCTCCCATAAAACTAACCGACAACACACACTTGAAAAGTGCGTCAATCAAATAAATACATTGGGACTTAAAAGTAGGACGCCATTATGACTTGTCTTTTAGAAAGTGATACTGCGATCGGACAAGGCTTTCTTTGTGTGGATAGCACAAACGCCACGATTTTCACGATTTTCGTAACTGAACAATAGTTTTAAGTTATGATCCAGTCGTATTCGTCCACTTTCAAAACATTCTTTCTCTGTATGATTTTGAGAACATTTTTAATAACATTTCAACACTTAACATACATCAAAAAGAACGAGCTAACGCAGCATAGTGCCTTAAGCGCCTTTCGACGTTCTCAAGAATGCTTCACTTATGCAACGGCGGTCAGCATTAGAGTGTGAGAAAACCAGGCAAAGCCGGGAAGAAACCCACCGCCTTCCGCAGGTTGCTGGCAGATCTTCCCACGTGTACATGTACGACCAGAAAGGAAAACAACATGAGCTGGACTTGAACTCACATCGACTGCATTGCTGAGAGGCTCCTTGGTTGCAGTAAAACTCTGTAAGGGTACCAGTAGTGGGGAGTAAAAGTGATAAACCAATGGCTTGTTTAACTCTCAGACAGCAATAGGCCTACACAAGATCAAACAAAGAAACACGAAGACGCTTGACTAAGTTCACTATATATTTGAACAAAATAGACAAATAGTACAAATGACAATAATATACAAAACAATACATAATTTAAAAAAATATAGTTTCTTATTGATGACAGTAAGCCCAAAATCCAAAAGGTAGGTCAGACCCTGACCCGGTTAGAGCAAAAATAAAAAAAAAAATGTAATACAATATTTTAAAAGACGGGGCTCGTAACACACGTTAACTACTCCGCCACGGCCGCCCTCACCTCGACAAAAACATATGCCACTGACAGGTCGGGTAATCCAATCCGCGCAATTAAATGCAAGAGGCCAGTCTTATTACTGGCCAGACTGAGCGAATTCGACCAGCGGTTACCTATAACTTTCTTATTTTCCTGGCCATGCTTGGCAACCTGGTTAACAGGCCTATCCCCAAAAGGTAAGGGAATCTTCTAAATCTAATATATCGGTAAGTTTCCGGATCTCAGTGTTTTCTGAGCGGCACTGATCTGTTTCCATTACGGTGCTCTAAAAGTACAAACGTAGGAATCTGTCAAAGAACAATGCAGACAGAGATGATTTTACAGTCGATTGAATTATCATACAATCGAACAACGTCTACAATTCTTGAGGCAGTATATGTCATGTAAATGCCCTATGTCATTAGGCGGAGAGTTTAAGAAGGGGCGCCTTTCTTATATTAAGACACAGATAAGTATGTTTGCCAAAGGACGACGGGGTATATCCAACTCTACAAAGAGGGCAACGTAGCTCTTCGTCCTGTCCTAATTTTCGTCTCTCCATGCCGATAAAGACTCGGTCAGTGAGCCATTACACTGCTTATAACGCCAAAGCTCAGATGATAGCTTTACAGCCAAACAACAATTCGTATAATCCGTTCTCCACTATTTATACCTCGGGTGATGTTTCCAAGAGAAAGATCAAACATTTTAGAAAAAAAAATCAATGACTTCAAAACATTTTTTTTTGGGGGGGGGGGGAATTAACCGCAGAGCTCACGTTTGTTTTATTTTAGCAGAAGGACCTTACGTAAGACCAGTTAAAGGAAAGTTCCATACTACAGACAACTGAATTATAAAAAACGAACTGCTTTACACAGATTGACATTTTTCAGCTGGCATGTGTTACGAGAGATGCAAGAAAAAGTTGATAAGGTTCAGTGACGTTGCCACGGAGGTAAAATGAGAAACTCTTCAGAAAACTGTTTTTGTGTTTATTGATTCTGGAGTGTGTTGAGAGTGTGATTTTTGCGCCCACGCTCTGTACCTTAATGCATACTGACCCAATAAACAGTGTGCATATTTCCATTTCCATGAACTTCATGGCTAATACCTCGTAATACCCAAAGCCGGCAATTTTCTTGCACCACTGTGGTTTAAGAAAAGTGAATCAATAAGGTTGCTCTGTGCAGATACAAATAAAAGGACCTTGACTAATGGCTGGATTACAGGACGACATCTCAGCTAGTGGACGGCATGGCATCGAATTCGTAGACAGGACCGTAGTTCTACAGGCTCTGGGTGGCGTTAAATGATATGAATGATGATTGTAAATAATGTAATTATAATGTACATATATTTTGTCCAGTGCTGTACCATTGTCACACTCATGTTTTATTTGACGCTTTTAATAACCGAGCTCGTGAGGCTTTCAGTTCATACAAGAGCAGGTCATCCGAATGAAAGTTTCTGTCTGCGGCCGTGGAATCGTACCCTATTGCTTGTTTGTAAAGCAACCGAACCAAGATCAAATGAGTGAAGATCTTTTCAATAAAATGAATGATAAATTGGGCCTGTTTGAGGATCATTGTGTATGTCAACAAGCTGTGTTGAAAACTCACAGTACTACTTATGGCAGCAACAAGACAAAATGAGTGCTGACATGTAAGTGGCTCCCAACAAAGGCTGATACGAAAAACGTAAAACTGACGGAAGCAGGTCAGATGGTTTTGAAAGCTGAACTATTATGAATGGATTCTATAGGAAATCGAATGATACGGGCAATTGGTGGTCCTGCTAATGATTTTGGAGGCGAAGAGGTCAAAATAGTTCAACAACGAATTTAATGCTTCAGACTGAAGTTCAATCCTGAAAACTTCTCCCCCCCCCAGCGTACTTTGGTTTTCAGTGGTACGTATAGATTTCTCAAAAGGTTCAAGTCCTTCTATCACTTTAGTATTACGTGTGGTATAATACAATTTAAAGATGTAACTTGCCTTCGATTGCCTCACCTCAAAGCATGGTCAGATTAACTGACTGACGGGTTATTTACACATAAGGGATTTGCAGCTCGTAAATGCTTTTTCCAAAACTGGAAAAAATTCATTTCTTTTCGACCAATAGAGGCGTACATTAATACGTTATAGCATCGTTAGTTTATTATCTTGATTGTCGTACTTAGGAATGTTTTTATTTATATAACGTTGTTCAGATTGATGGGTTGAGTGAATGATGAAAGACTCAGGGATGGTTTACCAGTGTTAATCATACAGCTTGTTGATGGTACCCAGTTTGATCGTTGAAGTTGCCTTGATCACATACAAGCTGACTACAAGTCATGACAGTTCTTGTCTGTGGACGTAAAAACAATCTTAACCTCATATTCACGATTCCCCTCGTGAGATATATTTCCCTGGTGACTGCCATTTCGAGAGAATCAATGGTTTCTTATGTGAATGTAGAACCGTAACCTTCCTGTAGTTATCTTGACAGCCAGAGGCTATCACTGGAGCACTCTGCACAACATTATATAAGCCTGCTAATCTGAGATATGAGGAGATTGATTCTACACGCCGACAGCCAACAGGTTGTCAAGCCGACATAATTTGAACAACAGACAATTTTCGAAAAAAATTACATGTTTTATTCAATGGACTATTACTCTTGTTGATTCGGCTGTTGCTTTAATCCAGGTTGTTTGTTAGGTGTCTGACGAAGGGACTGCCGTAATGTAAGTGAAAAATTCTTGACTAGAGCGTTTAAGACCAAATGAAATCATCATTTGTTAATACACCGATGATTTATTTGATTTTATACATGTGATGTATCATTGACATATGAATTATAACTGATAGGGTGGCAGCCAGACAGGTCCAAAGAAAACGGACAATGATGAAACAAAGGCTATCTGCCAGGATTTGAACTCCTGACCTCAATGACTTTGTGAGGCACAAACGACGCCTTAACCGAAGGAGCCAGCAATGTGTTTGTGCCTGTAATAAGCCGTGAAACTAGGGCCAGAAAACCCGTTATGACTAGAAGTCTCCAAATTCCCCCATCGTTTCATTTTATACTGAAAACATAGCAATGAAAAATTCATTTTTGCGCCATTTGCTGATATATGTACTGATGTTGTGGTGGAATAATTTTTGACCCCCAAAACTTTTAATATCGGCTCTATGCCAAGGTATCTCATTGATGCCTGCTAATCTAAGTAAATACAAGATATTACAATGTGCAACGCAAAACAGTGCTTATTGCGTTCATCCACATCTCTCTGTCCGTAGTCGTATGTGTTTATTCAGCTTTGACATCATATAAGCTTTCCTTTGAAGAACATTGCGACTTATCCCACGATTCAGAAAAGGTCACTGACATCTTGCCATTCCTAGTAGTGAAGACAACACTAACCTTTATCCACCTTATGTTTCGCTAACCAGATAAATTCATTGTACCAGTTAACCTCATTCCTCCAACAAGAGAAAACGCTCCATTTACTGCTGTTTTCATTACTGGCCTGGAATCAATCCTAGCCTCACGGAAGGCTGCTTTAGTAGACACTATTTACTTTTGACGTACCTTGCCAGATATGAAGTATCTTCTGCTCGCAATCTGTCGGATGACCCGCCTATGGTTGGAGAGGTCAACTCTAAACAACTCCAATCGAAATCATTGAGATCCATGAGATCTATCGAAACAACGGCTGGAGGACTGATAGTACGTATTTCTACCCTCTCTACTAAGGCGGAGAAGGGAGCGACTATACTAGACCTTATTTTCGTGAGATTGAGTTGAACAAGTCGGAAATGTTTCTCTTGAAAAATAAATCATAGAATTATTTACTGACTACCTCATATATGATGTTATAAAAGCAACGCGTGGGGGACATTTTAGCGATTAAAAATCTGTTTAAAAGGGCGATAATTAATATGATAATAATGTTAAGTTACACAATGAAAATGTCCGAATGTCAGTAATCATAATATAGCCAGTGAAACTTCATTGGTGACATCTGTTGTTACCTACATGCTCAAACTAACCAGTTATATTTTGAGACAGTATAATTTTTTTCAGCATTTATGAAAGAAAATTCTGCAAGAAAAAATAGTACACCTCGTGGCCATAGGCCTGAACACAGCAAAATTATGTCAGATATAAGAGTAGATCATCTTAGCAGGTAACATTGTGGCATGTTCAAGTATGTACAGCGGTAAGGAGAGCCCCATGAAGGGGCTATAATGACAAAATGAATCGGGTGGCAAATAATTTGTTGGACGGTAAAAGCTAGGTCGTTTGTTGTACAAAGACAATCAACGGGTATACTAACACGGGCGTAACGTTCATGAATCTTGCCGTTTGGGCTCCTCCATCCATATACACGCTTTATGTCAATCCTGTTGGGGTCTGAAACTGTTTCTACTCCGGCTGAAATGCGAAGTCAAACAGAGGCACATGAACAACATGGATTATGGAGCACAAATGATCGACCATTCGTTTGATATGCCAATACGTCAATTTAAAACATGGAGAACAATACAAATTTCCCACATTTTTGTTCTCCTGATAGTGGAAGTTTTCAATTCCATGACCAGAAACAACATTCATGTTTCTACATGGAAGCCAGAGTTTTGGGCGCCATCAAAGCAAATATTTCTGTATATGCATACTGTTTCTGTAAGTGCACTTACATACATTTTACCATGTACATAAATTATACTCCATCATTTTCTTTATGTCCATCTATGGGAATACATGTAAATAGCTGTAGGGTTGTTTGAATGGTTAGGACAATACCATTTGCCAACCGATAATGACATCGTTTGCTTTACCTTTTACAGACATTTCATTCCCGAATCATGCTTGCATTAATTTAATTTAATTTAATTTTTAAAGTAATTACCTTTTGATTAAAGTTGATCTGTCTGAAAAGACACTCTAACAACTGTGGAACAATTGACTCCATTGTCATGGTGGAAGACATGACATCAACCTAGTATTCCCAGGAGCAAAGGTGAAGAGAGGGACTTTGGGGATTTTGCCGAAATATGGTGTATAAATGTTAACCTTCTCTTATTGCTGGATCGCTATAAATGTGAAGCTTTTTATCTTATCACACAGGCCAGTAACAATTTAGGGATCGCTTCTTCTGTGTTATTCTTAGTATATTAGTATTAGCAGTGTGTAGGAGGTCCGTGTCCGGCTTTCTCTTAACGAAGACATGGCGAGGAGAACGATAAATGTGTATTTGTTGTCCGTGTTAACAGAGTGACCACTGACCGCATCTGAGCAGTGAGGTCAGCATTCCACCTGTTCTCTTCACAAGTAATTGAGCAAATTGGCTTATTTGTTCTGATGGTTGCTTTGCTCATTGCAAAGTCAAAATCTCTTCCCCTCTGCCTCGGGTTCGGAAGATCCTGGATCAGACTTTAAAAATGGAACTTCTTACTGCCTCGCTTGGCGCCCAGCACTGAGAGGTTTAAAGCAAACAGGACCAGTCCGCCCGGTGTCATTATAATATGTGACCAGATGGGGTGTCATGTCTGGTGTATTCGGCATAATGTTCCCATGGCTGCACAAGGAAAGACACTATATATACATTCTAAGGACTCTTTGCCGTCATATAGCGCACGCCGTAAGACCTCAGTCTACATGCATACATACCTACACACATGATATACTCCCGCATGCCGACACACACACCTCCCCTTCAAACACTTCCTGACACCAGCTATAAAGTTCCTCCATGAGCATGGCTCCACCCGAAACGTACCTAATTTAACTGCAAGGGACGGCCCCCAAAATGATAGAGAATAGAATTGGGCTTGTGAATTACCGAAGCTTTAAAAGACGTGCGAGAATCCATCTTATGGTTATCCATCTTATTTGTTAATAGAACAAATCGAATGAGATTTGTTTACTGACTCCCCTGATTCCATCTTTTATTGAGAACATAAAACTTGCTTAAATTGTAATAAAGAGGTAATAAAGAGAGGCAAAACATTCCTACTTCCTACACAATTCATTTTTTTCTCTATTTACCAAGACCAGAACTTAAATGATTGCTTGCAGTAAATTTCAGGCTGGTACCTGTACTATTGTGTTCACAGTGATTTTGATAGTGATTTTAAGGTTAGAGGTTTGAAAAAAGTTATGAAGCAATTTATAACGGTAAAAAGTGCAGAGATGGGGTTGATATTCAGCTGAAGGAAATGTTTTGAGGTGCTCTGTGATAATATCAAATTTCAATTGAATCGATTTTTCGCAAAATCTCCGATAGTCTCTTTAAACTAAATTTTCGAGGCTCCAAGAAACTACAGAATGATAGAGCATCCTGGCTTTATCGACATTTAAATTTTTATCATTTTTGTTTCATAACGCCACCAACCTGTCTCCAAAGACATTATCTTCTGTGATGTTCTTGGACTCGTGGAAGTATTTTGTTTTATTAAGCTCTAACTCTGCAATTCAAAATCCCAAGATGCAGGGCAGCAGTAAGTCCTATTAGCAAGGAACATTTGCAAGGCCATTGCTGTAAAATGAAAAGAATTATCTTTCGATGACAGAAATCTCCTCTCTTGTATTGTACATTACTTGCTTGATTTGCTTGACCAGTGTTTTATGCCGCACTCAAGAACATTTTTTATTTCACTCTAAATGCAATAACAATTATATGATAGGGGAAACTGGCCCATATGTCGGTGATAATAGAAATTTCTAGCGTTAACCGAGGAAGAAAAATACAAACAGGACATCATTCGTTTTCAACGAGAATTGCTGAAATCTAATAGGCTACTTAAGCGGTTACATGTATAAAAAATTGTTGTCATGAACAAGAAAAACATGCACAAGTCATCATTAGTCCTCAAAGTGAATTGCTGGCACCTTATTGACTGTGCGAGGTTACAGTTATTAGTTTTGACGATTTCTCGGCTTAAGGATTATATACTCGTCATGAAATGAAGAACCACAAAACAGGAGACAAATGAAGACAACAAGAATACTGGCCAGCCTGTGTAAACTGATTTCTATAATTCAATTAAACAGATAACTGTATGTATTACTATTATTTATACTCGAAAGTAGTAATCGTTCCTAAACTTTTCAAAACAGGAAGTTTTAACTTCCCTGATTACTTTTATAAATTAAATCAATAATAAATAACATCATCATGTATCAGAACCATTGATTTTACCCTAGACTTGCGAGAGGAAACATGCTAACAGGGTTTTTGAACTCATGTCATTTACTCTAGAAAACACAAGGAAAATAATTATATAAAGTAAATACCAATTTGGATTTGTGAATTTCTTCAAGGGACATTCTATTTAAAAAGCGCCCACTGACAAAGAGATCTGTGAGAAGACCTCTTATGAAAAAAATCTATAGGCCAGATCACTTAAATTTCACAAGTCTTCTAAAGATATTTATTAAATTTACAGCATTTCGATCGATGATATCATAATGTTGCTTTGGACGAAAAACGGATGTTGTTGAAGAAAACAAATGCAGTACACATATAATACGATTCCAGGGATTCCAGGTCAGATGATCGGCTGTTACTTTAACTGGAAATCCCACAATTCCTATAAAGCCATTCTTAAAAGCAAAAGTGTTGATGGGAATGTTACCTCACTGGATGGAAAACGTTTACTGAGCAATTTACAACAACAGCATCATGTAGCTTTCATCAGGATTTTGCTGGTGGAATAAACACCCCCGATTCCTGGTCCCCTTTACATTATTTTCATGAAATTGTTTATCAAATGTCTTGATAATGGGTAATTCCAAACCAGTATATTGTAATGAACAGAAAATTAACAGATCTAACAGAAACAGTCATGAGAGGCCGTGGTCTGGTGTCACTGCACTGTGACTGAGAATGGTGTCATGCCTCATACCCTTCGTGCTACTGCTAACAAACACATTCATATTGCAGACAAAGTAATGTAAATGATGCTAGCTCCATTAATTTCTTTTGCTTCTTCAGCGCTGGTTTAAACTGTTTAAGCTTTATGAATACAATGATGATGATTTGAATGTTTTCATTGAGGACAAATTTTACTTGTAAGTCATTTTATTCAAAGGCATCCTGCTTACCTACGGTGTTTTCATCCTAGAAACTGGTTTGTTGTATGAAACATATATTAAGGAAACATCACAAGAGTATAGCGGCGACAAACGGGAAAACGCGTCCACCTAACCGTTGCTGAAGAGAAATCAACCAGAAATCTTTTCATTCCCCAAGGGAAAATACATGTCTTTGAATGGGTATATGTGTACATTGTGATTGACCTGATTATATTTGTTCACGTAGACGATGTGTCAAAAATTCATAAAGTAAACAACACTTTGGCTTAACGGGCCGTATTGAATGTTTACCCGTTTACCAACTGCTTAGAGGCTGTCCGTCTCCAACGCTATCACACATAGCCATATGGACCAGTATTGGTATGTGGAAGCACAGTGTGATGTCAGTTTACATCAACTTACACAGAGACTGAAATTTAGCTTTTAAGGCCCAAATCCTTTGGGGTTGTTACGATGTCAACATTTTGAATAGGTCGTACCGAGACTAATACTAATTCGATCAGGGATTTATTGGTATTTGATTCCTTTTGACTTCAGACATGACGTACCGTTGAAGTCTAACTTTTAGGAGACCGGGCAGATAAAGCAAAGGAACTATGTCTCTACATGTACAATCGTTATATTCAAATATTTGTTCTGTTTGGAAGCATCTCTTCTCTATTCCAATCGATCATGGCTTGTGTCCAGATTTCCACAACCTCAGCGGGATTTCATGGCCAATGCTCAATAATTCATCCCCCATGCCTTTCTTTTCATGATGCGCCATGAATGCCAGGCTCAAAAAACTAGTCAGTAGTCCTGTGGATTTCCATTATTTTCTGATGCAATGAGGGGCTAATTTTTAACGTGATTTGAATCAAACTGAAAGATAACACCGATTTCCCAGTTAAGCACAGACTTATCAACGCAGCTCACATTATCTAATTAATGTTTTCAGAAAAAAAGCCTTTATGAAGAGATCGAATGATAGAGCATGAGGGAATCTGACGTGATAAAAGTTGGAAATGTTGTTAAAAGCTTTAAAAGCGTAAATGTCGCTGGCAATGAGACCTCTGAGTTCCGTTCATTCCCTACTTGGAGACCATCGCCTCACCAAAAAGTCCCTTACTTTGAAGAGCCACTTTACTCTTCTTTCACCCATCACTTCACGTATCGGCAAACAGTTTCGCGCGTAGGCCTCCTCGGTTAGTCAGAAGAAGCGATCTATTCAACTCTCAGCAATGTCCTTTTTTGTAACGTTTTGAAGATCTTTCTAACCGAGGAGTTTTTATTGACCTTTCGACAGTGAGAAAATAGATGCATTTTACATCTTCTGACACCTCACACACACAAAGCGAGAACTGACATAATTCAGAAAGCCAATTTCCTTAGGTGCATCTCTCAAAGTTGTCATTTCCCCCATGATTGTTACGGCCATACCATGCATTTGTTTTCAACCACAGCTGGTTTTATGTTTCTTTTGTCACCTTTTAACTGACAAAGTACCATAGATTACTTTGAGAAGCTCAAATGTAACACACTTGCTATTATCCAGGCAAGGAAACTCACGTTTTTTTCTTTTAGCTCGTCCTTTCTTTCGTCACCCAGGAGTTTTTTTCTCACTCTTTCATCCCACCTCCATCCCTTTCTTTCAACGTAACTTGAACCTTTTTCATACAAGAATTTGTTACCGATATTGATTTTGGAGATCCAATTCTCCTCAAGTACCTGTGGGCAAAAGAGCCATTTTGAATCAAAGTGAGGAGAAATTTGTGTCATTTAAGATTTGTTATTGTCAGATAATTGTCAAGAAACCGTGGAGAGAGGATCTGGATATCGATATGGGGTCAGCAGTTTGCAACAACGGCAACATCAAAGTGTTTCCTAATAGCTTAACACGATCCTCCAGTTCCCTCTTTAGAGTTCTGAAATATTTCAATATGGAATTTGTATTGTCACGCGTTTTTATTGACATTCGTTCATCAAGGCAGGCGTATCACACAAACAGCTGGCGTATACTGTCTCGATTCCACCGGAAAAAATAACAGATTCGCATGATTGGACAGCTGATGAAAATTAATAAAGACAGTAGCCAATCAAGGAATGGTCACCCTTAATGATGGACAACAAAATTCGAAACATCAGCAGTACGAATAAGCTGTCCTTATTCATGGTCAATTGCAGGTAAAATCTGTTAACGGGCTCTTGGAAACAAAAATGTTTTTCTTATCTAAACTTGTCTATACGGTTTGCTTTCATAGGCCTGAGGTCAAAATACCAAATACAGTACATTTGATTGGCAAGTGTGAAATGTTCTGTTTGCGTAAATCCCCTCTGAACTTGAACAGGTAATAATCTTCTTTGATAATGATCAAGGCTACGCTACGATTTTATAACGGAGTGATATAAAATCGTAGCGATTGAAGTCCTGGTAAAGTGTGGCTTGATTCAGTTTACTGATGCTGTTTAATAACTTCTGTAGAATTCCCTCGTTTCCAACTGTTCCCGTGGCCTCAACGGTGATAAAATACCAACGAAGGTCGTGTGGCCGTTTGGATCGCCCCCATGAAGTTGGTTGGAGGTCAGATGCTATCTATCATCTGGTATCACTTACATCTACACTTAAAGATGGGCAAACTTGTTACTTGTCGAAGACCGGTGGTTTGTTTACTTTGGATACTTTCGTGTCTTCCATCGTCTGACCGTGACAACGATGTCACTGATACATCAGTGTCATTGTCACCCCAAATGACTCCTCAAATGGTGATGAAAGAAGCCAATATGACCCTAAGAAAACAAACAAAAAATCCTAAAACAAAATGAAGTATTCATTTTCAAGTACACGTTTCATTAATTACCATACATCATACCATTGTTGTTTATATTTATTTCTACACGAATATTGTTAGTTATAATCTCTGACTTTTGTATCTTTTAATCTCTCACTTAGGTAACTTATAATCTCTGTCTGGGATAACTTATAATATCTAAAGAACTTATAATCTGGGAATGACCGCCCAAGAAGGAAGACAGCAGGAGCTTCGTGATTCCAGCGGGTTAATTTCAGGATGGATGTTCCTTCCTCACCTCATTCAGCGATAAATCTCAGCTAAGTGAGTCATATTTACCTACTATAAGAGACTCTTGGCGAACTACGAGATTCTGTCAGGATTGTCTGTACACTTTGTCTGTAATAGAGCTTCTATACTCTAAACTCAAGTGGTACTTGTACACAAAACCTGCTCAGGGTTTACCAAGGAATCCACAACATGAAAATCTACTCAAAGTCTGTACCCTGACTTTATACACTGTAATATTGAGATTTTCGATTAACCGTGTCTTTGGTTTGGTTCGAATTCCATCGTCTCCAGGAATTGTATGGCTAATTACCTCATTGTCTATCTTAAGTACTTGAATACTAAGAGTCTTGTCGAGCACTAAATATGCCCACTTTATCATTGACGAATTAATTTCGGAATAGGCTATTATCATGACACTTATTTACGAAGCAGCTACAGTAACTGTCTATTTTATTCGGAAGGACTTTAAACACGTGGCGCTGTACAGTTGGCGGTACGCTTGGGGTTAGGCTTTATACTTAGAGACTTACACCTAGCGTTATTCATATGGGGTGCTAATCTCTATGATATGGACATGGTGCCATGAAACAGGGTGATACAGATGGGATTGTACAAGTGTCGCTGTTCACGTGCGTTTTTCACGTAGTGTTGTTGGTTGTGGCGCAAGCCAATGTTATGTAAAACGAAGATAAAGCGTTAAATAATTGGTTCTTACAAAACGCTGTATCTTCTCTTGTACACTTGCGATAGTATATCGACAAACACTGGTGTTCTATGGAATTAACAAGCGTCTTTAACTTTAGACTGCAAAGTAAATGTACACAATATATATGGTGTACCCCATGTATTTATACAAACTAAAGAACCAAGAAAGAAGAGTACATAGGTTATGTAGGTTATGTATCAGAGTGATTAGCTTCCAGTTATCGCCATGGCACAATTCCAGACTGTCTGGCACGCCCCAAGTATTTCTCTGATTTGGCAAAACACCAATACACAATCTGGAGACAGATATATACCTCTCGGACGATCGCATTCTTCGTCTTCACTTATTGTCAAAGAGAAACACAATGATGACACACTGTGCCCAGTTTTAACTTAAATTGCAAAGAAAAGTTCTATAATTATTGATTCAATATCATCCATCATCCTTTTCTACCCGTTGCATTCTGGGTGAGAATTGCCCTTCTCATCAACTTTCTCTTCCAGCTGTCGTATTATTGTATTTAAAATATTTTGAAAAGTTTTTTTTTACTTTGAAGACACCGCACCTCAGTTACTAATGAGGCGAATAACTGCGATTAGCTCCTGTGTATAATGATACTCTGGACTTTGATTCCGACTTCAAACAGCTATTCATTTCTATTTGTTGCAGTCATTGAAGTGATCCCAGTTTTGTAATTATTCTCACTGCTTTTCACTTTCTAAAAATTCAGAGAAGTAGTTTTGAGTAATGTAGAATTTACTTATGAAAGGGAGACTTCACAGAATACCTGGTCATCATGTAGATTGTTAAGGTAATGACCCACCGGACTTTGGATAGAAAAAATCCTGAGGGAAAAACGAATTTCTGACTCTTAACAATAAGGGAACACATAATTTTCTTGCAAGATGTCAGCTACTCTGGACGTCGTGGGATACCTCTTTCTTTGGCCATAAGAAAGGTTCATTATATAACTTCCTTACATGTAAAACTGCTTCTTACAATAGCAAATGTTATTTAACAAAAGTCAGTTTCAATAAACCGTGAAATTATCCACATCTGTGGTGCGCTTTACGTTGCGGTGTCATTTGAGTATATTTGGAGTATATTTAGATCTCAGTAAAATGGTGCCAGGACGAGGTCATTAATGGCCCGAAGCTCTGACAGAGAACAGTCTCCTCTGGATCATTTGGAAAGATTTGGGTAGTTACTTGACCATTTGAGTCACGCCTGTGTCCGTCTGTCTGCTAACGAGAACACAATGACCAGTGATGGGCCTGTACCCTGATTCAATGATTCCAGTTTGACCATTGCTCTGCGTAAGTTATCTTCACAGGAAACATAGCGCAATGAATCCCGTGATCTCTCTCCGTTATCCCTCTGTACAATGTTTCTAAACCAACGACGTAATAAATTGGAGCTGTTACCACCGCACCTTTTTTTTACCGAATTCTGTTTAACCCATGGTGCCAAGGTATGTTTAAGTTGCTTCGTTTTAAGCATTTACATGAATTCTTAGAATAAAAGCCTAACTGAGATAACATGACGGTACCTGAGACCATTTGCCGTCGGCGCTGCGCTAGTTTTACTCTCTGCATTGTAGCCATACATTACATTAATGAAATCATGTTCGTGTAGACTGGTGTCCCTGTTTGACTGGTAAACCATTACATCTGATCACTCGGAAAAATATCCTTCCGAACGTTGGTTCCCTATGGGTGTTTGATGCCGTTTGATAGGTGAGTTTCGAGTCTTTTATCGTTAAAGGCAAGAAAAGCCCTACTGTACCATGCAACCTGTCAAAAATGTTAGGCAACTACTTCTGATCACATTTACTCTAACATGGGCGCCTAAGAAAAGTTTAAAAAAATTTATTTGGACAAGACGTACGATTGGGAGAATTCAGGAGCTGGAAGTTTTTTAATTTTAATTCAAGATGCTCCTGATTAAATGAGAGGTCGTTTGTGCCTCCCTAACAGGAAACTCCCCTATTCTTGTGTGACGCCTTACTGGATAACCTTTTCCAAGCACAATATAAGCCAGTTTTAAGGAGTAAACCGTGGAACTTTGGCAAATTACTGTTGTACTTTCCCAAGTGTGACATATACACCATGTTAGTGGAAGGCAAGTGTTCTCCAACGAATTTAATGCAAGACTACATCAGAGGACGATATCGACTGCACCTTGTAATTAAGGCATCAAGATCGGTGGAAGCAGCTGGAGTCTTGAAAATTCTCTGTCCAAGAAATGGAATCTCACTCGCCTTATCTACTGAAAGCTCTTTATCTTACCCAACTATGTCGCGCTTCCTTCTTGTGGGTGTAATTCATGGAACACTGATATTGGCAAAACGACTGTTTCCGACCCATAATATTAATAAGGATGGAATGGGGTCAGGGGTACATATGTTATGGCGCTGTGACCATTCGGTAAACAGGATTTTATGGTCAGAGCAATTTCAGAGCTGAAACGACAGTCACAATCATAAATCCGCTGCCCCAAAAATGATTGAATATCACAAATATTATCAATCATAAAATGATTGAAAAATGCTGATCTCAGAATAGAATGGATTTAAGGTATACCTGGAGATATCGTGGAAAACCTACCAAGTGATCAAGAAAAATGCTACTGGGAAGAATCGTGGCAGAAATATCAGTCGCACCAATATGTGCTTTAATGTCTAAAGCCGATTACGCGGTTAGGTCTGATCGATCAGCGACAAAATAATCTCGTTCAGGTTGTGAAAAAAATTACTATTCAAGCGAAGTTTCGAAACAAGAGTATCAACGTGGAAATATCCTTGCTCTGGTTCGGATATACTGCTGTTATCTTATCCGGAAGCCACGGGGGGGGGGGGGGGCGCTTTTCATCACGAACCAGTGTCGATTACATAACCATAGGTGCATTTTATTTACAGAATTCAAGTTTCAGATTAAGCTATATTTGGCATCAATGTGCCTATGAAAAAGTGTGCATGGGGAAAGCGGAACTGGATCTTTCAATAGTCGCTTTTATGTTTTTTTTTTAGATTTTTAAATGTTAAGATTATTATTAATTTACAGGTTTTGGACCTACAAGAGCGCTATCCAGATTTGTAGGTAAACAGATTGTTACAAAAGCTCGCAAGAGTCGAGCTATTTAGTGGCAAAACTACATTTCCAAGGAAACAAAACTTTATTCCAAAACATTTATTCTTTAAAATCTACAAAACTTTTACCTTAGTTATAATTGCTTTTCTCCCCGAAACATGAGGTTAGGTGTACTTTAAATCACCTAAATGTTTTTAATTGACTCAACGCATCAAATGTGTCTATACAACTCAGATACTGTGTAGTGGCTTTCCAAAATGATAATTGCAATATCCATTTTTGAAAGAACCGAAAAATCTAGTTTTAAAGGAATATGTAGAGAAGAGTTATACTAATGGTAAATATAGCTATTAATATGTCATAAGTTTTCAGTGATGCCGAAAAGACATTAGATTGTCATGTCCACATCAAATTTTAAAGCCGATGAATGATTTCCAGGTCGAATACTAATATCTCAGTCTGGTTTGGATTGAATTTGTTCATCAAAGCACAATGCTCATATAATAAACATGGAGGCTTGTACAGATTCTAACTTCTATTTTTTTCTTGTCTAAATAACAGGTAGTAAGGACGAAAGAAGGCATAACATTTACAGGCCTCCAAAAGGACACGGCTCTCTAGAGATCAAGAGAGTGGTATACGCACGGCAGAATGTACGAAAAACTGTGGGTGAAAACGTTTGATGGAGCATCCTTGACACACTAATTTTGGGCTCAATATGAGTAGCGTATTGAAGCCATTTGAAATCAGAAATGTTCTAAAGGTAGAGTAAATATGCTGCCTTTCAAAAGGTATGAGACAAATCTCCTTCCGTGACCAGCAATTTGAAGATCTCGGCCGTTCCAGGCATCGAGATGGGTATATAGGCCTGCATACCTCAACCAATGTTAGACTGAAGATCAATATTTCCACTCGTCCTTCGCGTTCGTGAAAATATTGATCTTCGAGAAAATGCATTTATCACAATGAATAGCATTTGGATGACCTTTAGTGAATTAATACTGGTATTTCGGTCAACACACGCCACGTTTTCACGGACGTTTTGTCAGTGTGACGTCACGGCTTACATGAGGAGAAGAGTACAAGCTGGAGGTACTGATTGCACACAAAAAAAATTGTTGCGTTAAGTCGACTGCTACGTACTGATTTTCGTTTAAAATTGGAACGGTTTGGAATTGTCTCAAAAAGATGCTACGCATAGAATTTTCTCTGAATTATGATACATGGAATTCATGGATTAATTCTTAGAAGGAAGATCGGAAAAATGAATGATGCCTTCTCTAATGAACTTTACAGTAAGGAAAAGGAGCTACCGCTGGACAGCTTTAGCAACGTTACCAGCTCAGAAAGGTGATTTAGCTCTGTCTGATTTTGTCAAGTTGGAATTGCGTCTATTTTATTGTCTTTTAATGGCGCCCTTGCAGTGAGCGATGACGTGACTCCATAGAACTCATTAAATATCAGAGGCTTAGACAGCCTTATTAAGCCATTTTAGCAGAGGTGTTGTAGGTTATAACCAAGTCAACAAACCTACCATTTACATTTAGGTTTCTCAGACAGGACAACATAACGATCTGAACGAGTAAACGAAGGCGGTGTTTCGTTAGCATGCGTATTGCCCACTACCCAACTTAGGAACTGTTAAGTTTTATGTCGGTATTGCGAGCTCCTATTGAACTAAAGCTATCCTGAAAAAAATGGCGTAAAAGTTCAACTATACATTAATATTTGGTTGCTAGACATGTAATTATTGCATACCGTAAAAATGTTGTTGGCAGACCATCTGGTAATTATACGCCACTCGCATGTACTAGACACGGCGTAAAACATTAATCAGATACACAAATAAATATGTGTTAACTATTTCTGCCTTAGTTCTCGATCGTGAGTTTCCCTGGATGTGTTATTAAATAGTCTCGTCACAGACGATTGCGATGGGAAAGTTAAATGCCCTGCAGAGTTCCCGAAATATAAGTGATGACAAAGCTTACAGCGGAAGCTTATGCTAAATTGATTTACTTTCCCTTACCCTCCGGGCAGGATACATTCATCTTATTACAACTTTTTCTCGTCGTTAAACCTTGTATGTGTTCACTGAAGATGCTGGTTTAGTTTTCATGATTGTCATTGAAATATACATTCTTGAAATCTGTTTTAATACTCTTCAATTTATCGGTATTCACAGATATTTATTTTTACCAAATCATTATCAATAACTGTTGCTGCACAACAATTTGAATTGCATAGTGAAGAATAAGAATACATTAGTAGATATATACAAAGTCTGTCAAGCTGAGAAAAGCTTGTTTCAAGTTAGGTCTGTAAAAAGAAGCATTTTTCTTCTGTTCCGCCTAATTATCACAAATGAATATCAAAACTGTACTAGTGAGATCTTTATTTTTATTCCCAGAAATGTTATGGATCTCATCCAAGTGGCTTTGTTCTTTGACTTTATTATGTAATACCTTAGTGCATAATGGGTATTAGAATCCTTCATCTGATTTACGGTGCTGTGAATGAGAAAAATATTGATATTTGTGAACTTCATATGCACTCGTGTTTAATTGATTACAGTTTGTTGTGGCGCGTGCTTTCGTACGTCTAATCCTAAAGCGATCATGATAGCTTCATTATTACTTTACTCTGTGTTCTTATCGAGCTACCTTTTTGGGGTAGATCACATATTTTCCTCCTGGTTGTCTCTAGGGCACTGATAGATCTTAAGAGGATAGAGTACTTGGTTGCCGAGAGACAATTGGCTTTTGATCCCCCCCCCCCAAAACACAACCATCTCATAGTCAGACAGTTTGTCAGTTGCATTTGTTTACTTTCTGGGAAGTCGTAGCATTTCTGTTATCATGATAACAGTCCAGCTGTTCACTTCCACCCTTTACCTCCAGGGGGTTGAAGCACATTGGCAGCATTGCGGCGTTCTCAAAGCTCTCCACACCGGAGATTATCTCCTAAGGCCGTGAAACTTGTCACAAATTTTCTCAGTATAGGGCTCAAGGAATCATTTAGCAGAATACCGGGATAAAGAGAGCCAATGACTGCTGACTGTCAATACTGGGAGTTGTAGAGAAAGCCAGGGAATGGCTGACGGGAAGATAGTTTGCATTACGTCTGAGTTAATCAATTTATATCAAAGGGCCCACAACAACCAATTCAATTTTACGCCAGTCTCAGAGTGCCTTTCTGTCAAAGTGGTATTGTTAGATAGACCAATAAGAAAGAATTTCCTTGATATATACAGTTGGAGTGAAGTATACTGCTGGTCTTATGTCATAACTTTCAGCACGTACATATACAGGCATAACTGGAAGGGAGAATTGGAGCCCTAACGGAGATGAAACACTGCGGTAACGATTTTATGGAAACAGTTTCCAACTGCAGTCTGAAGAGTACCGAGTGGAACTTGAAATCTTGAAATATTGCCCAAAAGTATTTCCATTCATAATCTAATAACACTCTAGAGATTTTACTGAAATAGTTTGGAAAGTCACACATACCATCAGATCACATCCATCCGTTTCGTGTTGAACACCGTAAAAAACAAACGCACACACCGATGTTCAACACCTTAACATCAGGCGATATCCACCGGCGTTAAACACTATACTTTTAGACTGATATCTCACTGCCCACACACGAATTTCTTACTCACACAGTTCTGGTGCGGGGCTGACGTACCTCATACCTTTCAGAACTTATTCAAAGCAGGAATGCTCTTGACGTATTATAGCCCCAGTGCCCTTAACGCCGCTTGTTTAGGCGTTGTTCACCCTCTCGAACTTTTTATCATGTCAATTGCCTTGAACTAATCAAGGTAAACGCATGCACATGGAATAATCGAGCACTGTAATGACTGGCCAGTGACACTGGTCTGGGACAACATGTCACGATTTGCCGCAAACACTGCCTCACGTTCTCTAAACACTTCCTGCACGGGTTATCGTCTAGCCCCCTAATTTAACTCGCAATCTCTTCCAGACTGGTGACTCACGTAACTCATTAGTTAGAAGTCAGAGCAGGTGTCCGTATTTCCACACGAAACAGATGTCTCATTAACTTTCCATTCTTGACACCTGCTCCTTTAATCAAGCTATTTACTTAATTTCAAAAAAAGAATGTCACCGGAATTGCGTAACCCTATTGTCTTAGCCAAACTTTCAAAAATGCAGTCTAACCTGATATAACATGTTTCTGCATTCGCCAGCTACAATGTGGTTCTTGAGAGTCACTTGGTGTCGTCAATATATGGTACATCTGACATTTCCAGACCAAACTTGTGTAGATAAAGAGGCAAAGCTACCCAAAATTTTTTCGTGCCTTTATTCAGAAATAAACAAAATCAAACAATAATAAGCTCAGCATGTGTTGAATTTTGCTGAATTTATAGTAGTTCCATACAAGTACCTTTTAGTACTCAAGCCTATAAAAGCCCATTTGCATTTCTGCCCAACACGAATGCTAAGAGTTAGATTGCACCTTGTTCCCCAACATCCTGTGCCAAATAACGTAACTATCTGAATTACAACTGTATATGCAGTAAAACAAACCGGCTGAAGAAATCTGCTGAAAATAAGCTGAGGGGGATCAAATGTTGATGTAGGATTCAACACGTTTATCACGAGACCAGGGATTTTCATCACGAACACATTCAAAACATTCAGTTATGCAATTACAGCAAGGCGTAAATCAGTCTCTCGGTTTACAACAAAGGTAATGTTCATGGGAGTGTCATCAATTTCATCGAGAGCATTGCGCGCAATAATTTAGGCAATAAATCTTCGGGAAAAACGATATCGCTAAATGTAGCATGTAACACCTTAAATGGGAATCGTCGTAAATCAATGAACATTGCAATAAACTTTATCTGACACAATGTAGTTTAATTTATGTTTATTTAATCGTCCTTTCAATGGAGCAAAAACTCCTTACTTTTGCCACCGTCCAAGGTATTATCAAATTCCATGCTAGTTTTTTCTTTTTCTATCAAATTTATCTTCTTGTTAATTTAATAGTTAATTTAATTTAAGGGATAATTTAATTATCTCTTTCACAATGGGAAGAGGTTATGTTTACAAAACGCATTGTACAACGAATGCCCAAAGATAATATTCATGGGAATATTAGAGTATAGTTTTATTGATTTTATTAAATTTATACGCGTTGAACATTCCTTGCATCTTTCTAGCATCATTAAAGAGTGCCTACTGTTTCTGTTTACATGAATTCGTCCCAATTTCTTACTTTGTACATTTCTTTGGGGGTTTGTACTCAGAGTTGTTTTGGAAAAGGGTCTCGCTATTATCGACTCGAAGAGCCCATTTTGGCTGACGATTGGTATATGAATTTCTATTTCGACGCCTAGATTGTAATGTCTTGTCGACCTTTCATGAATCGTTTCTAGAGGGCCTTCACTTTCACTTCACAAAGCTAAAATAGACAAAGTAATTCTGCAAAATGTGTACAGTAACTTAAACCAACCAGATTATTGAAATTCATAGACTAGATCTTACGAAGGGAAGAAAACCAGTCTAATTTGTCAGGTAAGGAGTTAGGTAATCGGATACCTGGCGAGAAGATATCTATATTTTCATTCAGTCTCAAACGTCTTATTTAATTGCCCAGCTGTGCCGTTATGTCCTTTGCCTATACCAAACAGACAGTTTTGTTTGTTTTTTTAAACACTTACCTTATTTCCTCTAGGTCAACCCTTTCTCCCTTTGCTACAACAAACCTTCAGAGCCACTTGACCACCTTGGTCATGCGCATTTCAAATTTTTACCATTACGTGTATTGTTCCTGTCTGCCGTCACACAAGAGCGTAAGTCGCACCTGAACCAATCCTCCATGACCAGCTCCCCGATAATAACTGACTAACTGTAACTTTTATACACTACACAGTAAATCTCCTTCCAGCAATGTGTCATTTTTGGAAGGTTAGACAATTACTATTCTGATCAGTTGTCTGCGTTAGCATTTTAGTGCCTTTCCGATAACCGTGGTAACGTGAGTAACCTTGCGATAAAGAAAGCATTGTTAGGAAAATATGGTGCGAAACTGGCATTGTCATAACGAGTGGTCAGGAGGAGTTTACTAAAGACAGGATATACTGCATACGGTTGCATTTGCGTATACTTCTGGCCTGTAGTTCAGTTGCAAAAATGTGCTATACCTCCACCCCGTAAACGTATACACTTAACATGTGACGAGACAATTAGAGAACTAACGGAGATGAAACACTCTCGTAACGGTTTTATCGACGAATCAGTTAGCAACTGGAGCCTGAAGAATTTCGAGTGGAATTCGTCTGGAAATCTTTTACTAGATAACAAATATTCTCCATGACCAAACACGGTTTCCGTGCGTAATCTAATGACAGTTTAGAGATTTTATCAACATGTGGCTCTATATAGTCATCACACATGTTACTGGACTGCACCCACCGATGTTTAGCACCTTGCCATCAGGCCACACCCACCAGTGTTTAACACTATGTCATCAGGCCACACCTACTGCTGTTTAACACTGTACTTCTAGACTGATATCTCACTACTTCAGAAACGACGACCTTGGCGTTCTTTTCCCTACACAGACCTGACCGCGGAATGACGTAGATGTCAATACTGAGTACTGTTCCAGAAGTTGAATGCCCTGGCCGTATTACAACCACTAGCATTGCTGAGTGGGATTTCACGCCATTTGTTTGGTGTGAAGATAAGTTCACCTTTCCTGACAATACATTTAAACTAATCAAGGTAAACGCAGGTATATGGAATAATAAATCACTATAATAACTGGCCAGCGACACTTGTCTTGGGCAATATGTCACGATTTGCCGCAGACAATCTCTCCCGCTCTCTAAACACTTCCTGCACCGGTTATCATTTATCCCACTACTTTAAGTCAGGTTGGGTCACTCACATAACACATCAGTTAGAATTCAGAGCACGTGTGTCTATTTCTGACCGCATGGAAAGTTCAGGATTCCAAACACTAAGATTACATCACTTATCAAACAGGTCACGTGATCCTTGACACCCGTCCGTCTAATGTAGCTTAAGTATAAAAAATACATTCTTAGCTTTGTCGGAAAAACTTTACCCTTTCGCTTTGGCGCATTTTACAACAAGAAATAAACACAATCTGCTTAATCTGGAATTCCGTTGTATTTTCACCACAGATGTGGTTATTCGTTTGACTTTCCGTCGGTAGTGTATTTGTACATCTGCCATATCCTTCCCAACATTACTTAGACTAAGAAGCAAAATTAGGTAAAGGACCTGGTACGGTATGGCGGGGAATCGGTCCCAGCGCAAGGGGCTGTGCCCCACAAGAAGTAAAATTGCTTATAATTTTGATTTACAGCTGCTGACAACCTGTTATGGCCGCTTCGATTGTCAGTTCTGATTTACTGCTTCTTGCCTTTCATATGGCTAGCTCCAAGCATACACTGCGATGAATTTATATCAGTTTAGGGACTGTATTAAAATTAAAACAAAACATCAAGGATATTTAAAAAACACTGAAATATTTTGTGGTTGTATGAAAGACTGTCGAGTTGGAAAATAACACATGTTATTTTCGACCCTATATTTCTACTGCGCGCGTATTACATATACTATACATTATACTTATTAAATACAATCTGATGTATTAATAAATAAAACAAAAACACAAAAATAAACAAGTAAATAGTGACGATCTATTGACCGTTTATTATTAAGTAGATACATGTGCATGTATAGCATTTTTCTTAGCCATGCACAGACTATTCCCGATACGGCAAATGTCTGAACGAGGGGAGTAATGGTTCAATCCTCCAATCGGAATCTATGGCCTCCACACTGGATACGTCATTAGCAGCGTCCTCAGTTCTAGCTGTTAATCTGCCCTGTATAGTGTACATATGGTGTCATGCATAACGTTAATACCACATAACTGCAGCGGTGTGTGCACAACAACCTATTGTGCGCACTCCAACGTTACATTCACAATACCAACCTGTTACATTGGTGTTATACTCTAGCCATACATTATAGAGTTTGGATGAAATATGCCGTGACTGATTACGAACATGAATGAGATCATTTGTTGCTTGATTTACTGTCATTGGCAACATATTGATCCACGTAGCTGGATGCCTGTTTTAACTGGTGGACGCCAAATGTCAGTTATCTAATGTTATTTTCAGTTAGTGATGGTAGGCTTGGCACGGCGTCTTTGGCATCAATGTCTCACTACTTTTTGGAGCGGTGCTGGATTGTTTTACCCTATGTAACTCGCTGTTGAACATTGTTCGTTTCACGAAGCTCTCTCAGCATATTTATGGCAATGTGAAAATCTTCTGGTTGGCTTCTTTTTACTGGCCGAAGATACTTATTGCATATGGCGACATCGATGCGAAGAGTAGCGTGTATGTTAGGGGTGTCTACATTTGGAACAACACGATCAGAGTATTTCCGTTTCTTCAGTCTCTCGTTGACGGCTTCTAATACCCATCCGACTTTTGTAACCAGCCTAGACTTATTGGCAGATGCGGTAGTAAACTGCTTTTGAGCTTTATTCAAAAATCTGGTCACCCTGTTTTGAAACCATAATCCCTTAAACACGGAAGAGCATCGCGAAATTCCCTGTCCAAAAGTATTCTCTTCTGTCAACCTGTTTATGAAATTGTCCTTATTTGTTTTCATCATATGGACAGTGATCTTGGCGTCGTTGTTTTTGCCATCTGACATGTAAGGTCCTATAACGGAAATGAGGTATCAGTCAGTGGCAGTAATCACTTTAGCTCTAACCAACGGTCTGTTTTTCTGCATACTGAATGTATAGTTCTGGCTTTTCCAGATATGCACATAAGTTCCATCCAAGACAAGAATGGCAGATTCGGACAAACACTGATTAAAAAGCGCTGTAGCGAAATCAGAAGTGGGTGAGTCAACGGTTTCCTGTTTCCAAGAGCCGTCCGTGCTGAAGCGATTATTCTGGTCACTTGGTGTCTCGTGTCAATTACAAAGAGTGTGGCCAAAATTCTAAAAAGGCTATGAATAAAGTTGGTTTCACAGTTTCAAATCTTCACCCGTTTGTGGTTTAATTATATATGATCCACATCCTGCTGTTTCACTCTTAAAAACTTTCATAATACCTTTCTGTATTGCAGCTTTTTTCAACAGAAGTGATCCAATGGCGCCCATTGTTTATAGTTCTGGGTAAGCCTTAATTAATTAAGCATGAATTATTGAATTCAAACATTTTCAAATTTGAAGGTTGGTTAGGCCAGTGGAACCACAAGTATCATCGTCTGACAACAATTCATCGTCAGTCTAAGCGCTTAACCATGTTTTTGCCACTTGCATTCGCATCATTTCCAACAGGCTCTCTATCTCATTGGCCCTTATAGCTGTGGTATGTTTATTCGCCAGTATGCAGGTAAGGTCAATGTTTTTCCCGAGTTGAAGGCGCATCCCACGTAAATGGATGTTGCAACAACTGCACCCGTCGGGAACGATAACTCCCTGACGTATGAAAACATCAAGGCGCCCTGAAACGGGCATAACTTTAAGTGCCTGTCCCTTTGCCTGGCATATCACACACCTGGAATGGCTTTTTGGATACTTCTTGACAGCCAATGAAAAAGATGCTATCGAATGTATTTCATTCTAAAGGCGTTTTTCTCTGACGACTATCTTGCCATTCGAAGACATCTCTGAATAGTAGCATTGTTGACGACAGGAATTACATATGAATTCTCCATCGTTTCTCAACTGACCTTTTTGTCATTGGTGTTGATCAACAGCTAATTTTTTCATCTGTCCTTTTTGTCCCCGTTTACCACAGTCGACACACGGGGCCAAGGCCAAGGTGATTGCAGTGTTACATGTATAACACCGAATGAAATGAAAGCATTTCACACTTCACACACATAAATCTTGAAGATAGTTCAGAAGAGTCAGTTTTATTTAAAATAAAATGAAAGCAGTTCACATTTCACACACATATCTCTTGAAGATGATTCATAAGTGTCTGTCTTACACAGAATGAAATGATCTTCCACTGCACGTGCTCGTAACAAATGACCTCACGTCTTCTCAGACAGGAGTCATGTTTTTTTTTCGCAACAATCGCCGCATGTTATGTATTAACATACCATAATATTTAGCGGTACTAATTCAGAATACTATTTTGAGTAACTAAATATTAGCAGCCATATGTATATATTTACTTATAAAAACGTATTTTTCTAACAAGACAAAAACTAAGAAGCACTCGAACTCGAACTTTGCTTCAAAAAGCTGTGTGTATTAAACAGGAATTCACTAACTCACTGTACTGCGAAGGACATCTCCAAACCGTCGACAGAAATGAGGAATTTAAACTACCGAAAGTGAGGCAAAACACTGATCGCATCATAAAGTTTATGTTTTACATATGAAGACAAACGTTAACCAAAACAAAACATTGACAAAATGCAGAAGTACATACGTGAAAGTTTCAGTAAAAATGTCTTTTTTTGGTTAATGTCGATCTTCAACCGAAAATTATCTTTTTTGATCGCGATTGCCCTTTTGGCGCATTATTACTACGCAAGCATATCTGCTATGGCCATAAAACTTTCCTATCCGCGACGACCACGTTTCATACATCTGATTCGAAAATTTACAGAATTGTGCCGGTATTTTGAAATTTGCACTTTCTTATCGTACCTCTCTGGGACAGATTACCTGCCTTAATGTACCAAGTCCTTTCCTTTCGCAGGCGATGCAAGCGTTTCATGAAATAAGCAATTTTTGGTCTAAATGTGCTGTGATTCGTTGAATTTTGTAGGATTGCTTTGCGAGTAATCAGTATTGATATAATTCTCGAACGTAATGCAAACTTGTTCATCTCCACCCAGCAATAATGGTTATACTGATATCACATGCTGTCAACGGTTGTTTTCAGTATTTGGCTGAAACAACGCAACAGTCTCAATCTAAAAGGAACGTATTACATCTTTAACAATAAAATAAGATTGCATTTAATTATGATAACACTGTTGTTTCCAAATTTAATCCGCCTCCAAAGGACAACAGGAAGAAATCAAAATTTCTCCAGCGTCGAAAGATATCTGTTTAAGTCTATGAAGTATGAGAAAATATACATATATATATAAAGTAGAAGGACTGGCCTCATTGTGGCCAAGCCTTGCACACGCCACTTTCATCAGGAGACGGGAGATTTCGATAATCATGTCAAAAAATGATATATTCAGTGCTGCAATTTACAGTACAGTTTCTAAAATCAAATTGACGGTGTATAGAAAATGTAACCTCCATGAAAATGCCATCAGTTTCTGTGACATAGCTGCGAGGAGTTCAAGGATAAAACAACGGGGAATAAAATCTTTGTCGTAAAAGAGTTTGCAACTTGGTTAACAGCCCAAGTGGGAACCATTTTAACCGAGTGAACATACTATTAAATCGGAATTAAGTCTGTTTAATAGTATTTCAGTGTGTCCCATGGGATGCAACAAAATATGTACGACAATGCCTAAGTCGAACCGCTTTCTCTGAGATGCGCTCAAGCCTTTTAGTTTCTGTCACGTTCTTTGGTCAAGGGACTATTAAGTAAATTACCGCCTCAACTGAAATAAAATCTTCTCCTTGATTTTGCCTTTTATCCCAAAAATAGGCAGTGTAAATCTACATATTTAGTGTTGTGTGATAGCAATGAATATTGGAAATTGAATGAAAATAAGTGGAATTTGTGGGTCATTTTCAAGTGATAGAATGTCCTTCAATATGGGAGATCAAAATCTATATTCCACCGCATCCAGTGCCTCAAGTTCCTACGGCAAAGAATACGCGTACAAAATAACGTCGACGGCGCACAAAAGAGTAACTTTTAACCGGCTCTCAATAATGTCAAATAGATTATGATAGCCTATCAGCCAAGACTTAGTTTGTTGCAACCTAGTCAGTATAAAATTTCATTTGTTTCTATAACATACAAAAGTTTTGAATTCAACAATGAATGAAGAAAAATATTATCAAATGTAATTATACACTTTTATTGTGACATCTCCGATGTTAGTAGCTTTTGTTGAGCGTTTCTTGAAGGCTGTGAGTCGTGTTAAGTGTTTTCAGTAATAATTTGGCCAAGAGCAAGAAGTTATAGATCTTCCACTCAATACGAGGGTTTCTGCATTTCCTCGTCAGCTTGTGCAGAAAAATTATCATGTATGATTTACTTACTTGCCCATGGGATAATTCGGCGAAAATTTTAGGATGAGTTAAATGAACCAGTTGATAGAAGCTTAATAGAATAGGCGACAGCTATAGTCTTGACTGTTAGTATTGAAAGCAAACACACATGCTCGGACACACAAGTCGCGGATTCAAACCTTATATTGTACAGGGAAGTCACTTGCTCTCACTGCATGCTTGCTGGGATTGGTGACAAGGAGAGCTCTATGATCATCGTTTAGCTGTTTGCACAACCTAACTTTCGGTGAATATCTATAACTTGTATGTGGGGAAATTCCTCAGTAACTTGCCAAACTTTACATTCTCGCATTCCGGTTTCCTCTACTTATAAAATTGCAAAAGTATACCAAGTCTTTTATATGGCATGATTACAAGGAGCAATGAAATAAATCAGTATTTATTGTAAGAGTTATATCATATAGCTGGTGAGAAGATATTAATTTTTTTCTCCAATGACAACCATTAAATTATACGTCTGTTTTTCTCAAACAAGAGGCTTTACTGTGTTTTTCCGTGTTGCAATCATGAACTTTGAACTTTGAAAGATTCCTATTCATACTTCAAAAACGTCACTTTTTAATTTTGTGACGTATGATAACCGAGCTATCACAGTTCCAAGTGAGAAAAAATACTCGCCTGAGGGAAAATCGAATGGGCGGCCACGCTCTCAATTTTAGCCCATCGAGGGCGAGATATTTCTACTACCCGAGAAGACATCAGTGACGTCAACCGTACCTAGTTCACCACTTTGCCATATAAAAGCAGTGTTAAATTAGCTGTTCTCCTCGTGATTACGAAACATTCTGGACATACTTAAAAGCCATTTTCGGGGAGAAAGTGTTTGTGGAATACGTCTGGGATTATTCCCTATAATCTCAACAAGGAGGCCGTGGCCTTCGATGTCGCGAAATGGTGTTTCTGGTTTCTCTAAAATGGCGTATCCTATGGCCTCATCAGTATTCCAGAATAAATGATGATTTATAGAGTTGCCAAGCACGTCATGAAAAAACGCCTGTGCCGGTTTAGGCCTCTATGGACCTCTCCTCTGAAAAAGCTGTGGTTATATCTTTTGTTGTCTTTTCTTTTAACCGTTAAATATATCTAAGTTTATTTCCTAAAACATGCGAGATTTGGCACATGTTGTATTTCAAAGCAGCAGTTCCCCAGAACTAACGCACATCCGTCTTGTCCTAGCCCTACTTGTACGTCTGACTAGCTTAATGATTCAAGATATTCCTGTTCTTCTTGGAACATTCCACAAACCGCATCAAACTTTTATTTAGTCTGTTTTCCCTTTATTTCTGAAATCTTAGAGATAGTTGGGAATGTTATCAATTGACGAAAAAGACATTGCCAAAGATCGTTGCTATGGTTACTGTGATTACATCATCACTGTTGCCGTTAGCCATTGTGCTCATGAACAAAACAACCAGACAGAACAGATGCATATTGGTGTGTCCATCAGTGTGATTAGCGTCGGTCATGTACTGATGTTTTGTCATGTTTAACTACAGATAACTACATGGATTGCATGAAATATGTGGCCTTTGAGATTTTTATGTCTGTAATTCTGTTAGTTTGCCGAGAATACATTGCATCAGAATAACGTCCCTGAATGGCTTTACAACAACAGTACCTTTGGCTTTGTAAATTAATGAGTGCCGTCCGATAAAAAAACAATCAGCGTTTAGTTACATTTGGCCCTGATTTACCTATTTAAGGGGACGTACACAGTTGTTAATATATAGTTGTTGTGACCTTGATGGCAGTATATAGGGCGTCGGAGGTTAAAGACCTGCTTCTGAACTAGGAGCCCGATGTATTCCAAGGAAGAGAATAATTAGAAAAAATGAATGAATGTCTGTCGATAAAAATGTAGCTTTACACCACACCATGATGAAAGAAGAAAATATAACCAGTGTGTGTTCAAAAGGTATGACTCATGCGCATTTCAGAAATGCAAACCAAGATCAAGTGGAAGAATAAAATCGTCAACAACAACGTCGGCATCATACAGCTAAAAGGATTTGTCGTCAGGGACATGACAAGAATAGATTACTCAGCTGAACGAGTAGGAATCTGCATTATCGGGGGCCCGTTTTACAGAGAGGGTGTAACGTTTCATCACACGTAACCACCATGGCGACGTATCTCTACACTATGTACTGTCAAGGGAATTACGTTTGACATAACTTACACGCTGCTTGTAAAACGGGCCCCAGGCTTTTCTGTTGTTGCGCCAGATGGAATGCATAACATACACAAAGGTTGGAAAATGTTTGGACTTACAAAATAACAGGAACTGACAAGTGACGCTCACACTGTACAGCCGCTGGCACAACGAGTTATGAGACAGAAAAGGAATGCCAAGAGATGAACCACACTTGTACCAGTTTTGCTTGATCAATTGGAAACCGGTGACGGGGTAATAAAGAGTAAGTGTCTGTAACGTAAATGCTCTGTGTCAGAAGCTTTTACAATGTTGGTATCCGATCAAGTAATGAGTGTTGTAGTCTGCTAAAGGCTGGTTACCAGAAATCAATTAGTCAGTCACGTCGATTGAATAATTTAATCTTTGTGCTGGTATACAGCGAATTGTGTGCATAAGAAATCCAATTTGCATATAGTTCATACCACTACACTCTATGTTATTGCCTCACATGAATCGGGCTTAATAATACAGCCTGATTTTTATAATAAAGTTAACGTTTGTTTTTCAAAGAAACCTATCGATGTTATGAGTCAAATAGGACGGTAATAGCGAGCAAGTTTCCATGGTTTTCAGACGAGAGCCGTCACTAGTATGTTGGAACAACGAATTACAATAGAACAAAAAGCAGACGATGGGCAAGCGAAATTAATCCACAAATCGGTTACGTTGGTAACAAAAGCGGCTTGAGAGGATGTTTCTTTGTTTAATAAATTACAGAAATTTGGCTTATTGCACAAAGTGGAGAACATGTTTTTCTGATAAATATGATCTAAAATCGCTTCTATGCAGCCACTGTTGTACTTAAACTCAGCACCCCCGGTATGATCATATATCAGGAAATACCTACCAAAAGCAACACACTCTAGTTATTAACTGAAAAATTATACGTTTTATGACTTGTATATTAAAATGTTTGTGTAAAAAACAGTATAGGTTAAGCTCTTATCAAGATTATTGTTGCTGGAGCTCAGAATCTAAAGTCACTATTCCTTCTCTCCAATTAATGGACTGTCGACGCTTATTTATCCAGCATTGACATTCACGGAATATATTGATATGACTTCTGGTTAACGATGATTGATTTGGTCCAGAAAACAAGACGTTTGTCATTGCTTCTGTCTCAGTTCGTCCTAAATATATGTATTTGTTTTGCTTTCTGCACAGCCGTCAGTAAGCTGAATCAATATAGACAGTCGACAATGCCGAGAGGATTGTGGGAGTGCGAATTTTCAGGTAAACGACTTAAAGGAGGTTTTATCGGCTAGCGATGGTATGAATGAAATTGATTTCAAGATAGAAAACCATATGTGCCCAATCATCACAGTTCCTGCATCTTGTTTGTCGTCAATTGCCTACGTACATTCGTTTGAACTCCGACGTTTGAGTGGTTTGATATATGGGCATATGGACAAGATTTCCAGTAGTTATACCATACAACAGAAACGTTCAGTGGATGATTCACTGTGTTGACCTAACTATCTGGATAATTTCTGAGCGGAATTTGCTCACCATGCTAGTGTAGGGGCAATCTGGAAAGGCCACCCTTGGTACTTGCTGCTTTACGTTATAAATGTTCTGTTCTGAGTTAGCTTCTATGTACACCTGTTCGCTGTTCGCACCAACCCACCACCCCATTCCACCCGACTCTGTAGGGTGGTCCTTGGTACGACATTTGGTTATCTACAACACTCCGGCTGGGAAAAATTACTGAAATAACAACAGGCTGGCAAAACAACTGATTGTTTGACGGCCACGTGAGCTTAGGGAGAGTAGCTGTGGCGCTAAGGCATTCACGTAATGGTTGAGGAAAGGATCTGAGTTGAAAACGAAGGAACACAATACCCGGTGTGTTCACCTCTTCAGGGCACCAGAAAGCTAGTAAATGGTTCTTTGCGTTTAATTTTTACATTTAATACTTCGATTTCCTTCGATGACATTAATACATCAGAACAAATGACACGCACAGTATATCCTATATCCTTAAAATTCGTACACATGGTGAGTCATAAAGGTGATCATTTTAAATTATGTACTTACTTACAAAAAATATACCTCTGTTTTCATGCATTCCAATGCTGTGCTAAAAATATAGCGTTAGCAAGACAGTGTCTATTTGTGCCAAAAGAACATACTTTTTCCCTTTATAATAAAGGGAAAATACAATACTCTGAACATACTGCTTCTTATTCACAAGTATGTAAGGAAATATCTCTGAGAATGCCAGTTTTAAGTGCAATAGTGCGGCTCAACGAACACCTCGCAGATATTTCAAAGTTAAATAATGATTCGTGTGTACTGGAATAACGACGATACAGATATAGACGCATGTTAATTGGAGGGTTTCTATGTATTCTAATGATGAAAGCTGAATCACTCAGGGCTTAGGGGGTCAAACAGAAGGAGTCTGGAGGGGGGTGAGGGGAGAATCTGATGAGGGGCCCAGAATGTTGGTCATTGATCAGGGAAATAGTAACATAAAAATAGTCACCTTAGAATCCCCGCGCCGCAGTTAAGTAATGTCTTAGGTAATACCGTTATCTGTGCCACGGAAACCCCATTGCTTGTCAACTCACAGAGTGTAGGTTTCCACGAAATGAGGTGAAGCCGTTATTGCCCATCCTCTTGAAAATGTTTTCATTTAAAACTGTCAGTAACACGAGCAAACATATTCCATTCTTTGCCTTATCGATTAGGATTTTTAAATTACAATATTGACTACTAATAAAGAAAATCGACCATTTTTTGCGCTTTGGGCCTATAAAAGTGTTTTACGACATTTTAGCAACAGGTTTAAAGACAGGTGTAGATTTGGTGGTTAGTAATCTGTTGCATTACTTCTTCCTGATATATTTCTTCTCCTCTCAAGGCTTTGTATGCAGTTTCACGCAACAAAATAAGATTATTCTAAATATCGCCTCGACATGACTGCAATATCGCTGACGTGAGGTTGAGCTGTTATCATTCATTGTTCTGAACACAGTCTTTCATATCGTGACAGAAGTAACAGATTTCAGGTTAGTTCGGTAAGGCTGAGTAGCATGTTTTTTTTACCTAAGCGAACGGTGATCACACGTCACATCAGCAAATGTGGGTTACTCAGGGCAGTCTTTACTCCGATACATAGGTTGTTATATTTAATTTAAAACAAATGTGAATTTAAGAGATGTACAACAGGAAAATCCTATTAATATACACCAAATATGTCGAAACAGATTATCTCACCTTGTGCCTTGGGAAAACAACGAGGTTTAAAGGCAATACCAAGCACCGGCAGCTGCTGTTGAATGGAGAACATTATCTCGATTAAAATGACCTTTCATTCGTTAAGATAGACCCAGTGGTTCGCGAGATATTGATACTTAAAAATGCTAATATTAATTAAAGATAAAATAAATGTAACGTCACTCGGGGAAGAGTGGCAATCGGCATTTCGTGTTTCCTGCTAATGTACCAGCGAACAACATAATTAATACACCTTAAAAGTATCAATATTTTCCAAGTGTGAGAGTGCATTTTGGCCAACATACCACGAAGATGAGTTGTTGGAGATGCAAACACAAGTGGATCGCCCAAAGACAAGATGCGAAATTAAGGATGTGAGAGACACGCGAGCAAAAAATCAGACCCGAGTACAGACAGTGTTATATGCTCGGCGCACTTTGACAGTAAGAACTCTTTCCAGCAAACTACTTCCATCAGCTGCGCCATCCGTGAAATTTAAAGGCATGGAACTGCTGAACCACGGTTTCAGCTTGGTGTCAAAATATTAATCGAGATCTCTGGCATAAATTCTCACTTCTTCACTTCATCTGGAAGAGATGTTTGACTAATGACATCCATGTTAAGTTGTCAACTCCATCAATCAGTTGATTCGACCACTTTTTTCTCCGAAAACAAACATAGCTTAACAACAGTTGCACAAAGCCACTGTCCATATGACAGCTGCTCTTGGAATGAAAGTTTAAGGTTTTCAAAAATATAATTCATTTAACTTAAAGATACTTAGACTACAGAAGCAAGAGCGCAAAACCCATACAATTATTCCTATTCGGGATGATTCTTGCATTGTACCTTTATTTCAAAAATCAGTTTTGTAACCATACACGTGTCGTTTAAAGTGCCATGAAAGCGTGTAAATCTTATAAAGCGTTTGCTGGTAAAAAAAAATGTCTGATCAGTTCTACAGACTCATATTAAAAATAGTTTCTTCATGATGATTACTTTCCATGGCTGAGTTCTCTTTGTGTTTTCGGTCAACGCAGCGCTTGATAGCTCGTGTCTTGCATCAATTCTATTTTACCCTACTTTGTTTGTTCCCTCCAAATCTGGACTACCTTCCTTTGGATCCAAAACCTGTATTTTGATATTAATGAAAATCTGAAAAAAAAAATATTGCCATAATATTGCTTCCAGCCATTTCCTCTTTTCTCCTGCAGACTTTTTGTATCCTCTTTGTAAGAGGGTGCTAAATACAGCTTGAAGTCAGCCTTGTCGTGGGCAAACACAGAGAACGGCCAGGGAAACCTGGTCATGTGGTCATGATTCATATACCAGTTCAAACCTCCTAAATTATAACAAATCCTACTAAGGCGTGAACAAATCCAGTTCTCAGTCTGGTGGGTCAGAGTGGAATAATCATAACAGATTTTAATTCTTGATTTGCTTTACACATTATTTTATGTATACAACAAGGATTTCGACAATTAAGCCGATCTCGTCTTTTCTTTCGATCCATGTCATTTTTTTACTGACGGACAGATGAGGGCAATTTTGAGAGAGTGGTCAAGATCTGAGGTCAAGTGGACCAATCACCAGGGCAGAGAGTACAATCCTCCAGGACAAATCAAAACTGAACATATTGCCCACTCGGCCAGTGGCAATCGTCCTGTAAGAGCCACATTCTGCTCTCGTCTTTGGTCGTTATGTCCTCATTAAGAGTAAACCGGACAAGGACGTGCTCTGAAAGGTCAGGTAAGTACCTAAATCCCTCCGATCGATCTGGTAACGGCAGGTCGCACTCAGCGTTCCAGACCGCTAATGATCTCAACCTGAAGCCTTCTGAATGGAGCAGCAGATGTTAAGGTAGGCAGTTAGCAAAGAGACATCGGAGACATGGACAATTTCACACTGGGTTGAGGTATAAAGTCTGAGATCGAACAAAGGGTGGGTAATACGTTTAAGGCCATCCCTGTGTGGAAACTGAAGGCCTTAGACTTACGCTCTAGCCTGTAACTGATAGGTTTATTGACGGTATGACTATGGCTGTACCCAATGATGAGTTAATACCAGCAGAAACCTTACCATTGAGGTTTTGTCTGGCTTTTGTTAATTAATTTCCAAACAACAAACGATTGCAATTATATTTCAGTGTCACCGAGTACGTCCGTAAGAGATGTGCTAAAAACAGAAGGTCACCAAATACATGTTATAATATAGTAACACTACTTACAAAAATACCCATGCATCCGTGCAAAGAATATTAATAACGCTATCAAAATCATGAATGAAATCTATTTGAAATGTGGAGAAGAAAACAGATGGGATTTTGGCTCTTTGCCATGAAAATAAATGTTGGGGTTGGTCAGAGGAATAGTTTGTGCTGTGCACATGGTTTGCAGCATGATTTCTCCTCTTGACAGAGGCCGTGGTTGAGGCTTCCCCTGATTCCTGCACCTGTCACACACGGAGAGTGCTTCAGGTGTTATGATACACTCAGTGATGATGGATGACGGCATGAATTATGTCTTAAATTCCTCTTCTCTTAATCTTAAGGTATGAAGTATAAGTGAAAGCTATTGCCGTCTCTCAACGAGACGGCCACCCAAACATTGCAGTTCATCTTAGTGTTCTTTGAAATTTAGAAAAGAACAAAACAAAGCAAGACTGCTTTGCCATCATCAACTTGGAACTATTATTTATAATTGTTATGGTGGAATATACTGCTGCCCAGCACAGTTACTTGTCTGCTACTTTTGGTCATGTTGAAGAGCGCCCCCTTGTGATTTCCAGATAAGACAACACCTGATTCATCCATGCCACGACGATGATTAAAGGTGTCAAGCCGAGTTTTTCATCCTAAATAAGATTATTATGGTACCAATCGATCAGCTCTAAATAAGTAATAACTCTTAGGCGATAAACTTCCTATGAGTAATTGTCCTTGTACTTGTCTTGTTTCTTCTCAGCAGCATTCCTCATGGCCACTTGGCCGTCGAAATCCCCAGTTATATCTTAAATCCATTATCTCCTGAGATCAACATGTCTGATATTGCAAAATCTCGAAGCATAAACAAGTTGCTATACTCTGGTGAGACATTCATAAACTTCCAATGAAAAGAAACACGCAGCCTGACGATCCCATTGTGACCTGAGCGGTCATTTGTAGTTCATAACGTGACCCGTCTTCCCAATTTTATGGTGCTGTTTACTGAAATCTAATCCTTTTTAATTACATATTTAATCACAGTAATCGTCGTATCAGTTCTAAAATTGTATTTGGTATGTTACTGATTTACAGACGAAGAGAGCTGAAGCAGCTTAGCTTAACATCAACTTATCATCAAAGTTATTGCGTCGTTGTGAGCCAGAGCTGTCAAATAAGTGCAGGGAACCACAACCGATGAGCATGACATCGGATACGACCCGCGGCTGCCCAACAGGAAAATGGATGTCTTCAATTACCCGGCTTCTCACTTTTCATGTGATGAGGTTGTCTCAGTTTGACTATACTGTCAGAAAACCTTTTACAAATCCCGAATAAAGACTTACACACATCTGGGCTTATGCCAGATTTTTGTGTTATCGTGAAAAAAAGAGTTCTGCTTCATTCTGAGGATTTATAAGTAGTTAGCTTTCACATTTTTGCAGAATATGGGAACTTATGTCTAGAAGAGACAGATTCAGAGTGTTCCCCAAGATTTCATGGATTCTCAATTGGTTTTTCTTTGAACTGTTGACAAAGTCAAGCCAACATGAAAAAAGGTCTATAAAATACAATTACCAAAGCAAACAACAAGAGGTGGAGATGACAACAAAAATATTAGTAAGGTATGTCATTAAAATTAGCATTTATGTGACACACATGTTTATAGCGACACAATCGATGCTCACTATATCTACTGTCCTACGGGACTTCTATACACATCAACGTTTTACATGTATATAATTTGGATGACGTCTTAACAACGAAAAATAAATTCCATCATGGTTTCCGATGGCTTTCTATCATCAGTCCTAATTTACTCTAGCATGTGGCAGGATTAACAAGGTATAAACGTGTTTGCCAGTGTAGTTTATACAGGCACTGGAATCGGAGACTCGGACTGGCTACACAGAAGGATCTAAACGCGTCGTTTTCTTCCGTGACACACGGACCTTTAAGTGTGACGTAATCTAAGAAAGGACAAAGAAGCAAAACTTTGGTAAATGCGAGAAGGGGCTTTACGAGTTCCCCATTCTCACCGATTATTGGTGGGTAATGTCGGTCTTTCAGTTCCAATCTTGGACAGAAATATTCGAAATTTACTAGCCGCTGTAGTTTTCGGAGCCTTTGTGGTAAACGGGTGGCCGTGAAGTTTAATGGAAATCACTAGCCCCCTACCAAAACGACATACACCTTAACTTGCTCGGGAGGGGGAGGAGTGAGTCGAGCAGGAAGGGGGTGGGCGGAATTTCTGAGGGAGAATTTCTGCCGGCTAAGATTGCAGCTGTTTCAAACCTTGAACTTACAAATAAAAAATACAAAAAAATACAAATTCTCGCAGCAATCCATCTTCACTCAACCAGCTAAACACTTGAAACACTTGCCGTGAGTAACAGCTGCTGGAATCAGAGAAAATGCTTAATCCACGACCTAGGTCTACTGCAAGAGGAGGACGACGATGTAAACAGCTTGCTCAGCCCAAATAACGTTTCTGACTCCTAATTTAAATTTCATGGCAACAAGTCTGAATGTGTCAGTTTTCGTTGCCCCAGAACAAAACAGATTTCTCTTAAGATTCTGAAGTATTTTTGATATTTAGAGCTCATCTCTCTTCGCCGATGCATGGCACGTGTTGTGTATGTCCACCTGTTTTGAACACATCATATATGGATTTACTGGATGACATTGAAATATAACTCTAATGTTTTGTTGTTTGGAAATTATAATCGATTTTACCCCTGGAGAACCCAAACGTTACGATTCCTACTTTTAAGAATTCAGGCGCAACCATACCGTCAATAAACCTATCGTATTCAGAGTACGTGAAAGTTTATAGCCCTTCATCAGTTAACAAGAATGGTCTTGCAAGTACATGTGGTATCTGTGTTCTGGACGTTGTTCGATCTCAGACGATGGTTCCATAACTCAGGCCAGTGAGGAATTAACAATGGCTATCTACTGATCGATACAGATGCTAGATTCAGATCGTTAGTAGTTTGACACGCTGAGAGCAAATCGCCGTTTTCGAATTGATCGGAGGGACTTGGGTGCTTATTTGACCTTTTCGAGCCCCCCCCCCCCTTATGTAACATTCTCTTAATGAGGTCATAACGAGCTGAAAGATCAGAGACGAATGTGGTCCAAGTGGGATTGTCACTTGCCGAGTCCGGCCAGTGTGGCGAGTGAGTGATTTGGTCTGGAACATTGTACCATTATAGTTCTGGTGTTGATCAACATAACTTCTAGTCTTGACCGCTCTCCCAAAACTGCCACCGCCCCGTCCATTTGAAGGCTTTTCGTGTCTCCTCTAGAAGGTTTCCTTATACTTACAGAATAATCGGATCAGATAGGTCACAAATCGAGAAAAAAGGAAAACGACACACAAATAAGATTCCGAGATCACATAAAACAAAGTGTCATGAAGAAAGTCAAGAATAAATCTTTATTACTTAATTATTTCATTCTGATCTAACAAACTAATTTTGCCCCAAATTTGATTTCTTTATTTTATTTGTGTTTTACGCCGTACTCAAGAATATTTCACTTTTACGACGGCGGTCAGCATTGTGGTGGGAGGAAACCCGTGGGAAACCCACGACCATTGCAGGTTGCTGACAGACCTTCCCACGCAGGAGAGGAGGCCAGTATGAGCTGGGCTTGAATTCATAGTGATCTCATTAGTGAGAGGCTTCTGGGTCATTACCTTGTGCTTGCGCTCTAACCAACTCATCCGTCCCTTTCCACACAAAAAGAAACTTGGGTTTGTTTGCGCGCGGATTTTATTTGCTATGCTTTAGGACGTTTGATTTCCGGGCCTGACATAGACAAAGAATGGATTATATTTGTTGGGCGTCTTCTACATTTGCCAACATCCTCTGGTTAAAGCCCCCCTGTCACATATTAATATGTTATAATGCTATTGAGTTCAGAATAAGGGGTCATTTATAACAAAACAGATGTTCTGTAAATTCACACGTCCATATTCGACAGAGCTATGTTAACGTCCATTCATATGAATACATGACTATCAGTTAGTTGTGCATATTAAACATCTTTGTTTAAATTAAGGTGGAATCATTTACTGCAGATTTCCGCAATGCAGACTGTGCGTTCCGTATTTATATGCGGGTGCAGTAATAAATAAAACAGGGGTCTTTAGTTGTATACCATGGATGGCGAAAAGGTTTCGAGTTTTGGAATGTTCGATGACATGATTTTTCTCCCCAGAATTTCATTCATGTAAAGATCATTATTAATTTACAGCTTTTGGATTCACGAGAGCGCAATTCTGATCTGAAAGCAAACGTGCCGTTTTACGATGTTTCTAATTCCAGAATTGCAAGCTAAAACGACACAGTGACTACATTCGAGATAACTCTAATACTCTAATATATATCTACCGAATAATTTGTATTAATTTCCAAAATGGTTTTGTCTCTTTTTTTCGGCACTGAACACACTGACTGCTGCCTTTCCAAACAATTGACAATGACACATCAAATAATAGTAGGTTTAAAAATGGTACAAAATAAGTGTGCTCTTGGACAGTGTCTCCATTACGCTATATGTGTCTATACAATTACTTTCCCTACAACACTTTCCTAACCTTAGACACATAATAAAGGTAAACATCTAATTCCAAGAAAAGCTATGATTTAGATTGTGGTCTGGGTCAGCCGATGCTAAGTCAAACCTTGCCGCAATTTGAACACATGACAGAGATAGATAGGGGAATTGAGCAGGAATGAGGATGACAAAGTCCCGTCGGTAAACTATTAACAACACTATAGCCGGGCAGAGATATCCTCGATGCAAAGCCAATTTAAATGGTCTAAGCCACTCCATCAGGTCCCCGATCAGATACAAATTAGGCTACATGCTGGATTCTGGTCAATAAGTACACTAAAACCCTGCACAAGGTATTGACTTTATACCTTATTTCCACCGGAGGAGCGAAGACAAGGAGTGTAGCGCTGTGTGCCAATGATTGTGACCCTACAAAGTCCTACTAACCATGAGCCTCCTATGCTCAGACTTGTAGGTTTGCCTTCCCCCACAGATGGTGGTGCATGGGTGACAGTAAGTGGTTGAGGATGCTCATGTGGCCATTGGAAAGTCATTTGTCTTTCACTTATATGGTACATAGCTGACTGGGACATTATCGGTACTTTGCCAAAAGCTATGCAGTTTTCACCGGGAACCCTGTTCTCGTTTTGCAACCTGACGCATGATATGAGGGGATAATATTCTTCACTATGACATTTAATGTGCCACTCTGGTTAGAATACAAATTGAATGGAAATATTACAATGATATGAAAGAACTCCTACGGAGTAAGCCTAACACCATGTTTCAAAAGGATTTTGATGAATAACACTATTTGAAAAACAAAATCTTCGGCCGTGTCCGTAAAATTTACCTTATGTGACGTGATAATATTCCCTGTATTACGTCGAACTAGGCAGATGTGACCTTGAGTAAGGCATTTATGCTGGGATGACGTCAAGAGTGTTTGAAAGGGTAGCGTCATATGTGTATACACGTCAGCGACTGATGACGTCATGTGTTCGTGGCTGACGTCACATCAGGTAAAGTGGAAGCGACAGAAATATTTTGTTTCCATAAACTCTGACGAAACGTAAAATACCGGTTTTAATTCGCTTGCTATTAAGACACAGATGTTTTGACACCAAAGTGGCTCTTTAACAACAATGAGATAAAAAAAAAAAAAAAAACACAATCAATATACAAGTAAATGATGTCGATATTGCTTGATTAAATGTTAAATTGGCATAGCAGTCACATATATTGTATTCAAAGTTTCTCAGTTTGACAATTGTGACGATGATACTGTTAAATCTAGGTATCTGTAATTCATTATGTACTCAGGAACAATGAACATACGTCTGTTTACAACGACCACAAGGAACAAGTTTATCTGTAAGTTTGCGATGTTAACAGAAGATCCCTTGCTGCCCGCATGACTGGAATTTTTAGACGTTTACGTAAATTTGTGTTGTCATCCAGAAATGTTTCTGCGCGGAATATCCCAAGCTCAGATCATTTGCTTGACAGGTGTTGAGAACTTGGCACACATATCCTCCGTCAAACAGATCTACGAGATAAAATGAGGAAGTGAGAGGTTTTTTCCAGCACTCGTAGTTAAAATGTCGCCTTTTGCAACAATCTAGAACTGTCGATCAACTATTTCAAATCTGTGAACTGTGCTATTGCACTAATGAATCGTTGTTTTATCACAATCTTTTTCGACTTGCGGAGGAAGGACTTCTAGGATTTTCTCGCCTTGCATTTGCAAAATCCGCTATACAGTGCCTATCAAAATACAATAAAACTGTGAATATTTTTTAATTCTTTATCAGGTAAAAAGAAATCCATTGAATAAAAATTGAACTAAAATGGCAAGATAATCAATTTCCTGTTGAACTGTAAACATTACCAGTTATTTGTTTGGGACAATTTAATAAAGGGTAGGGAGAGATCAAACGAGATATCATTACTTTGCAAACTGCTCAGAATTTGTGAATTTTTGTATTCAAAAGTGATATGAGCTACCATCTTTGACCTATATGAAGAAAGAAACATGTGAACAATTCTCACTGTAAAGATTAGTAGTACTTCAGAGTGAGAAAATTCTGATATTGCTTCAACCTTTAACGACTATAATTCACTGAAATATTATCTGAAACGTGATCTGCTTGACCACTGAAGCTGTAGCCGAGATCAGACCAAGAAATGCAACAGCTAATTATAAGTTTATATTCAAAAGACCAACTGACCATGCCATTTCAAGACTTTCTACACAGTAAAACACTGTTCTAACCGTCAACTTAGCGGAGCGGTTATACAATAGGATTTTTGTGACCCAGATAGCGGTATTAACTATTAACTAGACACTATTTTATAAAGGCGTGGGGTTTCTAAGGCGACATTATTTCGTCGGGGACAGTCTGTTACCACCTCTCTGATTAATGGTTAGGACTGCCAGTTGGATACCTCTTCATTCTCCCTCGATGAACCTCCCTGTCTAAGTCCTGAGCGGTTAAGCTTACATCATTAGAGCTTAGGATGATAAATCCTCCAGGTAACACCCGTCTATTATCTGCAGACCACCAGCATTTATGGGACTTAACCTTGGAACATATGCGGTGTGTACATGTACTTTTGGCCGCACGAATACGCGTGACACTGACATAGTAGGTTAAGCTTTTCAAATAAGGAAGCTATACTGTTAGGCAAAAACAGATAACAATCATTCTTTTATATTATTAGATATGCTTTTGGTAAGATAAAATTCTTGAAAATATGATGAGTGCATACAGCTGTTGTGCCATTTGTATAACCTTACTCTCCCAACCATTATAGCTGGCAATACACTCTCTTGTTTAGTTCATAATACAGCATTCTTGAGTTACTATTTTGTGACGGTGTTCTATGTTTCCACTTATTCTCTGACTCGATGGCAAATCTTAAAAATCCGTAACCAAGAGGATTTGGTAACTGGAATATAATGATGTTCATTTGTCCTTAAGAATTCCAAAACCAAAACAGTAACCTACCATTCAAGCAATATAGCGCATGGTATGAAACTAACCATGTTTTTGCTTGCAGGGATAGCGAATGTTCAGTATGTAAGATACACCATACATGCGTACTCTCGTGTCATTATTTCGGTCAGAATGATGCTTTTAATGTACACATGCGATGCAAGGAACAATTATTCTGCTTTCTGGTGCATTTGGAGAGATGGTGGAAATGTTCGAGGCGGTCTGTGTGTGAAGCAAAATTAAACATCGCAACAGTAATTCGTTTTTAACTCAGATCTTTAAAGCAAGTCTTGGCAACAAGCATAAGAACAGTATGCCTCTTTCCCTCATGTTAGTTGCTTGTATTTTGTGGACGCGTTGATATCTAAATCCAGCCTATCTCTGAATGGCACTATGTGTTTCTGCCTGAAAACAACGACTTCATGGCTCCAGATACCGAAAAACAAGCATTTTTGTATATCGCACACCACGGCCTGTGTCTAATTCTACCTCCCTTAGCCCACATAGCCGTCATACAATCTGTTGTTTTGCCCCTTGTTGTTATTTCAATAATTGTTTCCCGGCCGGAGTGTTGGGGAAAACGAGAGAGGAAAACTCGCGTGTCTCGCCAAGGGGCACCTCAGACAGTTACGTGTGGCGAGGTTAGTCTGTACAGCATAGAAAAGGTGGATAGAGTCATTGAACTACAGTTTAAACAGAAAACAAACAGGTATGACGCAAGCAAACAAATACAAGGAGCGACGTGGTGACGCAGGCAAAGAAATACAAAGAGAGCCCTCACCAAATTTAATTATACTCTTGCACAGAGTTTGAAACAGACAATAGTTGGGCGGGTGGGGAGGGGGGAGAATGAACATAGATGCGAATTATCGATATTTATAAATGAGTTATTACAAGAGATAGAAATACTTTTTCATGTAGTCAGGTCTTCAATCAACCCTTCGTAAGTTTTTCTGCTAGCCTGTATGAATATGAGAGATGTGAGGCATTTCCCTACATCCAATCTACACCAGTCATCCAGACTTCGGAGATCACACGAATGTCGGGGTCAACTGGCGAAAGCAGGCTGGTACGCACTTTCTATTCGCGTGGTTTTCGTCTGGTAGACATCGATAAGTGATGACACCTATCACCTACCTGAAAATGTCCCCCTCAGGTCTTGTGGGACTGGTTTTGTATAGATTCAGTTTGTGAACAGCTGTGATCACAAAACAAACAGGTATATGGTCTGAGATACACGCGACGGAAAATTCAGATTCTAAACGCCTGCTGTAATACTGTTAATCGTGTAATAGGTTTATTATTGTTAAATATCTCAAAGGTTAAAAATTGTGATGATCAGTAACCAGGAATGATGACTGTGTATAGGATCATAGTGGGGAGTTGCAGTAGTTCAAACCCAGCATTGACTGCAATAGAATAATATCTGCTGGACTGGCCTATTCCAGGTTTTGTGTGACTTAAGCTACATTTGCGAAACTCATTTCCGTTTTATGAGATTCATCCCCTAACGTCACTATATATCATCAGACTGTTCTCTCCACATGAAGACAAAGTACTTTTGATTGAATTTCCCTAACTGTAGCATACATTTGTTCCCTTACAATTCGTTCTTGTAGCATAACAGTGATGACTGTGGACAAATAACATTTTGGACTGTCTTGCTACTGCTTTTACGTTCGACTCATCCATTAATGTCTTTAATAAGGAACATTGAAGGTCAAATCGCGTGGGCGATTCATGTATTTCATAAGCAGGGAATTGCGCTAATTTGTCATTGAAACGGAGCGATTCTCTCCTGTTCAAGTACATGAACAGGCGGCTGCACGACGGAGCCATGGCCACATTGGGCTTCCATACTGGTCAGGAAAAAAAATCACCAACATGAAATCTGATATGAACAAAGGCTCAGTCAAAGATATCAAAATTACATTAGTCTTCTTGATTGCAGAAAACAACAGACAACAATACATTTAATTAAGAAGACGAAAACGGAACAGATCAAAATTCAAAGTTAGTTATAGAACTGTTTCTTTTTTGCAAATGCGCATTGGCTTATGTGCATGGAAGGAAACGTCGACAATCTCGTGTAGTGTAGTGCGACATAGAAGCTGCATCGCCCAATATACTCCTCTCTTTGCGTCCCAGGAGGTACATCAATAGACATAATTCATCCTTAAAGGGGTGAGATTAAGTTTCTTCGGTTCATTTACTGACGATGATTCCCACTTGGGCTGTTCGTCATGTTGCAAACTGCTTTTTGACATCGGTTTTATTCCAAGATAAATTGCCTATATTACCGCGCGCATTTTTCTTTCCATCAAATTGATGAGAATTCCAAGGAGGTTGTCTTTTTTTAAAAGTGAGAGTCTGATTTACACCTGCCTCTGGAAAACTTGCTGTCAAATGCAAAAGTGATTATATTTTTGAGACCTAGTTGTTTTTTGGTCAAAAGGATCTCATGTAAATAGTAAAATAACTTCATAACCTCAGCTCAAGAAGCTTTCTGAAAAGACGCAATTTGATCAGTATTCCTTAGTCATAAGTATGTACTTATGACTAAGGGCATGTCTATAAATGTATAGCAACGTGTGGATAAATTTATTTATTTATTTGATTAGCGTTTTACGCGGTACTCAAGAATATTTCCCTTATACGACTGCGGCCAGCATTATGGTGAGAGGAAACCGGTCGGAACCCGGTGGAAACCCACGACCATCCGCAGTTTGCTTGCAGACCTTCCCACGTACGACCGGAGAGGAAGCCAGCATGAGCTCGACTTAAACTCACAGCGACCGTATTGGTGGGAGGCTTCTGGGTCATTGCGCTGCGCTAACGTGCTTACAAATCGAATAAATAAATAAATAAATAAATGAAAGAATGTAAAATGCAGACAGTCCTTAACAGCAGCAGCACAAATTTGAAAGGAGCTATTCCGTCATATCCTCAAACCGTTTCTAATATTACAGTTAAGACAGTTAAGATTCCTTCATAGAGAGATTCAGATAGCAGCCGAAAGAACTAATATTTTTAATGATCTCATTTGTGCGTACACCTTGCATGGAATCCGTGCTCCGGCCGGTAAGAAATGCCCAAAAAGTGTTCCAAGCACCTGGAAACTGCAATGTCAGTTGCCATACGTCCTGGTTTCTTTTTTTATTGAAATCTTTGTTCTGCTTTGCATGCCCATAATTCCCCTCTGCATCTTTCTGGATTAGCCTACTTGCCTTTGTGTGTTGTGACATGAACTGTATTTTGTTTGCATGAATGTGTATAACGTTTGTCTTTTTTCTCTGTAATGTTCTGTTGCATGACCAGAATGCCCCAGCGGCATGTTTCTGGTTTAGCGTAGATGCGTTTGTCACGAATTGTTCATTTTTTATTTGCATGAAATTCTGCTTTGTATGCATTGTAAGTTTTTTTATTTTTGTTTTTACATAACCAGAATTTCTCTCTGTTTCTGGTTAAGCCTACTTGAGTCTGTGCGTTTTGCCATGAACTGTAATCCATGTTGCTACCGTGGCGTGAATCATTCCAATGAATGGAACACCAATAGTGTGTCAAGGTCAGTCGGTGAAAAATTACAATTGATGTATGTCGCACAAGTTATAATAGGTGGAGAAAGTAAGCCTTTTTATTACATTCAAACATGAAGAATACTCATACATGTTACTGAAAGCAATCCAGCTAAATTGAACACACCCTGAATGTGTAGTTAATGCTTCTTTACCTTAGGTAAACAGCTAGAATAGATAGACAGGTGTCAAGAATGGAGGGTTATAGTGAGGCTGCGGTCTGACAAAATACCTGAGGACAGCTTTCTATGGATGATATAATCTTAGGGTTTAGAGGCCTGTGTTTCCCGCGCACTGAGTATTACCGGCACGTGCTCTGTCTTCTAACTGACATTTTACGTGTGTCCTGAGTCTAAAGGAGAATCCGAGTAAAATTAGGGGATCGAATTATAACTGTAAAGAAAGTGTCAGGGAAGTGAAGCATTGTCTACATGTTGTCCGAAATCCTACATATTGTCCGAAACAAGTGTCACTGGGATGTTATCATGGTGAGAATTGTTGGGAAATCTGGAGTTTCACGTCACACCCAAACAATTGGCGTTAAATTCTCTAGAATATTGCATAATGTGGTCGTGACAGAACCAGAACATTGGTGGTGTGGCAGGGTTCTCAAGGTCAAATGTAAGTCCGTTTTCCGGCACCTCTGTGTGAGCACCATGTCGCCAAGCATGTCGTGTCTGCACGAGTGAGACATCAGTCTGGAGGTAAGATGTTTAAGCTAAGATGTGTAAGATAACCGATGTTATCCGCGACCACGTTCCACAGCTATGTCAATAAAATCCCTGAAGTGGTTATTAGATTACACACGGAAACCGTTGTGGGTAGTAGAGAATATGTACTATCGGGCACGAGATTTCCAGAAGAATTCCGCTCGAAATCCATCAGGCTCCAGCTGCTAATTGGTTCAATAAAACCGTTAAGAGAGTGTTTCATCTCCGTTAGCGCTCTAATTATCTATTCACATGTTATGTCAGCACATTTACGGGGTGACAGGCATATTTTGCAATTAAACCAGACCAATAGTACATTGAACTGCAACTTCACCTCTGGTAAATTCCTTCTTATTACCTACTCTTTCAAACAGCCCTACCTTCGTTACACATTTTGTAAGGGACGTCTTTTTGTCGTCAAAGGTGAGCAAGTTAAAGCAATAAATGAATTATTGTTATCGATAATTCCCGATTAAATGTTAATCTGACCCCTCATAGAGCTGAACATACAGCTTGAAAACATAACACATTTTTTCATCGAAACACATAATAGCACAGATATAAAACAGAAACATGGACCGTGATGAGAGAAAGAGCTGAGGGCGGTGAGGACCTCTCCTCCTCAGCCATTCCCTGGTTTTCTCGCCAGCTCAGACTATTGACAATCGGCAATGATTGGCTCTCTTTATTCCACTATTCTGCTGAATGATTCACCGAGCTATATATTGATTACAGAGAAAGTATCACGGCGTCAGGGGATAATCTCCGGTGTTGAGAGCTTTGAGAATTCTGCGAAGTTGTCAGTCTGCTTCAGTCTCCACAAGGTGTGTAAAGGGCTGAATTGAACAGGTCGACAGGTATCCAGATATTCCAGAGATGCTACCCTTTTCCCGGAAGCAAATAAATCAAACCAAGGCAGTCTGACGATGAGATTTTTGTCTCTGAGGAGAGATCAAAAGCCTGTTTCCTCACGGCTACCTATTACTCAAACCGCCTAAGATCAATCAGTGCCTGAAAGAAAGCCAAGACGAAAATATGTGGTCTATGCCTGATAAGAACACACAGTAAAGTAATGTTGATTCTATCATTCACGCTTTAAGATTAGTGTTTTGAAAATACAAGCCACGTCAAGCCTTGATCAATTCACTACGCTTCAATTATAATGAACGCAAAACTCTGTATTTTTTGTTATTCACAGCAGCCTGGACACAATAAAGGATTCGGGTACCCATTATTCACCAAAGTATTGCATAATTATCTGCAAGAAAGCAGCTATTTCGAATAGTTCATTGGCATTTCAAACAAAACATAAAAATCAATTCGAGGCACAATGTTTAGATTTTCGCTTTTTGAGGATTAGATGATAGAGTAAAAACTAATTGTGCTCTCAGGTCAAGAAAATCTTATCCATGGCTTGCGTGTTTGAACACATCTAAGGAATGCTAAAGCTGTTCAGCGGTGGCTGTTTTGCCTTTTTTGTACAAGTGTGATTTCAACGGAAACCTTCATTAGCTTTGTCTCGCTTACTGATTCTGCTGCGGCTTATCACGTAACTTGTTATGGGCCGTGTCCCGTTTAATGCGGGCACACATATAAAAGTATCTGACCACAAACTACAAATTCCCATCACTACCCTGCGAATGTTTGGTGGTAAGGAGAAGTCATTTTTGTCTGCGCAGTTGTGTAATTGTTGCACGAATGTTGCTTGTGGTCATTCAACAAAACTTCTGCAGCATCCAAAATATTTTACCACAAAATTATTGTAAATCTTCCCGATTTTGGGGCAAAGAAACTAATCCATAAAGAAGAATGTATAATGGTCCATCACGTGGCCAATCTGTCATGCCGAATTTAAGCTACCAGTTTAACATACATTTTATGAATAAACGATGGCAACCTGATCGCTGGTTATGGAAGGAGGTTTTGTTCTCCCCTTGCAAAGAGCGACGGTTTCCCCGCGTTAAACTGCCTGGTTTCCTCCACCTATGGACCCGGTCGTCATCCTATAAGTGAGTTAGTGTTGAGTATCGCCTCACACTTAAAAAAAAAAGAAAAAGAAAAGAAAAAGAAAGAAATATGATTTGCACATACAATGGGGTGCTTCTAACCTAATGCTTCGCGGAACTAAAGTCAACGAGAATACCAAAAACGCTCATTATAAAGATTTAAAATCTTAGTCAGGTTTCCAGGACAGTCTAGTTTTAGAACTAATGATTTATAATATGGACACATAACTAATAATGTTAAGCAGCAACGCGCGATGTGTAACATAACATCACCTATGGGTATGTGAGGCTGCAGGAAGCAGATGTTTCACGAGACACGAAGTACGCTTCACAGCGTTCTGACAGTACCATCCAGACTTTACCGCAAAACAACAACATGCAGTAAAGCGCTTTCAGCGAAGCAAACAGCCCGGGTCTGTAACCATAATAAACACACCTATTTAAGACGGACAGATGTCAGAAAGAGGTGTGGGTAGGCGTCTTCCAAAGTTAACGCTTTACAGACCAGGGATGTCAATCTCAGAGCTTCAGTGCTGTAATACAGTAGCTCTTCCAAATCATAATTTGTAATTTTTCTCTTAAAAAAAGTAGTCTACATTTATAGCGCTATAAGGCGACTCGATTTACGAAAAAAGTTACGAGAAACTGATTTACGAAGTTTTGTGAAAGTGAACCACTTAAAACATAAGCATGCATCTCATCGTAAAACAGCTTGACAGAAACTCATACCGAAAACAACATGCGTGAATGACACATTATCTAGTAAAAAGAGTACTGACATTTATCATTTTGACTTGTGTTTAACCCCTCCTTAAAAAATATTTCACTCACATGAAGGCAGTTTTATTCAAGGATTAAACTACCAGCCTTAGGGAAGAAAGTGAGGAACTTTCCCACATGCGACGCATGTTTTTATTCCCAGAGTGAAGTCAGCGCGTGTGGCACATCCGTGGACGGCAAATGAGCTTTACTGACGAGTAAGCCCCTGAAAACAGTGGAGGTGATTTCATTTAAAATATCCCTCTCGATGACAGGGTTTGAAAGACAGGCTCTGTCCATCAGGACCCGTCATAACTGCGGCCTCAGCATGCTGGTGTCAGCCAAGTAATACCGACCGACAGTGTCTCCAGACAGTTATTGACAGCTCTGGTTAATAATGATCCAATAGATTTGATAACATACGCGAAGCTAAATCACTTGTTTCAGTACTAGAGGGCATACGGGGTTTTACACTGAGCGAGGTTGTGGTTAAAAAACATAGTAAGTACAGACACGACGTGAAGGCTGTAGAAAGTAGCGGGGAATGAGATAACAAGATAAGATAATAAGATAAAGTTCTAGAGTACGGTACTGCGCCATCAAAACAACGCACTGAACGGAAATATCTCCATATTAGATACCGGCACTTTACAAGTTGAAATCTTACAATTTTTTACAACAACTGCATGTCAATGTTTCTCAGTTGTGATTTCAAACAACATTGTTCATTAAAGTGGCCGAGTATTTAATGTGCTTGCCTTTAAATCCGAGCAGAATTTGTAACTTTATCCTCTCTTATTGTTCGAAGCGATGTGGTGACAGTAAGGCGTTGACGTTACTGTTGTAGTACTTGCTGCATCCAAACGTTTCCCAAGGACCACATGTTAGGGTCTTCATTTATGGAAAGGTGGTCCCCATGGGAAGTTTCACCACATACCATTGTCGTTTGAGGCAATACTTCAGAACTTTTCCGAGCTATACGATGGAGACTATTTTTGATGGACAAAAGAATGTCCGAAGTATGCCACCGAACTTAGCCAAGTTATTAGCGAACTTTCCCACATGTCATATTGTTGGAAGCCAAGCAGCCTCTGGGCAGCGAATTTCACGTAAGATTACACTAGGACGTGCCACTGACAATCAAGTTCCCGAGATCAGTGCCTGGAGGAATCTTGAAAACTGCTGTCCGATCATTAATGGGATTGAACTCCCGTCCAGAATGACCTAACGATTGACATACAAGTACCTTAACGACGCGCCTCCTACTCCCTCAATGATATGTAAATTTATTTTGGAAACAACTGTTTAGTGACCAATATATGGAGAAGAGCTCAATGAGATGGGACGAGATCAGTATTTATATATTTTATGGCACTGGGTTGCCTTTCCATTTATTGATTTATTTATTTACTTCATTGGTGTTTTATGGTCTATTCAAGAATATTTCACTTACGCAAAGGCGGCCAACATTATGATGAGAGGAAACCGGGAAGCGCCCTAAGGAAATCAACGACCCTTCGCAGACAGACTTTCCCCTTGCGGCTCGAGAGGAAGCAAGTATGAGCTGGGCTTGAACTCACAGCGACCGCCCCCTGGTGACAGGCTCCTGGGTCTTCTCGCTACACAAGAGCCAACCCTCTTCGCGACGAATTCACCAATTGCCTTTCCACTGTAAGACTCTAAAATTGCAGTTGATGCTCAAAAGAATTTCATGCCAAGTACAGTTTAAAAACTCATACTGCGGTGAACATCATTAAATACGGATACAATAAGATTGGATATCAGTAAATATGACTATAAATCTGGATATATGGGCCATGAAAGACCAGAGGACCAAACAGAAAGTCACAATGGGGTCGTTACGTATCGTATTCCTTTTCATTGAGAGCTTATGAATCTCTCTCCGATGCATATCATCTTATTTATTTATGCTTAAAAATGTTTCTACATTAGAAATGCTGCTCTCCTGAGATAATGGATTACTTCTGAAGATTTCGCGGAAGTGATTTCGAGCCGTAAAGAAAAGGCTTCTGAGGAAAAACATGACAACAACGATGCAGTCTCACTTACGTGGGCTTCATTATAGTTTAACTGTTATTGCTTATTTCGGGATGACCGATTCTCAGCATAATAATCGTGTTTAGGATTGCACACCAACTTCTGTTGAAACAAATGATGGACTCACTGAGCATCAAGCTTGGCACCTCACGTCATCCTTCTGGATTGGATAAACCAGTGTTGTCCAGCTGAAGCATTCTGCAACACCATCAAACATGACAGACAGGTCAATGTGAGACAGACCTGGACAAAACCCGTTTACCAGGAATTAAATGCTTTATACAAACAGATGAAGTAAACAATGGCCCTCTTCATACTGTATTTTTTCTCTTTTTCAAATTTTCTTTTTTAGTCAATTAAATACATGACAAAATCTATCCGTATTGCGATGCCATTTTGATGACCGAAAAAGACAGTTCCAAACTGATACTTGCAGTCGTTTATTTATTTTATTTCAAGTCACAAAGAACATTTATATAAACTAAAATACTTCAGTTAAACTTCGGGGATAAAAATATAAATATGCCATGAGATAAACGATGAAGGAACTATTACAGCTGTTTCCACATTAAGCTTCAAAAAACAAACTTCGAGGAAAAATCAGCCAGTTCATAACTGATGAGTAATTTCATATCCAATGAACCAAGTAAACACTTTAAGCACTCGCCGTTCGTAACAGGTGATGGAATTCATTAAGGAGGAATCTGAGCCATGGCAAACTACTAGGCAGTCGTATAAACGCGTGCAACTCACCTACCTTTACCACATTACAACATGCACAAAAATTTATTTCTGACAACCTCCAAATTTCATTTCCATAATAAGATACCTAAATTTCAACCGTTGTCTTCCCCATTTGTCAAACACATTTTTGACCTCGTTTCCGGGCATTACATGCATTATTATTTTGTTCTGAACATTTTAAGAAATGAAACCGATCTATAGCTAAGATTGGTTGATGTCTCGATGAAACTCCGTAGCGCTTCGTCTGCTCACTGATATGGCCTCCTGCGTGGAAAACATCTGCTTTACGTTGTTGCTAGATACTTACGTTAATGTGCGCTTTTCGAAACACATAGTGAAAATGCTGAGAGCAAATTGTCGTTTTCGAGTTAAACGGAGTTATCTAGGCACTTACATGGCCTTTAAGAGCACGTTGTTGTTCCGCTTTTTGATTAATGAACGAATAACGAGCTGAAGGAGGAGAACGGAATATGGTCCAGACAGGTCGATTGAATACTGGAAAAATCCGACCACGGCCAGTTTTCATTTGATCTAGAGCAGTCAGTCCTGGTGTTGGTCTACTTAACTGCTGTAGTCTTGACCAATTTCCTAAAACTCTCCTCTCCCATTCAAAGGATTTTCGTGTCTCCTACACGAGGGCTCCATGAATGCTACTTAAAAACAGAACACGGAAAAATAGAATCAACTCATTGGAATGAAAGATGAATGGCAATCATACCCACAATACCATATGTCATCAATCTACAATGTATCATTATTCCATTCCGTCCTAACACTGATTTTACTCTTCGCATCCACCTGGAATTTGCTTTTAATTAAACTGCATACTGAAGAACTGAACTTACTTTTCATTGTTTTATCTTCTTCAGCTGACGTCTTTGTTTATTTGTTTTTTATGTGATGGCGCCAAATTCAATAGGTGGATGAGGACTCTCTGGCGGAGTGAACCACCCACCTTTGATCTGTAACTGACAACAACCCATCATAGTACAAACAATGACCGGTGTGTGTGGACTGGAAATTAATAATGCTAACAAGGCTGTCAGTTCTATATCACTAACAAAGTTTCATCCTTCAATCTGCAATCTGTTATTAATTAACAGATTAAGGCTCAACAGAACCACATTCAATTTAGTGAGACTAAACCACTGATTCCAACACAAGCAATTACAGAGAGGCATGGGTCAACGGACGCAAGGGTAAACCTTGCTCTAATATGGCAGAGACAGATAGGGAGAGGGGGAAGGAGAGAGAGACATAGGTCCGGGGTGGGCTATTAACAATATTACAGCCGAACAGACAAAGACATCCTCCGTGAGAAACCATTTTAAACGATCCAAGCCTGTCTATCAGGTCACCGATCTAGTGCAAATTAGGCCCCATCCAGGATTCTTATGTATAAGTCCACGATAACTTTGACACCGCATATGCTTTACCATGTCTCTACCGAAGGAATAGAGATATATGGGCTATAGAGGTAAGACCTAGTGATTCTGACTCTGCTTGGGCCTACTGCCCTATGGACGTAGTAGGTCGTGGCCGAGTGGTTCAGGTGCTTTCGTTAACATCCCAGGTGTGGGTTCAAAACAGGTACTGGACAGGAAGGTCGAAGACTCCTCCTATGCGATCGTGAGCATGCCGTAAGTCAATGACCAAACAAGCAACTAGCAGACCATAAAGCTTTCTGGGATTTCCCTACACTAATACACTATTAAGACACAGCGAAAATATTTCAACTAAACTACAGCAACAAACAAATTTATAAACGAACAGAAGTGTGCTTCCCAAGGCTTTTAGAGGAATAAGAGATGTAAAGCTATAACAGAGTTAAGTCCATGTTTTACTTTCTCGATGAATGCTTCTTCTTGACCTGGACGTAGAATTATTTTGTCATCCAGCAATGTTTATTCTCGGAATAATCGGAGATCAGATCAACCTTTGGCGTGTTGTGAAAACTAAACATGAATATCCTCACTTAAACACGACTACAAGTTAGTGGGAGTTGAATGAGTTAATACATCTCGTTTTGACAGCAAGACAAAGCCGTGACTCAGCGGTTCCTTACCTTTGAACTGTTGGACTACATTATCAGGTAGTTGCTATCCCAAGTCACAAGGGTCATAATGGGTTTCGAGATATTTGGGATAGTTTGCCAAAACATTTATGATGTGCACCTGTAAAATCCAACACTGTCGTGCATTAAAATAGCAACTGACTGAAATGACATCAAATTCAGGACAACAAAAAAACCCCAAAAAGTATCTTTGGGCAACTTCAGGTCGAAATTGTAGACAATTAGTAGCCATTTGTGTGGTAATTTTACATGGGTATGATCCAGCAAGCCAAAGAAAAGATCACGAAAACAAAGTCATCAGTTTTGTACAACAGAGACTAATGAAATCTAACATTTAAGAATGCATGGTCGATAAAATGATCACATTTACTTAGGTGTCCGTATTCGAAGCTATAGGATGGGTGCTTGATAGCATATGGTTGCATGAAGAGTGCCTATCTACAGGTACACATCCTAATTAAGTCCGAAGAGAAGATATGTTATAACGTTAGGCAACAAATACAAAGGCTGGCGTTATTTCTGTTTGATATTACACTCTTACACTCTCAAACTGCCCCAGGTCAACACGGTGCTTTAATGGTCAATGTAATCGTAGGGTAAATGTTCGGGAAAGGTTATACGTTCCGAAGTTTGGCTTGATGACAGCAAAATCAGATGGAAGAATGTCGTCCTCCACGTCTTCAGTTATCTCTTCAATTTTCCTATTAGTTCGCTTGAATACGAGCTGTGCTGAGTGTTAAGATATATCCAACTAGACAAACGTCAGAGATAGGACGACTGTAGGAAGACAATGGACGACAAAAGGCATGTGTGAATTTTTGTTACATACATATGGTTTTCGTATTGTAGATATATTGCCTTCAAAATCCGGTTGTCTCGAGGTAACCTATTATCCAAACCACTTAAGATTAATGAATCCTCTAAAGACAACCAGGAGGAAAAGATGTGATTTATCCAAAAGGATGGCTTAATAAAAACATAGCGTAAAGTAATGTTCATGCTGTCACGTACGCTTTAGGATTAGTCGTGCGAAAACAGACGCCACGTCTACCTTTGACTACCCTTCGCTTATACTGTACATAAAAAAAACAAGTGTTTCTTTCACAGCACCGTGGATACAATGGACGATTTTGATAGTTATTATGCCTCAAAGTATTGCAAAATACAGTCAAAGAACAGAATGATCTGGTCGCGATCAGTGACATTCCTGGCAAGGATAAGAAAGAATTACGCATACAGTAAGTCTTTTGGTTTTCCTTTGTGAGCATTAGGCCAAAGAGAAATGAGTCTTCTGCACAGACTTATTGTTGTAAACACAACTGTATGAAAACAACATTTCGTCAGCGTGACCTTGTAGAAGTTGATTGATATAGCTTTTCTAAATTTACTGCCTAATGAAAATTAAAGTGTACCAACAATGATTTAATAATAAAATATCTAAGAAGAATTACTAAAGAAGAAAACTGATTTTACAATCCCTGTCAGATAAAAAAAGTCTGATCCATAGCTTCCGCATGTGAACGCGTCAACGGTTGAGCGAAGAGAAAACTCGTAAAGATAATGTAGTAAGGGGAACCATTGTGCGTGCAGCAAACATGATTGTTCGCAAGCACGTTTTAAAGGAAATTCATTACCTAAAGAGAAACAGACGGACAGTCCAAAAATAAATAATCATCAAGTTGTTTTCATAAAGACCTGCGTTGATGTAGATTGTTGTCTTGAAACTAGGCATTAATTCATAGCTGAACCTTAATTTTTCAGAATGTGTTCCGTTCAGTCGGAGCACACAGTGCGAACATAGAACCTAATATATCCCATCATCTGTTGTGAGCAAAATGCATGTAAACGAAACACCTTCTACATTGTTTATTAGTTCGGATTGGAGATTCGTCTCGTATCTTGCGAAGGGCGATGATTTCCAATGATGACGTATCACGTTCTCTCCCCTGTGGACATAGATTCCTGAGTACGGCTGAAGTTCAATTTCAATCCTCGTAACAGTTATCGGTTTAAAAATTAGTGTGTCAATGATATGCCACCAAATGTTTTCCCTCTTTTTTTTTTAAATTCTACGGTGATTCTACTCTTGTTGGCAAATGTGGACAGAGCGTTTCGAATCTCGTCGGCCTGTGTATGAATTCCGCCCAACGCGTCGCCATAGGAGCTGTATAATCATCTTTGTTTGTTATATTAGTAGAACACTTTTATTAACAGCTGCCATCAAAGCGTGTATAAAATACCTATTTTGTTCTTGGACCTGAGAATTATTCAAATGAAATTTTATTTCTAAATCATACCTAGAATATCGCCTTGCTTGCATTTCTTGTTTAAATAACTTACAATAAAAATAAGTGCAGCTGTATATGCAAATGGTAAGAAAGTAAACTATAAAACGCCTTTGTTGTACGTACATATATAGTCACATTGTATAAAAGTTTTCTGGCAGCGCTGTCAAAAGAAGAAACCTTGCAAATAAAAAGTGAGAGGGCCGGTAGTTGTAGATATTCGTTTTATGGAAGGGTAGGTTCAGGTTGTATACAATACCCCGCCTGCCGGTTTTGGTCTCGGCTGTTCATGGACAGCTGTGGTTCATCACGCTCCAAATGCTCAAGGATTTGTCCCAAAATAGCAGGTTTATTATTACATTATTAGCAGAGAGGACAGCGAGCTGCTCACGGTGTGATGTACGGTCTGCTCTGTATTGGCGAATACATATCATCTTTATAACATGTACGGCAGTCAGTTTTATGTAGTGGACAGGGCACTGGTAATAACGCATGGTTTTCTCTTCAAACCTGGGGAAGAGACGAGACTGTAGATTATTATTAACGCATCATTACATTAGATTTGTAACGTGAACAAATCCGGGCTTTGGCCAACATTTTCGATACGAAATGTGCAGCAGATCTATGATGGAAGTTTGGAAGACCTAGAAAAACTAATACAAAATTAGCCTGGAATAAACGATTGGATCTATAATTAAAGAAATGGTTTATCAGACTTCTATTACCATGAGTAAATAAATCGCTAAAAATCCTTTCTGGTAATACTTTAATGTTTAAGAGAAAACCTTCAAGAAAACGCCACCATAAACCTTGTCCCTGGGAATAGCTCATATAAGTTCTACATTTCAAAAGAATGTGTATTGACAGTTAATAGCAGAAGAATTCATGGACTGGAGGTTTGCACAGAGCAAAGAAGTAGAAAATATAACGGTGGTGGGAACACATCCCCGAAAATCATCCACCTGTTTCATATCTTGAATGCAGTAAGGAGAATTCACGCTAACTTGTTTTCACGGGCATCTCTATTAAAATCTTATTTCACTTACACAAGCAAACATGGGGGGGGGAGGGGGGAGATCTTTATTGCAATGACCTTAGGCAATAATCACGATCATGAGAAAGGTTAGTCTTCTGCGAAATCACCAGCCGAGGATGTTTGAGGTAATACAGCCACCTGCGGTTACAGCATTGCCGCTTACCACAATCTTGTTACAGCAGGGTGAGAATTTTCCAACTAGAAGCTGTACAATTATCTTTCGAATACACTAGAATGCACCCAATCATCGAGTGTTTAATTGACAAACTTGCTCCCATTTCAAAGGACCGTAAATACATAACCAAAACACGCCATACGATTTACTAAACCTCTTAAGAGTACTAACTAACGGTAAACCAACAGAAGAACTCACAAAAGTGGTGAATGCCATATACCTATTTAATACCTATTCTTAACCAAAAGTCGCCGCTCTTCCAGTTTTACTTACTGTACGGTAACATATTCTGCATTCTCTATGCTTTTGAAGCAATACATAATTGCAATCACTTGAAGAGTGAAGATATTACCATATAGAAAGTCCACCAGTAGCACTAGAAGTCCCTTCCACATTATGAAATTTACTATATTTCAACAGAATGTCCTTACCAACAGAGGACCAATATCTGGATCTAAATCAGTTCGATGTGGGACTGATTATTAATATCAACTTCCACTTGACTTTTCCTCTCAAAATGGACAATGAGACACTCTGTCGGGCTACATAAAAGTGTTTTGTGATAACACATACTCCTACATATATGACTTAAAGAACTAGGGAGCACACAGCTTTGTACCCTTTTGTTAGAGGCCCACATGCGCGCCCACACTCACACACACTTTTTGCTTTATTATTATTATGGCATTATGACAGGGGGGGACAACACGTACCAAGGAACAGCAATGAAAGATTAAGGGAACTCTCACTCATCGACACAATACAAGGCAGAATGTAAACTTGCAGCTCCTGTGTAGTCAACCGATGGCCTACGGATATTTTCCTAAGAAACAGACACCTTTGCACTCAAAACAGCACCAAACAGAAAGACTTCCCCATCAGCCGTTCTCACAACACCAGAAAGACTTCACTGTAGAACGACGCACGTAAAGCACTTTCAGACAAACAAACAGCCGGAACCTCTAACCACAATAAACACCCATTTTAGGCGGGCAGGTGTCAGGGAGAGGAACGGGTTGCGTTAGATAGACCAGATATCCGCATTCTAATGTTTCAGAAACTCTTACAAAATCGTCATTGTAAACTAGCAGATTTCTTCTGTTCTTCAGGGTAGCTTTTAATATAAGGTATTATCAAGACTTCATGGCCAGAATAATACACCTGTAAATGGCAGATTTTCTTAAGACAGGATTGCAAGTTTTCACTCTTAGTTGTGACGGGTGTGGGGATTGAACCTAGACCTAGTGCTCGTGAAGCGAACGCTCTAATCATTGAGCTGTAAATACAACTTGGCATGTAAGTTACCTATCTTTCATTAAATAATAACAGGCTTCCAATTTTAACCATCCATAAGACTGACCGCCATACACAGACTATATCAGTTTTTTTCAAAAATACCCTTTCCTTTCAAAGTTTCACAATTAGGGTGTTCGAGAAAGGGTAAAGGAATTCCAAGACGACGTATTGTTGTTGAGCACTTTTTGAGCGAACATCACAGAAACGAATCTGTTGTATGCCCTGCTATCATCCTGCCACATTAAGCTAAAACAAATTTAGGCTGATGAAAAACCTCATCAAAAGCCATGGTAAATTTTATTGCCTGTTTGGATAAAAAAAATAAAAAATTCATAAAAATTCTCTGCTACGCTGAATTCTACAGAAGCCAACTGTACGTGAGCTCAAACATCTCCCTGTCAGTGGAACAATTTTCAGAGTTGCTCTTCTCTGCTTATTATATAATTATTTTCATATTGTGTCATTTATTTCGGTAATTGTGTGTCTTTAACTAAATGTCTTTTCTAGATTGTTTTGAGATTATCAAGGTTTAGAGAACATCCTATAAAGCTGCCAACTTGGGAATCCATGAAATTGTAAGGAATAATCTAAATGTGTCCGTATTTGCCATTAGTTTCCACATTCCATTGTCAAAGCTAAATGTTATATATAATGAAGTAAAAATCCTTTTTTGTGACCGCAAAGGTTTGGCATAAGTCCACTGATGTATATATCTTTATTCGGAAAGCTAGAAGTTTTTTCACTGTGCTGTCAAGCTAGAAAACCCTGACACATAAAAAGTGATAGGCCGGATAATTGAAGACATCCATTTCCCTGTTAGGCAGCAGCGGGTCGTGTCCGATGTCATGCCTACCGGTTGTGGTGTCCTACGCTTATTGACATCTCTGGTTTACAACGGCGCAATATACTTGATGATATATGTTAGGCTAAGCTGTTTGCACTGGAGCATCCAGAGATGTACACTGACTGAGCTTATCGAATAAAACACAGAAAGTACCAGCACGAAGTGAAGGTAGGAACGAGAGGCGGAAAATGAGATAACAAAATGAGATAAGAAGACAAGATAAGAAATTTCCGCATTACAGCACTTCATGCGCAATCAGTGCAATGGGCTGAACAGAAAGGTAGCTTTGTTATAGCAAACTGCTTGTGTACACTATAATGGGTGAATCGTGGCCGAGTGGATGATATTTTTAACGGCTAGGGCACATGACGTATTGGTTCAGTCTCAACAATGGGAATCTACAAGATGCTACCCCTCCACCCACCCCCACTGCGCTCAGGCTTTGTTGAGAGTTATAGCTTTTTAGTTCTTGTTACATGACGTTCCATAAAGGGCAGAATCCTTCCACCAATATATGATGTACAAAATAAGCTCCCTCAGTGGGAGAAGCGTGTGCATCACACGGGAGAAAGTTCACCCGTTACTATGGTGTTCCGTTTGTGCCATAAAACACTTTTGTTAATCCCAAAACTTGACCGAATCAAAAATCGACATGAAACTTGAAAGAGACACAACAACTAATTAAGACGGCTGACATCAGCACCTCGGTTTCTGCTTTACAGCAGATAGTTTCTCCGATATCTTGGTTGGAACATTGAACTAGGAGCTTTTTTTCAGTTTCATTCCCTGAGGAGCCTGATCGATGTTGCATAAGGGAAAAGTTCTTGAGCATATTATGAAACATCCATCAAAACAGCATTCCCTAGTAAAGACTGGATTTCTGAACGGCTGAATTATTTCAAAAATACTGGTGAACTGAGGAAAGTTCAACTTGGTATCACGTTAAGTGTATCGCTTAAATTAAGCTGGATACTGAACACAGTTAAAGACAGTGGACGAGGAAAAGAAGCTATGCCATTGAGTGCAAGAGGTACGTGAAGAAAGGAGTGGTCGTCCACAGGGTCGGGCCCTTGGAAAGACAGAAATTGGTACAAAAAACACATTTGAAAAAAGTGAATTTAATTTAATAATATTTATTGATTGATTGATTAATTTACTTATGTCACTGTTGTTTAACGATTTACTCAAGAATTTTTCACACGTGCGATGACGGTCTGTTTAATAGAGGGACGAAACCGGAGTGCTTGGAATTAAATCCCTGACTCTTGGCAATGTGCTGACGAACTCCTTTGTTGGAATGCGCAAGTGTCATCTACGGCTTACTCTTACCAATGCCCCAGAAACACTGAGAGCGAGGCAATCCACAAATTCTCTGTTCATAATGGAACAAAACTAATTAGGCATGAGTGAAATGTGTGAAGTTGTTTTGGGTGATGTTGTAAGATCTAGGCCTTGCCTTGAGAGATGTTCCAGTTTGTGTGTGGTTGTGAACAAAATAAGGAGAAGCAATCTGGGTTTAAAAGCCTTCTTCCACAGAGCAGTCTTTCATCATAAACATCTCATCCCATTTCAGACACTTGAAGTGTATACTGTTCACTTCGGATGAACATAATAAACCATGAATTGTACTGAATTGCCCATACACGCTTATCGATCGCCCATAACGGCTAATTTAACCAAGGACTCACTCAATAAACCTATCAGGGATGATCATCAGACCTGTGAAAGTAACAGTCATTTATTCCAAGCGTGCCTGATGTAATTATATCAGATCATATTTTGTGGTGTAAGAAACCACATATCAGTACCAGTTTATTACGCTGCGAAATAATTAGTTGATATACCTATGGGCAAATAGAATATATTTATATATATAACGACATTGTAGTTATTGGCAAGTGATCACGCGTAAGTGGTGAAATCCGGCCTCCTGTCGACTTACATCAGCTAAAGTATTACTCATAATGCTGTCTTGTCGTGTTATTTGGACGGTAAAGAAATCACAATATTTAAGGTACAAAAGTCTACAGTATAGCCAGCAAAAACCAGAACAGCAAAAGGGCGCTAATTATAAGGGTCGTGAAAGTTACATGCGCAAAAAGTATTAATAATTAACTCCATAGGGATTTATCTCGTTGAAAGTATCCAAAAATGGTGAAAATAAAGTCAGAATTTTATTTCGCACCCCAAATTATCACGGAGTGCCACATACTGTAGACCAATGACTGAAAAACTTTCTTAGAAGTCATGTTTCGTTTAAACGTGGCTGGAGTGCTGAATCTAGCACAACTACTGATTGGTTGATTAGTAGGCTGGAGTGATGAACCTAGCACAACTACTGACTGGTTGATTAGTAGGCTGGAGTGATGAACCTAGCACAACTACTGATTGATTGATTATGACGGAGTGCATAATAGCTATGCCGCGGGCCGAAGTATTTATTTATTTATTTATTTGATTGGTTTTTTACGCCGTACTCAAGAATATTTTACTTATACGACGGTGGGCAGCATTATGGTGGGAGGAAATCGGACAGAGCCTGGGGAAAACCCTCGACCATCCGCAGGTTGCTGGCAGAGGGGCAGAAGTACTTCCACCATTGAAGAGTGCATGTCTCTCTTTGAGGCTACTTATTACCAGTCCCTTTTGGTTGCATGAACGCATTGATTTCCCTTACTATTTATGTGGTAATTTTGTTCACTTCAACCCCTAAGATTTGCATCTCTAAACCATTGTGCAGTACTGTGCATTATCACCACATTTAGTATGGACTTTTACTTATAACTTACCAAAAATAAGCTTACGATGACTCGTAGGGACGTCATAGCCTCTTGTCATCTTGGTAACTTCTGGAAATTTTAACCAGAGGAAGCCGCTCAACTTTGAGACATGTTTTAAAACATACTATTAATATCAATACTGGGAAAGGGACAATACAAAATTTTGCATTGGTAAAGTAATTCTTAAATGCATGCAGTGCAGAGTAACGGGATATAAACAATAAGCTATTTCTTTATTAATACACCCACAATTATACCCGTGTATTATTGTCGTTGTAAAGAGACGTGACAGTTAACCGTTGTCATCTCTGTTGAAGACCACTTGCCTACAAACAAGATGACAAGCACACTGGACTCACTCTGCATGTGAAAATCTGTGCGTCATATTATGAAAACTCAGTTTCTTACCAACTGCTAGTGGTTTACTCCGGTAACAATGGCTATGCACATCCATAAATTACTGTCGTATAAGTGAAACCTCAGGATGGCTTTAAACCCCAGTGAAATAAATAAGTAAATTTAAATGCATTTAACTATCTTCAAAACTGTAAAAATGATATGGTTTTGAAATATACATATAGTTTCAAGTGGTGTGTATTACTCGGCCGTTGTTATTGGAGAGCGCCTTTGAATTTTGATCTCACATTCCGCGTTTCAAAACAATCACTATCGGATCTAACGTTACAGCACGCAAGGCTGTTGAAGATCTGAGCAACCTGGTGCTCGGCTGTTGGCGAATAGAGAGTAAAATAACACTTGCTTCGTTTATCTGTTCAAATGGTCTTTTTCTAAACATCTTTCACTGAAAAACATGACGGAAAAGTGCAAGCCTGGAAACTTGCTGCACCCTGCAGATCAATTTCGTTTTCTCTTTTTAAGTAATTTTAAGGCATCCCATAGAAGTGCTTTTAAAAGAAGAACAACAGACGAAAAAAAAAAAAATTTCGCCTTATTTATGATGACGACTGGAAAACGAAAAGCTTTCAACAGCTCTGTACTGTATGATTTCTAGCTGCACTTTTGCGCACTCTCACTTTCCTTAAGTTCTTATTGGTAATCCCCATGTTATCGGTTGTATTATACTTCGGAAGTGCCTCAAGAGATTTCTGAGTTGACCATTACTTTTTCTCCACATATATTTACAGGTACAAGTGACATGTTTACAAAACCTAAACTTATTAAATCACTATAAACTATAAACTGGGATAACCTAAGTTTACAATGACAAGGTTATCATGCGACATCATACGCTTTTGGAATTTACCATTGATAATCAGTCAGAAATTTAATCTTACAAGGTGTCATTTTGATCCTAGTTCGGGAAGAGATTTTAATAAAGTCACGTATATAGCACTGCAAAAGTAAAAGTGGCAAAAATGCACGCCTGTCGAGGTAGCGATCTGTCCTCGTAATATGTTAGTGGGAGAATGACACCTCGATAAGATCAATGCTAAACACACGGCATGTTAACAGACCTTCGGTTGTCTGTTTATTTAGCATTCTGGCAATTTGATGACCATTTTGTATTGGTTTGTTAAAACAGCACGTGGTGAATCTCAGGTAAACGGGCTATACACTTTAAATTCCGGTAGGACGCTTTTACAGCAAGAGATCGGGCGTTTATGGCCACAGTGAAATGGAGAAAAACTAGAGGGGTTATTTAAAACGCGTTCTCGGTTTAAACATATCTATATACTAACGGTTCAGTCCAAGTCGTCCTGCAACGGCTAAATTAAATGAAAATCACAAGAGGCAACGACTTGTCTATGAGTTAACAAGTTTCTCTCTTCAAGAGGATGTGAAAATAGTCTTATTTCTAGGAAACAAATGAAAGTAGGAAACTTTATATCTTATTTACCACTCCATGTAACTGCCAAGACTTTTTGGCCCCGCCACGTGTACATCGGGACATGGTGTCTAGACGACCGGATGCACTATTACTATATTACCTCCGAGCATATTGATAATGCACGTATTAGATAGCGTACAAAATATCCTCAGAATATCAGATGAGAATTCCAATGGCCACGTTATCGACAATGTCACATGATTAGCTTAAGGCTGTAGTAATTCCATCTGGGGACGTTGTTTCTCCCCAACATTAGCCAAGTGAAATGAGACAAAATTACTGACGTCAAAACCCCAAATGAATGGTTTTATGGTGTAAAGATTTTGGCGACATGACAAAGCTTTGGACACGTAATAGGTCATATTACTACGGTATAAGAATCAAAATTGATTAGTATTTTTACAAACCGAGCTTGTTGATTACATATACATGTAAATGCAATGTCTGTGTTTCGTAGAGTTTGGAAATTTGCATGAAACCGTCTACATCTTTAAAATATTCTGTTAAATTAACAATATATACTGTTCTTTCCAAGTGATAGCGGAAATTTGAAAGACATCTTCTGTTATTCCAACATAGTACTTTTGTTGGTGTGTTGTCCGTAACAGAAGCTTATGTTGCAGCAACAATTTAGCATCACTTACAATATGTATTTTATGGTAAATTTACCACACTACCCTTTTCGCCACCACATGGCCGAAACATTGCCAATGTGGCATTAAGCCATAATCATCAATTCAGTCATTCAGCTTTGAGGGTATAGGAGATAGCACCAATGAATGAACAATTGTTTTATGTGTCTGAAATGTTTTGCCATATGTTTGGGGAGATTTTTTGCTGCCGTATATATATACTATTACAGCAGGAGGCCACAATGGTGGATTTCATCCGTGTCCCTTATTACCCTGAGTCTTTCCATGACGATGAATTTTCTTTTTCTAGATGCCCAAATGGGAAGCTCATACCCAACACGAATCTATGTAAAATAACCAATTTCTTTCTCACGTGCTCGCTCGATTTTGTCCAAGCATCGTTGACTAAACCAGTTTAGTCCAGTTTGTTTTGTTATCGTGTAATTGTTTCTTAAATGGGATTACACAGCATTTGACGAATTCTAGACTAGTAACGTGTAGTGAAGTACTATTAAGATCACTGCTGGCCTGATGCTGTTTATATGATATTGCTACTATCTAAGCATTTGCATGAAATGTAACCTGAATATCAGGGCGTAACGATATGGATAATGTACAAAATATCAGAATATATAAGAAGGTGTTTGTGAAAACATCACCAAGCCAAGTTTCGTAGGAGCTGAAAAGATGCACATTTGGAAGGTAGGGGAGGTAATCTCCTAAGCCATCTTATGAACTAACTTCTAATCCTGAGTAAGGACAATCCACAAAGATTGAACCTCTTCATATACCCATTTGTTTATTAATGTATCATTTAACTCCTTCTACTGATTGCGTTGGACCCCTTAAGTATCTTAGCTTTAGGCGGCAATCTCTTCTATTGGTTCCCTTCAGGCACTCTGAGAATTCCAAGCTGTGGCAATCTCCTGTGGGTAAATATTGGTTGAAACTGTACAGATTCCTAGATATCTTAGTAATGCCAAGATTCCGTGGGAGTAAGCAGGCTTTAACCAGTGTAACATAGACTAATGGGAGAATCGGTGTGTAAATGTTAGATCAATACCCCTGCAGACTGAACGGTGAAAAACACAGCCAGGCCACGACTGTCTCTTCATGACTTTGACTGCAGCTGACTTCTCGAATCCAAGACCCGATGGCTATGATGCTGCATTCTACAAAATCAAAACCTGTCGAAAGATTTTTTTTGTCGAAGAGCTCAAATCGTATGAAATGGCGGGGGGGGGGGAGCACATATTTTCATTCAACTAGTCACAACTGACTAGTCACATTCGGCGAGTCATGTAAGGTGAGCTTATACTACAAGGTGCAAACGTGCCTTTATGTACAACAAAAATATATCAAATGCGGCTTTAGCAATAACACTACATTAATAAATAAAAATGTCAAAATTAAATCAAAGAATTTAAAATATAAAAGTTAGGCAGCTTGTAACGGAATGTCCAACAATGTCATCTTCCCTCCGCATGACTGTGGCAGAGCAATAAGAGCGTCAGCCTCGAGCGATTAAATGCTGATACTGTATAATATATACTATAAACCGTAATTACAATGTCTTTGGATAGAATGTATTAGTTTTAACGCTCTGGTTGCTTCTATATAGTTATCAGAGATATAGAAGGATTTTGATTGCTGATTACAATGGTTGGTAACATTCAGGTTACACCAAACCGACGAAGAAGAAAGGTAGAAAGCACCGAAGTGAGTTCCTATCAGCTATGCTTCTAAAATAAGCAACAAGGGAATGCATATGAAAGGTAGACACTTGCAAAAGAACATGTACATTGGCTGTCATCTGTGAATGTAAAATCAAGAAAATAGATAATGACTTAAACGTAATGAGAAGAATGGAAAATTAGCACACAATATAATATTTTAGTCTCTTTAAACAGAAATATAATTGTATTCACCTACACCTTTCTCAGAACATCGAAATTCGACGTTTGCTTTTTACGAAAGATCACTTCTTCAAAATGATATTTACATAAAAAAAATCCTGTCAGCTTTTTTTTTCAAATCATTTCTATTGGTAAAAAGTGCATGGTCAAAGTGGAAAAAACATACTGCTGAGGGGAAGATCAGCTGCTGTACTTTGACCATGTACATGCCGCCTTTCAAAATAAGCTGACTGCTGAGTAGCGGACAGCTCCGATAACGATCAGAATCGTTCACTTGTTAGAGTGTGCGCTAAACGTAAGCTACCGGAGCATCCGCTAGTTTGTTTATCGCCCCAGAGAGTCGTGTTTCCCAGATACTTCTTTTCAGAAGGTAACAAGAAATGAGGAGTTTGGGCAGCTTGCAAAAGTCGACGAGATGCCTGGTGATCTGGCTGTACAGGGTGCTGAAGGTGTTTGTGTTTCCCTGATTCCCACTTTGATGTTTGTGTAGTTAATTGAAAGGGTGCTTCAGACGGACAATAACGCAGACATAACGTCAGCTTACATGTCAGGCTTGGATTGTGAACCAATGTCCCTTACTGCCATGCAATGGCAGCCGTGTAAACTCTTAACTATGTTAACTCAACTGGCGAAGTCTTCCTTTTGATAACAGCAAATGATGTAAGTTTAACAAACGCCGTCTTTCGCTGTCCAAAGATTTGGTACAAATGTACGTTTCTGGACACAAGCAATATAAATGTGGTATCGTCTGGTCAAGCCAGAAACACGCAGTGGTTTATAGTTGGAGAGATGTGTTGTATGATGTGTTGAAAGCAGTACCTTTTCTTGTAATGGACACTATGGTCCACGCCGTATTACCCTTCTTTCCTTGTAAATACATGAGCATTGGGTTTACCATTTTTGGACTGTTGCTCCTGGAAATGGCATATATATGGCATTATATGGCATTTTGTCATGCTGATTACATACAAGTAGGTAGTAAGTCTGAGCAAGTCTGAGTATGTAGTTCTATCCAATTTATTTTAACTAGATGCAGAATAACAGTGCAGAGATTTATAGTATATCAATGTCTGTAAAATATATGTATATAAAATTATAGTGTATAATGTCTGTGTGGCAGTATAATGTTATAGATGCCCCAGCAGTCTTAAATTCGGATCAAAATAGATCCAATTGCGCATGTGTAATATTACACCCTTACATAAAGACAAGCAAGCCATTTAATCATCCCGACGTAAGTGTGCACATTTTAGCGGTAAATTCTGCCTTGCATAGGGTTTATCACACCTGCTAAATCTGGGTCACACAGCACGTCACCGCTCCTGGAGCAGTTTTACCATATGAAAGAAATCGAAACTGTCGTTAGCACATTACTCTATGCGCTCATATATAAACATATATCACGATAATGTGAACTTATTATTTAATAGTCACATGTTTATGACAGCAGATGAAACTGTAATGTGGCAATATCAAATTGTTTCAAAGCCAGTACATGTCCATCTATTCGCCATCAGATTCCGTGTAATGTAATTTTTGTGACGTTGTAAATTATCTGATAAACAAATGGCAATGTCCATTATCAATATCTCTAGTAACAGTCTTCATTGTTGGCGCTGGCGCTTGGATCGCGAACTCTTCGTCCTCCCGGGAGATCATACCTTTACTTGTCTTTGCTCTTCTCATTTCCATCATCTCTGTTCTCTTCAGAATTATCACCAAGGCCTTTCTGGATCGATCATAATTACGATAGAAAAGTGACTTTATGCTCAAAGTCTGCAGTGATTCATCACGAAAGGGCAACATCGATGTTTCCTATGCCACTGACAATGAAATTCGAACAGCCTACCACATGTGTTCAACAGCGCTCAATAAGCTAGCACAAAACCACAGGTTCTCTTCAAGTATATGTAATTTTCGTATAATAACCCTTCAAAAAAAAAGCCACAACACAAAGAGATCAATGAACGTTGATTAAACAATGCGAAACACGATTGTTACGGTTATCGCTAAAGTTCTCTGCCATTGGGAATTACGAATATTGTTAGTTAGGCTATATTTGTACTGGCCCAATGGACAAGGGGCCTGTGTACTATACGAAGCCTCGTGGATATGTTAGACCCTGTCGATATGTGACATTACAGGGCCTATACAGTCGACATATAGCGGCTTCCTGATCGAGAACAATGTAAGGATTCACCAGGAGGTAATATTGATCTTAACGAATAAATCATGTCCGTTCAAACTATCGCGTTGATCGATGGAAGAAACAAGGGCTTATTTCTACCGGACCTCGGTAAAGCCAGATATAACTGCCGCCACCAGAGCAATTCTATCCAATAGGGAGTTACCGATTCTTCTCGTCTTTGTAGAATGGAAATGCTCACCGATTGAACGGTAGCACTTGTGAACGCTTATCGCCCGATCGAAAACAACCAGTTTGTCACACTTTAGCCGTATTGGTTGCCTACGTCTTGTACAACAAGTGTATTTTCAGTGTTAAAGGTTTGCTTAACTGACTTCCACAGCTCTCCCCGGGGTTAAGGTGTCGATAATTTGGAAGAAAATAAACTTTGTATTTACGACTGCTTATCCATTCTTAGAACAGTGGCTGTCAGTGTTGGAAGTTGATAAGCGAAGACCACCAGTGGTGCAGAAGCGAAGTTAGTGTGGTAGCAGCGCTTAACTTGGTGTGATGTACATTCAGGCACGCTGCTGAGTAGCTTTGCTTGTTGGAAACTGGATACCTACCTTGGACATAATGTTTGGAATTCAGTACAGCTTAGGTGCTGTATAGTTACAAGATTATAGATACAAAAGGATTTGGTGCTCTAATCACAACCGTTGGAAAAATTCACGTTATACCGAAACAAGTGAGGGGAACGAAGCAGGCACCGAAGGGGAGTTACCATCAGCTGTGCTTGTAAGTGAAGCGGCTCGCTTCCGTCATTCGCTACGGTGTAAGCAACCGCTGTGCAGCGCTCATACTGAGAAAAGTACCACCGTATAGCCGACTAGGTGAGTTTGTTAAGTCATTCTGGGATACCAATGGACGAAAGTTGTTAGGTAAGTCGCCTATGTACCTATGATATTTAGGATTATGTTGTAAACAGCCTGTAGGAAAACAGACGCAGTAAACACACCCAGTTCTGCGTGAGACAACGAGAACTAAGTACACACACACTCTATCCGGAAACACATCTCCCAATCCATTTAACGAGAACGCGGTACTTTTTCAGTAAAGTATCCATATAATAGAAACAGCGATCGCTAGAATCCAGTTTTAGTGTTTAGGTATATACATTCATACAAGTCCAAACAGATGATATTCTAATATTTGTTTTCTCAAACAACATGTGTTACCAATATATATTTCTAGAAACACACTTAACATCTTGAACAAGCGCACTGCAACCGCTTAACACAGCCTCCACATATCACGAGGGTCTATATGTCTGCTCTAGTGCTATTCTAGTGATTGTTTTTTTTATTTCTTTTCTTCATTTTTTTTATTTAAACGACATAACCTCATATTATATATCAGTCGTTGATGTCTAACCACTGGTTATACTCTTCAACATAAGAGTTTCACAAAATTCTCCTAGATGTGATGTTGTTGTTTTTTTCTTGTGCAACAGATTTTTGTAAGGTCTCAGTGCTTTTTGCGTTAAAAGATTTTATCTCATTTTTACCAAAGGGTAATGCCATTGTCTCGTTAAACAAAGGTTTATCTTTTGGTTTTCTGGACTCATACGATATATATTTTGCAACCAAAATCATAACAATGAAAATATTTTGTAACATTGGCAAATATAAGTTGACTGGAAGAAAATAGGTTGGGTAAAGGTTCTAATCTTGGCGATTTATCAGAGATTCATCTGAGTATCTCTACGCGTTTCTTTGCATGCACAATACCTTACAACGTAGGTGTATACAACCTATCTAACGGAGTGAGCATTTCGATATGTGTGTCAGGGTTTTACTAACATACACTTGTGTATGGGTGAGTCCTTGTTTCTCACGTTTTACTACTAGAGTGGACAAAGAGTCCTCGTAATGCGTGGCCACAAACGTCTCGGTGGCCGTGAACTAACACAACCCTTTTCTTGAACCAACATTTCTTTCACTGAGCTGCCAGCAAATCCTACGGCCGCTCTACTGTCGATCGTAATTTAACTGCGTGTGTTTATGTCAGACAGCCAATTGGTGAAATAAAACTGGAACTGTTTGTGTTTTATTGACTTAAGTAACGGCAAAGTCTTAAGTCCTGGTGTCCGATATATATCGTTTGTTGCTGCATCTTTACAATGTGAAGATGATTCTGCCCTTGCTTCGTAATTAGGGTATACTGTAATCAAAGACCATCGGTGTGTACCTTACCCAAATTACAGAAAGTGGTCCAAGTCCAGTAGCGTCCAAATGGTAACAGTTAGTAGATGTAATGGTTTTATTAGCAGCTCGCTGGCCACCTGTCTTCCGACTGAGAAACCTTTATGAATGTTTACAGGATTTATCCACGTTAGCCTCGTAACCGTGTCTGGTGTTTTTATCTCACCGATAAACCTCTTGTCGTGTGTAGGAAGCAAACCGGCATAACTTCCTCGATGTCAGCTGTGTGCGTTGTAGTATATCAGAACATAATACACTTCCCGCCATGTGTTTACTGTTTGGGTTCGGTGGCTTTAGCTTTCAACTACGATTGCTCGTTACCATACCATTAACAACATTCAATTTAGACACAGCTGTAGACGTGTTATAAACACTTGGTATACATGTAATGTAATTATTAGACCTGGTAGAATGAAATGTGATCCAATTTTCAATCTATTTATTAGGGTTAAGAATGAATACAAGCGATCGATCGATCAATCAGTCGAGTCGTTCAATTAGTCATTGCATAATTTTACGATGTTTATATATTCAGCCATGCACACATAATACCATGTAAAGTCCTACTTACCCTCAGTCCCGTAACTTGTACTTAAACGAATTGCGTTGAAGATCCTGATGTTAATCCATTTCCGTCACTTTGTTCTCCGACCTTGGACATGAGGAAGGCTTATAAATCCCCGTTATCACGTCTATTAACTTTACTGGAAGCTCTGTTTACATTAATTGATTGACCTATAACTTCCACCGTTCCAAGAACGCTCGTATGTGCTGAGAATTAGTAATTTATCAGAATCTTCAGTAATATGTGAAATTACCATATCCGTACATTCGCCTGATATACTTGGCTCTTTAGGTATAATATACCCAGGTCTGATTTACATTTGTTAAACAGTGGCACGACCGATTCATGCTATACAAGTGAAGAGCTTTTCAAAATAGTTATATCTTTCACTGGGTTTGATGGACGTCCCAAACGTAGTATTTCTGAAAAACTTTATTTTTTTCAGAAATACTTATGTTTTGTTTCCAACTTTAAAGCTTGTAGTTTAAAATATTCTTTTGTAGAAAAGAAACTGCCTCTCTGATAGTGAAACTGTATTCCAGGCATATATTTTTTGTGTAAATCAAGGTGTCATCCGATTTATAGTGAAACTTTTACTGAAAAAGCTTTGCCAGAAACAAGTATCTAGGGATTTCTTTTTTAATAGTCCTGAAGGATTTGAATTAAGTTATTCTTGATCAGTATCACGCAGGGTAAATCAAATCACCATGTATAGGTAGGCCATTGACGACATACGTTGTTTGTCATCCAATCCATGTATGTCATTATAAATGTTATCTCAGAGATATTTTACCCTGAGAGAGATTCTCAGTTTATATTATATATGCTCTGATGTCTCAGATTACAGCCGTTTTTCATACACTTTTAGTGGGGCATTTTTCTTCACTACGGCTTCAACATTTCAACATTTTGTTTTTCAGTTTTGTTTAATATTACATTAAACTACTATTTTTTCTTGACGTAGCTGACCTAAAGAGCACATTGTATAAGCGAATTCACGCCAGCGTCAAAGTATTTATTTATTTTATTTGTTTGTAGTTTAACATACTATATCAAAGAGATTTTCACTGCTAGTTCCATGAGTGGCATGCCCAGAGTAAACCACCGACTATCGGCTAGTAACTGGCCAGCTTTTCCACTTGTGACGGTCTCACGAGTACTGTTCAATGTAGAGTACAAAATTTTGCAGCCCTCCATGTTGAAAGTAGCTATCAGTCTTGATGTGATATAATAAATGCCATACCCTTAAACATTTAAGGATTACCTGTTACGAGAAACCAACCGCTGATCCCTTCACACAATTTGTATTGTTACCGATCAGTTCAGTTTTATATACATGTACTTTCCACAAAACGAACATTTTTTTATACATCGATTAGGGAACAGCTGGTTAGTTCAAGGGCATATGTAAGCGGAGCGCTACACCTGTCGCTGGAGGAAATAGCGCTGTCGCTCGATTTGGTCGGCCGTATACCTATCATAGACTGTGTATGTTGCTTAACGGGACAGACATTGGCTACTACTGGAATGCAGCGGCCTGTGGGATTGTATTTTATGATCCACATGCGCGTTAGGCGTACTCTCAAAGAAGCGTCCATAGAACTCGTGACTCCCATCTGTTGTACACTGTACTGTGACATATGTGTGGCAATAGTGTGACCACTGTGCCACAAATTTGACACATCTATGGTACTAACGTGACACATTATATAACTTATGTACGGCAACAAGGTGGCAATCCTATGGAAATATTGCAATAACTGAGAAGCATTAGGCCTGCAGGCCTAGTCCGCGGAAGTACTTAAATGCAATGAAACATTTGTGATGACAGTGAGGAGACGTAAATCTGCATGATCACTTCGACAAAACTGTCGTTTTTTGAGATGCAGACATATGTAGGACTATATATTTAACCCTATGCGAACTATGCTGGTAACGACACTGGTGCAGCCGGGCTTGTCATGTCCAGCCCTCTTGTTGAGAGCTAGTCAATGACATGATGTATGGGACGCCTCTACGTTTGCCATTAGACTGCAATGACACGGCCGGTAATTGCGGATTCTCGTCGCTGTACTTCGCAAGATGCAATCGTTTTTTGACTGGACCTTGGTTATAGCCACACAGGCTCGATGAAATCGACCTTAGCGACGCTTACAGGAAGCAGACCTTCCGAAATATGAATGGTGGTCTAGAGGAAGCTGTATCATGCGCTCGTGTCGGCCGATCAATTAGTGGCTTGTCACAAAATTGTTATACGGCGCAGCTGTAGGGCTGAGTGAGGCTTGCGGTTGTCATCCAGTGTGGATCTAACTGATAGCCTATTGTGCTGGTGCGTAGGGATTTGATGCAAACAAGTTCCGGTAGGTAAGATCAAAATATTTGCCCTATTGCTCCTTCTACTTCCGCTATCACCACCTGTGTTATGAGTGATTTAGCGTTCATGGTCTATGGCTAATGACATGCCTTATAAGTTTGATTATTCACAGAGTTGTATAGACAGGAATGCAGTGGCTCTTATTGGGGTTATCAATGGAGTGATCCACTTGTGACAGACGCGAAAATGTACCTTGCGCAACGTGCTATATATACAGGTATCCACGAGTACAGGGAATCAGTCACGCGATACCCAAATGAACAGTTTCAGTGGTCCGTTCAATGCAGCGAACGATACCGACAAAGCATAGAGCACGACATCTGCAAGAATCAGTTTTACGCACTTCGGCCTCAGAATAATAGTGGCGTTGGCTAGTTGTGATTCGCAGCGACTTGTGTGATCCTGTTACATACGTGCAAACAGACAGGGGGTAGGTAATTACCTGGCCTTTACGGGGCTATGAAGGGATAAAGTTCGTACCTTCATTCCGTATGGGCCCGGTGGTTGTCAGCAGGTGTACATGCGGTGTTCGCTTACGCAGTATACAACAACAACAGTATCCAATACAATTATAACCGTTCGCCAGGACGATTTTCTTCCAATTTATTACAACTATGTTTCATTCTTATCACATGTAAAGTAATTTTCGGTTTATCTCGTAAAATGATATTCTATTAATCACCTCTCGAAATGCCAATACCATACCCTGTGAGTTTCTCGCGACTTTCGGTATTTACAGTAATACTCTGTTGTAGCGATAGGGAGCTGTTTACAGATGTTCCATTCACAAATCCCCACAACAGTTTAACCAGCCTTGATGGTCATATGATCATGAACGCACCCAGCTTGTATAACTGTACGCACGCTTTAGACCGGGTCATCGGACTGCCTAAGTATCAGGAAGTTCCATATCTAGGTAATCAGCATGTTCAATCTAGCAGATAATAGACTAGTGCCGGACACTAATATTCGTCCCGCGATACCCATCAGCCCAAATAATTGCACTTTACCAGATGTGTTTAATTAGCAAGCTCTGACAAGTACATTTATTCTCTGGTAAATGTTATCACAAACAGAGATCAAATCCGTGTGATCGCCGCTAGGGTTCTATATACGTTACCACAGGAAGAGATCAAGTGTGTGTGGTGACCATTTGGGTTCTGTATGTTACCACATGGCGGAGATCAAACCTACGAGGTTGCCGCTGGGGTTATGTATGTTACCTCAAGCAGAGATCACATCTGTGTGGTAGCAACTTAGGGTTTATATGTTACCACAAGCAGAGATGAAATCTGTGTGGTCGCCGCTGGGGTTCTATATGTTATGTTAACAAAAGATTTAATCCATGTGGTCGTGGCTAGGGTTTTCTACGTTACCACAAGCACAGGTCAAATCTGTGTGGTTGCAGGTAGGGTTCTGTATGGTAGTTCAAACAGAGGTCAAATCTCCCGAACCCCGGTAAACGAATCATAATGATAATAGTTTCTCCTAGAGGTGGTAAAATCCATCTAACTCGTACACCACAACATTTTCCTAACGTCTGATTCGACGCTAACAATAGCGATCTATGAACAAAAAAAGAAGCTAAAAAAAGAAGTAAATAATCAAAAAAGCAGAGCAATTTAAAATGTACCAAAAATACCAATGTTTTACGTCTATGTTATGGAATATTTGCCACACAATTAATGTATAACAAACATTCATAAATCATGGACATGCAGCACCATTTTTAAAATTAACGGTATAACATCGCCGCGTATAGTCACATAATATTGTTCACAAATCTCAACAATGGCTACAAAAATATCTAGAATAAGATTTATTCCTTTGCCTTCATCATACATTTCTAACATTTCTGGGTCTCTATTCAAACCACACCATGTCTTCTACGTCGGATGTGTTTCTGTTTAAAAATGGCACAGATAGGGAGGGTATAGACGAAGCTGGGATACAGTTTGTATATTGTGGATTTATTATTGGGGAAACGTAATAGGAATTCTTCACTCTGACATTTGGGAAAATGTCACTAGAATACGTGGATGACTTTACCCGCATACATCTATGTCATATACAGATAATAATGATAGTGATGGTCATCACGCTATTGTATAAAGCAGCTCTCCCACGAGGCCGATTTATCTCAGGACTAGAGGCCAACTCAGCCGTGACAAAAATCGTGACAACAACTCCTGTTGTTGTCGTGTACAGTCCTACTGCAGCCCTGTTTAATCGAGAGTTAGTCTTGGTTGGTCGGGAATGAAAGAGGACCTAGATACGAGCAAATGAGGATTACAGGAAGATACTGCCACGACTTCTTCCCGACTCACTCCGACCTTTCTACGACCACACCAGAGTGAAGTAAGAGTGTAGTAAAACAGAGACACGACCTGTACGACTGCTCCACGAGTAGTAGGACTTCTCAACGACATAAGACATTAATCATGTGATCATTTTTGTTCAAAATGGCTACTGTTAACAAGGCAAATGCCTGATCACGTGATAATCCGATTCTTCGACAGACACACGAGTATTGTACGGCAACAGCAGGACATGGTGACAACAACAATACGACTAATCCACGAGCGTTCAACGAGTATACAGGAGTGGTACGACTTTACTACGACAATGTCACGATTGTTCTGGGACTGACGTACCAGTCTAACACGAGCTATCCCGATCGAGAAACGGTTTCGACAATACGACTATACTATGACAACAGTAGGATTGCAGCGCCACCTGTGCGACAGAGTCCCGAGTACAACGACTGTTCTACGACTACACCACGCTATATTTACGACTTAGCACGAGTACTCAAAATTTTCAACATGTTCCAAAAAAAAAATCCCCGAAGCACCAGGACTGGGCCAGATCAGCACGACCTTGCCAGGATAAAGTCACGACAACTCCATGATCTTTCGCCGACAACGCCCGAGTCTCCCCAACATTTCACGAACTTCACACGTGACGCGCTCGGCACCGAAAATCGACCGAAGCTCCGTGTGAGAGCCCCTTAAAACACATCGAGGCCGAAACACCGGTCCGAGTATTATTCCCCTTCCTTCAATGTCCCTCGGGTAGGTTTTCATCTTTTATACGTTATACCTTGCGAATTTAAACACCTAGAACTATTTCTTCGTCTCCATCATATGCTACCGTGTGACAGCTGTATTACAGTGTGCTGTTTTCTTTGCAACGCTTTATAGCCAGCCTAACGCCCAAAGTCGACTCTATGATAATATCTGCTTATAACAGGCCCATTATAGAAAGCAAAATGGGCAAAAAGCCCGGGTTTTCCATTACCTAGCAAATGGTAGGGCTGCTGTGTATTACCTGGCACCTGGCGAAGATGCATGGTTTTCTCTGACACCTGTCAAGAGTGCGGGTTTTTTGGCTTCTGGTGAGTGTCCATAGTTTTGTCTGTCACCTGGCGAAGGTGCGGGGATTTGTCTGCACCCGGCGAATGTGCTTGGGTTTGTCTGCACCTGGTAAGTGTGCTTGGTTTTGTCTGGCACCTAGTGAGTATGCGGGGTTTTGTCTGGCAACTAGAGAGGGTGCGGGGTTTTGTCTGCGCCTGGCAAGTGTGCTTGGTTTTGTCTACACGTGACGAGGGTGCGGGGTTCTGTCTGGCACCTGGCGAGGATGAGACGTGTACCTTGTGTATTGTTCGGTGTTTCCCACCTGACAGACTTAATCTTGATTATTACTTAATCTTACAGTATTAACACTATCGTATATAGGCATACTTTTGTCCTTTGAGGATTAATACTTGATACATTGACTTTGGGTCTACCTTCAAAATGTTTTTTTTTTCCAAATCCAACTACTTAAGGCATAAGCTCTCATTCTCCCCATCAAACGGGGAAAACCTGGTAGGTCCTAATTTTAGTCCACTGCCAATTCAACAGCTGACAAATGTGATCGATTAGATACAATTTGTACTATGGCTTGTGCGTCAATAAAGCCGCTGCCGTGGTTCTCACCTGCCATTGCTTGGAAACAGTTTTACTTGTCTGATAAAAAGGTGCAGTTCGTGCACGAATGTAATCTGAAAATAGCTGACAGTGTAGAATATAGAATAATAAGGAAATGTTGCGATGATCGATGTAAGTCCATGGCATTTGAGAAACTGCAATCTAACATACAGGTGATACACCGCACACTGTAGCGTTATGTGTGGTGTCAATACATCCTGGCAGTCCTGCAGGTAACAATTTGTTACAGTATATTTTTCTGCGATCCATGAATACCACCGAGAAGGTTTACTCATAATAAAAAAGAGACCATTCGAGCTGCATATTACGGCGCTGCATTTTTCCATCCTGCACAACAGCGTTGATAGTGACACGAAATAAATTACCTAAGTAAATTGCCTGAAAGACCCCATTATATACAGCGTTAACAAAAACAGTAACTGGTTTTCTTACTTTGGTTTTTTGTAATTCCGTGCATTCTAGGCAGACGAATGTGAGTTCAGTCAGCCTTTCGTAAGTGTTCTTGTTCAAAAAGCCAACATGTATATTGTTCCGTGTCTGTTCATTACCAGAAATGATAAAACGCATTATCTGAGTAACGGTTAACTATCTTCGGTCTCACCTTGATGAACATTAGCAGTTAACCATTCTGAAGCATGCTGTCCATTGAAAACATGTAATTAATACACAACATCATGAGTGAGTGCATTAGGTTATTTGTATTTGTGAAGTACAATGAAACGGGAACCTCTCATCAATGCAGTAACTTCAACTCCAGCTCATGCTGGATTCCTTTGCTGGCATACGTGGGAATGGTCGTGGGTTTGCCTCGGTCTCTGCCCGGTTTCCTCCCACCCTGATGTCGACTTTCGTCGTATAAATGAAATACTGTTGGGTACGGCGTAAAACTCAAATAAATCAAATAAATAAAAGCCTGTATATTGATAGCTGCTGGTGACATTTACGCCAAATCGAGTTTCCTATGTATTTTAACTACAGGTGTGTAAATACAGAATAATTCTTGGAAACGCGAAATGTTAGAGAGCTAATCCTGAAGGGGGCACTTTGGGCCGTTTCTCATGGCGGAGCGGTTTGTGAGCTGATATTGGATTAGAGCTCAGCTCAGATTCGGGTGACGCTCAAACGGGGGTGTCAAACTGAAGTTGATAAAAAGTAGGTTTTCAGATCTTTCCGGTCTTAATCTCCGAGAAAATTTATGGATTTTATTATTATTATTATTATTATTAATCATTAAATTGCATTTTGCTTTTCCAAAGACACTAAGTGGGCCTCACCGTTAGACAGAACAATGAGACACCAGGTTTAGACAAAACAGACGAACAAAACGGGCTGACTTTTTTGAAAATCGTTGGACCGTGAAGGAAATTGTGACATAATTTTTATGAAAAGAGGGACAAGTATGAGGCACATAGCTTTTAGCAGTTTTGAATTGTCTTTTCGCTGAAGATACCCAATCAGGCCGTGGCTAGGTCGGACTGAGATCTATGGCTTTTTTTCAGGGAAGATGAGCAAAAGAAAAAAAAAGATGTTGTAGAGCTGTTTGTGTAAGAGGGGAGATGAGGAACAACTGTTGGTGAAGTGTTCGTAATGGCTACGTGTGCCGCTTCACCACCTTATTTCCCATATATCCGCTTACACGAAAAAAGCGTTATCACCAAATAACCTGATGGCAAAACCTTTTAGGCCCGCTGACTTGTTTAGGAGAAGAAGAGATTATGGGCTGCACGCGTTAAGTTCTTAAACTCGGAACTTGCAGATCACGAGATCCATTTGCTGATGTGCCGTCTCGACGGAATTGGTTCCTCGCCCCAGTGGCCAGGGCGTTTAATTCTTACCCCAGTGGTAATTTATCTCGGTAATCCAAGTCTGCTTTGAGGGCAACCAGATTGTGTAAGCAAGGCTTTCATTATTAAATTATCTCCAAGTCTGAAAGTGTCCAAATTAATTGGTTTAGATGTGAATTAGTGCTATTTATGTGGAGTGAACCGGAGAGGAAAGCACAAAGATAAGATAAACTATCCAACTGCTGTGTCGGTTTTCGAAGGCACAGTCAGGCGGGCCAATATATTATAGACAAATTACCCTACAATGGATCTGAATTTTAAGTTTCCTTTCCTTCGTAAATTGGGAGTTTTTTTCGAATATATCATGACACTATTGTCGTATCAGCCGTTTCCAGAGCCGTCGGTGCTGCGTTACAGAATGATCTGATATGTGCAATAAAGGAAACATGATCAGAACTAACAAAATAATCTGTTGGCTTCTTACGACTCTTCATTGTCATGGATTAGCTTTCAATGGACGCACACTCTGGTCATTGCATTCGACACTTTATCCACGACGTTTAGAGTTTACGTCGAAAACTGTTTATACCGAGTAAGTAATATGTGTGACGCGTAGACGGATATCATCACGGCTAATGTTTTTACTGGCTTTCGTCACTGATATTCGTTGTTAGTGGATGATATCTCTGTTCAGGCTTTTATAAAAATAAGAATCTAATGGACAGTTTCATCATTATCCTTATAAAAAAGAAACTTAGCTTTGAGAAACTTCACCAATTTCTGCCTGCACGTAAAATAAATGAGTTCATTAATATATATAGTTAAGAATTTCCATGATGGCTTTTTTTCATCCACTACTGACAGTGTCATTGATTATTTAGTATTTATGTTTACGTCGTAGTCCATCTTCTATGGATGAGTGGAAATATTGGACATGGCGTATTGTACCCACTTCGACAATGACACGGATTGAATTCAGAAGTGGGGACGTTCAAACATTGAGTATTAGATAAAAATAGAAATAATTTCACAGTAGAGAAATAATTTTCTATTGAAATAGACGAAACACATCGCCAATTAAAATTGGAAACACGCTGACAGGTTGACCGGATAACACTTCAAAACAGCTGGCGCTTCTTGCATCGCTTTGAACGTTTTAAGACCTTGTTGAAAAAAGCGAACCACAATGCTGAATTCCACGCGAGTGGCATTTTATCCAACCGGAAATTGACAATTCTCGCGAGATTCCCTGGTCGAGTAATCAAAGCCATGATCAGGCTCGACTTCATAGGCGGCTCGAAAAACGGGTGATGGCTTGATCGGGTAAATTAAGTGGCTAGAAATGGCCGATATATCTATGGTACAGTGCAATTGATATATTCTCCAGCATAAATCAAAACAAAAGAAAACTCAGTATGTTCATTTCGCTGTCCAGGCCATAATAACGTAGTAAGCATTTCTTAGGCACAAGTTAGATATTGACAGTCTTGTGAAATCTCAACGAAGCCTTCTGAGGAGACAGTGGCTTTTTCGTTTCTGGGAAGCGGCTATCACATATTAAACTAACGAAGAGACTGTAGCGGGTAGTATAGAATTCTCCTTTCTCAATGGTAAATGATTCGTTATGGCTGTTAATGGGAGGGAGTACTGCTCAGATGACTGTATTCCCTACGAACTATGATGATACCGTTTTCAGAGATGACCTCCAATTATGGCAAAACCACACTCCGTTGGGCGACTGATTAGAAAGTTCGCATTGTTTAGTTACATACCCGCGTGCAAGCCCAGAGTGCCCAAGGTTCTTGCCTAAGACCTTGTAATTGGCAGTCTTTGGATTCCTTTTTAACAGCTCAGTACAAGGATATAGGTGTGCTTATCGGCCCATTGTGAGTATACTGTGATCCTGTGATGTTGCAGTGAGGCAGACCTGTGAGTGTTTCCGCATTTGAATAGATTTTCTAAAACTTGGCACAGATGGGATATAATGAACATTTAAATAATGTCAAAACCGATGTTAATCCCTAAGCGAACAAAGAAGGCAGTTATATTTATGGATAGTCTGTCGTCTTCTCGTGAGTGTGACGGTTTCCGCCATGCTTGATACACAGTACAATTCAAATGTGATTTCATTCCACCTTCTTGTAAAAAATTGAATTGGAATTTACTTACTTAATATCCTATTTGGTAACTAATTACCAAAATAACTGTACTGCCGTTTATCTTTTCCCCCAGCAATATGCGGCCAGCATTTTTAGAGGTTTTAAGCTTTATTTTTATGTACTCAAAGAACAGCTGGTTCTGATGAACATTGCATGAGGATGGCTTTTACAAGACAGTCAATGTAGACATATTTCAACAGGAACCCCAAACAATTTTTTCGTGGAATTTTAACCCCCGGTGGTTCATGCCATGTTTTGTAACCTTTGCCGCTTAATCCAACGTCCAGTATGTCGAAGTAGGAAGTCTTTAATGGGAGATATTTTTTATGACGGAGACGTGCTATCCGGTTGTAGGTTATAAGTCTTCTATAAAATCTTTGAGTTACGATTCTCTAACTTCTACATCTGAACGCTATGAGTAAGGCCTTGAGATTCTCAGTAGACAGTGATTAATTGAGGACTTCTCCTCCTGTTCCTGAAGGAAAAATAGTTAGGGCCAGCTTTGTAATGTTCTATCACAAGGAGTGGTCATATACATTTAATCAATCGCTTAATTTCCCCGTAGCACAGATATTACACCAATTTCCATTCATCTTTTGAACGTCACCATGTGTTTGGCATTTCGGCCTTATTGCAGGTAATGTGAAGGGAAATCATTAGTCACACGAACACTTGGGCCCATAACTTTACCGCAAAAGTTAATCAGAGACGGTAAACACAATTGCATTTGCTCATGAACAAAGATTCGAGGCGTTGTGGCTGTTCTGTGGGTTCTAACGTGAAAATTAGGACTACGTCTCAGAAAAATGTCTTCTTTCTTTATCTGGCCATCGATTATAATGATACTTAAATGTTGTATGGCGGACTTTTGGATGTAACTAAAAAAAAATTTAAAGAAAACACGACTGCAGAATTTGGCCACAGGGAGGGACATATTGGGGGAATAAATCACCGGATGGCTTACGTAATCGACGGAGCACGAATTAAAAACGTTGAGCTGGTTCCATCAGAATTTGCAGGCTTGGTTTCCACGACATACCAAGGCGGGCCTGCCTTATGTACTCTCCGACAGATATACGTCAAAGAACCTAGGCCACGCAATAACAGCATGGGCGCGCGGTTATACTGGTGCTGGCCGCTGCCGTGAGGGAGGGGATAAAGAAAGAAACATCTGCGAGAGTCATGTTCATTTATACCGAGTGTGGAAACGTGTATATTCTACCAACCGGCATGACGGCAGGCATAATCAACAGTCTGAGTCGGGGTCTCTGTATATAATATCTTTTTTCGGAGTAGTGAGTAATATGCATGCCTTTACTTTGTTAGTTTGACAGGGCGGTAGAAGCATAACACAGGTAAAGCGGTCTGTTGAGTCGGTGTACATGTATGAAGTATATTATAAGGCAACTGGATTGTATTTATTAGTTGTACACATAGACCTATTGTCGACTGTGGACCACCTTCCATTTGGTGCATGCCTGTTCTGTTTTAACAGTTGGTTTCTCCAAACACGTGTTTTACCTCAGCCGTGTTTATTCACTGGATCAGGTTTATTTTCTCACGGAAAAAACATATAACTTTGACAAATTGTCGAATCTATACCAGACGCTTCGTTAATGTAGAAATAACCTCCGCTGAGTGGAAGTTTTAACAAGATTGGCTTCTTTATATAGATAGATGGATAATTGTAGCGCTGTAGCGCGTAAAGTTGGATAGATCGAGTTATTGCCGTGGCGAAATCCTTGTTACAGCATGCCAGGACAAGCCCTGTTATTCCCCTGGCCTGATGCTGGACTAATTCCAGCTTAAGGACAGCCCTATCTGTCATCGTCCACCCTTTCCCTCGCTTACGTCTAATCAAGATTACCCTTCTGTATATTACACCCTACCAGATTGCGGCAGATCGAGGTAATAACAATGGATTCTATTCTCGGAACTGACAGAATGTCACTGACGTCATCTGCAGAGACCCGTCGAATTGTTCTTAACAAGGTACGAGCATGTACGACGTCGCTTTGGGTCGCACTAAATGATTCATCCGTGCACATCATCTCTTGCATGACGTCTACTAGACTGAGCTGGAGACGAACATAACACAAACCCTTCACAAGTCATGGCATCATGAAGGTGTCTTCAGTATATATTGGCAATATAAGGAAAATCTCATTCGAACAATCATATTCATGGAATGGAGTATATACAAAAGCTTTGTCTTTTTCATGTAAAAAAATGAGTCGTGAGGGAGTTTTTATGACGTTTGTGATCCAATCGCCAGCACGCATAAGGTCTGTGTTCAATCCTGGCTGTGCACAAGGAATTTGTGGAGTACCTCCATCCTGTCACTGTTCGTCATGCCCTGGTCGGTGGTTTACCCCGGGGAACGCCGGCCTCCACTATACTTATACAGCTGATCTCCATCTTATCAGTGGAAAGGTCTGCCAGCAACCTGCGGATGGTCGTGGGTATCCCCCGGGCTCTGCCCGGTTTCCTCGTACCATAATGCTGACCGCCGTCGTATAAGTGAAATATTCTTGACTACGGCGTAAAACACCAATCAGATAAATAAATCAAATAAATATAGGTGAAAACATCTTAAGTCTGGTGTTAAGCAACAATTAAAAAGCATGTTGTAAGCATACCATCTTACTGATGGGAACATTTCAGAAAACCAGTGAGGTGAAAAAAAGCCTCATACTTAGCGTGAGTGGATACTTAGCCTGCGCGTGATAAATTTCTGCACATGATTCTTAAATCATCTTGGCTGTGATACTAAACAGTGTACGCCTTCCTACAACATGCATGTATTCTTAATAGTGTTTCGTTTTGAAGTGGTTTCAATTTTTTCTTTCTCTTTTTTAAGCAAGCCTAAATTCCAAAGGCTAAATTATGTTATGTCAGGACTCAGCCGGTGAGGCTTCCTAAGATATATACTATGAGATGCCTTAACTCTCGGATTCCTGTCTTGTTCATTCATGTTGTCATTAGTATGTTTTTATCTCAGTCGCCCGAGCTGTGAGATATTTCTGGAAGCTGGTGAGAACGTCTTGGTGATGGTGTTTGTCCTCGCGTGGCCACTTACTCTCGAATCATAGCTGCGACTCGACAGCTCGATTTTTTTTCACGATAGATCAAGATTCTGAAAGCCACGTCGTTCATAAGGACAGCTTTTCATTTCTGGGGGTTGATATCTGTAGATAAAGGAGCGCGCTCATATATTTTTTTTTTTGTCTCAATCCAATTACGTGTAATAAATTGGCCATAACGACGGTGGTTATCGCTAGCTTACCACATGTTCACATGTCAACAACTGGCGTGTGTCGAATGTAACGTACCCATGCCTTCACTCTGCTCGCCTAAAGCCACCTTCGAGTGGATCCCGACGGCCTAACTGTGACACACTCTTTTATCTGCTGGTAACAGCGGAGCAGTACGTTCAGCCAGACAGTATATAAATCATGCTTCCAGATTCACACTTTGGAAGATATACTTACTCTCTCCTCTACCCAACTTTAAGTGTGCCGTTCTTGAGACTTCAGTGAATAGCAGTTAACGTGGTTGATAAAGGCATTTTTTTAAAACTCCAGCCAGCATGTACAACAGTCAACGTCTTCTAGATACATGCATATATGTATTAAGCATCAATCAGCAATACGGCTGAGATATTGCCAATGTGGCGTTAAGCCAAAATCATTCATTCATTCATTCAATCAGCGTGGGCACTGTGTCCATTATGTGTCTCGCTTGGAAGCGCCTCTCTGAGGTACATTAGAACAGGGCTGCATATATATACATTGTATCTATATGTGTATATAACGGGCAACTTCACATTGATGGTAAAAGCCCATTAAGAGGGGAAGATATTCCCGTGGAGTATATTTATTTATCCAGGCAGAGTTACCTTGAATACTTACTTTAGACGCTGTTTGCCATATCTGTGATATATATGACCGTTTCCTGCAGTACCGTTAGACTATTGTGGATAGTCTCACCAACACTCTGTAATCTATGACATTTTATCATAGCCAATATCACTGGCCGTTTTGCCCTTAGGGTGTCACTTGGTCTGCGTCTGGTAAGACAATTACTCACTGGAAATTCCAATTTGGTAGTTCTAGCGGACACTGTCCTCTCGGCTAACAGCTAACTGAGCTGGACTTGCTTATGACAGAGCGAGAATGATGCAGAATTGTCCACTTCTCGACAAGTCTACAATGTTACACGACCATAACAGATAAAGGTTAAGAAACCAATGCCCATGCACGTGGCCCAATTTGTGGCAATGTGTTTCCACTTTCCGACTGACCGCACCTTGAGCAATGCGAACAGCCTCTCGTAAACGTCATTAAGTAAAAACAGGGATCCCGCCATAATGAATACCCTAGAAATTAAGGAGATTTAAGGGCGTGGTATGTATGGATTTCCTTTCAACGACGTCAAAATTAAGATCGGCGATATATTATGTTACTATAGCGAAATTTTTGTCAACGAAGTCATGTAGAGTATTTTCCCATTTCACTTAATTTGCTCATTTTTCAAAAAGGATTTGTTTGCTAACGACTGAATGACGAACGTCTTAAGAAATTGTTCACAGCTTGTTTTCATTATGAAAAAGATAAAGGTGTATTAAAGGGTGGATCCTTTCCTGTGGCATTCTGTTTCTGCCCGTGAAGGAATGACTTCTTTGTAAACGAGCGTCTATCTAAATCATTACACATGTTTACAGTGTGACACCTTTACTACCAACCTCTAGAGCCAGATCGAGTATCATTATAGTTTCAATATAGCTTCAATATTATTCTTAACGCAGAATAACGACCTAAAAGATTTAAATACAGTTAGAGGTGCATGTCTGGCATTTCTGGAAACATGGTGAGGGATGTACTTGTAAGTAAACACCCTCCTTTCCTCAGTGGTAATCTTATCAATCAACGCCGCCTTGTTTTGCTAACATTTAAAGCGGTTTCAGACAAAACTTTTTGAATGGATGAAAATTTCCCTAATTCTTCTAATTTATTGGGACGGGTATCAGTAGTGCTGAAAGCCAAAACTTATATCTTTCGCTCCCAGTTTTTCAGCAAAGTAAAGATATAGATATATTCTGCATTGGATAGGGTACATGTAAACATGTGAGAAAACGAAACTGTGAATTCCTGTTACACTTACATGTCTATTGGCTGAAAAGGTCAGAGCAGGTGTCCTAAGACAATTGGGCGAGACAAATCGACTACAACAGAAATATTACTGTACATTTATAACCGGATAAACTCTCTTACGTTTAAACCTGACCAATGAAATAAAGAATAATGCATTTCAAGTTAAGAATTGTGAGAATAATATGACGTCAGGTTTCACGGAAAGGATTTACAAGAGACAAGAAGATGGCTATTATGTCAAATGTTCATGTCGCAGTTTCGAAGACAAAGGAGTATCGGTTCCTTTCTATTTAAGTATGGGTACAGTGTTAGGATGAAAAATCTGGATGACTTCGTACTATTCTACTAGTTCACGATAAGCTTGAGCATGAAAGAAGTATTCCTTTGCCATAATTCCTTCTGTTATCTCAACAGTGATCGTGGTTAATTTGGTACATCAACAGTACACATACATATTCTGGCAAGGATCGAGCTTTGCTCTGTGCATGCATGCTCGGTTAGTCTATAATTAGACCGAAGCTCAGGGCGTTGTGGATAAACGCTTCACTGAAAATAGAAACACTGAATTCAAGTTTTTACCTATTGGTGTATCTAGGCCACAGACGTTTCTGGTCAAGATGAATGTACAGAACAATACAAAAAGACATGCTTCAAAGCATGTGGTAAAAGAACACAGTATCCATAAAACGTCCGTAACAAACAAGTCTAAAAATATATCTTATTTTAGAAAATTAAAAAGAAAATCTCTGGTTTGACAACTGCGAAAATGAATTACAGTTGCGATGTGAAGTCAAAAATCGCTGTCTGTGTAGTTCATTGACTGCCAGCCGTGTGTTGGGGCGTGCACCCGCAGCGTTTAGCGGTAGGTACGATTCCCTGACGAGATTCCTTCCATCTACAAGTGGCCGGTTACCCATGTTTATTCAGGTTTACCTGCGAAAGAAATCAAGGTCTTGTCATGGGAGATAGATAGGAAACAACGTTATCACCTGACAAGTTGCCTCGTTTCTCAATTCCCACACTTGTATACAGGCTAATAAAACAGTAGAACTGTCCAAGCGCTGATTTATTCCGCTCTCTGTTTGATGGGGTAGCCGTTATCCCGACAGTCCCGGGCGGGCAATCTCGTACACTTTACCTCCCTCCGAGTGGAGCAGCTCGGAAGAGAGCCGCTCACAATCGAGGCTCACAGCACGTGTACTACAGTCTGCTGACTGTAACCAGTATCATGCATCCATACAGGTGCGGATATGAACTGTCAAGATATTTGAAAGAATTGGAAAACATAATACTAGAAATGTATGTGTGCACTGGAAGAGATCCCACCCAAAGTTTCAAAAAGGGTGCATTTTTATTTGTGTGATGATGTATAACTGAGACAGCGCTCCCATGTTATCGAGGTTTACAATTAAGGTCCAAGGGTTTTTCTGTATTGTTCCCGCTGTGACGTCACGTAATCGCTGTTTTCCTCTTGCTCATAGGTTGAATAACCATATATATGGGGTACGATTAACGCAACATCGTGTGGAATACATCAATTTGATATTGAGGATCTCAGATCAAAATCCGTCATTTGTGAATCTGCAACTTTATCCCATTAAAAAATTAACACACAGTTTGTAAATGTAAGTCAAATTTATTTTATACAGAGTAGAGGTATCATATTTATTGATTTATTTTGATTGTTGTTTTACGCCGTAGTCAAGAATATTTCACTTCTACGATGGCGGCCAGCATTATGGTGGGAGGAAACCGGACAGAGCCGGGGGAAACCCACGTCCATCCGCCGGTTGCTGGCATACCGAGGTGCACCATAATCTTATCCTGAATCATTTTGTAACATACAGTTGGAGCCATTGTGAAAAAGACAGACGGAAAACATCAGTCAAGCTCTAGGGGATTATATACCCGCCTTAACTCACAACAACATGACTATATGTTTCCGTTTTGCGCACCTGTGGCCAAGTCTTCAGAAACAATATGACAAGTCAATATTTTAGGTGTGATTTAAATGCTTGTTTTGGGATATTTTTGGTTAAAAATTTTTCCGAAAATCAAACAGATGATATATTAAGACAAAATTATCAAAACATGAATTTCTTGCAACCTGAAATGCATGTCATGGAACCTGATATCACGGTGTCATCATGAAGGACGGAGAGCTATACGTGCTGTGTAGGACTTTAAATAGCAATACATCGGTCATCTATGAAAATCTGACCGCCATCCTATCCTGGGCTTAAAAGTAATATTGTCAAAGTTCAGTTTTATTCTCTGCGCCCTTTATGTTCTGATTCCTCATGCTTTCCTGTGCTTAAAATTGATAAATATGAAACACTACATACCTGCCAATGTAGTAGTTTCTGTCCGAAAGCTGGTATAATTGTGTATAGAACAAATGTTCAGTCTAGACGTTTGCTTTCTTTGCTTAGTTGAAATGCATCCGTAAGCACATCTGGTTCAAACGTGTCCTCCGACAAAAAGAAAAACGAAATTTCACGCCTGTACATGGACAACGCACATAAAGTTGGATGTTCCTAAATTATGACTTCAAGAACTTTCAACTTTGTTTGTGTTCACCTTTCACAAATGTATTGCAATAGTTAATGCTGTGTGAAGAAAGCCGTTGTCAGAAATGACAGTCGGGAAAATACACTTACAATTATGTAGCGGGTAAGGTATCGATGACTGACAGCCCAACCCTTCCGGTGGCAGCCACCAGAGCTCTTGGAATGAAGGTTGGGACACACAGTAATTAACGAACAAGTGAAGAAATACTTAAACATGAGCAACTGCAGACCTTTTTTCTTTAAATCTGATTTTTTCTTAATGCCTGGAAGCTATCTCATTAAGCACAGATTTAACCCGCTTCACTGAACGCCAAGGGCCTGGTAGCCTGCATGGCGCTGAAACCTGGGCTGAAATGCTTTGGTGAATAAGTGTTACTGGATATCTGGCTCCAGTCAGGAAATGGAATGGCTTCTATATTGTTTATTGATTTACATATTTGATTGGTGCTTTACACCGTACTCAAGAATATTTTACTTATACGACGGCGGCCAGCATTATGGTGGGAGAAACCCCGGCAGAACCCGGGAAAAACCCACGACCATCCGCAGGTTACTGGCAGACCTTCCCACGTTTGCTTCTATGTTGACATCGAGGTATATCTGTTCATATATTTATATGATTGGTGTTTACCCACAGTTTTCACGACTTTTTTCATTTAAAGAAAAACGGCGAGTTTTAGTTCCGGAGGACAAGCTAGTGTCCCTAGTAAACCACTGACTTCGGTCAGCTATAACTGATACACCCTCTGATTCAAAGTAGTTGAGCTGGATCAGACGTCGCAGCCGTCATTGGTCATACAACGAGACCAGCTTGTATGCTCAAGATCGCTGTATGCAGTGGGACCAACATGTATGCTAAAGATCACTGCTTGCAGCGAGACCAGCTTTATGCTCAAGATCGCTGCATGCAGTGGGATCAGCTTGAACGCTCAATATCGCTGCAAGCAGAGAGACCAACTTAAACGCCCGAGATCTCAAGATCAACAAATTAAACAGTGAGAACCCTATCGAACATTTTATTTTGAAGGTAGACAAGACATGAACTGCTGGACAACTTTGTTGAGCGTTTCGTTACATATGTACACGCCTGTTCATCTCAGGAGACAGGCTCAAATCTTCGTCTTGCAGTTCGTCCTCCTAGTCAACACAATGAACATACGGTGCCTCACCCAGGTTTAAGAGGCATTAGACACAACTGTGAAGCAGAGTCACAGAGATTCTCAACGCTCCATCCGTATTTACTTATCGAGAGAGGAGACTCATTGTAAAATTTAAGAAACGTAGAAGCGTTTGACGGAATATCCTTGGCACACTATAGTTTTTACAGTAATAACTTATAACGTTGATTGAAATCATAACACAGCACACAGGACCTAAGTTGTGTGAAAAGGCGAGATATGAATACTCCATTTGCAGGACCATTCGGTATATTGTAATCCATGTAGCGCCATTTCATAATATCAGAATCGAAACTATCACTCTTGTCGTAAAGTCGGCGTGACATGAAACCATTGTCGTCTTTGTACAGGTACAAGTCCAGCTAAGATGTACCATTGCCAGTGTTGTGTTCTTAATAACAATTATCTAAAAGATCCCATACAAGTGTTCATAAACTCCATGCAAACTTTAATCCACTGGAAAGTGTAAATTCCTAGTAGTATCCAAATCAGTTATGTGCCGTATTGAACATTGTCAAACCTTCTGTCAATCACGTACCACTATACTTCAGGAGCCATATAGTTTTACATACTTCTTTGGAAGCCCTCAGGCTTATGAACCCCACTACGTACGATTTCAGTGTAATTCTGCAAGGAAGTCCATGTTTAACCAAATGTTAACAACAAGGTTACTTTCAGGTTTACCTGCAAATGGATAAATCGGATAGCAGCACTTAACCGCTGAACACAACCCCCTCCAATTACAGGTGTAAGTTGTGGAGCGCCTCAGTTCAGGTGTGGACAGTTTGACAAACAATTCATTCGCCCCAGTCTGACAGATACAAACAAGGTGTCCGTATGGCCTGTCAGACACGCAGTGTGCTGCTCGTTATCTCGGCTGGAGAGCTTCACTTTGATGGTTTCGCTCCCCATTAGTACGAACCAGTGCTGGTAAAACTAGATATGTTGTGCTTGACGAAGTTATAGAGACAGGTTTCGCGTCAAACAATGTTCTTTTCACGGGTAAACTAACTTATTTTCACCTAAATTTGTGAGATTGTAGAATTATTGATGAATTCCTTCTATATGCCGACCTTTACCAATGACCAAAGTTACCTTTCCCTCTGAAGGGGAGGCCAAAGATAGCAGTGCACTGTTACTCACACACGAGCTATACGGGCAGAGGATGCGATAGTATCAAACGTAGTTAGAGTCATCTCTCACCATACTGCCTTGCCCCTTCTCCCCTGTCATCCTTCAACAACATAAAGTTCTTTATGACCAGGTCGTAAGATCTATAGTTCAGCTGTGCACAATGTTGTTGTTGGACTTTCACTTCTGGTTATCTCTGGGTGTAATTCAGATCCGCCGTCGTTACTTTTTATGGTTTATGTACCGCTAATATCTGTGGAATGATTAATGTCTGTTTATTTTGGCCGAGATCTTAACTGACCCACTGGATTAGAGAAAGCCATAAAACATGCCAGTGGTCAAACAAACCGAATGCATCTTACCATTGACCAGTGACTGTTTGTATACGTCAGTGAAATATTGTTCGACCACATGGTCTGTAAAACACTGACGACACACTACCAAAGGTGAAAAGGTTGAAAGCGCTGGTCAGCGTATACATGTCTTCCCCTGAATTCGTTCGCCCATAATAGCAGAATCTTGGCATACCACCACTTAACGGATAATTGATTAAGGTCATCGCTACACTCACACTGATGTCAGCCCTAATTGTAAGCCTTCAATGAGGACATATAAGGGAAGAACAGTTATAAATTTGACTGTTAATGTGTGAATTTCAGAGTATCTTCGAAAGCCTTGCGATTCGCACCTGTATTCGAAAGAAAATAATAGTTGTTAGTGTCGACCGCCTAGGCATCTCCTGTCTATATCATCCACACTTAATTGCAATGCAGACAGAAATACAACAGTTGGAAACCACGTCTGATTGTTACTCCAAGGTTTTAAGGTCTTGGTAATATATCTGTAATATAAGGTCATTAAGAAAATGATTTCTTGGGTAGGGTGGATTGTGTGTATCAAATTTCCTTCATGGTTCATACGAGCTTCGTCTTCAAGGCATGAAGTGTAATCGTTAGTGATTGTTAAATACGTAGATAATTTTAGTTCTCTTCTCATTGTTTAACATCCGCGTGGCCTCCTGGTCTCACTATATGTGTCTCTCTACTGTTGACAGTTGAGCAGGCAAGCGAATTCTTGATAGGCAAATAAATTTTGATGAACGACTGAATTCTTCGTCGGCTGAATTTTGAATCTCCAAATGAGTCTGATAATTAAGCTGAGAGTTCTTAGTTTTTCATTTAATATTTCGTTGTATATCTATTTATTTATTATTTGATTTGTGTTTTTACTCAACAATATTTCACTTGTACAATAGCGGTCAGCATTATGGCGGGACAAAACCCATCAGAGCCCGGGGACGTTGTTTATGTAATATGGAGCTCACTTTCCATCAGGCCTTATTAAAATACCGCCTTTAATTGCGATCGGATGTAAGGTGAGAAAATGATTCATAGAGCGCATAACAGTACAAGGTACCAACACTATGGTGCAAATGAAGCCTTCTAGTTTGACCAAGAGGATTGGGTGCGCGGGTGTTAACACTCTTTCGGTGAATTGCCCAGCCAGGCTGGCGCCACAGGTCTGCATTGTATTCCACAATTCTGACCGGTACGTGTACTAATCACTTCACAACTAACGTGAGACTGCGTGGTCAAGTAATGCTGGGAAATTGACACCCTATAATGAAGCATTCTCACTTCCAGTAGGATACTCATTTGCTCTCTTCTGGAATAGATCAAATCTTCTGTGACGATGTCCGCACAATGTACGAGATAGTTATAAGTAATGCAAACTGTATAACAGCCTGGGCGCCAGGCTAGCTATGGTTTCCACATATTTACAGTAATAGTTGTTTTGGTGGGTTTTTGGTGGCTGTGTATGTATATATTGCAGGATAAAAGCAGGCAACGATGTGCTTTTCCACAGCTTGTAGCACTTCGCTGTTTTGATGGATTGGTGGCAAACAATTTTTTCCACAACTTGAGATCATGCTGTTGTTGCGTATTGCAAGGAAACATCATGCAGACAACGATGTGCATTTTCAGACTTTGTACATGCAATATATCGTTTTATTATATTATTTTATGATGTTATATTTATTTTGTTACATTGCATGATGTAAAAAAATAAATAGCGATTATGAATTTTTTGTGGTCCCATTACTGTTTTAACGAATCTAATGTGAATTTAGGAAACAGTTGAATGACCTTGACATTCGCACAACTTGGCTGTACTGATACAGCCGTCAGCAATTCTGCATGTAACACTGCATGACAGATAGACAGCCCACCAGTCGAGAATATTTATCACACAGTACAAGATGACAAGAGAGGTAATAAGCGTTCCCCTTCATTATATCTGCTGGAACACAATATCGTAGTTAGTTAGCCTATATTACCGTGTGTTCGCCTAGAATCGGCCACAGCTGTGTGTCTATGAAAGAGAAGAAGCCAACGGAAAGAAAGTCTCCATCTTTTCTCTTAATAATTACCAGACAACAAGGACAAGTGTAGGAGGCTGCCTCGGGAACCTCTCCCGATGTAGACAAACACACCCAGACCTCGTGGGACTTCGTACTAAGTGCTTACACATTATGCCCGGATGAGCCATAATGGGCTTCTTTTGTAAGCGAACCAATTAAACAAGAATCGTAACAGGCAACTTCATCAAGCAAGTTTTCACATGCAAGCACTACGACAGATATGCCGACTGTGTAATTTCAGTGCAACATACAATCATGTCATTATTCTTTCAATAAAAATGAGATCCTCAAGATCTGATATTGTAGGCCTAATATCTGCAGTACAATATCTTCGATGGTGCATTCCTTTATACCATTTTATTTCCAGTCAGTGGGTTTGCACATTTTCTTTCTTAAATGTTACTTATTATTATTATTTTGGACATCACCAGCTAGAGTAGTTTAATTAAATCATGGAGGTAAATCTCTTTTCAACAATTTCTGACATTTAGGCCTACCTAACTGAACTAAACCTTGAGTCCTGTGGATCTCAGGAACATCACACTATGCTCTTGCAGACAGATAAATTTCGTCGGCGACGAGTGAAATAGCCTATTTCCTCTTGCAAATTCGCTGGTTTTGAAACTGACAGCTGTAAATGCTGTTTGGTCACCCTTTGCCAACGCTCTATTTCTCTTCACCACGGTACCAATTTCTAGCACCTGTCGGGCAGACGTAGATTCTGTAAGGCCGCGTTCGTCAACGTGACCTCTGTGGTAATCTGCGTGACCTGATAAGAAAATGCCCGGATGAGGCCAACTGAGGTATCGGTATTGCCAAAGTGGTGTTACCTGTCTGTCGTCTGACAGCTTCAGTAATATACCTCCAGCTTCTCTCCTCCCCCAGTCCACCACCCCCACCTCCTCCTTAAAACTGACGGGTTCTCCGGCACAGGGTAGCTAGTGTATACCATTCAGAATTCGAGGAAGTCGGGTTGGAAGTGTTTTGTATCCTATACATACTGAACGCAGAAGGTGTTGGAAGTTAGAGGGTAAGTTTATGAAAATCAAGTTGATTCTTAACTGGGATGAAATCTCAGTTGCTTTGTAAAATTCCTTTTCAACTTACAGCTGTTGGCCAATGCATTATCTTCAAGTTAGTCTCGCGGACCAGGATATAAAGTAGCAGAGAGTCCTTAAGTTACAGTAGCCCTCTCACTGGCTGAAGAAGTTGACACGGGCGATATGACGTGTACTCTGGGTATGAACAACAAATAACAACGAGACTGGCTTTTTGGAACATAGATGTAGAATGGTTGATTTGAGTTTGAAAACGATTGCACAAGTCAGATGTGTGGACTTTCAAGTGAATTCCTTTTTGTAGAAAAGGAACATATTTTATATGTTTATGTGTTGTGTTAAGAACTATGGTGTGTTTTCCCCAGATACATTTTGCACATGTGGTGTGCAGGATGTATGGGAAGCAGTATCACAGCCCAGTTAATACTTGTGTCACGCAGAAAGCATGATTGCATGCACCAGGTTAATAAATGTTTTCAATCCTTAAAATACTATTTCATGTACATATATTAAACCTACTAAAATTACTTCCCTCTTCAATATTTCCATGGTATGTCTATCCTTTGGCAGTAAATCTTATGATGAAAAGGTTAAAATGTGAACATTTTCTTATCATTCTCCCAGAGCAGCCCATCACCACCACAACAGCCTTTGGCCCTCTGGTTGATGTGGTTTCAGATTGATATGGGGTAAGGTGAAAACGCCTCCAGTTATAACATCTAAATACATAACCTTTAGCAATATCAGTTAAGGATTTTTATCAGGGCGTAAATGTTTTCATTGACTTGTGTGGGTGTAGTCCTCATCTGGCATAGGGTTAGTGTGAGTCTTACTGAACCACAGCGCTAGTGAACACAAAGAAGGTTGGTTTGTTTCTTACATGGTCATGGAGACTTAGCGATTGGTAACAGTGCAGAAATTTGGATTGTGGGATTTCCATGGTGATGAAAAAGAATTCTCCAGTTCTAGTGTTGCCAGGTTTTGGTTCAGTGAAGCAGAATATGAGTAGAGAGTGACATACTGAGACAAGCAGACAGTGTCTTTACACAGTGTCTATAACCTCAATCCATCTTGTAAAATTTGATGGAAATTGCAAGAGAATCCAAGGATTGCTCATGGCTCTCTGCACACATTGAAGTGAAGCAATGTCTGTGAAGCAACCAGTCTGTGGAGCTGTTAATCTTTAATGAAGCTGTCACCAGTGAAGTCCTCTCTGAAATTCATCTCAGTCGACTCAAATCCTCATAGTGTGGCTTGCCTCATCAAAACGTCTTTTTCTACTCCATCACAATTTTTGTTATGATCTTAGAATCTGTCATACACAACTTTGCCAAATTTTTGCAATTTTTGGCAATTTTTTTTTTCATTTTCACAGGTCATATTGATTTCTACTCAGAAAGGATGAATATCTTCCCTCTGTTATTGGCTGATTTATATCTTCATATGCCACTAAAATTATAGTCCCTGATTGTCGAATGGTGAGGTTTGAAAAAATCTGCCATGGAAAACATGGAAGATGGATGACTTCAACTACTGGGAACTCATATGATATAATAGAACAGAACTCACCCATTAATCATGTGAAGAACTGTGCAAGAAAGATTTTAATGGAATCATGATTTCTACCTTCTATTTAGAGTTGCAAAGATCACTCACAGTTCACATTTAACATAAGAATGATTGTTGCATGTTTTATTTTTGGTTATTCCTATGATTCATGCTGATATTTAACGTCTTTCTACACGGCTAGGGAGCCATTGTGGCTCATTTGGCTGGTTTGAGCTTTAAAATCACCAGAGCTGATTCTTGAGTAATAAAGTAGGCTAGATACATGTATGTGTCACGTGCAGATTCTTCATGGCTTGGGGTATTGTTGTTTTTAACACCATGTCCAAATATTTCTAAAACGGATTGTATTTGACGATTTTAAGTGTCACATTTTTCTCAGAAGCTCACCAAACGCTTACATAATATGTATTATATATTCTCTGGGAGCAGAATTTACATGTATAAATGGTAGCACAGTTATTGACTGAAGCAGCTGTAGGCCTATTTGGGGTAGGGTGGCATCATTTCTTTATTTTTTTTTTTAAAGTTTTGCCTGTTGTTGTATGTCATTTTGTGATGGTAATCAGCTGGTCTGTGTTGTATAAAACCAGTACCTTCTCAAAGTATTGCTATGGTGGCCACCATCACTTTCCTTTCTTTAACACATTGCCATGTTGTGACAACCTGGCTGCCTCCACCATGGAAAAATTATTTCCTGTTTCATCTGGTGGGCTTTACTGGGGTGTGTTATGGTAATTTGGGTGAAGCTGCTGCTAGGGAAGGTTTGTGAGGTGGAGGGGAGGGTAGATTGCAGAACAGCTGTTGTGTTTTCTGAGGTTAGCGCCTCACTGACATACACAGGCCTGTCAGTGTCAGTGCTGATGCCTCCACTCCACTCCCACCTGATCAGCAATTAGCCCAAGCGGGATAGAGGGCCAGTAATTCCCAGTGATTGTATCAGTGAGTAAGGTTAAAACCTTACCAGGCTGCCACCACTGAAAATAGAATGTCCATTGACTGAAGATTGAGTTACAAAACTTTCAAGCCTTGTTGGTAATGCATGTGGACATCACAGTATACTAACAGGAGGCCATAGCTTGTTAGCATTGCTTTGCTTTGGTTTGAAAACTTAACACTTGGAACAATTTGTTGAGGAAAGGGTCATTGAGAGTCATAGTTACTTAACAAATTGAGGGGTTTCTTGCACAGTGTTTGGTTACAAGAGATTACCCGTACATGTAGGGGCCTATGTGTTGGGCTGTTGTTTCCCATTCAGGCGAAGGCATCTATCTCATAAACTGGCCAGCCTCCTGAGTAGGAATTGATCATTCTCTTAGCACTGGCTTCCTGTCCATGTATCTTACTGTAAAAATTGTCTTCCAGATTGTGTTAAGTGTCAGCCAAGAAATTGGCTTTGAACTTTAATATTGAGCAAGGGTAAGTATGGCCAGCAGCCCATGCGTATCATGAAGTATAAGCCATCCTTAGTTTTCTGGCTAAGTAGGTGTCTGTTCTCTAACAAATTGCCACTCCCTGTGTAACTATTTGACAGCTCAGTAATTCATAACCTTCTGATGGTTATTTGTTTAACATGTGATTGGACCACAAAGTGACATATGGTATGTACTTAGGAACCAACAAATCCATTAATTCCCAGAGTACTAATATAAGGCAGTATAATGTTAATCAGTTGAACATTTCCTACCACAAATGTTGTTCTTTAAAGGCTGCATTTATATCCTGTTTCTTACATACCTGTATAGTATTGATTAGGGTTTATATATTTCTGTTGTCAGAAGTTTTTATGGCTTTTAATAGTATTTATACAGCATTTCAAAGGCTTGCATGAGATGTTTATACCAATTACAGTATACTCCAAACAGCTGCGTTGTTGGTTATACTGATTTGCTACATTGTGTTGAAGCAGGTGTTATGTGGGTTTGCGCTAGGGGCTTTACGTACCTTATATACGTAAGAAAAATTTTTTGTGTAAGAATGCTGCTTTTTAACAATACACAACATGACAATTGTATTAGATCTAAAGAATGTACATGTAGGGAATAACGTCAAAACATAGTCCTTATTATTTATTCAGTTTCCACATTGTCCCATTTTCAAACATGGATATAATAACATCCAAACACAGTCATTTTTCAATTTCCTCTGCATCCTGTATGAAGTATAAAGACAGCTGTGATCTAATTGTCATTGCCAATGTAGAGCTGCATTTATGCCTCCTAACTGTAAGTTAGATGTTCAGTTAAGCGTCCTCATATTTATTCCAACAGACAGCTTGATGGGTATAGTTAAGGCAAACATTAGTTCAGTAGACAACTGCAATCAGTTTACCAGACATACTCAGTCATTCAGACTGAATAGTGAGATGAGTTGCATAATTAGGACAGGACATAAGACAGTACAACTATTCAGTTTGTGAAGACTGATTTGAGACAGGCAGGGAGACAGATAGGCAGGCCAACAAGTAGACAGACAAACAGACAGACAATCAGAAAGACAAGCATCCGGCTAGAAAAATTATCACTCTATGACTGTTGTATGGGAGATTGTGTCAATGAGCTGATGTGTGGCTCTGCAAAAGCTATGACCCCCAACTGTGGTGTGTGGTATAGGCTTACTAGGGAGCAGTGAAGCGTGCCTTTTGCCAGAGGGCATTATACCTTCTTGCCACTGTCTTGTCTGCTCAACAGGCCAGCACTCCCTGTTGTCCTAGGAACTGAGTGGCCTTTGATCTGCTAGTGCCTGATCTGTGACTCTCTGGCCCACTTGTTCTTACTGGCCAGACTCTTGTAGATGTGGAACTGTCACAGTTGTACAGCATCTGTATATGTGCATGTACCTGCAGATGCTATAAGAAATCAGACTGACATGCTCCAACAACCTCAGTGCAATTGTCGGTCAACTTTAAAACACTCAGCTCATCCAGCATAGCCTGTCCTGACACAGAAAAGGAACTTTTATCTTCAGGATTACGAGTGTAGATTCTAAAGTTTTCGAGCCCTATATCTTCAGGTAGGTCAACTCACCTCATTTGGTTACCTGCCACGTGCTTGTTTGCTTCGAGCTTATCGCAAGTGTAACAGGTAAATCTGATCAGGATGTTTGTATTCTGCAGTGGGCATGATATTCTGTACAGTGTGTTTACACATATACATGTGGGTATTTACGCACTTCTACACACTTCACTGATGTCGCCACAGCTAGCGTTCTGTGAGCCCGTGCACATTGCATTTACATATGTCACATTTATAGCAGCAGTGCTGAAGTGCAGGTATCCATGTTGTAAATACTAAAAATATGCATCCATGTTGTAAGTAATAAGAATCCATATGTTAAATAGTAATAATAAGTATCCATGTTGTAGGTGCATTTTCTTCAAAATTCGGTATAGATGTGTTCTTAAGTTTAGCCTGTAAGTACTTCTGATCGTTCAGTTCAAATGTACTTTTCTTCATCTGAAGATGTGTGCTTAAGATTAGCCAATGTTCCTCTGAACATTCAGTTTTATTTATACCATGTACTTTTCATCATTTAATTTTATCTATATTAGAATTCAGCAGGTTGATATAAAACAAATATAATCCATGGAGATGTACATAGTGTACATGTAAGTCCATTCATATTAAGAGGTGTTGCATTTATTTTAATTTTTTCATTTTATTTGATCATAACACTAACAATACTCCCAAAATTGTATCAAAGTGAAATTCATGATAGGTCACTGTTGAGTCCTAAATTGGGCACTGTCAATCACTTGTTATCATCACAAAGCTGGACACACCAGGGAATATCTCACAGAATATATCCTGGACTTCCCGTCAGCTTACATGTAGGTTTGAATCAACACGTTTAGTTTTAGAAACACAAGCATCTTATCCATCTGGACCTGCCTCAAATATGCCCCACCAAACAAATGCCCCACCCTCAGGAATTGATAGATATACAGACTGTTCAGTGTACACAGGGCTATAAAGGCAGTTAACATGTATGATCTTTATGTTGAGTAACCCAACTCTTTTAAAGAACCTTGTATTCATGTAATACTGTTTTCAATCATTTGGGTTGTACCCAAAATGACCTAAAATTTTGCCCATGATAAAACTGCTCATATTTCCTCATAATTCGGAGAATTCTATTGACTATAGAAAGGTGTTTTGAGGTTTATTTGGTAGGTAGGATAATATCCTACTGGAAAAAGGTGTTTAGCTCCAAAAGAAGTATTTTGTGTTGTTTATTTGCCCCTCGAAATGTGAATTGTTGGACGAAATTTTACACCCCATTGAACAGGTACATGGTAATATAAGAATTCCTTGGAAACTTGCTTGTAAACTAACACATTTCTTTTATTAATCTAATATCTGAGGTATATGGTATTAAAATATTGTTGGTAATCTTGTAATGCATATATTTTACATCTGCTCTAAAGAACTACATTGTATTTATCTCCAAACTGTATATATGGGTACATGTGCATAAGTTGAGAAGTGTGTGTTCTTAGAATGCTTAAAGAGTTAAGAGTTCATGAGGGCAGTTTACACCCTGTACATTTGATACAGTATATACCCAAGCATGAAATCTCCACTTGATGCTATGGCTATGAACAAGGGGAAAAAAACACATGTTTTCTTCCCTGAAGTACATATATGTTCCTAAGTGCAATTGTAGATTTGTTTCCATTTTTAAGACCCACTTAAATAAGGGTCACAAGAATGCCCTAGGAGCATGAATCTGTTGTTAATGTCACAGACTGGAACACCCCAACCCATTAGTTCTGGATCATTGCTTTCCATTCATTCTCCAGTCCCCACCCCCACCCCCCAGCTGTTAGATATGTAGGTCACCTAGCCGGTGTCTCTTCATCCCGCTTAAATATATCTTGGCGAGTGCAACACTGGAAACTACATGTCTGACTAGAGTAGATTTAAAATTGGATGCACTATGAAACTGAATGTGAATGTAAATTATTTTTTTAGAGAAATCCTTTGCACATTTGTGTTTATCATAAATTACATGTAAGCTTGCATTTATTTCCTCACCACAGTGTTGAGTTGGTTGAAGTGTTCATGGAATTAGGTGTTTTGCTTGTAATTAGGAGTTTTGATAGATTTATACATGTAAACATGTACATTAATTCATGCATATTTTATCAGATTCTGATTCAGTTCATCCAGCCAGCCATTTTAATCAGCCCTGTGGAGTATATGTTTTCAGCATAGCATTAAGCTGATTAACATGCTGGATACCTTGTCCATTGTATGAAGCTTTCAATCTGCTTTGATGTGAGTTGGTAAGATACTGGTTTCTCAGGAAGATCTAAGTGGAATTACTAAGTCATATGGCTGACTGCAGAGATTGGTGAGGGGCCCATTGGAGGGGATTATTCTCAACATACCTGGCACCTTTTAATGGCTGGCTTCTGACATTGTCTTCTTTTCTTGATTCAGGCAGTGAGACAATCAGTTTGTTAATGTATGAGGGTAGCGATGGAGGGCATTATCATGTCCTGTTGAGTCTTAATGTAACTGCATTGTTAGTTTGAACTCTCTACCCTGAAATCCGGAAATTTCAGACATTTTGGAAATCTATCCGGATAACACTAATGGATATCTGGAGTAATTAATAACCATGCAGTGAAGGCATATGGAGTTTGTTTGACTGAAATACTCAGTAATGATCCATTTTTGGTTTGACAGGCAGGCATCTATGTCCTACAGATTGGGACAGTTTGCTAATCGCATACATGCATGTATGTACATAATTGTGAGCAATTTGCCCAGTGTGGACAGCGTTTACCATTCTGCAGAGTGTAGTCAATAATCAACTGTGTTCCTGTGAAGTGTCATGGTAAGTCATTACCACAGAGGACTGTATGCATGGAGTGATTATACCCTCTGTTAATTCTCAAACATTTAATAGCTTAACCTAGGACACAAATAGTGATTGTGGTTATTGATCTCATGGGAAAACAAAGAAACTATCCAAGGCAGAGTACCAGGATGTCAGCTCTGTTCATTCTTTGGTCCAGTTTGCATCTAGAATATTTAGTTGTCTGAAAAATTACATGCGTTGTTAAGAGTGGTTTAGAGTTTGCTCATTTATTTTTTCACTGTGGCACTGAAATGCTTCTGATCATTATATTGGTCTTGGTGCCAAGATATATGGCCAACTAAACCATTCCAAAAGCATCAACATGACCAAGTGATGAAATATTAACCATATCTAATGTCTTAGATTGACACCAGCAAGGATTTAATCAGAACCCATTATGTCTGGAAGGTTGATGTATGTAATCAGCATATGCTCACAATTAATGAAACTCAAACAGGACTGCTCTTAGAAATCTTGTATGTGAACATTTTATGATCTTATGGTATTTACCATGTATTCAGGAAAACTGTCGGTCAGACTTTGCTCTTATGCTGGATGGCTAGGTTGTGGCCTGATGATAGCCAATGAAAGAGAGCATTCATCACCTGGCTCTTATCTTGGGAGTCTTTTCCAAACAGGTGCTTAATCCCTGAAACAAGATCAATGCTGATTTCTCCTGGAGACTAATTTAGTGCTCACTATCATCCCATTTCAGTCAAACTCATCTTTTCTCTCTGGTCTTTTCTGGTCACAGCTTCATTTCCTATATGGAGCTCCTACCCAGAGCAGATAGTGCCAGGTCGTTAAAGTCCTAGGGGACCTGATAAGGGAGGATCAATGGACAGCTCTCCTGGTTAGTCAGCCTATGTGTTATCAGAGGGTCATCTCCCTACTTAGCTGCCCAGATTACATAGACAAAACAATTACACCACTGATCCATCTATTAAATAGCCCTGGTGTTTTTCAGTGCTAGGGTGTTGATGAGACCATAGGAAATTGGTGGTGACTATGAGAAGCCTGAAGGATACTGTTTGCATTCAGTGTTGGCCTGTGTTGTTATGGGATGATTTTTGACTTCATTTACATGTACATGTATATTTCAAGAAAAAAGGGTAGTTTTAAATGGTTTTTCCACTTTGGGTTTAACACTGCTTTCAATATTATTTTGGCTTTTTCACAATGGTGTCTTCTTGTACATACTGTCTATATATTATGCCACTGCAGATATATTTTACAGTGCTGTCACACTGGAACCATGCCAGACACCAGACACATGGCGCCTGAGTCAAGGTGTACTTACAACTGGCTGAGTGGCCTATCCCATTTTCTTTAGCACCAATAAGCCAGGGAAGTCTCCAGATTGCTCAGTTTAAGGCCTTAGGTATGACCTGGCTGAGCATAATAGCCCTGGTCATCTCATGCTCACGAGGGAGTAAAATGCACATGTATAGTGTGACTTCACAATGATTGTTTATGGGTTCATGCCACATCAGCATTAAAAGCTGTGATGCAAATGTTTTCTGCATAAGGTGGACTAAGACCTATTGCTTTTTGTATTTAGCACTATGATGTAGTCACATCTGTTTATCTGCTTTGTTACATAAAAACATGTCTTTGTTATAATGCTGGTTTCTACATTGGTATTCTTGTAGGCAGATATATTCTCTGCTGTGGTAAGACAAGTACGTGCATCTGTTTATTTCCTTGATTGGTATTTTACCCAAGAATACAACATCAGCCAGCATTGTGGTGAGAGGAAATTGAGCTGAGGCAGGGAGAACAAGGACATGTACTGTTGACCACTTGACAGATTATGTGACAATACTAGAAATGACTTGTGGAATCCTTGATTGTGTAGGTCATTAAGAGGAATATGACAAAATATGTAAGAAGGGAAAAAAGGTAAAGCAAACCCCACCAAGTTTAAGACCACAGAATACAAATACTTAGTCATTTCAAATGTTACATGTGCATACATACATCTTGTGGCCCATTAAGACTGTTTTATAAAATATTTTCAAATCTGCACTGAAGTGGTCCAGGCAGAGATTGGATTATTTATCCCATCAGCAAAAGACAATCTGGAGTTAAGTCCTTATCATGTGTTTTAAATTGAAAGTCTTCAGAGTTTTGTCAATTCTTCGCTTCTTGGTGCCATCATTGAATTGAACCGTAACCTTTGATTGAAGACGAAAGCTATGAGTACTGGTCAGGTGTTTGCCAGTGTATTCTGGCTTAAGGTGAATAGTCATGTCTGATGTCTTGAGCATGGCATATTCTTTGTGGCAGAGCAAAATATGTTAGCTTTGTCATGATGTACAGAATACTGAAAGGCATACAGTACATAAACAAGGTAGTCCAGGCTTGACAAAGCAGAAAGCAACATATGTCGTTCCCCAAGTCCAATCACACTCACTCTCAAGACTTCAGTAAACAGGCTACATGTTGATGTTTCTGCTTAGCCATTGAAGCGTAAAGGTTTGCCTATGCCAGCTGGAGAAACAATCTAACTAGGTTAATTTCCCCCCAAACTTGAGAGTGATTTGGTGATGATACATGTTTTTAAGTGAAAACAGTTTGTTGACAAGCTTCTTGTGGTGCAGCAACAAAGAAAAGGAATGCCTCTTTGTTTATGGCTCTGTGGAGTCATAGTGCTTCAACTGTTTAAACCTATTTTGAAGGAGAGCTGCCTTATGAGATCCTGAGAGGTGTCATAAACTGTAGCCAAGCCTGCGTGAATAGCTCTAGCAATAATGTTGCCATAATCCAATTAGAAACCTATTTCCTGGTGGCTGAGGGGCTGGAACATCAAAGGTACAGTGTTAAGCATTTGTCCTTGAAGAATGCCCCAACACATTACATGGCCATACAAGCAAACATGTGGGTCAACTCATCTTAGTTTATACATTTTACCAGTATTCCTTATGTTTTGTGGGCTTATTCCCTACCCACTCTCACCATACCTTAAGTCTTTGTTAAACAAGTATTTCCATTTTTACACAGGTGATATATCACTGTTATCTCTGTTACTGTAGTCTTTGTGGATGGTTATTTGGTGCCAGCTGTTGTCTTTTATGTAGGGATGAACACATGTATTTGTCAATAGATGTGTGCTTGTTATGTTGCATTAATGCAGTCATTGGATGTTCCGTGGAGCCAGGTTTAAGATGGATCCAAGCATGCTAGATGCCAGTTTACAAACCTTGGATGGTCTGTATAATGGGATGAATCCATGCATGTTGCATGTAGGTGTTATAGTTCGTAACCTGTGGATGTTGTATTAGTTAACCCCAAGATAGATCCAAGGATGTTAGATGCTATATTGCAAACCGTGAATGTTCCTTGAGTTAGGCCTAAGGTGTGAATTGGGTTCATTTCGATATATTCAGCCCCAACCCCCATTTGCCATTTAAAATGTCCATGACACAAAAATTGCTGGAGTTGATGATAACAATTCAGGAATCAGGAAAGTCTTCAGAGAATATGCAGAAACCAAGAGTGTTGGGCAGCTGTCGGCCATTGTATTCGATGGCAGCATACCAGTAATACCATGTTACTCTTCAAGCTCCTCTGCCAAAATGCCATGAAATTCATTTTTTGTACATCACAATGGAGCATTGAATTCTTCAATTTTTCAATACTTTATTGTCAAGGTAATAAAGCTTATTGTTCCATAGGAATGCAGGTGAGCTCTTCATTCTATGATCAAGCCAGTGTCAGATTTCGGCTTTTCATTTTTCCTCCTATGGATTTTTTTATGCTTTTTCATAACTGCATGCTTTTCTGGTTTTCTCTGCCATTTTGATGTTTTCTGTCTTAGCTTTTATAACAATATGATCTATCTTATTCATGATCACTTCTTGTATTTCACTTTGTGACATTCTTTATTGAATATTTCATTCTTACATGTACATGCAGGTAAGACACTGTATTTCTTGAACACTAAAATTAGACATTAATGGCTTAAGTAGTGTTGTGATTTAAACAAAATGATGTACTCTGACTTGAGCTTCATCCATCTAGTTTTTGGAAGCCTTAAAGAGCCATAAATTGTCTTTTTATCGCTTTACTATTTGACACATTTGTGCAGGCACATTATTTATTGGATGAATCATTGTTGAAAACAAGCATATTTATAGCATATGCAGTGTGACTTTGAGCAATGCTGGGCTGAAAACTAGAGCAGAATTGTCATGGTGGGCAGATTTTTGTCATTGTTTTCAAACCATCTGTAGTACTTCCAGAGATTAACAGCCATGAATTTGTAACCTTCAGACATGTACATGTATACCATGGTATAGTGTTGTGGATAAAAACTTGGAAGCGAAACTGCTTAATTGAAATAGTTGCAGAATGGTTGTGTGGTGTTTTTTTTGACCATGAGATCTGACAGGCCAGAATGTATTATGTATACATGTATGTGTACAAAGTATGATGTAGAAACTTTGAGTTTCTGGAAATAGGATCAGCAGGGATCCTATATTTTTTGTCAGGTTTTATGTGCCTAGATTCTATAGTGATCTGGATTGATCTGGCTTAAGTTGGAACAATCCTTGTATAAATACACCTGTACTAAATACACTTATACTAAATACACCTGTATCGTAGCATGATGAATTTATTGATGTTATTAAAGTCATCAAGATTTAATTAACAGTGTTTTGAGTTGGTGTTGTTAGATTCCTGTAGAATGATTACGGAATTCAGGTCACTATCTGTTACATATTCCTTATATGAAATCATTATAGGTATAAACATGACAATGTATTTATGTAGGCCTGCAGTTTCCTTGTTAAAGTTAAAATTGTTTTCATGAGGTTTGTGAGTGTTAGGCTGGGTAATCCTCTAATAATACTGACAGCTAGACTAATTTTCACCCACACAAATATTTGGTTTAAATTTCCCTAAAGGCTTAAATACAGTGACTGATGTGGCATTGCTTCCATTTGGAAAATGCTGACTGGCTATACATGTATAATCCTGAGCAGGCTTAGACTAGCTGTTGTGTGTGCATGTTGTCATTACAGTATGCCTGAAGGCCCAGTGATTCCGCTGTACCTGGCTTTACTTGTAGCTAATCAGTTGGCTGGTAAATTAGCTGTCAGACAGCAAGGAAGGGTTAGTGGTAGGTAAAGACTGAGTAAGGTTGAAGGCCTCGTCACAACACAGCCTGTTAATGATTATTACAGAGGCTCACATCCCTGATTCCTACCATATTCCCTCAAACTTTCTGCAGGTGTGCAGGGTTTTTATTCAAGCATATTCTGTGCTGTGTAGATTGATAAAATTATCCTCATTGTGAAGCCCTGAAATTGGCCAACACTATCAGTGTAGTTTTGTTTCCAAGTTTTGTAATTAAAAATGTGATGATCTTTCTTGCAGGAAAAGGTTGATGACTTAGGGTATGTTTACAGTGTACCTCCTCCCTAGAGGAGAGGTTGCTGAGACTGCCTGTGTTACACCATACTACATAGCTTCAGATCACTAACCTCATCCTGACCTCACTGCCAGCTGTGTAGTTGCCAGCATGCCAGTCACTGCCTTGTACAACTTCAGCAAATAATCAAGAGTGAATGAAACTTAGGGATTTCCTTGTAGGCAGACTTCTTACAAAATTACAACAAGAATCCATAAAATAGAGATGAAAAATATAGGCAAGAGCTAACTTTATGTTCAGTGAGGTTATATTAACCATTTACATGGACATCATAAACCATGAGAGAGAGAAAGTAAATCTGGACCTATTCAGAAAGTCAAGGAAATAATGAGATTTATCACATCATAAACTTGTTCAGCACATAGTGGACAGTACCCTCAACCTCTTTGGCCACAGCTGGACAGTGAAATTAATTGTCGGGCAGGTGTATGTCTAATTGTTCAGTAGTTAATTGAGATCATTCAGCCTAGAATGACAGCCATGCCAAGGTCATGACCTTCCTGCCTTCGTATGGAATGTATGTAAGATGCCTGTAGTTGTATGCATCCTGAACACACTTAATGTATGTGATAAATTTCGGGCAATACTGGCCTGACAGTTATATACATGCGTATATGTCATTGGTTTAGTAGTGTTATGTTATCAGTGTAATTGAAGGCATATGTTCACCATATGTTATATACTTTGCATTTCTGGTATATGTCTACCCTTCGAGTTCAGAAAAGGACATCACCTTGAAAACACACCTGTTAGCCCCTTCAGTAGAAGTTGATCATCACCAAATGTGACTAGCTTATAGATATCATACACACATAAGTATTGTCACCGTACTATCCAAGCTACTTAAACTATAGGCCTACCTGTACAATATAGCAAGTCCAATATGGCCTTTCACAGAGTAGTTTGTATTTTTATCTGCACATAACACCAGTTATATTTGTATAAATGAATGTTATGTACTACCTACAGATAAAGGTGTAAAGCACGATTAGATCGAAGCATGAAGTTGTTTCCTACATTAGTGGATCTACTATCATATATATGCATGAAACTTTGTACAGTCCTACGTTTATGTGAGACATACTCAATACAAACCCATGTCTTAAGGACTCCCCAGAAATACTGCAAGTGAAATATTTTTCAGTATGTTGGAATTCTACTCAAAAGAAAAAAAGTTAATGTATATTGGTTATATCTCAAATTAACTTGGGGTGGACGTACTTAACGTGATATGCACTGACCTGGAAACCACTCTCCAGTGATGTTGCTATGAGTTCATGTCCAGCATTGCTGGCATCCTCTCAAACTGCGAGTGGGAAAGTCAGCCAGCATCCTGCAGATAAATGAAATATTCTTGAGTATGGTGTAAAATACCAGCCAAATAAGTAAATCAAATTAACCTGAGGTTTGTCCCTATATAAACCCAGCCACTAACACGTATACCTGTATATAACCATAGATGTTGTTACTGTAAAGCTTATAGAACTGTGCAGTCATAAACATTAATTTTGCTCCGGCCATAAGGTCTGCCAGCAATCTGCAGGTGGTTGTGGGTTTCCCAGGGCTCTGGCCGGTTTCCTCCCACTGTAATGCTGGCCGCCGTCGTATAAGTGAAATATTCTTCAGTAGTGAGTAAAATACGTATCAAATGTATAAATAAATAAACATTAATTCGTTAAGGCATGGCCTTGGCCTTAAGGGGTCACACTGCATATTCTATCATGCGGTCAGAGCACACACGTGACATTAAACACCTAAAAAGTGGTCCCCACTGGCCATGTATAACCTGGACTCGCTCCTCTTTCGGTGTCTTTTTCTATCACGCGTTCAGTGGGTGCACACAAAAGTTATGTTGCAACAGGCAGATTGTGATGCCATTTATGGGCCTGGGGAAACCTGCATGTGACACTGCAGTCAACTGGCTGACATGTTCAGGTCAGACTCGGAGGCCTCATCTAGAAGGCTTCGACGCAGATGGTCTACCCATAATTGCTACGGCGGAATCCGCTGAAATTTAACCGATACGCTCACTGTTATGAGTAATGTGTTTTTCAGCATCTCCAGGGGGAAGGAGGAGTTTTCTCAAGCCATTTCTTGCCCAGAAATGTTTTTCAATTTGTACGGCTGATATTCCCACTACCCGGTGATGGCTTGGTAACAATAGGCAGGACAGGGTGAATGAAACTGATAATATTCATGGATCAGTAAAAAGACTGAAGGGTTTCCCAGTTCAGCATCAAGAACTTTAACAAAAAAATGGACAATGTCCCGAGGACAGGGTTAGACCAGAGATCAAATAAGTTTGTACAGTATTTTCATTTCAAACCTTGGATGAGACCTTGGATGTGTATTTTTGAGTTAATTAACCAGGGTGATTATTTCACGTCTGTTGACCTCCAGGATGCATATCATAGCATTCCGACAGCTAGAGAGGATTGGAAGTATTTGTGATTGATATGGCGAGATGACATTTACCAGTATACATGTCCTCCTTTCGGTTTGTCCTCAGCCCCATGGGTATATGGAAAAACCTTAAAACCTGTGTATTCAGTGGTCTGCCGAGCAGGCATTTGATGTGGGTATTATATTGATGATTCCGTTGCTACAGGTTCAACGGCACAGAGCTATTACAAGTTATTACAAGTTTGAAGAACACATTGGAATCTGCAAGATTTGTTGTTGGTGTTGAAAAGTCTATTATAGAGCCAACTCAGGTTATTTCACACCTTGGATTCATTATTGACTCCACTCCAGTGACGTTCTGGTTAAGTGAAAGTAAAGTAAATTCACTCATTCTTGAATAAGAATTTATCTTGAATTCTGCAGAGAGTCACAATATGAAAGGTTACAAGTCTGCTTGCTGTATACATCATCCATGAAAGCACTAAAGTTAGGATCCCTGTACTATAGATATTTAGATAATGACAAAACAGAGACGTTAAGGAGTAGGATAAATTTTGACTCCATGATGAGTTTATCTGATGCAGATTTGGTGGCTGAATAGCATTCATTATATAGACGAATGCCTCACATTTGGGTTGGGGGTCTGTCTGTGCGAATAGAACAGTTAATGAGACATGGAAAATATTGGAACAAAAGTAAACGTATTTATGAAGTAGAGGTACAGGCTGTACTCTTCGCTCTGCAAGCGCTTTGCCAGAACTGTAGACAGTAACATATTCAGATTAAGTCTGATCATGACAATTGTTAATTATATTAATAATGTAGAGGGAAAGAAATTTAACCTCCTCCATATTACCATAGATATTTTTTGGGGCTTCATTTCGAGGTTGCCACATGAGTGCAGCCTTTGTACCAGGGAAAGAAAATTATCTTCCTGACAAATTGTCCAGGATATTTTCTGACTCGACAGATTGGATGTTGGATTCAACGATTTTGCAAAATATAGGTTTGCATTTCTTTGCGCCAACAATAGATTTGTTTGCATCCCGACTTAACGCTCAGCTGGATACCTTTGCCTCATGTGTTGGCCAAAACGGAAGCTTGAAGATCGTAGTCTTGACTTTGTCCTTTGTAATTTTCCTTAGTACCCTGGGTAGTAACCTAAAAGGAGGAAAACAGGATGGTGTTAGATCACACCAGCAATAGGCAAAAGCATCTACCATTATGGCATATGGATCAGGCCTGCAATTGAGGCAAAGGTATCCAGTGGAGCGTTACGATTTATGAAAGGTTTCTTTGAAAGTAGAACACCAAAGCCAAGATATTTGCATACATGGGATGTGTCCATGCTTTTGGTTTATCTGAAGTCCTGTATTTCTTTAGAAAAAATATCTCTTAAAATTTGAACACTTAAGTTGGTTGCATTATTGGTACTGGTAACTGCACAAAGAGCGCAAACTTTACAACTGTTGAGTATTTCAAATATGAGCTGTAGTGATCTGAAAATTGCGTTCAATGTACACCAGATTTTGAAAACCACAAAGAAAAGTAATCCGCCAAAGCCTGTAGAATTATGGAAATACTCAGATTCGAGACTTTGTGTTGTGAGAACTCTGTTAGAATATTTACGGAGAACAAGAACGAGGATGACTTGTGACAATTTACTAATTTCATGCAAAACTTTTCAACCAGTCACCAATTCAACAATTTCTTGATGGCTAATGTTTGCTTCCTTAGACACAGGATATATTAAAGCTCATTCTACTCGTAGTGCTTCAGCTTCTGCAGCCAGTAGAAGCTAAACCGGTCATTGTCAAGGACATTCTATACATTTTATCAGTAACCTGTGATGAATTGTGATGAGCCTGTTTTGTTCCCCAGAAATATGGCTATAAGTTGTGGGAAATATTGAGTTAACATTGGTGGAGTGAAAATGAATGAATGGTGTGAATATGATAATCATCTTCTTGTCAGTTCTTTAAACATGCAGTGTGACCCGGAAAGGCCAACGCCGTGCGGAAAAGAATTCCCCCCCCTCCCCCGACTCATCCCGGCATCTTGGAGAGATGTACAGGGTGAGAGGGATTCTTTGAGCATAACAAGGCCTTTCGGCCTTGAAGGGTCACACCCACCGAGACATCATTCCAAAATTCATTATGTTTGGCTGCCCTGTCTGCTCTTGCTGCCAACGAACGAGAGGAGCGAGTCCAGGTTGTATATGGCCTGTGACAGACTACTTTTTAGGTCTTTCAAGTCACGTGTGTGCTCTGACCGCATGATAGAATATGCAGTGTGACCCCTCAAGGCCAAAAGGCCTTGTTATGCTCAAAGAATCCCTCTCATCCTGCACATCTCTCTGAGATGCTGTGATGAGAGCTGGGAATTACATGCACTTTGCAGAGAGGTTGCTCACAGTAGATCAGCACACCTGATAGTTGTTCTTCCGTCATCGGAATTATTAACTGAGCAAACCAAGGTGTACAATTGTCATATTTATTTGTGGTTGTGCAACAGTTACTTATCACCATGTAATTTCAGTAATGCTGTTTAAGGAATCTTTCCGTTACATTTTTCTGCACCCTTGTTTCTGTTGACAGGTCCAAGAACTGCACAGCTTAAACAGGTGCTACCCTGAGAGATTTCCTGTTATGTTGAACTGAGGCCTGAAACTTTACACTGAAAAGTTATGGTCATACCATCTAACAAAGCCTGTCTTAAAGCTTAGATCAGTCTGAGCATGGGCAATGGTTACCATAATAACAGATCATATAGGAGTTATTGGATCTGGTTGTTGACCTTATCGACTTTAACTTTGGCCGAAGCCTCTAAAAATTTTGACTATGAGTGGAGAACAGGTAAGTAACCAAATAGTTAATGGCATATCTGTATGTACATTGATGTAGAATTCGTTTAATTTGATAAGAAAAAAATTGTTCTGAATGATGTTTGTCTCTCTATAGTAGAAAAATTAACTTCCTCTCTTCTTCACAACTAGAACTTTCAAAATTGAATAATAAATGCATCTTAATAGTGGAATGTACAGCTAAGTCCCCTTAGACCATAAATCCATGACAAATGAGGTTGCTTGCCTCAACTTGATGATTTAACTTTGACAAACCCCTGTACGTTATATGCTTAGTACTTAGCCATATTACCATATTTCTATCAGGTGTGACAGCATGATGTTTTCTTGTTAGCTCTCTGTTAAATGCTTACAATTCCCAGTTTGGTCCGTTTATCTGGTCAAATAATTCCCTTGTGGTTTGTGAGATTGCCAGACTTTTAAATGTTTGGTTATTAACATCTACCACTTATTCCATGTTGGAGTTTGTTTCATTGGTTACTCGAATATTCTGTATGATTCATAGATCTGATGCATTCATATGAGACCTTGAAAAAGGTAGGGTAATAAGACACATGCATTTAAAAAAAATCTGTTTCAGGGGAAGTAACTAAGTAGTCCCTGTAACATGTATATTGTACAGACAGAGCGGAGTTGTGGCTCCTGTTTATGGCCTAATGGCCAGGGAAACTTCCACCTTGTTAAACATCTAGTTTTACAAGTCTTTCTCACCTGTTAAACATCAACTTATATAACTCTTTTCCCAGTTGTTAAACACCAAGTTATATAATTCTTTCCCACTTGTTAAACACCAAGTTATATAACTCTTTCAACACCAACTTATGTGTTGTCTTTGTGTTGTAGTAAGCATTGTATGCATTGATATTGCTTGTATCTCTCTATGGTGAGATAAATTTCTTCTATACAGTGAAGCAACTCAAATTATCAAATACATATGTAGCATTTAGCCATAGTGGATACATGGGATGTGTGGTATTTATATCTAGGATGTATATTTTTAGGACGTGAAGCCATATAAAGGTACAGAAAGGCTTCTGTGGTCATTTCTGAAAATTCCTGACCACTGAGGACAGAAAATGTCCATAACTTAGAGGGTTTATTTAGAGATAGAATATATATATATCTCAACAAGGATTTTTCCTTATTGTCTTTTTTTTTTCACTGGCATGACTTTTGTCAATTCCTTTAAAATCATAATCTTACAGTTCCTTTACATGTAAGCTTCTGTAAGCTTTACTTTTTGTTAAATTTGTGTTCAGACTCTTTCATCCTTGGACATTGTAACATTGATTACAATAATGTGTTGTATGATTAGAATAAGAATACAGCTTACAAACAGAATAAATTCACCATGATGGTTTTATTATAGTGGCATTGTAATACTGAGACACCTGATAGACATGAAAGCTTTTCCAGACTTGACACCTAGTACTGACTTTTTCACACTTCAAGTCGTACTATAGCCTACTGACCACACTTATCAATCAAGCCTTTTGATTTCTCTTACATTTAGAATGGACAAAAGTCTCAAGCTCTATATTAAATCTTCAGTATGAACTAACAATACAAACATGTAATAAGATATGTAGAGCTTTATAAATTTTCTCTTGGCATGGCCTACATAACGTTGAAGTAACTTCAACAATGAAATGTGATACATTATGCAGTGACCAGTTTTCATTATTACAGACTTGTGACTGCTGACGTGTTTAAAACAAGTTAAAACAACCTAAACTTACTTTTAGATGTGTATTGTTCATGGCAGGTACACTTGGTATGGATCTGTATCATTCTAGAATATGACATATTCATCATAATTCCTTGAAAAATGTTATAAGTTGCTTAACATAACCACTCAGTAGTGCTGGCCAAGTAAAAGCCGGTCTTAGCTCCAGTTGTTGATCTGAAATCGGGCCTGGGTATTCGGCTAAACTGCAATAAGTACTGATCCAAATCCACTCCTGCTCAACTGCTATTGATCTTCTATATTAACGAGTGAAGCTATATTTGTTGAGTATGGCATTAATGAGATAGATAGATACACAAACGTGCTTCAATGATGAAAGCCTTCATAAGATGGCAGCTGAGCATCAAGCAAGCGTGGGACCCATGAAGACCGAAAGCGGTACACAAACTTTTCAAAAGTGCATACCTCTAACACTGCATTATTAGGATGAAAATGACGTTTTTTGTGACTTTTTTTATTTAAATGTACTGATAAAGATTTGTCCTCTGAATCATTTACCTCTCACAAACTGAGAGGTCTGACACTGTGGCCCGAATGACCCTTAAAAAAAAAAAAACAACAAAATATTCTTGCACTCAGAGGAGAAAAATATGACATTTTTAACTGTTAAATTGAATTTTACTGAATTGTTGCATCTCCTCACTATAATACTTTCCAAAAAGAACATGTAGCAAAATTTGGCACCGTAAGGGTTAAATCTGTGCATCATCTTTAAAACTGTTTGTTTTGGGTTGTACTTTGGTCAACGACTTCTGGCCTGAGAGTTGGGAAATTGTCATGACTATATAATGCATTGCTATGCGTTCACATAGAACACATAAAAAGAATACACAATGCCAAAATAATATCACAAAGATTTTTGAGGTTTGGGATTATTTTTTAGCTTTGTCATTGGATTGTTCCTGGTAGGATAAGGTGGGAAATTTACTCTACATGTCAGATATATTTACCAATAAATATGTCAAGTATTAGGATAAAAGCAACATTGTTGCATGTTCAAGATCTCGTGCAGTGTTGGCATTATGAATCCGTTAGTCTTCAGAGTGCATTATACTCATCACTGCTTGGTATATGTACATCTGGAGCTCGCTGTACTTGGAACTTTGTTACCATAGCATGCATGTAGTTACCAGGTAACACTTATACAGTACTCATTGCCATGGTAGTTATGTGCATGAATTTCTCTCTGAGCTTTGCAAACAGGGATCTGCTCTGATTCTTCAGCCTTTTCACATATGAAAGAGAAACTTCCAGTGTAATTTATGCACCTTTATATGCAATGTTATATGAATTTAGGAACAAAGTTACATTAGTTGGGCGGGCCTCCATGGCTCAGTCAGTTAGCACGCTAACGTAGCGCAATGACCCAAGCCTCCCACCAATGTGGTCACTGTGAGTTCAAGCCCAGCTCATGCTGGCTTCAACTCCAGCTGTATGTGAGAAGGTCTGCCAGCAACCTGCAGATGGTTGTGGGTTTCTCCCGGGCTCTGCCCGGTTTCGTCCCACCATAATGCTGGCCGCCGTTGTGTAAGTGAAATATTCTTTAGTATGGCGTAAGACACCAATGAAATAAATAAACCAAATAAATATATTAGTTGGGTTGGCCAATTTCGGAACTTGGTAAAATGTATAATGTTGTGAGTATACACAGAATAATGCCCTTAGAGTATACATTTGAAGAAATATCTTGCAAATATGCGAGAAGATTGGAGAAGTACAGTTATTGCTTTTCTCCAAAGAAATGGGTAAAGAAATACTTTATGGCTAAATATCGCTGGTAACCAGAACTGTTTGTGCATATACTCTGCCACAGCTCATGGATTTCTTGAATTCCCGTTGATCCGATTCCTGCTTTAGTGCCACTTTTGAAATCGCACAGAAATACACTGCGACAGAATAAGTCTTCTCGTTTAATTACTTCTGCTCCCATCACTTGACGGAGAATTCCTGTGAAAACAACATCTTCGGTGGGGAGATTAGGTAAGTGCTCAGCCAACTTTGAGAGGTTTTGAGCAACATGACCAGGGAAGATGTAAAAATATCCATTTATATATTTGGGAAATGTAGGGTATGGATAATGTCTTTCACTGACATGCCATTTCCCACTTCTGTGCACCTTATTATGGCATGAGTTAATCCCTAAGAAGAAGGCATTGCTAGTAATGCTGGTTAGTGCCGCTAACAAGTTTGGTACATGTACAAACACATCATCATCACTCTTCATCACATACTTGGCATTTGGGCAGAATCTGGTCATCCAATTTATACCAACCGTTGTTTTTATTGTCAAGTTGCTGTAGGTATCCATGAAATCAGCCTGAATAACGTCCCCATAGAGCCTGTTCTCTCGCGCAGGAATTGCGTAACTCTCTTTATCCTTGGTCACCCCAAATACAAAAGCAACTTTAACATTGTCAAGGGTGGTGCCATCAGCCCAGAGCTGGGTAGAGCTTGGAGAGCCCCATGTTTCACGGATTGCTTCTCTTTCCTGAGTGTGCGTGTAAGCGGACACCACAAATATCAACAAGAGTGGCGGGTTTTGGGGAGAACATATACCCTGGCCATCTATAATAAAATTGTAGTCAAATTTGTTGATTTTATAAGTTTTGAGTAAAGACTTATAATCAAAGGGGAACTCTTTTAGTGGACAGTAAGTCACTCGGAAGTAATACAGGAAGATGATAGAAATGACGAGTGGCCACAGGAGTTTTCGTCTTTTTGTCAAATGACAGCACAGTCCCTTTGCTCCCAGCTTCTCCAACATCCTCTGAAAAACATAAGACAATAGGCTTTTGATTTGAATTTGATGGAAAGGAGAAACATGCTTGAAAGTTTTCTGAGCAGTCTAAATGCTGCATCACTACTACTTGCAATTTTGACCTGTTTCAGTGCCATCTCTTCTAAATTTCCAAATTCTGAATTTAGACTCGCTCATGGGGTTGCAGGCTCAAATCCAGCTTTGGCTGCGTTTGATGTAGCTTTATGTCAGGACATTTGTCAGGTGCCTGGCAAAGATTTCTGGTTTGCCCAGCTTCTCCCATCTGTAAACCCGACTGCTCTCATATGTGTAGAAGAGAATAATTAATGAGTGACTCAAATTTATCATCATCGATTTAAAATGATGTTTCATGTAAATTTACTTAACGATGGTATTTCTTCATTTGTATGTTAGATTGATCCTTAACAGTATTTTTGGGTTGGAGAGCTGGATTTGGTTTGACCCTGTGGCCTCATTACTTAGCTGTAATTAACTGTAGCTAAATTAATCAGAAAAAGCCCAGTGGTGATGCTCTCAGACTACATTGATTATTGTAATGATACACAGTTAGCGTGATTATCCCATGGGCATATTATGCAGAAGAGATCATGTCATTGTGACGCCTGTCCGTTACATCCTCTGCGGCCCTCTGGGGCTGAGTTGTCAGTATGCCAGAGCAGCAAAACAAACCAAAATCCTTTCACCAATTCAGTTGCTATGAGTTGAAGTCCATTTCTGGTACCAGCAGATAGTTGTGAGTTCCCCAGATTCAGTTTGCTTTTCTTCCACCATAATGCTAGATGCCGTAGTAACATAAAATATTCTTAAGTGTGGTGTAAAACTCACTGGGGCTCAAAGGAAAAATAATAAATTTCTTCAAATGTTTACTATAAATAGAACGGGAGTGCAATCCATTGTGGATACCTGCCACTACGGAGACTCATCAAAGACGCAAATTTGCTGTACAAGTCAACTTTTGCTACCAAAAAATATCAACAGATTCACATTCACAACCCACATTCCCCTCATGCAAAATTCACCATACATACCCTAACTAGCTGGTCATGTGCTAAAATAATGAGACAAATTCATTGGGCTCAGTTACTCTACACAATCACTTCGAAAATTCTGTCAAAATAAAGAAGGATAAGGTCATAGTCACGACCTTTCACCTGGTTAACCTCTGAAGCTGCTCAGATTTTTTGTAAAGAACGTACAGAAACGACCAGTCATATGTCAGTGAAGTTGTTTTGTTCATATCTACTTTCACTTGGTGTTTCAAGTTTAAACAATGATGTATGATATTCTGTTCACTCTAGGGATGGTTTTCACTTCGGCAATATTTTTTCTATTATTTCTTTTAAAACTTGCATGTTGTTTCCAAATTCAGTACAGTTATGGCGTAGCTTTGGTTCACTTCAGATATATATGACTGTCTTTTAATGATAATAATAGTTTGGAAAACCTCAGATGCTTTGAGCAAGATAAATTTTCACAGCTCTGGCTATCGTTATTTCCGTGTGCTTGCCCGATGATGTCTTTCCTTTTTAAGGCATCTGAGTGTGTTAAGGTTAAGGGGTTAACCTTTTACTGACTGATCTGGCTGTGTAAGGACGGCTCCGCGGGGATTCATATGAAGAAGTTCAGTATCTATGTTTTGAGATCCCGTGGTAAAACACAAGCAAAGAAATAAGTAAAAATAGATATATAGTACAGTCAGATCCCAACCTTAAATCCTACCCCCATCATAGCCCGAGGATACGCAAATAGCCGGTGGAAGATACGTTAATCCTCTGCCGACCATATATCAATCATATTTCCTTCCCGGGGGCCTCCATGGCTCAGTTGGTTAGCACACTAGTGCAGCGTAATGACCCAGAAGCCTCCCATCAATGCGGTCACTGTGAGTTCAAGTCCAGCTCATCCTGACCTGCAGATGGTCGTGGGTTTCCCCTGGGCCCTGCCCAGTTTCCACCTACCATAATGCTGGCTGCCGTCGTATAAGTGAAATATTCTATAGTACGGCATAAAACACCAATCAAATGAATAAACAAATATTCCCCTCCCCTCGCAGATGATCATGCAATCCCCAGCCATAATCCACATATCATGGGTGGATAGTCGGCGTGTCTTGATCTGAGTTTATTGTCATTATAAGTTTTGGCACACTCTTCTGTCATTCAGAAGTGCTGACTCCTGTCATGTAAACATAAACTGAACTCCTGTGATGACTTTTTGTCATCGTCAGGCCAGGATAAGTCCCAGTAGGATGTACATTACCTGACTACTATATCTAGCTGTAACAGGGTGGTATATAAGCACTAACTACGCCCAGGTTGAGGGTAATTCCCTTTGATCTAGTGGTAGACCCGTGGACTCAATACCCATACGTGGCTGGTTCAAATCCCAAGCTGGTAAGCTCCATTACACTGGTGTCAGAAATGGATTAGTTGAGTAGCTTAAATACAGCGTGCTATTCTTCGAGGAATACCTGTTGGTGGTTCACTGCCCTCACAAACCTCCCACATGCAAAAAGGTGCCAATTTGAGATGAGCTGAGGAGGATTGTAAGGTCTTCGCACCTTATTTTCGAGAAACACTGTTATCAGTACATGAGAAGCGTGAAGATGACACCAATATGACTTTAGGTACCTTCCACATGCGAAACTGCCCCAATTTGAGGACTATCATAACAGATTAATGCAACTTGATGATGAATTTTGTCCGTAGAAAGCTTTGGGACTTAGGTGGTGCCAAATTTGTTGGAATTAGGGAGACCTTCGCAGTTTTACGGGAGTGTAAAAAAAATATTTACATGTATCTCCAAACTAATGACAGAATATTCAAGTGATGCTGGCCGGGCAATGTCATAAAATCATACGCCAATCATGGCGCCATGATTGACCATCATCTACAAATCATTAACCAAATCATTATCTGAAATTGCAGCTTTCTGGTTAATGAGAGAACTGGCCCGGTGAGGGCCAGGTCATCTATTTTCCTGTAGTCCTGCATGCATGGGCTTGGATATATACTTCCACAGAGAGGAGAATGAACTGGCCAAGTACAGAAAACCGTATACATAACTCACATTCCTGGTAATTCAGGGCACCTTTTCAGTAACTGTATACTGTGATGCCTTGTGAGGGCCGTTTGTAAAGAAGGAGCAACAAATGTCACAGTGGCAGATGGAATCCTCATGCCTTCGCTAAGTTGCTCTCATACATTGTCATTTTCAACGTTACTTTAGTCTTTATGCCCAACAGTCTCTTGGTTTCATTTCTCTCATTTATTAGTGTGTCTGTACCTTACGCAGCAATGTTACATAACATGGAAATTGTTATTACATTACTCTTGTATTATTACATAACATGGAGTGAAAGGTCCTCACAAGGCATCATGGCATATATAGTTACTGAAAAGTTGCATTGAATTGCCGAGAAAGAAACTGCCAGCTCCAAGAATAGCTGCTGTGTATCCAAGCCCATGGTATAGTAGTTCCAGTCTGTATATTCTCATATCTGGCTGACACTGTGTTGGAATTGAAAATATCATGAAAATATATAACAGTTATATTAGTCCCAGATACAGGCCTGTAGTGCTATATGCGTGATCAGCTCTGGTCAACTGTCCGACAGTGGCTAATATATATATATATACATATAGACATTAGATATACTAACCTGCGTTCGTAATAGTCTGGAGTCTTATGTGAGAGCCTGGTTATGCTGACAAGCGGGCCTGTACATGGTCTGTGTTCCCCTGACCAGCTACAGATGCAGGGTCTGACATCCTCATCCCACACTCTGCCTCTGTTGTTCTAGCAGCTACACATAGGGCTGACATCATCAGCTGGTCTATACACTGCCTCCATCTCCCTTCACTTCAAGCAGCAAGGCTAACCCAGCTTCTGTAGCTTCCTCCTCATCACTGCCAAAAAAAGCGGGTTCCATATGGGATGCTGTGAATGGGTTGGAGATAAGGTCAACCTACATGTAGCTAGCTCTCTGTCTCTCTGGCCCAGTCAGTGTAGCTGATGCTCATCACCCTGGGGAAGATTCTGTAATGGACACTGTGGAGGGTAATGTCAGCCCCCATATAGCTTTCTCTCTCTGTCTCTCTCTGGCCTAGCTTCTGTAGCTGCTCCACATCACTCCATCTGGCTGTGAATCAGAATGGGATGCTGTGGCCTAGTAAGGACTGGGGATTAGGTCTGCCTGCATGGCTCTCTCTCCTTGTGCATCGGCTTTGTTGTCCTTAACCATCCCCCAATAATCCCCCCCCCCCCCCCGACAAAGCTGTCTGGTACATGCACAAACATTGACCCTTTGCATTTTTTGGAAGCATACTCAGTGTTTGGCATCCTCTATCTGTACAACACATGTAGAGCTAAGAGTAGAGCTAAATGTGCTCTTATGTGACCAGGCAATGGCCTTACAATTTATTTCTGATTTTTTGGTTTTTTTTGCGTGTGTCACTGCCCCTTCCCAGTGTCCACACAGTTTTATTCACTGAAACAAACAACGGACTCTCTAGTGCTGGACAGTCCTGCTCACACCATTACCAACTGTAACAATTCTTAAAGCTTTGAAACTGATTTTTAAGCTTTGAAAGTGAATTTTAAAACTGTACACATTCTTTTCAAACCTTTTGTTTAAAATTTTGTAATCATTCTTAAGGCTGATAAATTCACTTATAATCTTTTAAACGCATTTTAAAGCTTTTAAAATTCATTTGTAATGCAGTCATGAGGGCTGGTACATTTGTCCATGCAACTGTATACACTTTATGCACCACCAAACTATATGAGTCACAATAGAACTATAACGTTGTGTGCACTGTTATAGGAAATATTGTGTGGATCGTTATGGGAAATACATGGTAAACTTATTTTCTAAGACTGCACAATGCCTGTAACTTTGATTGAATTTAACTACCTTGGTCAAATGCATGGAGTATATGGGGGGGGGGGGGCATCATGGATCATGTTTTTTGTCTGTGACATCACACAAGTTTTTCTGCCCCTTTTGACTAGTTGGTTTTATGTCATTTCCCACATAGATTACCAGCATGGTTCATCAAGTCCAGCTTATATTCAAAATCTAACACTGCATCAATTCCAGTGGGTGGGAAAAAATAACAACCAAGTAAGTCTTCAGATATGTACATGAATATTTAGATACAGTTTTTAATGGTCTTTCCTCAGGTGCTTATGTATACTGTAGTTAAATCATTATGTTTACATGTACTTTTTCCACTTTGAAAATTAGGGTACCAGTTCTGAATCATTCACAAATAAATGAACAAATAAAGAAAATGTGTTTGTGTGAGTTGTAGGTCCGTGGGGGAGCTGTAAGCACAATGGCTGTGGGTTTGGTGGGACACGTTCCCGGACCGTGTGGTGTTCTCACAAGTCTGGCTGGACTACGCTCTTCAGCCATTGCCACTACCTGCCTGTCCCACCCGACTCCCAGAGCTGCTTTAAGGTGTGTGAAGAGCACCGGGCTCAGGTGACCTGGGTGCCATCAAAGTGGACAGAGTGTGAGAGGGACAGTGCGGAGGGCCCATGTGTCCGGCTCGGGGGAAGCCAGGTTAGACAGGTGCCTTGCGTTCACCAGGAGAGTCAGAACATCCTGGAGGATGAGATCTGTGAATACTTCCAGCCCAAGCCACCGGCGCAGAGGACGTGTGAGCTGCGCTGCATGCAGGACTGTGTGCTCTCCCCATTCTCCAGCTGGAGTCAGTGCGACGAGTGTTTCCACCTGTTCAGCAGGCGTGTGCGACGAGTACTGGTCGCGCCCATCAATGGCGGCAGCCCGTGCCCGCCACTGGTTGAGTCGCGACCCTGCAACAACTGTACAGACACCTATCGTTTTAATGTGGGCAAATGGAGTCCCTGTGAAAAAACATTCCAGTTTAAAAACCCCAAAAAGAAAGAACGCTCCCATCTTTTAATAGGTTACCAAAATAGAGACATAGTGTGTGTTAATAACGCAGGGAATACCGTTGGTCACAGGTGAGTTTCTAATCCATTCCTAACTAAACAGTGGTCACTGCATAATATATAGCCAAATGATGTTAACGATTGAAGATTGTAATGACTATATTATACATATTTAAAACTGTGGATGTCAGGGGGCTCCACATGCCTGGGGCAGCTGGCAAGCAGTTGACGAGGTGAAAGATAACATGGGAAGGCTTAGGGAAGTGAACAACACCGGATGTTATGAGAACTATGACTGATAATAACCAGAAATTACGGCATGTTTTACTACAGAACAGCCTGCATAGCATGTGTAAATCATGAACTTTAACACAACCTAGTTAGCTCACCTGTGCTATGTACAGGCACAGCTTATGCCGTTCCCTGAGCATTGGCGTTGAATAACGGGGAAAGCAATGTTATAAAAAATGTTAGGAGTGGTATCTTAAGAAGTACTGCACGTATTGAACTCAGGGTTTGCACACATGTAGAGCACAATAACACAATCTTTGTTTCTGTGTGCATACTAAATACCGTAAATGACCGAATTCCAAGACTCAGTCTACTGCATATTAGAATCCATCCCCTACTTTGGTAGCTCTTTGGTAGCCTTGCTACCACATCTAAATTTTGGCCTTATGAGGTAATGAAACAGAGTTCCCTGTTAACTTCCCTGTTATTTTGACAATGTTTTCACCACCATGTCTCTGCAAGCAGAGCATGTTGGCGTGTGTAAAACTTCTCATGCCCTGATTTCTGCAGTCTCAAATAGTTACTAGATTCAAATCAAGATCATTGTTATACCGTTCTGTTCTTTAATGAACCTATTCTGACCTTCACCTTATTGTTGGACAGCCTTGTTCTAGAGAATATTTGGCTGGAATTTTCAGAGCATTAGTGAGTTGGTCGAGAAGTGTCTGACGGGTGTCTTGTTTGTTGCAGGTACTGTCTGGATAGTCTCCATTTACCAGGTCTTCGTAACATGCAGGCCTGCCCTTTACCTCAGGACTGCCAGGTCTCTGATTGGATGGAGTGGCGTTCAGTCAACAGCAGCTGTCTGGCTGAGGGAGGAACAATCATTCCAGGGTATATGTCACGAATTCGTCGGGTTCGACAGATGCCTCGGGGCAGTGGCAGGCCGTGCCCACCTCTTACTGATACATTCCAAGTCATCGGGGCAGCTTCCACCTTGTCCATCTGTCCTAGGTATAAACACACTTAGCTACCTTCTCAAACTCTTCGAGGTATAACATGCTTAGCAATGTTGTCCTACTGTCACAGGTATAACACACTTAACCACCTTGTCCTTCTGTCCAAGGTATAAACACACTTAGCCACCTTGTGCAACTGACCCAAGTATAACAAGCTTAGCCACCTTGTCTATCTGTCCCAGGTGTGAACACACTTGGCCTACTTGTAACTGTCCAAGCTATAACACACTTAGCCTCCTTGTTCAAAAGTCCCAGGTATAGACACTTTGCCACCTTGTCTGTCTGTCCCAGGTATGAACATGGTTAGTCACCTTGTCCAACTGCTCCAGGTATAAATACGCTTAGCAAGGCATGTTATTGTGTTGTGGATGAAGATTTCATTTCTGCCGTCATTTGTTATAATTTAAAATAAGTGTAAGATATAAAGTAGCAATAAAGTAGCATTTTATTAAAAAAGCAAAGCTGTTAAAAATACATGTGACCTACTAACTTACTTTACACACACTTAATTGACTCTGCTGTGATGTTGAAAGATGCGTTAGCACCAACCTAAACCATTGTTGCTTATAAATAGTGCCTCTTTATAGTGTCTTCCTATAAGCATATGGGGGCCTCTGTGGCTCAATCGGTTTGTGCGCTAGCTTAGCGCAATGACCCGAAGCCTCCCACCAATGCGGTCACTATGAGTTCAAGTCCAGCTAATGCTGGCTTCCTCTCCAGCAGTACATGGGAGGGTCTGCCAGCAACCTGCGGATGGTCGTGGGTTTCCCATGGGCTATGCTTGGTTTCCTCCCGCCATAATGCAGGCCGCTGTCGTAGAAGTGAAATATTCTTGAGTATGGTGTGAAACGCCAATGAAATAAATAAATAAATATAAGTATATTTTTTTATGTGGGAAAATTCAGTTAAAGGCCGTTTAATATGTTTTAATTAGTTGTAGACCCCTGTCACTGGTTGTCATAACCTGTGGGAAGCTGTCCAGTGTTGGCAAATCTTGGCTTAATGTTTGAATCATAATGGATGTCCATGTGTAATTTGTCTACAGGTACAAATGGGTGACATCTCACTGGTCAGACTGTGAAATGTTGTATCAAAGTCTAAAACGCGCAGAACAGTGTGGGCCAGGAATTCATATCAGGGTAGCATATTGTGTTAGATTTGAAGGTAAGTTAATAGGTGCATAACTAGGGTATAAATAGGGTATATGATTGCTTGCATACTTCAGTAGGGCTTTCACTGTCATATAAGTGAAATACTCTTGAGTAAAATGTTCAATCAAATAAATAAATCAATAGTGTTTTTTGTTTAAGTTTGTCAGCTCGCCAAACAAAAGTGGAGAACCTTGCTGGCTGAAAATCAAAATTAGTTGTAGTCTGATAATTTGTAAAAGTTTTTTTATATAAATAAATCATTGTGTAATCTGATATCTCCCTCGTATTTATTTCCCTGTTGTATAATTAAAGCTGTGCAATTATGTAACTGATGCATGGCCTTTGTTACTATTTTTGAAGATAATAAGCGGGTTGTGGTTGATTCAAATCATTGTCGGACCTCTCGACCAATCGTCTCTCGCCAGTGTCACATTCCCTGCACTCAGAACTGTACTGTCTCTCATTGGTCAGACTGGACTGACTGTGCTCCTGACTCCTGCTCCTCCTCCTCCTCCCAGGGGAAAGGTTTGTTACATTGTGTCAAAACATGTGTCAAAGTGTATGCTTACAACAATATTTCTAATTTTGCTTACTTTAGTATAATTCTCCTCTTTTGAAACTTTTTCATTCCATTTCCTATAATATTGTTGATCATTGATGAAAAGAAATATTTTGTCATTATTTATACATTTCATTGTTCATTTCTATTATATCAGTTGTACTATTGCTATCTAAATGGTTAACTATCATTTACTTATTTGTAAGAATTAAAGAAAATATCTTCGTTTTTGCTACACTTGACACTGAGTTAAAATAGTGTACAATGCTGAACATTTGTAATAATTGCACTGTGATCTAGGTTGTACCAGTTCTCTTAAAGAGATACAGCAGTGGTGATCAACACCCGTCTTGCTTAAAGTATCATCAAAAAATCCTGTGAATATATTTGGTTTACAATGATTTGACTGCATGTGGTGAATGTCAGACTTGGCCTTCTCACATGTAATGGTGAGAAAATTTTCTCTTTGCACATGATCAGTTCTCATGAAGAAGCAGATCTTGACTGTACGTCTTTGGTCTAATTAATTACAAACTGACAACTGTCAGTGTGATATCTTCATCATGTTTGGTGCAAATCGTAGATAAAAGTCAAAGACAAAAAAGAGGCTTTGTGCTATTATCTGCCTTTTAGCCTTAGTTTACCGTCTCCTTTCGGTATTAGTTTAATTATAAATTATGTCTGACCTCTTAATTAGCATGAACCTGACATGGTAGTTGAACAATATCAACTCTGAAACATCTGATAAGGAAAACTAAATACAGACAAGTTTTAGCTGTAATCTAATCAGCGAAATTAATGGAATGTGACAAATAAATTTGTGTGTACCGTTCCAAATGTGGTTCTCAAACCATGTCATGCAAAACATGGACAAGTTATTTATGTTCTGATGATTATCACCAAGCGTCTTGGACACCCCAACTGTATCTCTTTGCTTTCACATTTATGCAATCAGAGTTTTGAAAAATATCAGGCTGTAATATGTCTAGCATATAAAACACTAGTGAAGCAAACCGGTATATGCATGAGGTAAAGGGCCAACTTGACCTAGTGGCATGTACAGGCTGTCGTTTTACTAAAACCTGCGTAAACGAAAATGCCATTTGTGTGAAATCAGACCTATGTAACTCATCGCTTCGTTACGTTGTTTTGTCTCTGAATGAACGATATGTTACGCCTAAGGTTTCACAGTCTGGTGCAGCGAAAACTTGCCAGTGTTGCATTATTTGCGTTCTGGGTTTTCCTTTAATTGGTTACCATAGCTATGAGGTCTGATCCACAAAATCTGTCAAGAAGAAAACTGGGAAAATATGAATTACAAGAATGCACAGAATGAAGAACATGCTGACGCTCAGCTCCTGATTTTGTTGATCTTCCAATATATTCCAGGAGATAACAGAAAATCATAGAGTATATTTTGATGTTTTTACACTATTTAAGGTGAATTAAACTACAATTGTTTCCACTTTTACTGTAGATAAAGAACACTCATTATTGTGCTTGTCTGAAGACTTTTATTTTATTGTGACTTCCCAAAGATCCAGCAGCTGGCAATCCTGACATTGTCACTTGTGATTGAATATAAAGATATGTATATGTCATTCACTACCTGATGGTGAGATAATACTTATGGAGAAGGCAAATTTACCTCTCAGTTTAGATTGGCTTATTTAGTTTTAAAATATATGGGAAGGTATGAACTGTCTGATCTCCCCACGTTTTCGGAAATTTATTTTCTTTCTTGACGGAATCGGGGAAATCAGAAGGTACACGTAAGTAGCAACACCTCTGGCAGTTTGCCCGTGCGAAGTGATGTTGTGTAACCTACATGTAACCTGAACAATTGTTTCACGCCAAACATTACAGCCTGCATATACACATATATGGTGTGCTTTTACAGCGAATTACAGATTCCGCTACAGAAAACTGCTGCAGCCCCAGGGTGGATTTGGCTTGCCCTGCCCATACCTATCAGAGAGTCAGCCCTGCACCCCTGAGCCTTGCTTCAGCTGGAACATCACGGCAGTTGGAGATTGTATTCCCTGGGGTGGAAAGCTATGTGGAAGGGGCACTCAGAAAGTCTCCGTCACCTGCCAAGATAAACACGGAGTAAGTTCCTGGCATGTTCAAGTGTTCGGCTTTAAGTATTGAGCTGTAATGGAAGTAGTATTGAGGTTGGTCCATTAACTGTACTGGAAGTATCTCTGTATATAATATTTAAGTGGAGTTCACCACTGGATTTTACATGTGTATTACCATGTTTCGGCAACCTTTTGCAAGGGGCCAGGGCCAGCTCAGTTGGCTGTATGATGTCATAACTCAACATTAGGACTTCAAGCTTTCTGAGCTCGTGAGCATGTCGCGAGGAGGAGGGGGAATAATTTGTTATCACACAGCTGAGCACTTTCCAACAGACAGCATGATGCATGGCATGGGGATAAACAAAATCCACACGCTGTGTTGTGGGCGTGATCTCTTACCTAAATCTTGACTGGTGCCTCTCTGCTATTTCACATGGCTAAACTTAAAAACGATTACGCTGACTGCAAGGCTGTCAGAGTTAAATTCACTGTTTCATGAAATTTCCTCCAATTCCTACTGTGCAGGGTGAGCTGTAATCAGTGAAAATATGGGAAATCGAAGGTCATTAAAATCCATTTCTGTAATTACATCTAACAATGCTCAGCTGGCTGATCCCTTTGTGAAATCCTTGTGAAATGAGTAGCTTTATTTCCCATCTAGGAGTTCACAGCTTGAATAGATGCTTCCTCTTACCAAAACTGGCCCTCGTGCTTCGGTGGCAGTGTTTAAAAATCCACCAGAGAATATAACATGGCGAATGATTGGCAAACTAGATTATTTTTGAGGTGCCGTGAAATACGTATACTAGTCAACCCTAATTTTGGCAAACAAATGGCTTTGGAAAAATTTATCAGTATGCAAAGTAATAGCATCAGATGTCAGCGGTGCAAGTATTTGTAATTTTACAGCTTGAATTGTAAATAACCATGGCGAAAGTGCGTCCAACTTCTCACACAATCATGGTACTGATCACTGAAAGTTTAATAATTTTCAAATTCGTATACAGCCTCTGTTAATTGATAGAGAGGTTCTCATGACCCGTGCGGATAACTACTTTTGTCGATAATAGTAACGCATTGTTTTAATCATTTGCCGATTTTTAGAAAAGGAACACAAGTCACAATTCACCTAATCTCCATACAATTTTCTCGTGTTGTGCACAAAGAACTGTCTAGTCAGCCAATAAGGGAAATCGTACCACCGGCTATGATTGTGACAAGGTGTTCGATTGGCTGTCACAACACTGACAAAACTGATATCACCAGCAGTTTGTAAGCGCAACCAACATTTACCTTACTCTCAATCATAGTGTTAGCCAGCCACCTGTCTTCCCGTTTTTGAGAGGGGAAGATCGCCTGTGAGGATATGAGATTGGTGATGATGAACTGAGATGGTCACCCCACTTACTTGCACTAAATTCTCAATGCCTTTAGTGTAGTTACATTGTTCAGCACGAGCAATGGTGGATAGCTGTTGATCATTCCGACACTTAAAACTGAATTTAGCCCAAGATAGCCGTTAACATTACAAGTGCGTATAGCTGAAAACTTGAAATGAAAATGCAATAACAACAACAACGACAACAGAGGAGAGCAGGATGTCACACAGTCTGCCCTTGGTGGAAGCGTTCAGGTTGTTAATATTTAAGTGTATTATATGAATTGATTGTAATTGATGCACTATCGTATTCCCGTCCTTGTTTTCAATGATTTTACAAGAGATTATTTACGTGCTGTGATTTATTTGTGATCTCTTATTGGAATGCATTGAAGTTTTATTTTAATGATTTTGATTAGATTATTTTCACTGTTTGATGTGATTTTCCAGAATTACCTGCTTTCAATCATAAAAATCATTCGGGTTTGTAGAAATGTAATCTTTGAGTGTTTTCTCTTCTGACCTGCATGATAAATGTTACAATACTTCAGTCACAAAAAAATGTCTCAACTTATGAGATGATTAAATTATGAGTACATTTGATAGGGGAGAGGTATGCCAAGGTACCTTTGTACAAGTGGAGAGGGGACTGTTGCATTCTCGCGTAAAGGTCTGCTGGTTGGTCCAAATAATAAATGATTAATAGTAACAGCAAACAACAGCATCATTTTCAAAAACTGAGGTCTTGAGAATCTAACAATTAATGAACGGCCTAATTGGGTAAAAAATAAAAGGATTCCTACAGAAAGATATTTACTGGGATTTCTAAATATATTTGTAAAATTGAATTCCGTGAATAGTTTTTTTTTTTCAATTTTCAGTTTTTCAATTTTGTGCAATTTTTCACTAAATTGCTGAGGGCAGGGCTTCAGTAAATGTGCCTACAAACAGTTTGACGAAGTATATAAATCCCTGTGTACATCCATCAGAGTGAAATGTAAATAACTCGAAACAAATTGATCCTAATGTTATATATCCGTTTTTCTCAGTGCCAGTGAATGTTTTTAAACTTGAATCAAACGTCCAATGAATTTGTACACTGACCCTTTACACACGATATGTACCGTACTGTATAGGTCTAAAGATAGGGAAAAAGAGAGATGCATGTTGTGAGGAGTTTGGGGGTGGAGGAGGCTTCTGATCATGGGAACTTGATGTAGAGCCTCCAATAACCACAACGAATTCGAAAAGTCAGTACAATCTGAGAAGAGCCCAAGGTTGGAAGCTTTGAAGTTCTGCCCTTTGTCTGTGTCACCATGGTGACGAAGGGCTCTTGATTAAACTGGTCGTCTCACATCAGCCACATCTAATTATGCATGTTACTATAATTCCATACAACCAAAGCAGGCCTACATGCCCCTCTTAAAATTACCATCAAATCCTCACAAAAATGTTAAAGCCTCACAGGATTTCCATGACGACATCTGTAAATCCATGGATTGCCACCCCCCGCTTCTTGACAGTTAAGCCTGATTTGCATAAGAGTGTGACTGGCGGGCCCACAGAAACTCTCCACATCTGTGACAGTTCATTTTATGGGAATTGCTGTAGTACAATAGGCCTATATAGACTCAACTCAATCTAATAATTATAGCACAAATATTCTCATCTTTTTTTAATCTTCATGATAAATGAATCAACTTGTAGATATCTCACTAATTTGATGAAGTAGTGTTTTTTTTATTATAAATTTTAATTCAGAAAACTTTTCAATTTGTAGCGAAATAATCAGGTGACTACTCTCTAAAAACTACTATGTACGAGTGGTACACATTATTGTTTCAAAAAAGCACGTCCACATAATTTTTGTGTACCAGCAGTACACAGTTTGTGTAATTGGTGCAATACATCCACAATGACGTGTGTTGGTGGTACACAATTTGTGTACCACTGATACACATGCAATGTGAGCGTGCAAATTTGAACACAGTCGTTTTATAGGGTACCTAAAAAAAAAGCCATCCAAAAAAAACATATTATCTGTCAAAACTGAGGTTTACTTGAAAAAATATTTAGATATACATTTAAAGAAAGAACCAACATTGCACAGAACTTTGAGCATCTGAATACTTCACAAGGAGAGGAGATGACGTTGGGCTAATTGGGTGAAATGATGTATTACTGTCATGATTGAAGGCTGGACAAATTCCGATTACCTTTCCAGAAATATTTCTTGTCAAAGCTTCATTTTCCGTTTTTTATGGAAAATCAGGTTCAAGGCCTATCTCACCTGGGTTAAATGTTGTTTGTTTTCACCTCGCCTGCTGTGATCACGTGATGAAAGGCAGTGCTGTTGATTGGCTCAGAGCTGCTATGACATCACTGCAAAACTACGAATTTAAACTCCAAATAACTTATAATAACCAGAAATTACAATATGTTTTACTACAGAACAATCTGCATAGCATATGTAAATTATGAATATTAATGAAACCTAGTTTTGGACTTGCAAGGCTGTGAAGCAGAGTTCCCTATAAGCCAGATAGCAGTGTCAACTGGGCATGACAGGAACTCCTTCACCGGTGGATAAACAGTCTGTCATGGCCGTGTTACAAGCATTGTAACGGTAGGCAGTTATGCACAATTCAGTCCCTATTTTTTGTGTCGGTTTGACATTTTAGACAACACATGGGCTCTAGGACTGTTTCAAGTGGAAAACTCGGTGAAACAGACAGAAAAAAACATAGAACTGAGAACATTCCTGGGCTGTCGCCGAAGTTGGTAGCGTTAAAAGAATGGCATGAAAATGGCCACGTGCTTTTGTTTATCTACCGTATGACGGGTCCTGCTCATGCACAATTATGAGCAGCTTGAAAACAATGTCTGGCTTATTGGTGCGAGTAAAATGCATGCGCTGTGCCCTGGACAGAAACAGGAAGATCTTAAAAGACAGAACTGTGCCTTAAGAATGTATCACTGATTCAGCACGGCATGCTGCGGAAGTGATGAAGACGGCAGTTTATGATGTGTATGCAGGTTTTCAGTGTTTAGCAGTGATTGGTATTTCTGTTGTGACAGGTAGCAGTTCATGATGACAAATGCCTTATCTACACACGAGTGCACAAACAGTCCTCATCCATGTCCTGTTACCTCTCTTGTCCTGAAGACTGTATTGTGTCTGACTGGACAGCCTGGTCACCATGCCCACACAAGTGTGATAAGAAGGGGCCACCAGCGATCAGACGTAGGACACGGGTCATTTACGCCAAGGCTGACAAAGGTTAGGCGCACAATTTGGCAAATTAACTCTATTTTATCATGAGCAATCCTGATTGATGGTAATGTTTAGAATTTGTCATGCAGTTTACTTTTTTTCTTGGACAGTTTGCATTATATGTGATGATAATTAAGTTTAATTACACTGTAAGACTTTGTTTAAAAAAAAGATTTGAAAAAAGTACCAGAGTAAATAAAATGAAAAATAAGAAAGACAAAAAGCATCAATGAAAATAGTACATTGTATACTGAGGGTGTTTTTTTGTTTGAGGCGATGAAAAAATGAATTTAGGCCTGCTATGATACTACAAGAGAAAAAATAATGCTGAAAATGTTACGTGCATGTTTGGATAAAATGGGAACAGTTCATTTTTTTTCAACAAGGAAATAGGCCTGATTCAGCATGATGTATACTTGATGTTATGTGAATGATTGGACAGATGGTAAGGCGTGTCCACGTGAGGATGAGTTGAGTGAGGTGGAGATCTGTCCCCTGCCCCCCTCCTGCCACACGTACATCTGGCAGACGTCTGACTGGGGCAGCTGCGTCGTCACCAAGCGCAGCGTCACCTGCGGGACAGGTGCTAGGAGCCGCTCCGTGCAGTGTTACCGCATCAACGGTGCAGTCATGCCAGATGGAAGGTAAAGTTGGCTGGCGCTTTTGCATCGGTACGAAGATACCTGGACATGCATGTGTACTGAAATGTATAACTATCTGCTTATAGACATACATAAGGCAAAGGGTATATAAAACTTAATGTTAAACTTAAGATTCAAAGAAGGATGGGACAAGTGTGAGTAGGCATATCAATTTGTCTGTGATTATTTGTTTTACTTTTCTCCCTAGAATCGAGAATTGAAGAACTCTTTAACATACAGCATTATGATCTTAGTGTACCTAACACATCACTTTAGTGGGTAGCCTTTTGAGTTTCACTTTTGCTCGGTTTCTTGGAGTGGTTATAAAAAAATTGGTATGCCTTTAGGAAATCTTTTTTGTTTTCACTGGCTGTGGAGCTGACAATTTTCCCCTCTTTGGTTTTTGCCTGTTGATTTCAGTTTTGGAAGTCTCATCTGGGTTCCTTCTTCTGATGCCATGGAAAGGTGATAGTTATCTCCCCTTGATTGTGATTACACCCACTTTCTTTGGCCAGAACTCCAGACTTCGCTTTGCTCACTCTTGCCTTCTGATTCTTGTGGTTTGCAGTGTGATCACGAGTGCTTATCTGTTACCTGGATATGCTGTTTTGTCTTTTAGTTCCTTAACACTGTACCCATGTGTATCCAAGTGTACCAGTGAAGAAGCAGTTTTACACATTGTGTTTTCCCAGTGGTTGATTTTGTTGGTCCTATCAACTGACTTGTGTTGTTGACTTGTCCAGTGAACTTGTTACATTTTAATTGATGGTTTAATATATGCACATTCCGCCTGTTTTGATGCTATTTCATGGTATTGTTCCTTTTGTATCATCATGTGTGATTGTTTTACAACGTACATGTGACTCCTAGGCTCCCCCAGGCTCTGCCTTTTTGCCTCCCGCCATAATACTGGCCTCCGTTGCATCAGTGAAATGTTTTGAAGTAGGGCGTAAAACTCTAATCAAATAATAAATTCATGTTACAGACAGAACAAACTTTTTGGTTGTACCATTAATGTACACTAAGATATGCAGTGTGATTGAGATGTCTTATGTAAATTGATCTTTGATGTGCCATGTGTATGAACTGCGTGAAGAAGTATTTAGCTTTTTTAATATTGTAATGGGCTAAAGTTATATTAAATATTATCAGATCAGGCAGAATACAGTCGTGTTATGAAAAACTGATGAATCACAGATGTAATGTTAACTTACCTCTCACTTCCATGATTTGTTGCCTGGTTACAGATGTTCTCCTGATGCTAAACCAGCAGAGAGTGAGCAGTGCTCTGTGCCATGTCCAGTGGACTGTGACATCACTGATTGGTCAGATTGGTCAGCGTGCAGTGCCACCTGTCAACAAGGTGGGCAACTCCTCCTCAAGATGGCATATATTTCCAAGCATCCCCTTTTTGATTTTACATGACTTCCAATATAACCATGTTACCTTCTTTTACCCTTGTAAATAGATTGATCAACTGCACACATTTTTTAAAGCATGAACTACTGTAAATGAACAGAAAACTACTACCAGCGGAATAATCGACTGTCTACAATCATCAATGATCACACGTGGATGCGTTCTGGGGTGAATTTAATCTCTGTTTCCACTGCATGAAAACACGTGCTGGTCGCTACTCAGCAGAACATTGACTGACCTCCAGAACCTATGTATCTAGTATAACGATCTCAGCAGTATCCAGAGAACCCACCTTAACTCAAAAATTTTTATCAGAAAAAGTTGTTGGATGAATTTAACAGAGCAAAGCAAAAGCCAGTCTGTTTGAGCCTTTATTGGGAAAACACCTGAAGAATGAAAGAAACAAAGGAAAAGTACATTAATTACATTGGACGAAACATGCTATGTTGCCTCCTTGTTTTTCACATTTACAGCCTGCCTGGTTTAGTTGTTAGCTACTTGTCTGCATGTTTGTGTGTCTAACATCTCTGTGCCCATCAATACACACACATTATACACCACTGATCCAAGTCCATATTGGTAATATATATGTTGATGTATATGTATATGTATATGTATATGTACATGGTTACTGATAATCTACTGCATATAACACTACTAAACAAACCCTAACTAGTGTGGATAATCAGATGTAAGTAATTTCACGTAGCAATTGCTTCTAGTGCAAGCACAACTTTGGATATACATGTATGTATGACGATTTTTCCAAGAATACACCTGAATACACACTTCTCCATTATGTCACCTCAAACACACCATATATTTATACCAAAGTACCTGAAAAGCCATATGTACTCTAGTAATTATAGTGGTCACAGCGCTCATCTACAGTACTACATAAAGCCTATAATGTACACATTAAAGTCACCTAAGAGGTAGATACTCAATACATACAAACAGCTTTATTACAAATAAGCAATAATATTTACCCCCAAATCCGCAAAGGAATGGTCTAAACTGTCAACAGGTGTTCATATGGATGGATCACACATTAATAAACACTGTGAGTTCAAGTCCAGCTCCTTCTTCTGAGGCTGTTTGTGGGATGGTCTGCCAGCAACCTGCGGATGGTCGTGGGTTTCCCATGGGCTCTGCCAGGTTTCCTCCCACCAAAATGCTGACCGCCGTAGTATAAGTGAAATATCCTTGAGTACAGCATGAAACACCAATCAAATAAATAAATAAATAAATACTTTAATAACCTACCAGGCCTGTGAACAAGTGATACACAGTGTACTATAAGCTGCCTATCATACAACAACTGCAAGTGCATGGACACATTTAGCATGATACAGACAACAAACAAATAATAACACAGAATTATCAGAACGTTTCAACTAGTTTGCTACTGTAGCTATATACGAAAAAAATTCAAAAACTAACAATAAACACTGACACAAAGAGACATGAACGGAGAGTTCTTGTCCATAACTAAAGTAATACAGTATTGAATCTAACATCATTAACAGACTCCATAGTCTAATTGCAGACTATTACGCTGGTAGGGGTCACAGAGTGCAAATCTAATGCCATGTGTCATAGCACTGCAGCAAGCAACAAGTAAACAATTTGAAAACTATAAAATCCAGTGGGGGAGAGGGGGGTCGTCGTTGTGGCTCAGTCGATTAGCATGCCAGCACAGCACAATGACCCAGAAGCCTCCCACCAATGCGGTCGCTGTGAGTTCAAGTCCAGCTAATGCTGGCTTCCTCTCAAGCCATACGTGGGAAGGTCTGCCAGTAACCTGCGGATGGTCCTGGGTTTCCACCAGGCTCTGCCCGATTTCCTCCCACCATAATGCTAGCCGCCGTCGTATGAGTGAAATATTCTTGAGTACGGTGTACAACACCAATCAAATAAATAAATAAATAAATATAAAATCACAGGAGGTACTTCCTTTTAAAACACCTCATATGATGTCGGCAGTTACTAAAAACTGCCAGTGAAACATGGAATTCTGTAAGTGAAACCTATCTAAATTTATTTCACAAATCAAACTGGATGGCAGCATGTTGCACTGTGCACAACAACCAAACATGGAGTGATTACGTAATCAGAGCCACAGAGTAACAGATCTAGCTCCTAACATACAAGCAACACTGCCTACTTACTATGACCAGTCTGCAGCTATAACAATCAGAAAACCTGAGTTACAGAAGCTTTCGGCTTGGCTGCTAAAGTAACCACGGGCCACATGTTGCCTTTCTCGAGAACATGGCTGCTCTGCAATTACGTCATATGACTGACATAACCTTAGGAAACGGAAATAACTCTGCCTGTCACATTAAACTAGGTCTGTTGTCATTGGTGTTGTTGTTGTAAACTTGTGATTCCAACTTTAGCGTTATTTACAATATATGCCACGAAATTTATGTGAACGAAACAATCATTTATGCGTCAGTTATGGGGAGTGTAAAGATCGTTAAGACTGTTTCGCTGATCTGGCCCCCTGAATGTCCCCACAAATACAGCGCTTAAAATACGCAGTGCTCACCGGATGTTATTGAAAACAAAACTTAGCAACCGCTTCAGGCTGAGCGGCCCCTGCGAGTCTCATTGACCTACATGTAACATTGTTCATCTAGATGGACCTTCCTTTGCACATTTCTTTCTTACTTTCTGGTTGAATCTCGAATACTACCTTTAATGATGAAGTGTCTTGTTGTCACATTAGCTGAGAGAACTCCGAACTACCAAACGCCTCAGGTTGGCAGCCACGTTGATAAACCTGGTGACTTAATTTGGGCTGGTGTCAAGCCTGCACTATAATGGCTGCTTGGCTGTAGTGTGACCAGTGCTAAGGCTAGATGAACCGATGAGGATGATTCCGATTTGTAAATCTTGGAAGTGGAGTGATTGAATTTGAATATTTGTCATTGTCAAAGCCGAAATAGGAATGATGCAGGAAAATTGTTCCAATCCACCTGTATGTATAATGACTCACCCTGACTATTGCAGTGGATACCCCTGGGTTCTTAGTTCCCAGCCAGATGCGGCAGAGGTATGTGATTGAGGAGGCGAGTGGAGGGGGCTCACCATGCCCGAGCAAACTTGTGGAGACACGCCCCTGTGTGTCCCTGCCCTTTTGTACTTATTACCACTGGGAAGTATCTGAGTGGAGCCAGTGTGTTCTGCCGCCATATTACATCTACTGTGGACAGGGGCTAAAAGCCAGGTGTAAGTAGTCTATGGATTAAGGAAAATAACTCTGAGTTGATCTTTGGAATAGAAACAGGTAGACCTTAAAAATATAAAAACAAAAGGAAAAGAAGCTCTAAATATGTTACATTCGTAAAGTCTACAAATGGTGGCTTAAAATACCAATATACATATACATATATATTTTTGATTTTCATTCCTAATTGTCATACTGAAGAATTTTTCAGGTAGACATGAAATTAAATTGAGAATGTAATTATAAGTGGAATAATTCCAAAGGACATGGTTGCACAACACAATTAATGTCTCATTTACTTACATGTTAATGTTTGGCCTCACAGCACTTTCCCTAAATCTGCAAGCCCTAAACCCTAAGGGCCTCATAGTCCTTGTACCCTGAGCAAACTCCAGTCAAATTCCTGATAGGGCATGGTCGATGAAATTTTTTACAAACTTGACAAACAGCTGACAGGGGTCAAACCCACCCAGTAAGAGATCAGTGAGCTCTTATTTATGACTACTTTTGCCTTGTGTGCATCTTCATCCAGTTACTGAAAAACACACAAATTTATACCTGAAATGAAACTTTGAAGTCTGTCCTACAAAATGATACCAACCAACAAGCAGAAAAAAATGAAAAAGGGCAGCCCGGGGGAGCAAAAAAAAAATATCTCTGAAAATAGAAAGGAACTAGCTTTGTCCTTCCCGACCCAGGAACATTGATTATGGTGTGGAGCTTAATGTGAATGAAGTTGGCAAACTGCCAGGATGTCACTTCACAAGTGTAGTTTTCTGTCTTTGTAGCTGTTACTTGTCGAGATGAGGGTGGCAATAAGACATACCCTGATTTCTGCCTGCGGTCAGTGGGCCCCATGCCCTCAGCTACAGAGACCTGCTTTGTTGTGTGTGACCAGGACTGTAAACTCACCAGCTGGTCAGCTTTTGGTCAGTGTGTCAATGGTTGCAATGGATTCAGGATTCGCACCCGGAATTTACTGGGTGAGTTGTAAATAATAATAATAAACAGTAATGAGAAATAATAACGGTGTTCAAAAATTTCTCCATCTTCTTTCAGAAATGAAAATGTGGTTGTGAATAATAGTAACAAATAGTAATAATAAATAATAACTGTGTTCAAAAATTTCTCCATATAAATTCTTTCAAAAATGAAATTGTAGTTAGCTTCAAGGAGATCAACTCAGTCTTTCTGTGGGCATTGTAGTCACTGTAAAATGGCTTAAATGAATTTTCTGAAGAGTGCTAGACTTTATTTTGACTCTTTGTACATTTGAAGAGTGTAAAAGGTACAGAAACACCTTAACTGTTTGCATCTGTTTTGTAGCTTTTCACACACGACATTCAGAATTATCGTTTTGCTTCGCCTTTGCTCTGTTCAGATGACAGTAAGTTGAAGGACGTGTGCCGTAACCAAATGAAGTACCCCCTTGTGGAGAAAGAGGATTGTCATTGTTCCGAGTTCAAGCCCATTCAGGTTGGAGGCTGGTCACCTTGTATTTTGGAGGATACTGCATCTGACCAGGTTCCAGCTGTCACTGATGCCCCAGGCGAGAAAACACGTGCAAAACTCCAGCCCTTTGTCAGCGAAGAAGAGTGGAATGAGATTGGAGGGGATGATTTCCTGAAGGACCTGTCCAGGTTTGAACTCACGACCGCCGGCTCCACAGACATGAATGTTCTGGTGTCGGAGTCTGTGAGGGAGTCAGACTGGGAGATGGGAGCCTCTAGAAGTCCCGATGGACGTGCCCTTGGGGATGTGCCCGGACGACCTGTAGTGGCCCGCAGAAGACTCTGTGGAATAGGCACCAAGTATCGCCTCTATGTGTGTCAGTCACAGATACAACCTGGGGTGCTGGAACCTGCTCTGAATTGCTCTTCTCGAGGTTCGTCAGCTTTTTCGGACTTCAGTGTCTCGTGTGTAAAACATATAAATACCTGCGTGTCTATCATTGTGTTATATGCAGTGGTTTGTGACTTGTGTTGTAGCATTTCATGTAAGCTGTAGTTGACCATTGTATTGTATGCAGTGGTTTGTGACTTGTGTTGTAGCATTTCATGTAAGTTGTAGTTGACCATTGTATTGTATGCAGTGGTTTGTGACTTGTGTTGTAGCATTTCACGTAAGCTGTAGTTGACCATTGTATTATATGCAGTGGTTTGTGACTTGTGTTGTAGCATTTCACGTAAGCTGTAGTTGACCATTGTATTATATGCAGTGGTTTGTGACTTGTGTTGTAGCATTTCACGTAAGCTGTAGTTGACCATTGTATCGTCTGATAGGGTTCATTATCTCTTTAGTGAAGCATTCATGACAGCTGTCTTGACGTACCTTGTGACTGGTCATGTGACTGTGCACCTTGTGTTTGTGTACAGTGTACAGTGAGGAGATGTGCATTGTGCCGTGTGCAGAAGACTGTGAGATGAGTGGCTGGACTGCCTGGACCCCCTGCAGTGTGTCCTGTGGCCACGGCATCCAGACCCGAGAGAGACGCATTCTGAAGGAAGCACGGGATGGCGGTCGAGCGTGCCCTCATCTGGAGAATGGAAGGGTAAATGAAGGATTATAGGCGTGGCTAAACATGCAAATCAGTGTATTTATGAACAAGTACATGCAGTGTGCATTTTGACATTGTAACACTCTGTGGACCCTCCACTATTGCAGTCCAAAATTTTCCCCCAAAAGTACCATTTTGGAGGCAAATAACATTATGAAATTAATAGTTTTTTTTGTGCTGCAACATACATTTTTCCAGTAAAATAGCACCCTACCTTCCAAAGCAAACCTCAGATCACCTTTCTAGAGATCAACAGAACCCTCTGAAGTCTGCAACTCAGTTATGGGCAAAATATGAGGTTATTTATTGTACCGGTGCCTTTACAATCTGATTTAAATGATGTGAACATAGTTGTGAGTCCATGTTGAAGATGCATGTTGAATGGTTTGAATTTGTCATTTGACTGAAACTTATTCTACCCCTCACCAGTCGGGTCATAGGCTCAAATTCAGCTTGGAAGTGGGTCGTAGTCTAATATTAATGAGTGGTTCGAGGCACTTGTCATTCATTTAGAGGGACGCGTGAGGTACAAGTTCAAAATTAGCCTCTCTGCTCTCACTGGCCTTTCGCCGATATGATGGACATGGACACATCTGTAGTACACACGGCAAACTTCAGTAATATGCCAAGGTTCAGTGGCTTACAACAACATTGCTGTTGTTTCCATCCATAAAAAAAGATGGACAAAATGTAGAAGTTCGTGAAATTTCTATGTAATCTGGAAAAAAACTTCCACTGGTTGTTGGTAGTTTTTAGAGTTTCAGGGGTTTAAGCACACAGTTGAGTTGATGTTGAGTGTAAACATACAAATGAGCCTATGTATGAACTGTTTTTGTGGTCCTGTAGGAGGTGGAAAACCAGACGTGCCACTCTATCTGTAGTACGAACACCTGGCGGACAGCCAACTGGAGCCAGTGCTTCGCTCAGGGCAGCACGGGATTGAACAAGGAGATCCTCTGTGGAATTGGCATCAGGACCAGGCTTGTTGAGTACGGCCTCTTTATTTACTCAGTTTTGAGTATGCAACATTCACGAGCACTATACGTGACATAAAGTTTAGTTTTTCAGCAGACACAGTTTGCTGGAATGTAATTGATGTAGTCGCTTTTTAAAACCGCTGAACTTTTTTGTTTGTGAAGGTTGATTAATTCCTCAGAAGAGAAACTTAGGCGGTTACATCTGAAAGGAGGCTTTTATATGATTTTGAAGGTGCATTTTTGCAGGCCAAACTGTAAGTGAAATGTAAGCTCACATGGCATATCAGTCCTGCGTCTTTCATCTCTTTATTGACTGTCTGCCATTTAAGAAGCAGCCATTGTCCTTTTGGTTTGTGCAGTATTTAAAGCTTCTGTCATGACCATGTCAGGTTTGAACTCATGACCCCTTGTACATGAAGAGGATGTCCTGTATTACCACAAAAGCACCCAGCACCCAAAAAGTGCACTCTTGTGGTAGAAATTAAGTGAAAAGTAGAGATAAGGGTAAAAAATTTCCCTGTGATAATTCAGTTCAAAATGAGGCATTTTAAGATGGCATAGAGCACCAGGAACCAGTGTAAGAGAGTAGATGAGGAATGAATTGTGTGAACATTGATGTGTGTTTGCTGTAGGTGTGTGAAGAAGGCAGACTTCCATGGTGCACTGAAGGATTCAGACTTCTTCTGCCGCTCAGAACCGCGACCTGTTGGCCAACAGATCTGTGAAATGCCGTGTCCGGGGCAGTGTGTGGTCAGTGACTGGTCAAGCTGGTCAGAATGCTCCTGGGTAAGTGTTCAGTAAACTACCCTTGTTCTGCTAGGCTTTGTACAACATAATCAAAACAGTTTGGTTGCATTATTTTAACTTCAGTGCAGGATATACATAAATGTTCAACTATGAATCATCAACAGGTAACAGTTTGACAATTACAAATGCTGTCAAATAATATTTTCATCAAGCAGTTTGTCATCAGTTGCTATCATGAATGAGATTATCATATCAGCCATTTAAAAAACCTTACATTTTGATCCAGCTGATATACGTGTTCAGAGCATGATAGTGTCAGTGGAGAAGGTTGCATTCAGTGGTGTGTTTTTCATTGAGATGTCAGTTATGTCAAAAATTTCCTGATCATGAAATTTGTAAGCCTAGCTGTAATTTTAGTCAACATTTACTATTTTTGAACACTGTAATTATTTGCTCTGATATCTCCAGCCGTGTTCTCAGTCTAAATTCCGTAAGCGCAGCAGACAAGTGTTAAGGACCTCAGCAGATGAGACAGAAGTCTGCCCCACTCTGGGCGAGGAAGAACCTTGTATACAGGGGCACAACTGCTTTGAGTTCAGCTGGCAGGTCTCTTCGTGGAGCTCTTGTATACTGGAGGACAAAAGTGGTGACTGTGGAGTGGGCTGGAAAAGGAGGTTTGCACTGTGCAGGATGACAAATGGGACTCGAGTAGAGAGCATTAAATGTGAAAAGGTGAAACCCTGACTGGTTTTCTTGGCTGACTGATTGTCCTTCTAGTTATATGTGATATATAGCATCTGTAAATCGCATATTTTTTGTGATTTTTCAACTGATGAGTTGACTTTTGACTTGCAGATTGATAAGTTGACTTCTCGTGAAATTATAAATGGCTTTCTGTAAATCTTATTGAAAGTACACTACCCTAGAACTATGTGTGTCAGTGAAGAAGACATAAGTCTGTATAGGAGTACATAACATGATGACTCTTCAGTATAATACAGTATATTGTTGACAGTCTGACGGAATCTTCAGTTATGGCGTAGACTGTACTAGATTTTATTGTTTTTGCTGTCAAAACTACTCTTGATAATGTTCCAAATTGTGTCTTATTTCTTCCATTAGTTGTATGGCCCTATGGTTATAAGGGATGTGGAGGCATGTAATAAAACCTGTGATGTGAACTGTGCGGTGTCAGAGTGGTCTCCCTGGAGTGGCTGTAGTCAGACATGTGGGCAGGGTAAGGCGTTTTATCCTACATCTGCATGGTATGTAGATACTCGTACTTTCATAAGGATTAATTTTCTCCCCCTGGATTGGTTTCCATCCCATAAGACTATATATGTCCATGTATACAAATGTAATTGAGATCATATGGATTGCCCTTGTGCAATGGATCAGGCATCAAATTACAGAGGCAAGCTTTTTACATTCCATTAATTGGAGTAATTTTGAGAAGTCTTTCTTGATCAGTATTTATTTATTTATTTGAATGGTGTTTTAGGCCATACTCAAGAATATTTCACTTATACGACGGCAGCCAGCATTATGGTGGGAGGAAACTGGGCAGAGCCCGTGGAAAACCCACAACCACCTGCGTGTTCCCACGTACGGCCGGAGAGGAAGCCAGCATGAGCTGGTCTTGAACGCACAGCAACCATATTGGTGGGAGGCTTTGGGTCATTGTGCAGCGATAGCGCGCTAACCGACTGAGCCACGCAGGACCCCTTGATCAGTAATAAGGCTCATGAAGTTTTGTTTACTTTTCTAAGAGTTGTTTTTTTATGGGGTAAGATTTGGACAGGCATGAAATCTACTCAGTGACTCCCTTTATACTTTCTAAATACTAATTTGTGAGAGTGACAGAAGAGTGTGTTTCCTGAGTTGTGGTGTAATAGATTGTGTTATTATTACAAACTATTATATTATATGTCACAGATATTTTCTTTCATTCCAACAGAATACTTCTGTTACTGTAACAGGGTAGTGTATTGTAATAGCAGCACAATTACCCAGGAGTATCCCACCAATGCGGTTGCTGTGAATTCATGGCCACCTCATGTTGGCTTAATCTCTACCTGTCCGTGGCAAGGTCTGCCAACAACCTTCAGAAAGTCATGGGTTTCCATCTCGGCTCTGCTTACGTTACTCTGGCTATGATGGTGGGCAGCATCATATAACTGAATTATTCTTGAAATAAAAGTCTATTCAGAAATGTAAATAAATAAATTTATATTGCAGTAACACAATGTATTTTAGCATTACTCAGAGAACATAGTATTATGTTGAATTAGTTTTAGAATGTATCTGTTGAACAACTTTGCCCAGTGTAACTGTCATCACTTTGTCACTCTTCAGACATGATGACTAGTGGGTCTTGTGACTATTTTCTATTTTTCGATAGAAATGTGCCAATACCACTTTTTACAGCTGATATACTTTTAATGAACTATGGTCCATTTATACCTCATCTAATACCCTAATTCTTTTAATTTTTTGGACAGATCGCAGTGCTGAGAGCTAAAAATTATACTTCTTTTCCAGTTTTTTTTTGGTGGGGAGGGGGAAGTAAAGATATGGATATATAGTTAATTAGATGGGCTAACCATGTGAGAAGAGGAACTGTGTACTCCTATTACAAGTACAGTTATATTGGCTAAAAACAGCAGATTAGATGTCTCCAAAATTAGAAGAATTGAGGTAAAATTCCATGAGATCGATATTGTTGAGGGTGATTCAGTTTCACTTTATGGATGAATGACTTGTACATGCTCTAATCACCAAAGGGTGTACATAGTGAAATGTCATTTACATTAGCTAACCTGTTCTCCTGACTCAGGTACGCTCACTCGAAAGCGATCTGAGTTGTTTCCACCGCAAGGCAGGGGGCGGCTATGCCCCGAGGCTATGGAACAGAGTAAACCGTGTTTTGTGAGGGCCTGTTACAGCATCGTCCTTTCAGAATGGACGAAATGCCAGCTGAAGGTAAGCAAAGCTCTACAAACATGTCTGCGTATTTGCTGTCTTAACTGAAAGTGCAGGGTGCCTGTTGACGGTATACAGAATGGTGTAAATATCGTACATGCATTGTGTCCAAAATTGACAAAAATGACATGCAGCTAATGGATAACCGTCCGGTACGTACATAATGTTGTGCTGTCTGAATGGACAAAATCAAGGTATTCGAGGTATGACACTATGACAGCATACCGGCTTTGGCAGACTCGGGTAATATGATTGTCATGTCCATGTGGCCAAGCTTCCGTTAGAGGTATACACAGATTATACTTCCCATAGGCCAAAGTGAAACTTCTGCCTTGCTGGAAGATGTGACAGCTAAAGGTACACATGAAAGTACATAAAAGTACATGACATAATATGTAACTGGACAACGTAAGTATATGACGGCCAAAGACACCAAAAGTGAATTTGACTCTGTATAATGTTCAGTTTAACAGCTTGCCAAGTGATGGAGAGCAAAACTACACAAACATGTATATGGCTGATTGTTTAAGGGAGCAATGTCAAGCCTTACAGGTGGGCAGATATGGTATTCCTGGTCAAATGAGCAACTTTACAACTGAAGGTTCACAAATCCTACACATTGCTAAGAAACAGTTTGTGAAGGTAAACAAGTAGAGAACGTAAAAAGATACTTCTCCGGTACAGTTTTCATGAGGGCCTCTGATAATGATTTCATTTTTAGTATAAGTGATATTTTTAGCTTTCTATTTGGTCGATAGAACATATACATGTAGGTATATTTATCTGTGTTTCAGAAAGGAGCTTGTGGCCACGGCATAGAGAATAGGACAGTTTCCTGCGTGTCTGAAGAAGGACTGGCTGTGGACCTAGAATACTGTGCTGACCAGGCCGTTAACCTGTCCACTATCCAGGTGAAGAGCTTGAGCCTAGGTTGATTCAAATTGTATGGTTTATTAGGTACAGATATATAGATAACTTTCATTGCAGAACATTGTACATAGTGTTATTTTTATACTATTGGTATTTTTTTATTGGTTTAAAGATGATCATGGAGCAAATTGTTGTGAGTGGTCAGTGTAAGCTGATTGGTGAATTCCTCTGTTTCATGTGTTCCTGGGGCCTTAGTGTCTTGCGAAGATGTTTGTGTGGGGCTATTCGCTTAATCTAATGTCAGTTGAAGACGTTGTCGTCTACAGAAAGGGTGTGCATACAGATATCTGTGCGTCACATGTGAAAAAGTTTATCTGTCACTCATCAAATGCAGGTGGTTTACTCCGTGCCGTCAGGTTTCTTCCACCCATAAAACAGCCATTGCAGAAGTGAAAAATTCTTGTATGTGGCAGCAATCAAATAAATTAAAAGATATTTTTGTGATTGGCAGAGGCAGGAGATACGTGTATCAAAAACCATGTATTCTCCACTTATTACATTTCCAACAACAGTTTTGACTTGAAGAGCTGGAACTACTTTTTATTTTTATTCTTCTACATGGATATGGTACACTTTTGTTTTGATTTTCCTGTGGCTTAACATGGTTTTGTTGGCTTAACAAGATTGTTTTGGTCCTACCATTAGTTGTTGGCTGGTTTGTGTCAGTGTCAGTAGATAAGTAGGGCCTTTTAAACACTTGAGAACACAAATGTACAAGTATGGTTGTGTTCATATTAAACTAATGTAATTAGTAAAACAAGAAAGTCCTTGTCCTGTGGAGAAGTGATGTGTGTTTTTGGTAACCATGTTCCCGTTCAGATGCTTTTTTCCAGAATGACACATGTATTAGCAGTGTTCTGACAGTGCGGCTTATTGAGCCGTATATTTGCTTACGTGTATTTTACCTCCCCAGACTGAGAGACCATGCTCCGTCGCCTGCCCTGGGGAATGTCAGACATGGGAGTGGTCAGAGTGGAGCCAGTGCTACACAGGCTGCCAGGATTTCCATCAAGGTATATCAGTTTGTTACAGTGCTTGTATAATGGGGAACCTTTCCCGCCAGAAGTAATTGGGGTCAAAGCTGTGTAGTCTTTTGTTCAGTCCTGCGTTTATGAAGATGTTTTATGGGTAAAATGATAAGGTATTACTCTTGCAGTGCAGGAGAACATTAGACAGTTCAGCTTGGACCATATGGCCATTGCACAGGAAACAGTATCTCATTGAGTGAAAATAAAGTCAGCAGTGGGAAGCAATTCTGTTCATTACTGTTTTTCAGTTCACTAATTAACTTCCTAATAATTTGGAGGCTTACTAGGTGATCGTTAAGTTTGATGCATTTTTACCCATGACAACAGTGTTACAATCTACACTGAAACTGTCATACTAGATATTCCCGTATGTTATCCATGAGGACAGGGTTGTTTCCTTGGCTTTCGCACTCTGAAATGCTATTTACAGTAGCTGCCTGAAGCTCACACCTTCTTCTCCAATCCACAGGAGACAGGGCAGGGATCCAGTCACGCTCCAGGGTGGTTCTGATCCCACCCCAAACCACCCAGTTAACCTGCCCCTCAGCGTGGGAATACCGTGGTTGTGTGGCAACTCAGTGCTTCTCTTTCTTCTGGAGAACTTCTGATTGGCTGCAAGGTTACCGGGAGGTTTGGTGTTCCCGAAATGATGGCCTCAATGTGACAGGTAAGTACATTGCAGATTGTTATATAAGACATAATAAGATATGCAATACTCCATAATATGAATTTGATGTATAGTGATACTTTGTTCTCCCCTCAGGTGTACGATAAAACAACCGATTTTTCAACTGTGTATGTTGTTGCTGAAAGAAGACTGCATGTTCTTTGAAATTACAGGAAGACAATACAAACGCAGCCAATTTTTCCAGCTTTTGATGAAACTTGTATTCTTCTTGAAACAGACATAATCAGAGTTCTTATTGCTGTGAAAATTGATCATGAGCCTTTTACTGCTTTGAAAGCTTTGCTGTTATAATTTGCTGTATCATGAAAAAACTTTGATGTTATATTCATGCATACATGTTGTTGAATGTATAAGATTCTGTATGAGCAGTTGAGTTATTTTTATTCTGTACAAGAAAACAAGTTCATTTGTAAGTAGATTAAATTTGGAGTAATTCGGACACTTTTTGGCCTTATGTTTTTTGCATCCTAGCAGGAATAATTACATGTATTCAGACATTTTATTACATCTACACTCTGACTATGTTGATGTGAGAACATTTCAGAGATGAATTGCTTGCGTCAGTTGACCGTGTAATACAGTGACCGATCAATACAGCATCTCTTTTTAAAAGTGATCTCATGCTTCTTCGATAATAGGATCTGTGCATAAGGTTTGCATATTGTACGATTTCGTTGATATGAATTGGTCGTGGATGTTGATAAAATTTTGTGTGCCGATTTTTTCTGAAGTTTTGCAGGTATGGCATGGGACATAAATTCTCAGAATTTGCTATGTTATCTGTTGACGTGAACAACAGCTGTTGCCTCAGATCATGGCATAGTGTACATGCGTCATATCGATGTGATGTTTTCTTTCATGTCCCCAGTCTGCCAATTCTATAGCTTTATTAACATCCTGGTGTTACTTGATATTTGATGACATTAATATGATGCTATCAGTATTTCTTGTCAGATTCTCAGAACTGTTATTATGTAGCTGTACTTGTGCAATTAGTGCAGAGGATGTAATGTAAATCAAACCGTGAAGCTGGTGTAGTAACTTACTGAGATGCAGGGGTTAATGCATGTGAGATGCTGTAGTGTGGCAACATGTCCCTGGAGAGAAGGGCGGAAAGTGAGGGATTTGTTGCTGTGGAAGACTGAGAACTACCTATAAATAGTGGTAACACAAAATTGGTGTCATCATGGCATGTTGCATTGGATCAAGGATATATAGCTTTTTGTGGCTAAATACTGTAAGACAATACTGTGCACATGTATGGACATAAATGGACGTTCAGGAACTGAAGTTTGAAGGTGAGAAGAGCCTGATGGCCAAGAAGCTGAGAATGAAAGCGAAGTTTATCATTCAGAAACAGCTAGAAATTGTCCAGGCGTGTAAGACGGCTGTTTTCTAATAACACAAAGGAGATTGGTTATCAGAGAATCTGAAGAGCCACTATGCTGTGGTGTTTTAATAACAGCAGGTAAATCTCGTATACAATCAATTCCATGTCTTATTATAGTTGCTCTATATGACCTGGCTGAGTGATGTCGCTATAGGGATACGTGTTGTATTATACACCATTAGTGGATTATGAGGATTAAGTGACCACTAAATGTGTTCGTTTTTCATTGGGTTTACCCTTTGCCTTTAACAGTATTTCTCTTTGTTACTGGTGGTAACGTTACCAGCGGTGACTTTATCGAAATGACTTTAACGAAAAGCCATACAATGAAGTATACATTATACTGACACCAGGCCAACCAGTACATGTACTTGGCCCATTTCTTTTATGCAGAGAACCAAACAAGGTACACGTATACCACCAAGCTTACTGATTTTAGACTGTTTGGTATGCCTTGACTTGGGATTGAACCCAGATCTACTATTTACTAGGCAGATGCTCCATCATCCATGCCACCACAGATTAAAGTACAGTGGTGATTATAGAGATGTAGACGATGTTAGATGTACTTGCAACTTATGCAGATAGCCTCACACATTTCCTTCATAAACATAAAAGTATGTAATATTCTTCAGAGTGATGTGACTGCTTCGGTGGTCTAGTGGTTAGAGCATCTGCCTCGGGATCGAGAGATCTAGATTCAAGCCCGGGTCAGGTCATACCAAAGGCTTGAAAAATGCTGCCTCAGCATTGAGAGGTCCTCGTCATCATATGACTGAAACATTAATTTCAACATTAAACCCCAAGCACTCACTCAGTCATTCAGATTGAGGCTTGAAAAAAGAGGAAAATAAATATTAAATGATGGCTTTTGTAATCCTGAAGAGAACACACTTATTCATTTTCAATACTAATGCTTGCTGCATGAAAAACTTTCAAAGCACTTTTCCAAAACTGGTACTTCATAAATTATTCATCCATGAAAGGAAAACATTTTTCAGAAGTTTTTGACTAAAACTGTGATGTGAATATTCACACACTGGGTGAAATATTGATATTTGGGGCATTGAGCACGTTTCAAACCACTTTTTTTCAGTTAGGAGTCGTGTATATAACGCTTAACTTCTTGTATGCATGTGGTATAGATGAACACAGCATGCCACTGAACGAACGCCAGGATCCCCCCTGGGGGGCTGTAGTGTGGGATAGTTAATAGAAGATGCATGAATGCCTCTCAGGCTTATTAGTGCTCCATGTAAATGCTGTAATTGCGTCCTATCCCTCTGGATGAATATCACGTGATTAATTGGCTGTAGGTAGAACATATTCGTTCATATTACATTGGTAGCCAGTTCTGTTTGCATGTTCTGCATGGTCATGTTTGGATGTTTCACATTGGGTATATTGGAGACAGTTGATTCACGCCACAGTACCAGTGTATATAGGATTGTCTGTGTCCATAATATTTCACACCTTACAGCATGTACATGCTTATCTTCTGTCATATAATTTCATATTTCTCACTTAATTCTGCAAGTATTTTTAGTATTAGAATGCCAGTTTTTGAGTTCATTCTGTGTGATATCTGTTTAATGAGTTTGAATTAAAGTTTGTGCATCCTCAGGATCAGTCTTATATTTAAATTTTATTTTAAGGAATTGATCGATGCACCTCAAAAGCCTGGCAAACAACCCCAAATTATAGATTTTCTTGTCTGCCAATACATTTGACTGGCTGATAAATTGATAGACGTGCTACTTTGTTGAGCATTGATACTGGGGAATATTAATGTTTGAGGCTTAAAGCATCTAGTGTCTGATCCCATTTAGCGTTTTTGTGTGCATTCCTCTAGATACCCTGACCCCAGGCATCTTAAGCAGATCTTACCCCATGTAATGGATGGCTTTGTGGTGTGTCCAGAAGTCAGTTTTTCCTGCCACATGATTGTCAAGATTCAGGAGAGCAATCATGTGGTAATTGCAGTTTGGCATTTTCTTTGTGAGTCTAAAAGGGGTTTCCTTCACAGTTTTTCACTGGGTATCTTACTGTAATCATTCATTTACAAGTTGTGGTACGTGTACATGTATGTGGCCTATAGTTTTCGGTTGTTATCAAATTGTGCAGAAATGTTAAGTTTTTCACCTGGTTAAAAGGTCATACTTTTTGGCCTGTAGCAACACTGTTAGTAGTACATGTATGTGTGTAAATCCATGTGTATGGTGTATTTTTTTCCGGCAATATAGTAACTGTAAATGTAGATTCATTAGAAACATTGCATCGTTCCTCGGAGTCACTTGCAGTGTAAAGTGAACATCTTTAATTATAGATCTGTGCATTGCATATGTGTTCTTACAATATGGCAATGTATGTTGTAGGTCAGATTTGTTCAAAATGTTATGAAATATGTTATTTAATCGCTCAAACAGTGCATGTTGTCTTTGGCTTATCATGAGAAGATATTTTGGCCCCATTTATGTTCTCTGAATACAACTGTGGAATTGTAAATTCTAAAACATTTTGATAGAATGTGTTGTTCGGATAACTATATGTAGTTTATATTCAGTATATGGAACATTATCCTTCTCAGTTAATGTATATATAAAATTTCACTCCAACGCCATGGAAGAATGTGTCGAAGGCGTAGTTGATCGAAGGCGTAGGCTGAAAATAAGTCTCCAAGGATAGAGTATACTTTCTGGCTGAAATAGGACTGCAAGGCAATTCAGTGTCTAAGCCATTGGTTACAGTAAAGTATGTGTATAGAATGACAGACGTAATTGATACTTTTTGACTGTTTTGAGGTGGAGGTGTTAAAACAGGTCTATATACTTGCCCTTGATAATATAAAATGAAGGGTCTAGTAAGATTTCGGGTGGATACTTAGCCAGAAACAAACTGTCTGATACCAGCATTTGGGAAAGGCTAAGATCCTGTGGAATGGAAATGCTAGAAAGCTGAGGAAGATGAAGTCAGTTTGGGTTTCTTGTGGGTGAGCGAGATGTGTATGTAGTGCAAAGCTGAGGGGGTTAGGGCTGTATAACTTCCACTGGTGAAGAGATCAGCAGGAGCTAGGCCTTACCTGGGCTGGACCGATCATTAGCTACGTAAGCTTCCTGGAGCAGCCTCGGGTGGCGAGGCTGAGCACTGTGATCCACAGAGATGCGAGCCACGCGACAGAGTTTTCCTGAGCAGGCGTGGCTGACTGTAGACATTGTGCTGGCATGTTAATATTGGACCAATCACTCTGCCAGTGTGAAATTGGAGGAAATTGTGTAAATCTGTCCTTAGAATTTGTTATAGGACCTGAGGGGGGTGTATTATCGGGAGAGTGAGTTGCTCCATCAGCTGACCCTCAGGATAGGCGTGATGATGATGCTGTAGTGTTGGAGTTATGATGTACCAGTTTCCACATCCCTGAATGGTAACGCAGTGCTGTAGGGGACTAAGTTTAAATTAGTGCATCATTTACCTGGCTGCTTTCTGTATAAGTTAGCACAATGGATCAGTACCTCCGTGTTCCATAAAAAACCTGGATGCCATCAGCTGACACTGGGCTCAGGTAAGCTTTCTGACATGACTGAGGATAACCCTAGGGCTCCCTTTTGTATAGCATGTATTCGTGGTTGCAGAAAAACTGTATGCACATTTATTACCCAGTCCTCTTTTCAACCATTTGCTCACGAAAAATGTGTATACAACTAGCAGTGTTCAGCACCATGAAGACAATTTTAGTAGTTTGGTTTATACAAAGGCATTGATATTAGGTCTAGGCTTTAAGAAGCAATTAACATTAATGCTTAAAATGTATTTATCTATTTGTTTATTTGATTACATGATTTCTTCCATACTTAAAGAAAATTTCACTTATCTGTGTGACAGTGATCAGGTTAGTGGATGGAGGAAATTTGATAAGGTCCTGTGGAATCCACTATTGTACCTCATGTCGCATACCTAACAAATAGCCTGGCTTACACTGAGATGGCAAAATTGCATTTAAACATATGATTTTATTGGTTGAGCGTTAGACTTTTCTCTAAAAGAACCTATCTGATGAACGCAGAAAAAGTTTAAAGTGCTTAAAAAGGCCTAATAAAGAGGGTACATAAAATTTTGATGCTGTAATTCTATTTGCAAAAAAGTAATATTAATGAAGGAATGCATTTCCTGGGCTCTTACTTTGAAATGTTGAAGACCATCAAATAAGGATGTGTATGCTCAAGAACACTTAGTATTGTTAATATTTTAATTTCATATAACACTCCAGTTTCAGTTATGTTGTGAATAGCAGATGTGATTTTTCACACCTTGGCATTCAAAGGTAGCTTACATAGCTACATGCAAATATTGGCAAACCAATATGGGCACAGAAGGTATAAAAAAATTCTATTATAATGTTCAGGTGTAAGGATTGCACTCTTAGCTGTGACAAGTACAATGTACCTAATTATGTCTCTCTGTTAGCCTATCACTCAGTCAGTCAATTTTCTGACATCATATCTTCTAATATTGGCTCTCTTCTCCTTATTGTGGGATCATGTCACAGCTGTTAATTGTGAATTCATGCTTGTGTCTGTTCCTAGTAATACAGTTTTCTCTGCCTTTATAAGGTCAGTTGTGTCTCTGACTTGAGTACATAAAAGCTGGGACAGTTTACTGCCTGGCTTGGTTAAAGCTATTACAGGGTGGATTATCAGGGATTGCTCAGTCTGGTGTCAGCATAATGTTATAAAGGCCCACAAGCCAAGTCTGGTCACCTCAGACCCAAACCCTGAAGGACGGCTTTATAAATACATCAGGGAAGGGAGGGAGGGGTGGAAACCAATTTACCCCAGCAGTGAATATTTGCATATCACGGTGCTGTGTCAGGGTGGGCCAGGTCTGGAGAGCATCTGTAAATGATGCATGGTTGTATGAACATGGGAATGCTGCATGTAACATTCAGACGGGTAAAGGCTTTATGTGGTGGACAAATACATGCCACATTGGTCACACATGATAGAACATTTGTATGTGGTACAAACTCTACGTGGACAAGTATGTGTATCACATTGGTCACACATGATAGAACAGTTAGCTGTGATACAGGCCCAGTGGACAAATACCTGTATCACACTGATTGATTAGGCACAATAGGACAGGTGGCCGTGATGCAGGGCCATTGAACATATATCTGTATCACGTTGATGAAACATGATAGAACAGTTGTAGGGGGGCACAGACTCTACATAGACAAATACATGTATCACAGAATAGAACAGTTTGCTGTGTTACAGGGTCAGTGGACAAATTCATGTATCACATTGATTATTGAGAATAGAACAGTTGACTGTGATGAAGGGTCAGTGGACAAATACATGGGTCATTTTGATCAGGCAGAACAAAACAGTTGGCTGCGATACAGGACAAGAGGACCAATACATGTATCACCATTCAGAGAATATTCTAGGCCTCTCATTGATCTATCTGCCTGTAATAGACGACCATACAGTCAAGAGATACAGTCTCGCACCTGTGATATTTCTTCTGTATCCCTATGGAGTCCAGGATTCTTGCGCTGGCCGATAACAATGCTTGTCAGCAGTGTCGAGTCAGTAACTGTTCTAATCTTCTATCTTCCAAAGAGTTCTAATGATTCAGCGGTTAACAACAACAACATGTAGAAAAGTTTCTCATAGAATTTTGTTGAGACAATTAAATTGCAAACCCTCGCAAACTGAATTGAAAATGACTACCCAGCAGTCCACATAACATACATATTTTTTTTTGTCTCTGCAGTCAGTGCCCCGATCTGAGCTGTGCTCTTCTCATTGTGTGGGCTGTGATCTTGGTTAGTGGCAAAATGTTTGTGAAAATGTGGATTGTTTTGGCCAAAGTACCAGTATTAATTCAACAAAAGTCATCAGAAAAACTCTTCATTGTGATAAATTCCATATACCAGAGTGTTGCATGGGTGTACAACCTGATATTTTGTGTCAAAGATTAATATTTCCACTTCGCCCTTTATTGTCTCAATGAAATATCAGGCCTTATACTCACATTACATGCTGGTGTAACTAATAATATCACACTGATTATTGAGAATAGAACAGTTGGCTGTGATACAGGGTCAGTGGACAAATACATGTATCACACTGATTATTGAGAATAGAGCAGTTGGCTGTGATACAGGGTCAGTGGACAAATACATGTATCACATTGATTATTGAGAATAGAGCAGGTGGCTGTGATACAGGGTCAGTGGACAAATACATGGATCATTTTGATTAGGCAGAACAGAAAATTTGGGTGTGATATAGGACAAGTTGACAAATACATGTATCATATTGATTAGGCAGAATAGAACAGTTGGCTGTGATAAAGGGTCAGTGGATACATCCATGTATCACATTGATTCCTGAGAATAGAGCAGTTGACTGTGATGCAGGGTCAGTGGACAAATACATGGATCATTTTGATTAGGCAGAACAGAAAATTTGGGTGTGATACAGGACAAGTTGACAAATACATGTATCATATTGATTAGGCAGAATAGAACAGTTGGTTGTGATACATGTCAAGTGGACAAATACTTGTATCATATTGATCAGACAGAATAGAACAGTTGACTGCTATGTTGATTCAATGGACAAATACATGTATCACATTAATTAGACAGAATAGAACATTTGGCTGTACTGCAGGGACAAATTTATGTATCACATTGATCCGACAGGATAGAAGAGTTGGCCGAGATACACTGTACAGGGTTGATGGGTGAATGTATTACATTGATGCAGGCAGGTCAGAACATTTGGCTGTGATACAGGATCAGTGTCAAATACATAATGAATTGCTTGTTTCATTTAAGGCATTTTTGCTTTCTTTTCCTATGGCTTACTAGTGTGATGGGCTTTTATGCACTTACTTGCTCTTTTCTGAAGATTTATGGTTTTTGCATCACGGACTAATGAATTTGCCTGTGAAACAAGGTTCTATTTTGGTGAATTTGCAGAACTTGGTACTTGCTATAGGGAACACCCACACTATCCTGCTCAACTGGCTGCAGAGGCATAGTGGAAACAGCGTCTTCCTCGTAAATGGTAGGTGTGGTGTTAAGCCCTAGGACTGAAGTCTGGGTGAAAACTTTGACATTGATAATGTTGGCATTGTCTCTCTTGGCATTCAGACAAAGAGGAATAGGCCTGGTACTGGTTGGCCTACTGGTCAGTTTAATGTGACTGGTTGCAGCATTGTGTTTGAGGTCTCTGATATGGCGTTCAGGTGAGGCAGTACTATATGCATGTATATGTCAGCATAGGATCTGGTCTGCTGCAGAGAGACACCGTTACGGTATGACAGCAGTATTGTTGAAAGCAATGCTATTCCCCAGTGAAATGAACATACACACCCACACAGACACGCACATATCTACAGGACATTCAGAACTTGACCATGGGAACTTCATGGGAACTTCAAGCTCCCACATGCTCTCCTGACCCAGTATTGCTTCACTTTTCCACATCTAAATAGATGAGTTAGAAATATACCCTACATCATTTCAGAGCTATTGCATAAAAAACGTACATGTATATACATACTATCCTTATGGTATGTGCATATTGGATTTTGCTCTGCTCATACATGTATATATGCTTTGATCCATTCAGTGACATGGTTAATATTTTCACCAGTAGCAACCTTGAAATGATGAATCCTTTGCGTCTTTTGCTATTGGATGTGAGCAAAAGATCAAAGCTGCATTGCCTCCATGGTGGCCGTTATAAGGTAATACATGGACCCTGGCGATGCTGTTGCATAATGGCTTTAATTTTATTTGGCTTTATATTAATGTGTGTGAACAAGCTGAAAAATTAGGGGATCCTCTTTATATTGTGTGGAATTAATGTATGGACAGATTGCATCTTAGATGAATAAAATCAGTTGATGTAACAGTGTTGTGTAAATAGTTTGGGAATTTCACCTTTTATGGTGGATTAGTAATTCACCTAACACTAGGGGTGATAGTGTTGGGTGAAGACTGATACGAATCACTGCTTGCATTCCAAAAGTTAACTGTATAATACTAATTGCCAAATCCAGTGGATTGCTGAAGGCCCTTAGGTTTTTACCCCAGTCTCCAATTAAGGTGTAATCTATCTCCTTCATCTCATGCAAGAACAAAAACCAAATTGGGAAAGGCAAAAAAAACACCATGCATCAGTATGTGGAGCAATTGATGATGTCCTCAGCAGTGCTTCCTCGTGCCCACTCTTCGGCACATTTTCATCTCTTTTGAAGGTTTCGGTTTTTTAGTGAACACAAATGCTCCTTTGAATTTCTGTAAAGGCAAAAGCTATGTCTTTTTGAGCTGAATTTGCAGCTGATTTGCAGAACCCTCAGGAAGCCCAGCTATGCTGTGAAGAAGGATTACTCATTCATACTGTCATTGCTTTGAACCATTTCTGCGTGAAAGGAAAGACATGTGAAAGGGAAGATGTGGACATATTTTTAAAAAGACCTTCTATTTTGTTGTAAAATTAATTGTGTTCTGCAGGCTGATATTGCTTTGTTTTGCAGTAAACGAGCTGGGTAAGAGGTGTATGTAGGTGGATGTCATTTGTTCCTGAGAGTAATTTCTCTTCTGGGTATGACTGTGTGTTGTAAGGACATCAGATCATTTCTGGGAGTTATACACTGTTTTTATCCAGAAGGTCAATCCTCTCCAGTACGTGTTTTTGATTTATTGAAAGGTTGAAAACTGCCATGTAATGAATTTATGGATCTTAATACAGAACATAGAATTGTGCAAGTAGTTTAGTCTAATCCACGTACTGTCGGATAAGAGCGGTATGAATGCTATTGGAAGAAAAGGTGAGGTAAGTTATTACAGAGATATTTAATTGACTCAAGCTATTTCATTTAGTAGTGATTGGAATATTATTTGTAATTAATAGAATGATTATAGACATGGCTACATATCATTACATTATATCGGTATAATTTAGCACCAAAATTTACAGTATTATTCTAACTGTGTGATAACCTTGCATTTAATTTACTGATTTTTTGGTAGTGTTGAAGGCCATATTCAGATTTTTGCTTCACTTAGCGCCCTATGCCCCTTTACACTGCCTGACCATGACCAACCCAGCAAGGGCCGGATAACAAGACAATACTTGATTGCCAATGGGCTAGGAAGCTCCTAGCATAAGCCATTAGTCCCTGCCGCAAGAGAGACCTCCAGACCTACATTTTATATATGCTTGTATGTGGGGGTCTCTGTGGCTCAGTTGGTTAATGCACTAGTGCAGCTTAATGACCCAAAAGCCTCTCACAAATGCGTTTACTGTGATTTCAAACCCAGCTCACACTGGCTTCATCTCCGGTCGTACGTGGGAAGGTCTGCCAGTAACCAGCAGATGGTCATGCCTTTCACCCTATGTCATGTCTGCCTAGTTTCCTGCTGCAAGTGAAATTTTCTTGAGTACGGAGTGAAACATCAATCAAATAAATAAATAAATATACTTGTATAGGTGAGGTCAGATAGTTTAGAAAGTTACAGAAGTACGCAGAAGTAAGATACACTATTACAGAAGTAAATAAGCAAAGGAAAAAAACAAGGGGATTGACAAGAAAGTATTTTTACTGGATGCCATTTGCATTTCATCGTTTTTGTGTGCTGCTGAGCTCTCGTTACTAGCCTAATGTGGAAATGACCCTGCTGGGCTGAAAGCTCGAGGCAGAGAAGGCCGAGGCTTTGCTGATTGCGTCTTCAGTTGAGATCAAAGGATTAGGAGACAATTCCATCTATATCAGATCAATACCTGCTGAGTTGTAGCCCTCCTGATCAGCTTGTCTCACATTTAGGACTGAAGGACGAACATGGCTGAGCTTTACCCCAAACCGGTAAAATACCATGACTGCCATTAATTTGTTATCCATCGCTCGATTTAATGCTTCTAGTCTGCTCATAACTCCACATCAGGAAGGAGATTGATTGAGTATTTTGGGCAGTGAATTGGTCTGGCATATAACGGACATGCGTTGTCAGTCTGGAGGAATCCTGCTATTTGTGTCCAGTTGATTGTGTCAGAGTTTAACTTCACTCTATGCTCAAACATGAATCTTGGAATGTTGTTTATTACTAGCTGAATTGAGACAGTTTCTGTAATTACCCTTCATTTATCGTTGTAAGAAACGAGTTTCCTTGTGACTTGTCTCCCGTAGCGTTGGATGAGGACATACCTGTGTGTGCATCTTACAGAGCTGCAGGTGCAGTGGATCAGTCTTTGATACATGTACCAAACTCATGAGGGAAAGTACTGCTGTCATTCAAGTACACGCACATGTATACAGGAGTTGAATTTCAGAATAGACACTCAGATAAACATAGTCCCTAAATATTTTGTGATAAAATCACAACAGGATTAACCTTGAAAAGTACAAAAAAAGCTTCAATGAAATTGACCATCCTTTGTAGGAAATAAAAAAACACGTAATTGCCTTGGGAATTTCATTAAAAAATGCCTAATGGCCACAATGCTCATTGTGTTGAGTTACATGCAGCTACATGTATGTTGTAAAAGGCTTTTCTCAAGTTTTAATTGTACGCCTATACCAGATAAGGTTATCTTGTCTTAGAAGGATAAAAAGCAGGAAAGTTGGAGTGGCTGTCTCAATAATGCCTTAAAAGGGGGCCATTGGCTTAAAGAATACGAAATGTCCTCGGTTGTATTCCAAGCAAATTTGGAGACCTCGCACGAGAATCAAATTACTCGAAAACAAGGAATCAACCACAAAAACGGTGGGGCAAGCCTGCCCAAATGCAGCCATGGGGGAATAGCAACCCTTGTATTGGGAGGGAATTGGCAGAGATTAGCCTGGAATTGCTGATGTTAAATCTGCCTAACTAGTGGGGCATGGCTGGCCGATGGTGGTGAAGACGCGAGGTGAGCTCTAACCGCATAAATGCTGCCCTGTTCATATTGAGATAGAGTAGTTGGGGTTGATGGGCTGCACCTTCATATACACTTACCAAGGCTGATTGATCAGGCAAGTGTCAAAGGGATAGACTGATAGAATTTAACCTGCTGCACATGTTACCACTGGGGACTAAGCCCATCTCCAACCCTGCTAACAAACCCTGCTGGGAGAGGCTTCAGATTTATGGCAATGTTTTTTTTTTATTTTTCTTCCTGAAAACCAGGAATCAGGCGTGAGAATTTGATGAGCAAATGCTGTCATCACTGCACCAAATTGAGGGTGATAAATTACACAGAATTTCCAATTAAAGCTCATGCAGGCAGGTTTATTCTGATTTAGTTTTGTCAGAGTCAGGATGGGTATGAATAAATTCAGCGCTGAGGTCACATATGGCTGAACTCTACCCAGCTCCGTCACTTGTGGCTGAACTCTACCCAGTTCCATCACATATGGCTGAACTCTACCCAGCTACGTCACATATGGCTGAACTCTACCCAGCTACGTCACATATGACTGAACTCTACCCCGCTACGTCACATATGGCTGAACTCTACCCAGCTACGTCACATATGACTGAACTCTACCCAGCTACATCACATATGGCTGAACTCTACCCAGCTACGTCACATATGGCTGAACTCTACCCAGCTACGTCACATGTGACTGAACTCTACCCAGCTACATCACATATTGCTGAAGCCTTCATGATGAGGTCATATATAGACGTTCTTTACCCAGTGAGGTCTGATATGCATGAACTCTGCTAAACTAGGGCAGGTACAGCCAAATACCCAGGTAGGTCTGATGTGGGTGAATACACATTTATGTCTGTGGATAGATGTCCAATGAAATCTGATATAGATGTTCTCTACCCATTGAGGTCTGATATGCATGAACACTGCTAAATGAGATCAGACATGGATGAATAGCCCGTGTGGTCTGATGCGGATGAATACACAATTACATCTGATATGCATGAACACTGCTAAATGAGATCAGACATGGAATACCCAGTGAGATCTGATATGCATGAACACTGCTAAGTGAGATCAGACATGGAATACCCAGTGAGATCTGATATACATGAACACTGCAAAATGAGATCAAACATGGAATACCCAGTGAGATCTGATATGGATGAATACCCAGTGAGGTCTTATGCAGATGGATACACAGTTAGGTCTGATGTGGATGAACAATTCCCAGTGCAGTCTGATCTGAATGAATACCCAATTAAGTCTGATGTGGACGGATATCCAGTGAGGCCACCTCTACCCAGTGAGGTCACATAGGGCTGACTCTACTTTACCCATTGAAGCCTGATGTGGTCAAATATACTCAGTGATGTTAGATGTGGCCAAATTTTAACCACTGAATTGAGATATAGGCAGATTTCACCCAGTGAAGTCAAATGCGGTCAAATTGTATCCAGTAAAGTTAGATGTGACCAAAATTTACCCATTGAAGTCATGTGGCCAGTTTTACCTATTGAAGTCAGATATGGGTAAATTTTACCCAGTGAGGTCAGATTTATTTATTTATTTATTTATTTGATTGGTGTTTTACACTGTACTTACCCTGAATATTTCACTTATATAACGACGGCCAGCATCATGGTGGGAGGAAACCGGGCAGAGCCTGGTGGACACCCACGACCATCCGCAGGTTGCTGGCAGACCTTCCCACGTATGGCCGAAGAGGAAGCCAGCATGGGCTGGACTCAAACTCACAGCGACCGCATTGGTGGGAGGCTTTCTAGGTCATTGCGCTGCGATAGCGTGCTAACCGACTGAGCCATGGAGGCCCCCAGTGAGGTCAGATGTGTTCACATTTCATTTAGTGAAGTCAGATGTGGCCAAATTTAAATCATTGAAGTGAGATATGGGCAAATTTTGCAGTGGAGTCAAGTGTGGTCAAATTGTACCCAGTGAAGTTAGATGTTGCCAAATTTTACTCAGTGAAGTCAGTTGTGGGCAGATTTTACCCACTGAGGTTAATGTTTAATGAGTCCTGGAGATCTGTGCGTATTCCCTTTCACAACAGCTACGTGTAGAACAGGTTTTTAGGTACACTTGTTAGATGAACTGGAAGAACAGATTGATGAAGTTAGGCTGGTGAGATATATGGCAGACTTGAGAGGTAACTCAGTGTTGTGAGGTCAAGCAGAAGATAAGCAGTTCTAGGCTGGAAGGCAGCCATTCGGTTAATACAAGTTTTCATGTAGTCACTGGCTGAAATTACCCCTATGTTCAGATCATTATGGTCGACAGGACTGACCTTTCTTCGATTCTCCAACCAAAGGGCATCAGAGATAATATTAGGTATTATCTTTTATGCATTGGCCTCATGGTGTTATTATGTAAAAGATCTGGTGGAGTTTTGATTTGGTTTCCTGACTGTATTTTCAATATGTCCAAGTCATAAAATGACTAATCTAAATGCCAGTAAACAGAGAGGTAGCCATGTTGTGTAATTTTCCCAAGAGGATGATGAAGGTTATGTGTCATTTTAGCTCACCATTATTGAGTGAGACTAGATATTGGGGTATATGAACTTTCAAGGTTTCCATTCTGACTTTTATATCAAACTAGATCCTCTTTCGGGATGTACGTAATACATACGTACGTACGGTTTGCAATTTATTACATTTTGAGATATATATTTTTCACATATTATGCTTTTTTCAGCATTTTTTTTATTCATTAGCCTAGCTATAAATATTTTGTTTAATGTTGGTGTTGATTCAGAAGGCTTTTTTGGTAAACCTGGATACAGCATATACTTGTAGGCCTACAGACCAACAGTGTGTAATATAGGAGGTTCATTCTTCAGATGTCATCATGTTCTGATAACTATAACCAGTGATTTACATGCACCCAGGTTTTCTTGTGACCCTTGTTTATAGCATGATGATGACTGCTTCTGTGGTCTAATGTTTAGTGCGTTCGCCTCGAGGGCGGGAGATCCGGGTTCATACCAAAGACTCTAAAAATACTCCCCTGCTTGGCGCTCGGCATTGAGAGGTTAGAGCAAGGAAACAGGACTGGTCGGCCTGGCGTCAGTATAATCTTACTGGGTGGGGTGTCATGTCTGGTGTCTTCAGCATGACATTCCAGTGGTGGCAGCACTTTGGCGACATGGACTCACCCTGCCGCAAGAAGATACACCATATGCACACACCAGAAGCATACAAGTACAAACAGTACCCCTTTTGGACATGCTCCCCTAATTTATATGTAACCAGTTTATTTGATAAAAGATAGTGTGTATTGGTATGCATATTTATTGTTTGTTGTATAGCAAATTTAATTGTGTCTTCACTTTGTTGGGTTTTGTCTACTTAATACATGAAATTGTAACTTTATTTTATGATTTTTGGGATTACAGAAGAGTGCTCATTTTATTAACTTATATGTGCAAGTTTTACTGCGATTGGATTTATAGTGACATAGAGTTCTATCATTCCATGTGAGGGCTACGGATTAAAAAGGAATTTGCTCCAGCATCCATGTTATATCTCTACTCATCTCAGCTTAGTGGCATTAAGCTATTTCCAGCTGTCTCAAAGCTGCCGACCACTGCGACATTTATACCATATTACACATGAAGTTGTTCTGTCAGTCAACCTGGTATGAATTTTCTGTTCTTGTGAAAAAATGTCATGTATGGTACACAGTGATAAACTGCCACAAACAGTGTCACATTAGAATGAGAAATATTGTGTTTATTCCCTGGTAATATATGTTAGGGGGAAATGTCCATGGAAGAAACATCACCACTCTCTTTGAGATTGCCTGGAGAACATATGATATAATTTCATTCTTTAAAACAGTGGAATTTTACTCCAGTTTTTTATATACTCTAGCTTGTGGTTTCATGTTAATAGTGTTGGGAAATACATGCAGATAAGATCAGTCCTGATGTATGACTTGATTTAATTGTATGTACATTTATATGAAAGATTTAGTTATTTTGGTCTGTCTTATATAGGCTAGATTGGGTATGTAATTGTGGAAGGAATATTAATGGCCCGCTGCTAATTCATCCACAGCTTTTTGTGGACATCGCAACTTGGCTCTGTCCTGACAGGTAGATTTGTGTGGTTACATGTAAGAGTTGAATTTGTCAGGATTTGGGCATACAGAAAGCATATAATTAGGGTGTCTCTGTGGTGTGATGAACATTGGAATCTAGCACTTAATTAACATATAAAGTGTCTTACATGTCCAAAATCAGGGTGCAAAAAAAAACCCAAAAAAAAACCAAGCGCCCAAATCTTGTATTCCATCTCTATGCATGGGCCCATAGGTACACATAAATCATTGCTGGGGCTTGGTTAAGGTGTTGATGAATTGCGCAAGCGTCTGTATGTGTGCTTAAACCCCGCTCTCATAGGTGATAAAAAGCATTTCTGTCTGGTATTGTGTGCTGCAATTATGATGAGTCTTACATTTGCCTTTTTTGTAAATTTACCACTCCTCCTGCCCAATGTTGTCATTCCATTGGATGGGTGGGAATTAATGGATGGGATGTTTGTACTAGTGACAGCCTTGTGCGAGTGTGACTTATCACTCAGGCCCCCAGACACCGATATTGTTTGTGGAATGTATGAAGTGCTGAATATTTAATGCCATCCATCTGTTCATGAAGGAATAGTTGGTGCAACCAGTGCTGCTGATGGGGAATTCTGGTGACAGAGCTATCACCTCACGCTGACCTGGATTTGTATGAAGGGCTTGATCTGTTCAATTGGACAGACCATAACAAATTTCCTTGTGAATATCCTCTTCTGCACAAACAAGATTTTTTGGTTATTTATTTTGTCCAAAAGCTTTTAGTTTTCTTGAGATCAGAATTCAGTTTTGCCTTGGTAAATTGCATGGAATTATTTCTCTGAAAGAAGTACTCTGGCCCAAATTCAGTGAAATGCATATGCATGTGTGGCTTCACTGTTGGATGCCACAGAACATAGAGAATGTCAGATTACATGTGACCTACTCTTTCAGGTCAGAGGTCATAAAATTTCCCATGAAGGCTAATTGCTAATGTTTACAATAATAAAAAAAAATCTTGCATGCATTGAAATCCACATTAACACATGTGTTCAGTTAAAAGTATGACTGACTTTTAACCTACTCTTCTAGGTCAGAGATCATAAACTTTACAAAGAAGACTAATTGCTAACGTGTCCAGAAATTTAAAAAAAAAACTTGTATTTATTGAAGCCTAATTCATGCAGGAGTTTAGTTCAGTGTTCAACTGGTTGCTGACCTGTATTATTGGGTCTTGAGTGTATATGTTGGCTCCAAACTGCACTGTGTGATACTAAATTTTGGTCAGTGCAAATGGCCTTTGACCTGCTTTATCAAGTTATAGTTAACATTCATCTGGTGTTGAAATTATACTGTCAAAACCAATGAGTCAGATACAATCAAACTTCTTGACAATGATTCATTGATGGTTCTTAATCAGCATAAAATCAGGAAAGCAGCACCCTCCCCTATGATCTGCAAGATTTCCTCTAAATGAAAAATCCCTCTGCAGTTCTTGAGTCATTAAGCCCCAATCAGAGAGTCAATAACCCAGGAGAAATAATATTTATTTCATCGTATGAGACCATCTTGCATGAACTGTGAATTTCTGATTACATAAGCTGATCCTTAACAAACAATATGTATTTTCAATGAAAAAATGAAGAAAAACTAATACTAGAGTGCCACTCATTTGTATTTGATACAATTACATGTACATGTCTCTTTGTTGATGAAGATTGCAGAATTGTATATATAGACACAGGTCGCCATTTCCAGGCATTTCCATATCATTTCTTGTTAAGATGGGCACAAGATTTGATTTGTTTCAGTGCCCATTCTGCTGATTTGATTTCGCGACACCAGATACAGTGTTCTGCTTTCTGTTATTGATATTATTAGGTGGTTGTAATGAAGATCAGCGTCCCCCAGAACGCCTGAGATGCCATCCCCCATGTTCCTCTAACCACTCTGTCTGTGTGGACACAAACCTGTGTGGTTGTCTCCCTCCATACTCAGCCATTTATGATAAGAAGCCCATCCCCACCCTGCTGGAGTGTGCCATGGCCGGGGTGAATGGAACCAACCCGTCAGCTTCTCCGGCTCTCTACTACCCATGTAAGTTTGTCTCCTTAAGGAGTTTAGCATGGTTAATTTGCTTCAGATTTCTGCATTTGGTGCATAATTATCTCTACAGGATCTGTGTACACAAAAATTTAAGTGAATACTATTTGCATCACTGTAGCATCATTGTTTTTGTGGGTTTTTCTTTCAATACCATGAAATGAAATTCCAAAGTGCGGTGCCACAGCGCTTGATAGTTTGTGACATCGATTTTCAATGGCATGATGTTCTTGTTTTATCACAGGTGTATTAAGTTTACTGTGATCAATATACATTCTCAATGAGGGACATTATTCAAAAGATACAAATCTTGTTATCTGGTAAGCTGTTATTGTTGGTGGGTCAGCCCCTGTGAAAGGGAAATGAGAGGATGGGCCACGGAATTGTCCTTTTGGGCTGTAAAGTGACAAGCCACAGCTCAAATGGTCCCCACTGTGCTGGGATGATCTGGTCACATCATACAGAAATTTTAGGACCTCTGTGATATTGACTGGATTTTATTATCACACAAATCTTGATCTCTAGCCTACAAGTGTCAAATGCATTGAAGTAAATAACTAGAGAGGAGTATATTGTGCGATTGATATTCTGGTCTTCCTAGATTCTATGCTCTTAAAGGAAGTAAAAATCTGTCCCTTGGTTTTGAATACTCTGGCTGTTCTTGGAAGGCATGTCATCAGTTTACTTGTTGTAGATCGGTTTACAATGTGGTGCTATTTGCCTTTTACCAGAGCCTTTCAGGGGAAAAGCAGCGGGGTGTTTGTATATGTTTTGCATGCCATTTCAGTCACTAAAGCCTTTTGGACATCCATTCAGAATAGTTCTTCCGGTGAATGGGAGCATAGTGCATGATTTATGATAACTGGTTTCAGATCTAGTTTGAGTTTCAGAACCCTGTGCCTAAACAGTTTTCCAGAACTTTTTTTTTGGAAAATATTCGTATTAAATTTAAACTTGGTAAATGGCTAGCTCAACCATAACAATTTGCAGATCTACCTTGACTTTCTGATGTAAATAAATTAAAGTCTTATTTTGACAAAATTATGGCCCATGTTGTCCAAATAGTTTTACAGACTGTTTTGAAAATGGTTCATTGTTTTTCAGATGAAACTTTTTAAACTCCCTTAAGTCGGCAATGTTTGACCTGTTTAAAAACATCTTCATGTTTAAGTTTAAATCACCAGTGATATGTAATTAAATATATACTACAAGTAACCATATGTCATGTGCTGACAGTGGCTACAACATAGCTATTTACTGTGACGGCTCATAACTAGTAGGGCACATAGTAATACTTCCAATGCGTTTGGTTTTTTTTTGTGGCAACTTCTATGTTCTATGTTTCACAGTTGCTGAAAATGTTTCAGTTGAATCTTGTACAATCCCTGAATTTCCAGAAGAGATTTTATTGGTCAGTAGTAAATAAATCCCACATCACAATCTGAACATTTTAATGCCAAAAAAAAACAGTATACATATTTTTAGATTCAGTTTATCATGGTCATCCTGATGACCCTTTTGGTTTTCTTCTCCTTCAACTAGAATATGTGATAAGCAGAAATATTAAGAGTGGCTGGAACCAGAGATGGAACAGAAATATAGCCCTCATGGCCTCATGTCTCAGGTTTTTGCTTTATTACCAAAAAAGAAATAATCGCCCCACCCAATCGACAGATGTGTCAGTCTAACCAAGATAACAATGACACCAGGCTTGTAGCGTAACACTTGCTCTGACACTTCCAAGTAAAAGATAGTGGTAATTGTTCATTCGAGAAGAGCAGGCATTTATGTCCTGTTATGTCAGGTGGCAGAAGAAATTGATTTTAGTCCAGAAGTGAGCCAGGTCCAGATCTCAACCGTGGTGCATGGAACTGAGCGTTGCTGTATATGCTTGATCTGCTGAGAGAAACAGGGGAGAGCTTAGAGGGCTTAAAGGGTCCTCCATTCACTGGAATCAAAATTATATAGGGTTTGGGCATCATTCTTTAAGAGTAGACATTTGGGAGCCACGTATCTTTTGCTGTGCGTTCAGCAGCGTAATCTTTAGGATATTCTAAGAAAAGACGTCTTTACTTCATGGTGCCATTTGGCCTTTGTTACTGGTCCCAAGTTTGAACATGTTTTCACCATGGTAGGGCTGAAATATTGCCGCAGTAGCATTAAGCCATAATCATTCATTAATTCATTGATTTGGCCCTTACTTCATCATACCATTTTGAGTCCCAATTCATCAAGAGTGAATCGTACGTACCCCATTCACAGCAGTGATGAATAACATGGAAGATTTGTAATTCCATTAGGAGAATAGCATGAACAATAGAAAAAGGTTTATTGAACATGATATTCTGGTATCTAGGTGCTTGTACATGAGATATTTCATTGCAGTACATGCAAAATCAGAATCAAGGGATAAAAAGCCTTGGTGACTAAAGGTGGCTCTGGCTGTTGTGCATGCGATGCTTTAATTGTAGGCTTTATCACTTACTAAATCGCAGTCAGACTCCATTGTGGGTGGATTAGGAGCATGGTAGTAATTTAGACAGAGCAAATTAATGTACCGGTACGGACACTTGAAGACCCGAGATATTTTTTTGTGTGTTTGGGTATTCTTACTGATGTTGAGTTGTATGGACTATTCTTACTGATGTTGAGTTGTATGGACTATTCTTACTGATGTTGAGTTGTATGGACTATTATTACTGATGTTGAGTTGTATGGACTATTCTTACTGATGTTGAGTTGTGTGGACTATTATTACTGATGTTGAGTTGTATGGACTATTCTTACTGATGTTGAGTTGTATGGACTATTCTTACTGATGTTGAGTTGTATGGACTAATAATGTTGAGTTGTATGGACTATTATTACTGATGTTGAGTTGTATAGACTATTATTACTGATGTTGAGTTGTATGGACTATTAAAAGGATAAAAGAAACGGTACTATGAAATGAAGATTAGGGTTTGTGGGTGAATCAAGAAAGTTGTGTAATAAATGATAATATTTTAGTCGTGTCTGTGATGCAAGCAGAAGCTTATGTAGCCAAGTAATCACGTGGCCTTTCCACTAGGTGCCTTTGAAGAACTAATGGCGTAAACTCGGCCACCCATTGTCCGGCTTTCACCTGACCAGTTTGACTCTGCTTCTGTGGTGCATTTTTCTCATTAGGTCGGGCCCTTTGTGTCCGCTATAGTTTCCGACCCCTAACGCCCACTGTTAAGTCATAATCGAGCTAACTCCACCAAGACTCTAGTAACGCACAAAGGCGCCATGTTTGATGATGCAAAGCATTATGGATACAACCGTTATCTGTAAATTTTATCCTAACATTTACACTCTGTTGAAGCAAGTTGTTCATTCTTTGGAGCAATATCTAGAGAATGGCGACATTTGATCCTCTTAAACACCAGAAGTGTTTCACATTTGTTTGCAACAACAGCTGTGAATTTTGAATACATAGCTGAGCATATGTTCCTAGGATAAAAAGGAGCCCTAGATCAGGATGGGCAGCTTCATCAAACATGGCGAACCCTGGTGTGTGCCGAGAGAGATAGAATTTGCTTGAGTTTTATAATGCCTGAACAGTTGGCGCTAGGGGTCAGAAATTGTAGCGGATGCAAAGTGCCCAACCTAAGGTGAAGAGTGCAACACAGAAGCAGAGCTGAACTGGTTAATTGAAAGCTGGATGCTGGGTGGACGAGTTTGCACCATTAGTGTTCAATGGCACCTTCCCATGACGTTGTAGAATAGTGGAAAGGCCATGTGATTACTTGGCTAAAACTTATGGTGAAGCATTGCAAGAGTGGTAAAACATAGCAGCGGGCCTACATAATTCCACCGCTGAGAGTTATGTACCCTGCCAGGTTTAATGTCACTCTTGTCATGTTCTCACAGACAGGATATTAAATCAGGCTCTCACTATCTGCTTCAGAAGACCTGTAAAGTAACTGGTAGTTTTCATGACTAGTTGCTATGGTAATGTATTCAGATAAATTCTGTTAAGCTGTCTGTGTACAGTACCAATGTATACATTATCTGTTGAAGGTCTGTGGTGAATTGCCTATGAAAACCTGATTGGCTGGTGAAAACTGTGTTATGAGTGAATGTTTTCAGTTATTCCACTGGATCTGCTCACTTGATATTCAACATGGAGGGCAAAATCATAACAAAGTTATAAACATAACAACAGTTTGAAATGTGGTCTCAGTAATTGTAGCCAGATAACTTGCAAATAGAGACAGCATAATTACTTGAGGCCTTCCTGTCTCCTCCAACCTAAAGTTAACTTCTCTGGTGCATGTACAAGAGGAAATAACTGGCATCAAACACCAGTCAGATTGTTTGATTTTACAGTGCAGCATTTCAGCAAAGTTAAGTATCTTGACCAGATTTGGGAGTTGGAATTGAATCTGCAACATTCATTGCTTGCATTGGTGAAAACAGTGCTTTAGCCGATTGATCCCACGAGGGCCTGTATGTAATCTACCTGATTGGAAGTGCATTAGAGCTGGCCTTATGCAGTGAACTACATAATACTTAGTGACATTGACTACTGTGCATGTGCTTCCACCAGCACTAGATTAGCACTTTATGAACTCATTCCATTTTCTCATACATGCACATTGTAACTAATTCCTTCAGAAATACACACAATTTTAAATCCAATAAATAAGCTTGTAAAACTTTGGTGATCATAAATTTTACTAATATTGCACATCAGATGCGTTGTACGCTGTACATTGTGTACATTTGCTTGAATCTTTTTAAAGACTGAGGAGTATGGGCACTGTGTTGTGCGGCTGTTTAGTGAAACGCTTTTTGCCATGTAATGTTTCAGTGGATGGACCTACAAACTTTTGGATGTACGCAGTACTGGCAGCTGGCACTTTGTTCATCGTGTTTGTCATCGTGGCCCTGTATACCATCTGGTAAGTACACAAAGAATACAACTTTCCATCTGACATTACACTGGGCCTTACTTATTGCATTGTTATGTTGCCTCCATATTGGCTCAGGTAAGTCCTCAAACCTGCGTGCTCAGATTTAGGGCAATCGCATCTCTTGAGGCAGTGTATTTCACCTCATGGCTAGTGTTTTTTAAACAGACAGTGGCCAAAAACTGTCTGTTCAGGTAGGTGATCCAACTTATGGGTTAAATTTACCAAATTACAAGTCATACTTTAGGTGCTAAGGTAATTGGCCAAAACTGTCCGTTCAGGTAGGTGATCCAACTTATGGGTTAAATTTACCAATTTATTTTCCTAACCTTGCATGTTCCTCAAAAAAGCAGTAAAATCTGTCTGTTCAGGTAATGTAGGTGATCAAATTTACATGATACAAAAAGCAGTCAAATCTCGTGTGGTCAATTAGGTAAGCAAGTCAGCATGATAAAAGAGCTGTCAGATCTCCTTGCTCTGGCAGGTGATTACTTGATAATGGAGATAATCAAATCTCAGTGCTTACTCAGGTCTGTGATAAAACAGGATGACAAATAAATGGCTTCACCTGCCCGTGTCAATTGCGTTGCATATGTGTGGTAGCTATAAGAGCCATACAGTCTTTCTACTGCCGTGACATTATGCCAGAGGTCAGCTGATTTCTGTTTAGTTTAAGATTGGCCACAGGTGTTATTTGTGGGTAGGGTTAAGGATGTTGTCTCTATTACGACACAAACAGCACCTGATGTTTTCTTCACCACTGTCAACATGTGTATTGTCAGTTGCTGTCCACAGTGTCAAAGGTCATGGAACTGGCTACACAGAGAAGACATCAGTACATCATAAATATAGACAGCCTGTGTTGTAGCTCTGTATGACATGCATGAGGTTTAGTGAGGGAGAGAGGGCCACAAGGGAATATTACCCGGCACTGAAATTTTAGCTGTTTTCATCTTCACTAGATTCTGGGGTTACAAGGCGCTCGAGTACCATAATTGACTACAGATAAGAGCAACCAAAAGCCTTTACAGTCGTATTGTTCCATGAACCGTACTCAAAATAGCTGGACTGGCCATGCATTACCTCTTGTGTATAAAGTAAACATGTGCAGTGTATGTAGTGTGGTCAGTAGAACGCCCTTCCAAAAAAAAAAAAAAAAAAAAAAAAAGAGACATAGGTTTATGACACAGAAGTTTCTTTCACTTTGTACATTGAAAGCATTTGATCTGAAATAATTACCTGAAGATAACTGCATTTGTATCTAATACAAACAATTATAGTATACATACTGTGTCAACCAAAATATAACAGATGTTCATGTAAGCCAGTATTTTAATTTTATCTTTATGATTTTGTGAATAGGGCAGAATGGTTGAGTCATTTGTCATCTCACATCACTTTCTCAGATAAAGCTTGTCATTAACAGTGGAGGTATTTAGCTTTCTGGCACAATGTAAATTAAAACTACTACGCTAAAAAGAAAGGTGAATTTTGATTCCTCTGTGTCTTTCAGTATCTTGTCTGTAAGTGTAATAAAGAGTATATTGAGGGTGAGTGTACAGCAGAGTTATGGGGTGTGAAGGTGAGTGAAGGTGGTGCATGGTGTGAACTCCCTGCACCCAGCTTAGCCTCACCAGATAACCCACAACTGCCCCTCCGGCAAACACACCTTAACCCCCCCCCCAGCACCACAACCACCCACCCTCACCTACAGAGAAAAAGGATCACAAACAATATCTCTGTTATAATTATATTATGTAATGGGTTTAAATCTTTATTGATGCACAACACTGCTACTGATATGTCTCACAGATGTGGACAAGTTGGTCTGTTTCAGTATTCCTGATTTAGTATACTTCTTTTCAATTAGGTTTTAGGTGTGATGGAACTGGAAACAGAAGGATGTAATTCAGACAGTCATGTGACACTGTTTTCCTTCATCGAACTGGCATATATCTTATATTTTGTAAAGCGTTCTTGAAACAAACATGTGAAACAAATTTTCTTCAAAGTATTTTTTGAACATATCTGTAGTTGGTAACAGCTTCTTACAGGATTCCATTGGCGATTCTTTATACAACATGAGGTATTGAAATGCAGTTGATAACAACCTGTCCAGTCAGAAAGTCCTTTGAGTTCACTATTAGCACTTGTAACATAACTCATGCTAAGCGTAATATACCCCAGGAGCTAATCCTAAGGCAACTTTATGTTCCGTTATGCTCTGCCCGATTGCTTAAGCTGTGGACTATTGTTGTATGTAATCATGAGACAGAAAATGTAACTATGCCCTGTAAATGTGTAATTGTTCATACAAAATACACAAAAGGTACATGGAAGTATCTTATGAGGTACCAGTGCTTCATTACCGCAAGATATTATGCGAACTAGTTTGATTGAAAATTCCTATCAAAAGCCCCATTTTTGCATTTTTGTGAATTTGTGACATGTCTGTTTAGTCATTGTTTTCCAGTGAAGTCAGTTCTCGTCTCTGAGCATGTTTATGTTTTTGATTGGCTTTATTTGACCTAAGTTTTCCATAAATGGACCTTCAAGCATACATTGTAAACTGTGAGTATCAGACTTTTGTAACTTTCCTTTTTGTACACAGTTTTGATGGTTATTGCTTTTTTTTCTGCACGCCAGTTTTTGTTGCAATTTTGCATGTCTGTTTTTATTTCTGTTTCTTTTGTCTATCAGGCACCGAGATCGAAAACAAAAAGCAAACTGTGAAGCGTCAGTGGCGTCCACATCAGGTCCCTCCAAGTCTGCGAAGACGGGAAAATTTCAGAGAGCAAAGAGCTTAGAGGTAAATGACAAGAGCATGGCAGAGAAGGGTGGCAGTTTGGTGATTGACTCGCGCACCTGCTCTAGAGAGACGTCTGTGTGTGAGGAGGCCATGCAACCTGTGGAACAGAACCCCACCTATGTCAGCATTGATGCTGGGGACAGACATGCAGGGGAGGTTACTCCATTACTGAACAAGATGGACACAGATCTTAGGTCCAGTGGAACTCAACCTGATGAATCAGGTGGGGATCATGGTTCTGCTGCTGAAGAACCTAAAGACAGCACTTCCTTGAAGGCAGACAATGTCAAGGCCAACACTCAGCCTGACCCTGATGAAAAATTACAAGTGATACAAGCGGACATACATGCTGAATCTGACAGTGGCAAACCAGCTAGCCCTGTGTTCAGGCCACCAGGCTCTGTGTTAGGTCAAATACCAAGGACAAGTAAGAGTTCTGTAGGCAGTTCACCTACAGACAAAATTGAGATTAAAAGCAGTAAACCAGATGGTAAAGCAGGGGACAGTGCAACTTTGCCCTCAGAAAAAAGTGAGAGTAAGGCTTGTATACCAGTGGACACAGCTAAATCACCTACTCGTAACAAGATGAACACTGAAATGTGGCCGACAAAAAGTTCACCAAAGAAAGAGAACTTGCCAACTGGAAAACCTTTCGAAAAAGTCACCTTCCCAACGAAGAGGACATTGGACCAAGCTCCCAAGCCAATCAAAGGTAATATTGTTGGTGGAGCACTGCCAGCAAATAGCACTGGTGAGGTGGGAAAGCGTTTGCCAAGAAACAGCAACATTGGCAAAGTGAGCTTGGCCCCAGTCAAAGCCGTGAATGCGAGCGCATCTCCGAGAATTTCCACCCACTTAACACCAGCCCCAGAGACAATACAGGCTAACAAGCCATGGGGCTCCATGTCTGATACTGCTGCTAAAGCTAAGCCAGTCCCCAAGCCGGTAATATCGTCTAAGGCAGCTGTGTCCTCCAAACCTGGCTCTGCACCCAAACTCAATAGTGGCCCATCTGAGAACGGTCACTCATTAGCGAGTACATCTATCAGGCAGCAGTCGGGGACTGGCCAGGACAAGGGAGGGAATACAGAGGATGGGATGAGCCAGACAATGGTCAACATTAACCCTGGTAATCCATGTGTCGTGATTGACCAGGACTCGCTGGATTCAGATTCAGATTTGCCAGATTCGCCGGAAAACTCACTGACTAAGCTGCCATTGTCGGACTCCAGGGAGCACTTGGCAGAAATTATCACAACTGTCTGACCTTGTGTGTGTAAGGGAAAACAACCCTATCTCCATCACTGTCTAACACAAGAAAACATCGGTCAGTCACCCATTGAATCGTCGTCTCATAGCCACAGGAGGATTCATGATTGATTTCAAAGGAGCTTTTTTTTTTTCTACGATTAATTACCTGGCAACCAGTTACTGGTTAATACCTATTTCACAAGACCTTCCATTCTACTCATCAGGTTGTTATATGACTCATATTGTTATTTGTTTACTCAGTTCTGTTGATGTTTTCAAATTTGTTAAGACTTTTGCGTCTGCTGTTTTTATTTTTACTATAACTTAATTTTTTCCCTTGTTGACATGTGATGTCTGATGAATCTCATGAATATTTATTACTCCTGAATCAGTGACATCATGGTATATTTTTGCCTCACCCTATTGTCATTTTAATGCATGCATACCCAAACTGACAGGATTACTTCCATACTCTTAACATCCACTTTAACACTATCTGATTTATATATTTTAAACTTCTGTTGCGCATCCAAACGGAGTGTGCATATGATAAGGAGCAGTTTTATTCTGACTCTTTCAAACATACTTGGAAAAAATGATTCCATTAATGAAGATACATTTTATATATCAGATATGTATTTTTATGTCCATTGCAAGACACAAGCCATTGCAAAATTTGCAATTGCCCGTAATTTGTGTACCTGTAAAAGAGTTAACAGAAGATGGCAATGATGTCTCTGAAATGAATTTGACTCACAGTCTTCAGTTGTCTTTTTAGACAATGTCTTAACATTTGTGGAAAGGTAGCCAAAAAGATAAAAAATTCCTCAGAGGAAAAAGGGAGTTTTCATTAAAGAAAATTTGAAGCACATCCCATGATGTGTGTATGCACCCATACCATTGGTATGTTATCTTTGGGATAAAAGAGCTTGTCTGTTTATCCAGATGTATTTTTCCGGTACTTCTAGACATTTGTATATGTATTTTCCCATTCATATGACGTGTTCTGATTCAGCAGAAGTACACTATTGTGCTCTGTCACAATCCATGTGTGGTCAAGGTCAAGATTTCAAAAGATTTCTTTGAACAGATCACACTATGTATGTATTACATGTATTAATAATGAGTGGGTAATGAAGCTGAGCCCATTCAAAACTTGTTTTTCATCACCCAAATTGGAATAACCAGAACAAGGTGTTTTTGTCATTCCCATGTACGTTCCCACCATTAAAACAGTTGAATTATAATGTAATTAATGCACCAGTACAAATATGGACCACAAATTTACCCACCAATGAATGTCAACAGTCAGTAGTCATTTTGTTGGCTGTTTGTCCGTCCGTCTGTACATGAGTCCATATATGGTTAAAGGCTATATATGTTGAATACACCAGAGTCCATGTGTCTTCTTTAATAATTGCAAAGGTATTCATGTACAGTATTGTTTGAGGACACAATGAGTTTTGCCGTTTGCCATGTTGGGTCAGCATCATACACTGCTGGCTTCAAACCCATAGAATTTCTGAAGATTCGCCCATTATGCCACGAAAGTGTGACTTAACAATTAGTTGGCTATTCCAACCGGAAAAAAATCATTTCTCTGTAAATCCCAGGGAAACCAAGTCAGCCTTTTATTCTGTGTGCGTGAAAGGTAGACAAACGCAAGTTGAGCACATAATTTTTTGTTGATATCTATCTATTTATCTATCTATATATATATATAGCTTTGTTATAAATTTTGTGTATAAATAATGAGGACGAACTAAATGCTTAGATAAATTATTCCCTTGAAAAAAGTTCAACTGAAATTGCAGTACATCAAGAGGCTTCGTGTGGGCTTTTGTGTAACTAGGTCAAAATACATTTCAAATGACCTCTTTAAAACTGTGAATTGTTTAATTATTTAATGCATATTGTTTACGGTGCAATATCCCAGAATGTAACAGACTGACTATGCATTGTGTGCAAGTGGCGTGGTTTGTGCAATGGATTTAGATCTTCAGTCCTGTCAGTCAGGGCTCTTTATATTCGCTTTAAATTTGTGAAGATTTGCAAGGATTGAAAACAGTGGTGCAATAATAGCCATTGTTGTCTCTCCACCCAGTCATTGATGGTGCCAATGATTGAAAATCTGTCATCCAGCTGTGGATTAAAAAATAGTCACCCCCAGCACTTCAAACTTACACTTTGACACACTATAAATGACCCAAAATTCCAACAGTGTTCATGTCCTGTTTATTCTGAGAGCTCTGTTGATCTTAGACAGGCGTGAGATGTGTTTGAAAGATAGGATCATGTACTAGAGAAACATTAGCTTCAGTCTGAAAGTAGTATTTCATGGCATTTGTTTGCCTATAAAAATGCTCTCTTCAGGGTGAAATTTTCGCTCACTTACAGTACATATAACAAGATGTGTGCAGCATTTATGATCAGGCTTGTATTTTTGTTATCACTGCATGGCATTCCAATACCCAGTGTCTTCCCTGTTGTTGTAACCAAGAAAAGACATGTATATAACAAGTGTATGTATAAACAGATATATTTTATGTACATAAAGCTCTTAGGTCATTTGACTCCAAAGGTCTTATAAATGTGCAAAGTTACACTGCTGCAGTAGAGTCAGCTAGGCTTTACTGAGTGCTCGCAGTTGTGACAGGTGGTGTAATTTTGCATGGTGCAACTTAGACATGTTTATGTGATTTTTGTGGTATTTAGAAGGCTTGATAGGGGTTATTTTCACAACAAATAGTGTGTGAAGTTTCAATATGATTTTATTCTCAGAAATGTCATGGCCTTTTTTTGCAGTTTATTCTAGAGATAATTTCTGAGGTAAAATTTAAGAACAGTGAATTTTCTCAGTCCTTGAAAAGTAGCCCTTGCTTGGTAGTGTTTGAATGAATGAATGATTATGGCTTTATGCCACATCGGCAATTTTTCAGCCATATGATGGCGAGGTAGTACTTATGGTCTGATTGTAATTTTAATCAGACCATATGTTGGTGACCGTGACACGGTGTTATTGTAGGTCGGAACAACCAACTTCCGGATCATGGCCATAAGATTCCTGCCTGATTTTGAAAACTCACCCATGTGATTATGGTAAAATGAACCCTATGATTTGCAGACCAGCACAGATGGTCAAGATACCAAGCATCAACTTCTGTACTGCTCAGATAGCCTAGCCTCCTAACAGATATGAGCTGCTGTGTATATGTATACAGTATTAACAATTGCCTCGTTGGACATGGACAATGTAGCTGCAACCAGCACGGTTAAGTTTGCTTTTATATAAAAAAGCTGAAGTAGACATGTGCCACCAGGTAATATTTTTTTGTACTCTTGCATTAGAAGCGCAGTGGATATTTCTCCCCTCATTCTTAAGCCCATTTCCTCCTAGGATTCCAAAAAGAAACTGTTGGGATCGCTAAGGAGTTAGATTAACCACACAGCTATGACCTGGTGGTTTTAATAATGGCCTTGCCACTGACAGTATTTTACATACTTAGTGGTTATTACTGAATCTTTAAACTAAACGCTGTCGTGAACAAAAGCACCTGTTCATTGGAGTCATTTAGCACACGGGTACCGAAATCTCCAGTGATGTTGACAGAATTTGCTAGGCACATGTTACCCGGGTCTTTGTGTCAACTCAAGGCTTGCAAGGTAGTTAAGGTAAGGGAACAAAAGAGGCAGACACCAGTGTGTTGAGACCATTCCTTGTTGAACCCCTAGTGGCTCACAGGCCACCCTTTATATACTGAGAGCACAGACCTCAGTGACAGCATTGTTTTGATAAGCTACTAGCCTACAGCCCGACAAGTGTGGTGGTTTTACTTTAACAGGTTTCAAGTTGATTTATAAAGCAGTGTGTAACTTGAACATGGTAAACATAAATATCACAATATTCAGCAAAAGACAAGCTATTAGAACTGATAAAAATAAACAATACCAAATCAAAGGTCAAAAAGTTAGAGCACAAATGTCCAGCCTTCCTATTAATTTTTCACCTTTTTGAGTTGCTAATATACTCTACATAGTTTCTAACCTTCACTTAATTTACATCATTTGAAGGCTTGTTTCAAGTCAAACAAAATGGTATATAGATCATCACTGAGAGGCACAAACTTATAAACACCGTTATGTTAAATAAAAACACCTGTACTAGTGTCGCTCCACTGTCAGACATCCCTAATGCTCATGTCTATGCCAGTGGGTAGGTATCAGGTAAAGGTGGGGTGGGGGAGTGAGGTCCATGTGCCTGGATAAGTATTCCCAGTCAATAAGCTCAGTGAACCATAACAAAGGGCCTGTGTTACACACATATTAACTATATGATAAAGAAGTCAAGTATTACCGGTATGTGTAATTTAGTTAAAGTCACATCTATGTTCGAATCCTTGACGTTGTTATGTGATGTTTTAAGGCTACATTGTTTTATTAATTTTGATCTCGAATAAAAACAAATTGTATGTACACTTTATTGGTTTACTTCTGTTTTCTTTACGCAGACGTATTTGTATATATGATGTTTGTAAAATAGCATTGCAGTTCCAAGATCTAAAGGTATAAATCATAGGTCAGCAGATTTGTGAAGGTAACTATTCAATACTTTGCCTTCCTTCTTTTCCAGTGTAAAAGCTGCATGTGTTTGTGTTAGGTGACATCGAACGAGAAAGTGACATGGTGTCAATTACAGATTCAACCAAGTGGAATACTGACACATGTAAACAAACTGGGAAATGGAAGACTTGATAATTCCCTTGAGACGTTTGATTGTATTGGGGGAAGCGATGCTGTGTAAGGCCCTTGATATGGAACAGGTTGTCTACGTAGAAGCAGACGTTGTCCATTGAAGCCCAAACCCTTTCGTGAAACACTCCAGACGCGAGGGTTGTCTTTTTTCATTCTAAACGCCATTAACATCTCCGGCATTTTAAAGTCAGGTTTCATTCGGGGAAAAAATCTAACGCTGTGCGTGGTCACGGACGTCATTAATCTGTCAATGGTCAGATTATTGTCTCGGGTTAACAAAGGATAGAGTCGATTAAAACGTTGACACAAAGTTCTGGAAAACCAAGTATAAATACAGGTCTGACCAAGTAGGGTTGAGAGGAATCTGAGCAGCCGTAAATGTTACAGCTCAGGTAGATTTTTGTTTCCACTGTGCACTGTGTAAGGGCCGTATATAATTCTGCCCAAGAAACAGAATCCTCGGAAGTCTTGATGAATCACGTTTGAAACGTGTTTGCCAAGCATGCGGCATCCCAATAAAACAGCTACAGTAATCAGAAGAACTGTAGCCTACTGAGTTGTCCAGCTTATAATGTGCTGGTAGTATGAAGTGCAAGGAATGCAAGCGGAATGATTAGTGAAGTATAAGCAATTAACAAGAGCGGAGGGAGAGATATGAAATAAAATAACAAGACAGAAGGCGAGTAATGCCGAGATGCACCCTTTACAAGCCCGCAAGATTTGCTTCCAGCCCGACGCTAAAATGTTGAAGATTTCATTTGGCAATATTCGCAGTGGTAGTGCATGTATATGTTAGTGCATGATCATAACTGTGGTATGCTAGGGACCTGTCCCAGAGCCAACAGTTGGTGTTATTGTCTTTCTCGTGTTGTTAAATACACGTTTTGTGCGTATTGTAACACATTGTTTTTAATCGATTAAATATATTTGGTATCTCGTATCCTTTTAATTTTATGCTTAATTATTTATGCTTTCTTCCATTTTTAACCATGTGCACGGTAAGTATGAAAACTTTATCCACTATCATTGAAGCTTACCACTGCTGAATCGCCATTCACGTAAGTGGAATGTCATACTGTTGTGATGACCAATTTGAAAGTGTTTCTCATAGAAAGAAACATCTACAATAAAATGTATAGACAGGATGTATAGTGTACAAAATTAATGGTTTCCTTTTAGAAATTATACTACACACAAAGTTTTGAAAGAATGAAACAAAGGAGGTAATGTGAAGATTTGGAAGAAAGAAAGATAGTGGGCGAGCAAGCGCACAGAGACGTACCAAAGGGAGCTTTCTGACAGGCGTAATGCTAGACTCCATTACTCGGTTAATCCTGAGTGACGTTAGGGCGACGTACAATTTGTTGTATAATTTGACGTTTTCAAGACAATTTCGCCTTTGGAATTACGCGTCATTTTATGTGTTTATTTTTATTATCATATTTGGGCTGAATACCGCACTAAAATGGAGATTTGTGGATGGAGGAATCGGAAAGTTTGGAGATCCCACCCCTCTCGCCAAGTATCATACAAATCTCAACACCCATAGCAGCAGATCTATGCATAGTCGGAGGATGAGAAAAATGAAGTTTTGCCCAAAGGAATGACCCCCACACCCCCCTACCCACCCTACCCCGCGCCTAGTTAGCTGTATATTGGCACAAAGCAAGAGTTTTGACAAATTTGGAATAAGAATATGACATATCGGTAACAGCCCATGACTTGGAAACTTGCCTGTCACACGGGCATCATGGAGATGTGTAATTATGGGATTTTCGTCTGGCCTTCATGTACTTATTTCCCTTCAGCAATGGCCCTGTCTGGGTAAAGTGAACAATAACTGCTAGTTAGCAGTATAATATGAGCGGCTTTGTCCTGCCAAGAAGGGTTATAGAGCCACAGTTTATACAAGTCAACGCTGGGCTCATGCTGCCAAGATTTGTGATGATGTATGTAGGAAATTACGTATAATGAATGTTGCATTAGGTAGGAACTTCTACGTCGCAGTCACCTTTTTTAGACTGGAATAATGCTGAAAGTTCATAATCAGACCTAATCGTTCATCTTTATTCCACATGTAAATTCGTCAAGGAGTTGAAATTGTCAATTAAATAGCATAGTTCAGTGTCCACTAAAACAGCCAAGTATAAAATGATATAGTATGGGTATACAATGGTATGTATCAGAGCCATGCAGTTCCTTAGAAATCTAGAGCACTTCACGAAAAAGTGATTTAAAGTCCAAAAAAATAGTATGTGGTTTGTGGAAGAGACATTTACACACCTGCGGCTTTTTCATTCACATCCATTCTACATCAGCTCGCTGTTTTTCTTGCTCAAACATTTGATGTTCAGAATCCTTGAACCTAGGGATTTTATTATGGCGTTTCTTCGTCTTCAGTCAGGTTCTTTGTTGGGGTAACCTTGACTACGTCAACACTACCTAAATGTAGGCCTACATGTACTTTTCAAAGAAGTCAACTCAGTAGAAAGGGGTGAATCAGCATTCCGCACAAATAGCACTTAGGTTGAAGTATTCAGACATTGGCCAAGGGGGGGGGGAAGCACAGCAGCGTGGTGTAATGATCCAGGAGCCTCTCACCAATGCGGTCGCTATGAGTTCAAATCCAGCTCATGTTGGCTTCCCCTCCGCCCGTATACGTGGGAAGGTCTGCCAGCAACCTGCGGATGGTCATGGGTTCCCCCCGGGCTTTGCCCGTTTTTCTCCCACCACAATGCTGGCCGCCGTCATATAAGTAAAATATTGTTGAGTACGGCGTAAAACATGAATCAAACGAAGACTTCGCATCGGTGTTCAATGCAGATCGGATATTTTTTTTTTCACAAATATGTTTCTCAACCTAAAATGTATTCTTTTCATGATGGACTTATATAGCGGAAAAACAAATAGGACAGAAAGGCCCATTTCACAATGTGCATTGGTTTTAACTACATGTATATTTCATACACTATAGGTATTATAGTCCTGGTGCTGCGGTAGAAGTTGTGGGGCTCCGCAAACGTTACTAGAGCTTTTTGCTAATCGCCACAAATTGCTGACTGCGTTTCGATAGTCATGTCTCTTTGTTTTTTCTGTTTCTCCAGTCAAGGTGTGAAGAATGACAAGACAGGAGAGTTGCTACGTAGCAGTTTCTCTCAGCGACATAGTACAATGGTTCACTACACCCACGCCGGCGCTGGTTTCGTTCCTCCCAAGACTACCATGGAAAACCACAAGATCTAGCCAGTTTACATTTATCTGTAATTCAAAGAATTACAAGACTGCTTACGGGCCGTTACGCAGTCTTTTCTCTCGATGACATAGTACAACGATTCACTACGCTCACGCCGGCTCTGGGTTCCTTCCTCTCAAGACTACCATGGAAAACCACAAGATCTAACCAACCTTTTTTTGTCACGTGAAGAACAAGATTGGAGAGTTGCTACGAAACAGTTTCCTTCCGCAACATTCCTGCACTCACGCCGGTGCTGGCTTCGTTCCTCTCAAGACTATTGTGGAAAATAGTCTACCCATACTAACGAGTCAGGTGAAGAATACCACTTAAGAGTAGTTAGGCAACTGTTTTCCTTAGGGGCAAAATGCATGCCAGAGATGGTTGCATTGCTCCCAAGACTACCACGGAAATCCACAAAATCTAATCAATCTGTTTTGTGACGTGAAGAATAAGATTGGAGAGTTACTATGAAACAATTTCCTTCGGCAACATACTTGGTATAACGGTTCACTACATCCAAGCTGGTGCTGACTTCATCCCCTCCCAAGACTACCATGGAAAACCACAAGATCTAACCAGTCTTACTTGTATCTGCCGTGGAAAATCATAATATCGAATCATTCTTATCTATCAACCATTTATCTCATATCATCCATTAAACTCACCCGCTTGTTCGACGAGTATGGTTTGTCGTAGGCAAAGAAGTGTAGGCCTAATACTGACGACTGCTATCAGTACTCGAAAACAAATACGTGACACCAAAGAGAAGATTTTGGAAAACAAACATACGTACATACATGTAACCCGTCTATAGTTTTGTGTGTTAGGGAGATTTCGTCGCTATGATGGTTACAGGTTATGAAAAAATGCAGTTCCCACGGCTGTATTGAGCATCAACGTGTGGAAATTGGAAAATTTGCAGACTTCATTAGTTCAATATCATGCCTTGAAGAGCCGTAATCCCAGAATGAAATGGTTTCGACTAGCGAATGATATTGCTCATGATCTTCGTGGTGGAAGCAATAGGCAGTATTTGAACAGTGCTTTTTCTTCCAGTAATCCTCCGAAATGCGCACTGCTTGGTAAAAGTTAAATTTGAAATCCAACACGTATAGTTTCTGATTATTTTGAGAACACAATGATCATGCCTGCACCAGAAAATACAAGGATGAAAAAGTTTATGATTAGCAGGGCTCTGGAAGACAACTTAGCACAGATGCCAATGTGTTGAGAAAAAGGGATACAAATAAGAGCGTATCGTTTTATGATAAAACCAAAAGCTCAGAAAAATGAAGATATGGATCACCAGGGACAAGCATACTCAAGTCAGGGAGCTGGGGGTGCTCAGAGCTGTTCATGCAGAGAATGTATAATAGACTGTATAACTGACCAATCACAGCTTTACCAAGTTTGTTAGCATCAATTCACGCAGTGTCAATAGGAACCGCTGGACGACAGCACCAATGTACCAAGATGTTTCCATAGATCCTCCTTCCTGCTTAAATTTCTAATGCTTACACGTCATACCCGACACCTGATCCAAGCATACGTGATACAGTTTTCTCAATGGTTCATCAGCAACCCCGATGAGTTGATACGTTTTATAATAGCGCACAACGAGTGATATGTCCTTGAGTGATGTATCAAAATGTCTGGGTACGAGAAGGGGGGGGGGGATATTCCGTAATACGTGGTTGGAAGGGGGTAAATCAGGTAGTGGGTTAGAGTTAGGGTAGGTATGTACATGGGATGGGGACAGGGTTTGTACCTTTCCCCGTCCATTATCCCATTTATTTATCTCCATAAATAGCAGCTTAAAGATTTCACAGTTCATACTGAGCAAAGCATACTGAAACCGCTGCAGAAATACCTTTATATCTTCAGTCATCTCTTTAAATTCTTGACACACTCATGATTCTTTACAAGGTTTGGTATACACATACATTTTTGTAATATCATATACATACGCATTTGTCTGTGCTTTTAAACGAACAGGCAAATAAGAATTTGTTATGCACAAATTTTGCTGTCAAAGTGGAAGGTAGTGGAACTGCAATCATTTGGAAAGAGGTCGTGTGTGGAGCTGGTAGTGGAAAACTTATCGTTTGAATCAAGGTTGCCTCCATTTCCTGACATAACAAGCTACATCTGCTCTAGGGGACAGATGTGTTTCATATTTATTACATAACCATTTAAGTAGGAAGTCTATACAATTGATGTTTAATATCGTTCATTTTTGTGGCATCCCATCACTTCAGTAAGCCTATTCTGACGTGTATCTTGCTTCTGTTATCATAGTACTATATATTTTACAGGGGACAGCAGAGCAGATACAAACATTAAGTGACACAGAAAAATATTAAATATTGGTGGTGTCAGGTAGACAGTGATGGCAAGAACAGAGAGCGGCAGGAAGAACAGATAGCGGTAAAAACATAGAGGGCGGCAGGGAGAGCTGATAGTGGTAAGGAGAACATAAAGGGCAGTGGTGAGAGCTGATAGTGGTAAGGAGAACATACAGGGCGGTGGGGAGAGCTCATGGTTATGCAGAAAAGAAAGCAAACAGGGAAGGGGAGATCATATAGGGTGAGTAAAGAAGATTGGTGAGGAAAGCAGATAGTGGTGAGAGCAAATAGCGAAAAGAAGTGTAAATACTAAGAGGGGTAGTGAGCAGTTACGACAAGAGAGAGAGAAAACAGACAACAGATTATGAGGAGGCAGATAAAAAGATGATACAGAGCACTTGAAGCAAAAAAATAGCATGAGGAGGGAAAATGGCAGTCAGAAGGGGTGAGGAGAGCAGATAGAGGTAAGCATATAGAATAAGAAGAACAGATAGTGGAGAAAGGTTGAGGTCTGGAGGGCAGATAGTTAATGAGGGATAGATAGGTGAAGATCGGAGATGGTTTGAGGAAGACAGTGAGTTACGGTGTGAAGAACAAATAGACTGATGAAGGCAGATAGGGTAAGGAGAACAGGAGTTTGAGAAGGGACAGACAGGGTAACGTGAGCAGGTAAGGTGAAGAGGGGCCGACAGTTTCACAAGGAAGAGGTAGAGGAGGAACCGATAGGATGAGAAAGGCATATAGTTTGACGACAGGAGATAGTAGTGAGGAGGGAAGACAGTGGCAAAGAGAGCAGATCGTGGTGGAGGATTAGATAAGGTAAGAAAAGGTGATATATAACGAGGATAGAAGTCTGTGGAGAGGCAAATAGTAGATGGGGTGAGAAGAGCAGGTTAACTGAAGTGGTGGATAGGGTGAGGGGAGATAGTAGTGAGGAGGATATATAGTGTTGGGGAGTGCAGATAGGGTGAGGAGGGAGATAGTGGTGAGGAGGATATATAGTGTTGGGGAGTGCAGATAGGGTGAGGAGGGAGATAGTGGTGAGGAGGATATATAGTGTTGGGGAGTGCAGATAGGGTGAGGGGAGATAGTAGTGAGGAGGATATATAGTGTTGGGGAGTGCAGATAGGGTGAGGAGGGAGATAGTGGTGAGGAGGATATATAGTGCTGGGGAGTGCAGATAGGGTGAGGAGGGAGATAGTGGTGGGGAGGATATATAGTGTTGGGGAGTGCAGATAGGGTGAGGGGAGATAGTAGTGAGGAGGATATATAGTGTTGGGGAGTGCAGATAGGGTGAGGAGGGAGATAGTGGTGAGGAGGATATATAGTGCTGGGGAGTGCAGATAGGGTGAGGAGGGAGATAGTGGTGGGGAGGATATATAGTGTTGGGGAGTGCAGATAGGGTGAGGAGGGAGATAGTGGTGAGGAGGATATATAGTGTTGGGGAGTGCAGATAGGGTGAGGAGGGAGATAGTGGTGGGGAGGATATATAGTGTTGGGGAGATAGTGGTGAGGAGGATATATAGTGTTGGGGAGTGCAGATAGGGTGAGGAGGGGAGATAATGGTGAGGAAGTAGACAGTGGGGAGGGGGATAGGGTGAGGAGGGGTGATAGGATAAGAGCAGAGAGTCTGACAAGGAGTTTGAGGGGAAATAGGGTGAGGAGGGGAGATAGGGTGAAAGAGGTACATACATGTAGGATAAGAACATCAGATGGGTGAGGAGGGGAGATGGAGGACGGAGGGAGATAGTGGTGAAGAACGCAGATAATGTCTGGGGGACAGACATTGACAAGTTAAGCACCTAGTGTGAGGATAATAGGTACATTTAGGGTCAGCAGAGGTAATGAGAGAACTTTCCTGCCATTCAGTAACACACATTTGTCCAGTCATGAGCAATACTGTCGCAAATAAGTCATTCAAATGTCTCTAGCATTGGTCACATATGTTTAGTGTTTCTGTGATGTCACAGTTTTAGAACTGCTATCATTGTTGGTAAAGCGGGCCAGAATGAGGTGACAATCAGAAGACATAGTGATGAAAACAAGGAGACAACAGTACCGGCGATAGATAGTCACATTATACTAAACTGGAGGAGAAACACAACGATACTGAAGATGTCCAGACAGAGGTTATTGATTTGATCTAGAGCCATGTTGTGTCAGCTGTGACCAGATGTGTCTTAACAACAACATGCAGTAGTCCTAAAAAAGGGTTTCTAATTGGCTGTCTGGTCTCTGCTTGTTTACTATAAGGAACAAGAAGGCATTACCCAAGGTTAAAGTCTGAGAAATTCACACTTCAGTAAGCCCACTTCAGTTGTTGTGCATTTGTTTTTCAAGTTCTGCTATCATTGCTATCCTCATGACACCAGGCGATGAGAAACAAGATGTGGTCTATGAAGAGCATTTAAAATGTAGGGCTTCAGTGTAGCATTACAATGCCAACAAACAATAAATGGAGTGACCTCAGTATACCAGCATCGTGTTTCTAACAAGACATTTTTCATGCACTCCTGTTATTGAGATTGATCCAGATACATGTATATATTTGAAAATTTCTATCAACAGCTGTGTTTTTCCCCAATAAAATATTACCCCCAATAAAGTTTGGTGTTCATAAGTTTGGAGAGATATTTGCTCCACAGAGGCAAAGTCTATGCACTGATGTAAACCTGGGGTCCAAATTAACTTTTCTGACCACCTGCCCTAGGGGCAACCTTTGTAAAATCCCACCTGCCGAAGGGCAACAGCAACAGATAAAATCACTTGCCCAAAGAAATTTAACATGCTAATTTCGACCCCTAAAAAGTCATTTTATGTTCTTACATACAATTACTGTAGTTCTAGATCTCACAATGATTTCATGTATTGATAATGACATGTTACAATATTCTCTAGTTTATAATCATGTTTTCATGCACCAAACGTTATATATGAACAAATAAGACAAACAATTAAATACAGATATAGATTTATCTCATTGTTTTAACATGTTTGTGTCTGTACAATGACGCATTAAATAAAACTGTTGCATATACATATGTACAAAGAGCTTTAATCTCTGATGTAAACTTTCTGATTCCTAATACAGTTCATTCTTTATGACTGCTGTTGTCACTTTATGCTCTGGATCACATGGACTCTGTAACGATCTTCAGGTAAATCTGAACAGCGATCATCACCTGGCATCAATCTTCAGCAGCTGGATTATCACAGACAGGAGTCCACTATCTGAAAGTCAACAGTTGATCAGGACTGAAGTCAGCAAGGGGGGCAACTTTGTGTGTCAATGACAGGTTGAAATAAATACATGGACGTATATAACCATCTGTCACATGGTGAGAGGTAATCAACATTTGCATCACACATTCAAAATCATATAGGCTTACTAAGACTGTGTAGCTGTCAGTGAGGAGTCGATCTATCAGGATTAAAACTGGGGTGGGGGGAGGATTTTGTGGGGCAAACACAGAATTATCAGCAGCATAATGGCTTCTATAAGTTGTGCAGCTGCCAATGAAGTTTTATCACGAAAGCAATTTAACATGGTCTGGCACAATCCATCCTCTTTTTGAAAACCGAAGAATCTATGTAGACAAAGAAATAAATTAACTGACTGCAGTTTGGGGTGCTGGACACAGCCTTGACAGACACCAGAAATTTAACTCTGCCACTTTTGAGGAAAATACCAAGAACGCGTGAGAATTGGCAGTTTTGTCTTCAGACTGATTATCAAACTCACCTTTCAGGTGTTTGTTAGGTTGTTCCAGTTTTTCCTGTAAGAGACAGCTGACCAGCTGCCGCAGTTCTCTGTAGATCACCCCCGTCCTAGCATAAGTCTGGAACAGGTGTATTTCTTCATGGGCAAAGAGTGTAGAACTGCCAATTGTTTAATTCTCTAAGCTTGTATGTACTTATACAGCATTCCAGAGTCAATCTCCCACATATTTTGGATAACCAACATTTTCCATAATTATGATGTCTAAAGTAACCTGCATGCCTCTTGACACTTGTGCCATCTATCTGTGGCCTTCAATGTTTTAAGTTTATGTCTATAACTTTAAGCAAACACTCAATGTTTTAATAATCAGACTTGAAGCTTACCTGAAACTTCAGCCACTTATCCACACTGACAATCTGCTGCCTGTGCTGAACTTCAATGTCACCTCCAAACAGGAGAACGGGATGAGGGGAGATAAGCGAGGAATCACGGATATACACACGGGTGTGCTTCACCTGTACAGACAGATATATATACATATCGTGTGAGTGGTGTTGTTCAGTGACTACCTCAAATAGAGGTGGACTTCACAAAATCACCTTATAAACAACAGATGTTCATTTTTGGATCCAGAAAAAAAACCCTGAAGGTAATTTTAACATGGTAAGTGTGATAGAGAAGTCAGTCTGCGATCAGCTACAAAAACATCAGTGAAACAAGTTGAGTTTCCAAACACACCTTTATGTAACTGTAACAGAGTAATAACCCTTTGTGACATAACGCGCTTGTTTCACAGCGCTGCAGGAGCAATCTGCCTGTTTTAGGATGCATACAACACAAAATACTAATCACACAAGATTACACTAATATTTCCAAGAACATTTTTGGCTGGTTTTGATATCACTTTATTGAAAAAGTAATATTCTGCCCATAGTTCTATCTGTCTTGAGTAATGTCATGTCAAAGGACAAGCAAGTACAGTAGCCCTACCATGCCACAATGTGAAACGTGTCACTCTTTCGTCATAATGCCATAACTCAAAAAATATTATGTATTACTCTTAAATTCATTTCTAGCCTTTCTTGACACACTGTTGGTCAGCGGTTCATATTCGATCCACATGTTAGGTTCCCTTGCAACTCTACATGTTTTTAGCTGGGGCGTCAGATGATTTATTCATTTAAAATTGTATTGCGTGTTAATACCACATTCATAGCCCATTCACAGGTACCTTTACGGTGAGGTTTTTGGTTGGGTAAGTCACCTTTTCATAGTAAACTACAAGTCCAGTAGCCTTAAGGAATCTGTTGACAGAGGAGGGGTGGGCCTGAGCTGTCCCCTGAGGTGTCTCCATCACACACACACGCTGCTCAGGATTGGCCGCCGCATCCACAGGTGCCTCATACTTCACTTGGGCGATGTTTGGGTACAGGCCAGCTGTTAGAACAGCTTTCACCATGGCAACCAACTCACGAGGGAGGCTGTTCCCCAACTTCATGTTGTGAGGAGAATCAAAGCCAATTGACCGCACCAGTTTTACTAAATCTTTCTTCACATTCTGAAATTTAAAAAACGAGAACCTTTGTAAATTTGAATGTGATGGTGTTTGATTATGAAAAGCTTCACATTCGTGTAGGTTCAAGAACATTCCAAAACCAAGGCTTCAGTAGGCAGAGCATCGAACACTTGAACTACTTTGACAAGAACCATGATTCAGTATGATGCAAGCACAGTTTTACAACACAGTAACGCTTGGCCATAGCCTACCCTCGCCACGATATGGCTGAGATATTGCCGATGTGGCGTTAAGCCATAATCATTCATTCATAGCCTACCACCCCCCATTTCCACCACATCGTAACAATAAAAACTAACTCCTTTTTTTTTTATCAGTCCTCAGAACTTTTACAATTTGCCTTAAAGATCTGAAGTCCTTGTCACATCTTGTTTTACCTTCATGAACTGAATCATCAAAGCCTCAGGGTGACCCACATGTAATCACTCAGGGTGACCCACATGTAATCACTCAGGGTGACCTACATGTAATCATTCAGGGTGATCTCCATGTAATCACTCAGGGTGATCTCCATGTAATCACTCAGGGTGACCTACATGTAATCATTCAGGGTGATCTCCATGTAATCACTCAGGGTGATCTCCATGTAATCACTCAGGGTGACCTACATGTAATCACTCAGGGTGATCTCCATGTAATCACTCAGGGTCACCCACATGTAATCACTCAGGGTCACCCACATGTAATCACTCAGGGTCCTCCACATGTAATCACTCAGGGTCACCCACATGTAATCACTCAGGGTCATCCACATGTAATCACTCAGGGTGATCTCCATGTAATCACTCAGGGTCACCCACATGCAATCACTCAGGGTGGTCTCCATGTAATCACTCAGGGTGATCTACATGTAATCACTCAGGGTGATCTCCATGTAATCACTCAGGGTCACCCACATGTAATCACTCAGGGTCACCCACATGTAATCACTCAGGGTCACCTACATGTAATCACTCAGGGTCACCCACATGTAATCACTCAGGGTCATCCACATGTAATCACTCAGGGTGATCTCCATGTAATCACTCAGGGTCACCCACATGCAATCACTCAGGGTGATCTCCATGTAATCACTCAGGGTCACCCACATGTAATCACTCAGGGTCACCCACATGCAATCACTCAGGGTCACCCACATGTAATCACTCAGGGTCACCCACATGTAATCACTCAGGGTCACATACATGCAATCACTCAGGGTGACCCACATGTAATCACTCAGGGTGATCTCCATGTAATCACTCAGGGTCACCCACATGTAATCGCTCAGGGTCACCCACATGTAATCATTCAGGGCCACCACATGTAATCACTCAGGGTCATCCACATGTAATCACTCAGGGTGACCCACATGTAATCACTCAGGGTCACCCACTTGTAATCACCCAGGGAGATCTAGATGTAATCACTCAGGGTCACCCACATGTAATCACTCAGGGTCACCTACATGTAATCACTCAGGGTCACCCCACATGTAATCACTCAGGTGACCCACATGTAATCACTCAGGGTCACCTACATGTAATCACTCAGGGTCACCTACATGTAATCAATCAGGGCGACCTATATGTAATCACTCAGGGTCACCCACATGTAATCACTCAGGGTCACCTACATGTAATCAATCAGGGCGACCTGCATGTAATCACTCAGGGTCACCTACATGTAATCAATCAGGGCGACCTGCATGTAATCACTCAGGGTCACCTACATGTAATCACTCAGGGTCACCCACCTGTAATCACTCAGGGTGACCCACATGTAATCACTCAGGGTGACCCACATGTAATCACTCAGGGTGACCTGCATGTAATCACTCAGGGCGACCTACATGTAATCACTCAGGTGACCCAGATGTAATCACTCAGGGCGACCTACATGTAATCACTCAGGGTGACCTACATGTAATCACTCAGGTGACCCAGATGTAATCACTCAGGGCGACCTACATGTAATCACTCAGGGTGACCTACATGTAATCACTCAGGTGACCCAGATGTAATCACTCAGGGTGACCTACATGTAACCACTCAGGGTGACCTACATGTAATCACTCAGGGTGACCTACATGTAACCACCCTGAGTGGTTACATGTAGGTCACCACTCAGGGTGACCTACATGTAATCACTCAGGGTGACCTACATGTAACCACTCAGGGCGACCCACATGTAATCACTCAGGGTGAAATGTGAACTCATATCATGCCAGATAAGGTGCATTGCCTAAACAATCAAATTTTCTGATGACTGACAGATAACAGTACCTCTATTTCTAACAGTGAGTTCCTCTTGAGGAATGACTTGCTACAGAAGTCCAGCTCAGCTTTTCTGCCCCCTTCTACAGACTTCCTCCACCTGAACAAAAGATCAACTCCGTAACTGACGTGTCTGAATGACACTTGACACAACAGCCAATGTTAAGAGCGCAACTTGATAATATGACATATTTAATGCAGCATTTCAGCTGCTTAAGGAACTATGTGCCAAAAATTAGTACAAATATATTTTTTCTCTTGAGGGTGGAACACTTTGTATCAAAGCATGAAAAAAAAAATCAATTTTTAAGGTCAATAATTATTTCTTTTAACAAATATTTCCAGGGCTGCAATGTGACTCTACAAGCATACATGTACACGTACTTCTTCCTCCAACTGACAAACCAGAGGAGAAAATTGACTCTTTTTATTTAAATTGCTCGTACCCAAGGTAAGCATTATACAGGGTCAGGTGATCACTGCAGGATACTGCAAAGGCTCGCTTAGCCAGATCAGCCTCATCTCGCTTGTTTAACGGCACAACAAATGGAGACTTGCCGGTCATGGCAGCAGCAATGACAGCCTACAAAGGGGAGACAACTCACAATTTACCGTATGGCTTCTACAGCTGGTGCACATCAGTTCCTGTGTATTGACAGGGCAAGTATGGAATTCATTGTTTTAGCCTTAATCAACAAAGAAACAATAAATAAATGAATTAATCATTCACGTTTTCATGGAATCCTGCTTTTACTTTTGTTTATTGCATTAAAGATTATTTGCAGAAAGTATCTATCTATATTCAGACACATACTTACTACGTAGCCCTAAAGAAATGTGTGTGAAAAACAACAAGAATTTTTTAAAGAAATTAATCAAAGAAATCCAGTCTTACCACAGGTTCCAGGCAACCCAGCAGGGCACCAAATATCAACATTTTGCCAATCCTCACATGGACAGGAAGTGCTGCTAGATGATGACCCAGAGGGGTCAAAGTGTGGTCACCAAGGATACAGGCCCCTACCTCCTGCAGTAAGGTCATTGCCTTGGAAACTGACAGAGACTGAGGAGGATCTAGTGCTTTTGACAGGAATTCCTGAGGATCACCTAAATCACATTTCTGAAAACAATCAAGAAACGTTTATGACTGACATTTTTGAAGATCAAATTTTTAAAACAATCAAAAGAGGCTTGTGAGAGCAATGTCTGAGGATCATCCAAAACAAAATTCTGGGAATGAGCAAGAAGGCTCAGGATCTGTGTTTTGAACGATTATTAAAATAAAATTTCTGAAAACAACGCAAAAAGACTTGTGACAGGAATTTCTTTGAAGCAACTCTACCACATTCTGAAAACAATTTCTTTTTACATTCATGTAGCAAAGGACCTGGATATTTAAACATGGTTTAATGTTATAAGACATTAAACAAAAGGGTTATTAATTCATCAAAACTACTTCATCCAAAATCATTCTTGTTTTGGAAAATTAGATCACGCTGTTATAGGATACAGAAATACCTATAGTTAATTCTTACCATGATGTGGAGGCACAACTCTTCTAGTGGCACTCGTAACAACTCAGGTACAGAGAATTCTTGGAAAGATTCATACCTGAAAACAGTCATATTTATTTATTTACTTTTCATTTGACTGTTGTTTTAACATCACAATTTTTCATTGGAGGCCAATTTTATTAGTGAAGGAAACTGGAGTGCCTGTGGTAAACTATCAATCTTTGGCAATATACCCACACATTTTTCCATACCATGTAGACTTGCACGCCATACTAGCGAAAGACAACTGGTCTTTCACAACGCTTCATAAACTGTCCATAAACTGACAAGGGCTTGCCTTTTTATTGTAACCAATTACCCCACAAACAATTATTACTTTCTATGCTGGCTGAAATTAAATGGGTTTAGGGCCCATGAAACTCCCCTTTAAGGCTTTGCCTTGCTTAAAATTAAGCCAATGCTTTTAAAATGATTTTAATAACTTTATGTAATTTCAACACATACGTAACTGAATTTTCAAAAATAGCTTCAATATAGGTTAGATAAATTTACCACTGTGGACTTTACACCACACCAAGAGATACTCAAATCTGTGATGGAAGACAACAGTTCAGTGACCCATATCACAGAGGCTTTATGGTATGGTCTGTAGTTTACAGAATAGTAACAAATAATCGAAAATTTAAGATATTCTGTTTTCATGAAAGGAAACATTTGATGTATGCATAGCCTGACATCTGTCATCAATCCCTGAGTGGACTTACAGTTGTTTAGAGTAGAGCCTGAAGCAGTGACCTTCGCGGACACGGCCTGCACGACCTTGACGCTGTTTGGCATTGGCTTTGCTGATAAATACTTCCTCCAGGGCACTAAGTCGGCTTGATTCATGATACCTAAGATAACAATTCAAATAATATTTATTTGATAGGGGTTTAACAAGGACTATTTCACTTATTCGAAATATTGTTGGCATTGCCAGAGAATCCCTGATAGAAACCAATAGGAAATCTCCAAGTGTAAAGATGAACTGGAGCCAATTAAATCTAACATGAGGGTAAACACTGTAATGATAGATGATGATTTAGGATATTTACAATCATATTCCAAAATAAAATCATACAATTCATTAATTATAAGAACAGTAAGGTTTTGCATCAGAACAAATCAACATTACTGTAAAAAGTAACAGCAAAGTCTTTCCATACTGTGTTGTCCTTGGTGTGCTGTGTACCAGCAGCAAAGGATAACATATCTACATTATGTCACATTCGTAAAGAGTTCATAGTCGACGGTTGACAGGCCCATAAAATAAACACATGCATAAGTGACAAAGAATAGTATTGTTTTCACCTGTTTTCTTTGGCTTTCCCAGCATCCACAACAAACACCACATCGGGAATTGTGATGCCTGTCTCTGCGATATTTGTGGCTATAACAATCTTACGCACACCAGGTCGCAGCACGGAAAAGGCAGCACTTTGATCTTGCGAAGACAGCACAGAATGTAATGCTAAAATTTTATACCTGAGAGTCAAAAAAAGAATACATGTATATGACAACTCAGGTAAACTACCTAATAATTCTTATAAATCATTACAAACAATACTAACACCATGTTTTCAGCATGCAGAAAACCAAATTTCCACAGCCAAGAGGTAATAAAGTTTTGCGGCCAACCTAAGCCTGTGTACACTTGGTTAAAGGGAATTCCATGACCATTACAACTAGACTATTCTGATACATGTTAAAATGTCCAGTTCAATAAGTAGCTGAAGACTGTAGATAAGATGGTCCCATACTTGTTGGCATTGGAGAAGTGTCTATCTGTCTGTAGCAGCTCATACAACTCCTGTATATCTGCTAGGCCTGGTAGAAACACCAGCACCGCACCGTCTATGGACTCGTATGGACTTCTGTCTGAGCTGAGGAACTTCAGCAAGTCCTTGAAAAGGAGAAATCAAAACCCTTCAATTCATTTTGATAGTATTTCTAGTATAGGTTGAGTGGTGAATATATTTCCAGCAATGCAATATTAAACTTAGTAATTAAACATCGGCTCATAATGAATTTACTATAAATGAAAGTCAAGCACAATATATACTTAGTTAAACAACTATTTCAATATTTTCTTTAAAGTTTTCATTACATCTATTTATTTGATTTATCTGATTGGTGTTTTATGCTATGCTTCAGAATATTTCACTTCTATGGTTGGAAAAAACTGGGCAAAGGCCACAACCCTCTGCAGGTTGCTGGTGGACCTACCAATGTACAACTGGAGCGAAAGCCCAGCATGAGCTGGATTTGAACTCACAGTCTCAAATGGCGAGAGGCACAGGGTTATTGCAGAATGTAAAACCACGTTAGAAATACAATGTTTGCATTTCCACTTGAACCAAAAGCATGAATTGAGAAAATAGACTGAACTAAAATGTTTCAAAACGAACCAGTGATCTTACCACAATCAGATCCATGTTAATGCGATTAGGATTCATTCGCGTCAGGGTATTCCGGGTCCTCAGGCTGTATTTCTCTGGGTCCAGGCCACTCTGTTAGGACACAGACACACATACATTTCCCTTATTCCATACACTTCTCTATCTGGAAATAACAGTCATTACATCACTTCTGCCTTATACAAAGCCTTTCTGTAATAATGTGTAATAATGAGTGTACCACAGCAAATGTACATGTACAGGGGCCTGTGGATCAGCCAAACCACAGACACTTTGACTTACAGTCAAACGAAGGATGATACCTGATGAGAGGATCTCCTACAAAGCTATTATGACAGAGTTTACAGGCGGCACATTAACCTATTACCATCAAATATGCAAGAATGTTAAATCATTTGTAATATTTATGCAATTTACATGTACACCTTTTTGAAATAAATCTGCCAACCTTATCTATAGAAAACAGATCCTCTTTGGTCCAGACCAAGTCCACTTTCTGCTGCCCTCCTCCTTTTTCTGTCACAGACACACTGGCCTCTTCTTCCTGCAGGAAAACAGAAGATAAAAACATAGCAAATGAACAATACAACTACATGAAGGAAAGTGCATCTCCAGACAAATTAAAACTGGCTCCTCTAGGGATTCAAGCATCCAATCTAGTGGATGTGTGTGTGTGTATATATATATATATATAATCAATCAAACCAACTTGTTACTATTCACTTTCAGAGGGCCTTCATAGCAGAGGGGGTTTGTGCACTAGTGCAGCACAATGATCCAGGCACCTCTCACCGATGAGGTAGCTGTGAATGAAGTCCACTTCAAGCTGATCTACTGTTTACACTCTATCCACTCTATGCTATGGCAGCTGAGAACTGACACAGGCATGCATGACACAAGTCAGAAAACAATCTTACCTGAAGAATGGAGTCAGTACGTAGTGAGTAAGGAGAATCCTCTTCTAGGACATAACCTACAGCCTCCACCACATCCTCTACATGGTGCACCTACAACACACAGCAACCCTTTTGATATTGTTTCGGTGGGCGACTGCATACTGTTTTAAAGTACATCAGCTAAAACAGATTTCAGATATCACAATAGCTTCGCAATCATGTTTTACGAAACAGTACGAATAAACTGTAACAAACCTGTTTGACCTCAACATACAGAAAAAGCCTCTCTGCCAGTACAACAAATAGGATTACCACAAGAGTCATTATGGCTTATCACCATTTTGCCAATATTTCACCCATATTGTGGAGAGAACATGTAATTCTAGACTTGGAACATTTTGGGGGAATGAATGACGTGGCAAGTACATATTTAAACAAGAAGACAGTCAACAGTTTTCTATATGATGAGAGCATGGAATTTCAAAGAAAAATAGATGGATATATTAAACTCAGCTAAAATACTGCAAACCTCAGTAAAAATTTGAAAACCTAATACATGTTTTTAAAGTAAAAGATGGCTCATGACTGAGTCATTGTTCATTAAAAAGGTCACAAAATTCTTTCTTGAATGCCAAAATGTGTTTGAATTTGTATGAATTCGTTGCTGAATATTATCTTCGTTTGAAGAGTGGAGTATTTGCTGATGACTGGGGATCTGAAGGCGCTCATGCTTTTAAGTTGATGAGAGTCTAACCAATCAGAGGGCTAGGAGACATCAGCTGTTCATAAGCTGTGACGTAAATGTTCTGAGTTGACTGTCTATGTAACACAGGGACAAGACACTGTCTTTAATGCTGCATATTTTAATTATAACAAGTACAAGTGTGAACAATACTGCAAAGTATTTCCAGACCATTGTGTTTTGGTAGGAGTAAGTTTCTTGAACATTTCATGTTATAAATTTACATATATAATGAAGTTTCAACCACAACCCTAGCAGCTTACTACAGTCTCAGATGACAAAAGTTTTCTGCACTAGGAACAATTACATCAGAACGCGTCACTGTAACATATCTGCCAGCAATCTGCACATGGTCGTCGGTTTCCCTGGGTTCTGCTCACTTTCCTTCCACCATAATACTGGTTTATTCTTGGGTAAGGAGTGAAACTAAAAGCAAATAAAGAAGTACTAAAAATATAGAAGCGGAGATATCCTTTCGAATCAAGCCAACACCTACCTTAACAGGGTATGTCTTCCCTGGTATGTTAATGACTGGACAGTGGTAGAAGTAAGCGGAAAACTTTGCACTGTCTAATGTGGCACTCATCAAGACCACCTTGAAATCTTTCCTCTTTGTCAGGATGGTTTTTAGAACAATCATGAGAAAGTCAGCCTGCATGGTTCTCTCATGAACCTGAAAACAAGTGGACAAATTTGAACATTTGAACATGAAAGTATGAATAGCCTTTTTGAATATGGGAAAGGGGCATACCTGTACCTACGCAAATTAGATTTTAAATTTCAGAACCTCAAGATATGCTGGTGATGTCAGAGTGAAGCTGTGCAAGATCCTCACTGTTAAAACCCTTTCAAAGTTTTCAAATACGGTGCTGACACAAAAAAACAGCTGATCACAAAATGTGGCGTAGCACTATAAATTTTGAAGTGATGCCACTTGTTCTGAGTTGGTTTTTCCTCTAGTGGCAGAAAACCATATGACTGCATTAGAAGCATACATATGCTTACCTCATCTACAATAACATGAGTGACTTGGGAGAGAAGAGGATCCAGTTGCAGTTGTCGCAGTAACACTCCAGTTGTGCAATACGTTAAGCACGTTGTCTGACACTTCTTTGACTCGAATCGTATCTGATAGCCACAAAAAGAGTTAGGACTTCCAGGGCCCGCCTCCCCGAGTTCTTCTGACACACGATTGGCCAAGCTGATGGCAGAGATTCGCCGAGGCTGAGTACAGATGATGTTACACTTGTGACCTTGACCCACTTCCAGGAAATCCTTCAACACAAATACCAAGTAGGTGAAAAAATTAACACACAAAATACCCAACTACCAACATCTAAAAAAAATATACATGACTCTTCTTATCTTTATTTTGTGTTTTGTTTTTGGATGTCCTTGTTTTTTTGTTGATTTATTTTGTTTGTTTGTTGTTTTGCAGTTTACATGAGCAAGCATTTCCCCCTGTGGCACATATCATACTGGTTGTGGGCAAGTGGTATCCAGAGAACTTCATTTAAGCTCACACAACAATCCACTGTTACCCACCATGTTTGTTTACTTCAATGGATTACATCTAAGTGACAATGACTACCTGTAAAATAAACTGGGGAACCTGGGTACTTTTGCCACTTCCTGTCTCTCCAGCAATGACCAGTATGTTCTCAGACCTTATCCTCTGTAAGATGACTTGTTTTTGCTTGGAAACGGGCAGAGCCTGGCGCGTTTCTGCTAATCTCTGATACTGTGGAGAATTCTGCCTCTTCTGGAATGTCTGCTTCATCTGCTCTCCATCCAGCTGTCTTCTCCTCTCATGGGTCACTCTTGCCTCAATGTTAACCTCCTACACAAGAAATCACACCATTCAAAATGGTTTACACCATATGTTTGCTACTGTAGTGATTCAATTATTGTATTCGTCCTATGTGTTTTCGTTTCTTATGATGCCTTCTCCTCAGATAAACCGGTACCTATGAGTGCGATACCATTCATTCATTTTAATCCTGTTCGACATTTAACATGCAGAGCGAAGCTTGCTAAATGAATAAACCAGTCGGGATTCTCTCCCCTGAACTTGGAGACGTTGCTCCTATTTGGATTCGATTTCATAACATTTCCTAAACTCGGGTTAGACTCCAGTTATGGTAAATGAGACTTGATTTTCTCACATGAAATGAAAGATCACAAACAACAGATTCCGGGCAAATCAGATGATGATAATTTATTATGAAGAGGAAGAAACCAGCAGTTTAAACAAGTACCAAACCATTAGATGATGTATGGGACTGAGTTCCATTGAAGCACTGGACATAGTACAGACAGTCCCAGAAAGTCTAATGTGACACTGTCCCGGGTTGTGGTACCAAAGCTCAATTTCTGTTCTGATATAATATATATTGTCCACAGCCGAATTCCTAGGCAGTTTTCACCTGGAGACGGGAGCAGGATTCTTGGATTCTTGAGACTTGAGGTTCACAGATTTTTTGTGACTGGGACTGATTCCCAGAATTCTGACACTGGGTTCCCGATTTCCTGGGACTGATTCCCACTAGATGTCAAATGGTTTCAGGGTTATTAAATTGGGACACACTTCACTGTTCTTGGCACTGGGACTGTTTCCCCCTTCAATGTACAAGAATCTTCCCACTCTTAATCAAATATCTGTTTACTTAGGTTGCTTACCAGCAGCTTGATGTTCACTGCTGGTAAATTCCAAGGCCATCTAACAAACACTGAAATTCAGCCTATTTATAGGTTTCCACATGGTGTGGGTGGAGCCAAACACCATAAAAAGAGATTCTGATTGGGCATTTCTGACTTTTCTGGACATTTCTGACAGTTTGTAAACAAAGATGATCTCATTGCGATCGTAATCAAGAACTTCAAAGAAGTGGCTTCCTTTCCATGGCAAAATTGAAACACCAACGTTATAAGCGTTAACATTTTTACCCATATAACTCTAAAACTATAACCAATCTTGACACAAAGGTATTAAATGATGAATTACTTTTCGAGTCGTAGTAGGAAAATCCTTGTCCCATTTCTTAAAGTCTTGAAGTCCTAGTTATAGTAACACCCTAGTTATCATAAAAGTACAAAAACAGCTAGCAGACAAACTTGTGATTTCAAGGTTGAACTGAGGACTATATATGTCAGTTTACCACATAAAATAAAAGTAAATACACAAGGCAGGAGTTTTTAGGTACAATGATAATATAAATTTCCTAAATTTCGACATTAATGAAACTAAGAGGTGAAAAATACTTGTAAATGAACATAAATATACTGGAATGCCAAAGCAACACAACAAAAACAACGCTCATTCGTGATTTAGATAAAAATAGGCTTAAAACTTCCTATGACATTAAATAATCACAGCTTCAGGAGATATTTACTAAACAAATTAAGTACAATGCCCTCAGACAACAGTATCAGTACAACTTTTCGGAAAATACAGTGAGACTCTAAAAAAATGTCAATGTCAAGCAACATAAAAGTTATAGCCAAAACTTTATTTCCCCAAACCCTGCTTTCGTAAATCCTGCTACACTACCAAGTCAACAGGAATAGAAGAAACCAAGGGTTATGGGATATCAAAAAGCTTACTGCTGTAGACATCCAGAATCTCACTTGATTTATAACATTGACCAGAGCATCCCATTAATAAACTAAAACCTTCTTCTTTGACATACAAAGCAACATTAACTTGTAAACAAAACAACAGTTATCAATGCCACTCAACTAAAACCATAAAGCAGCATTTCAACTAAACTCAAACATGAACAAACACCTTTTCCTGTTAATATTTCCTAATATCAAACCCAATTTTAACAATAAGAATTGTTTTATTGGTTTTCTAAATTAAGACAGCAGTGAAAACGTCAACATATATTGAAACAGATTGTGACCTATTTTCATTCAAATATGAACTAACAGCACAAATACTTACTGAATCATCATCTGCCAGGTTTTCCCACGATTCCTCAGCTTCCTCCTCAACATCTTGGACTTTGCTGAGTTCTTTCACATTTTCCATTTGAAGTTTTTTTAGCAACTTACTGAGAAACTGATCTCTGGGCTTGAAAGAACATGAAAACATGGTTCATAGTGAGAACACTGCATTGTTGTGACAAATCAGCAAGAAACAACTTGTTTATTCAAACAGGTCATTCTGTTCAGAAGCTTTTTAAATTTTACCTCAGATTAAAGTTTTAGTATCAGTTTCGTATTAATACAAACCTAGTGTTACTTATGGCTAAAACTGAAGGCCATACAGAACACATTTTCAAAAAGCTAACCTGTGGCGTGTGTTTATTGCTCTATGTATGTGTAAACGAAGGCATTGCAAATATCCACAGCTATTCACACATGTTCTGAGAAATTTGATTATTTTGTTTAAAGTTGGCTAGTCTTGAGAAACAACCTTGTTTTTCTCAGATTTCTTGGCTTCTCTTTCTTTCTTTTCTGCTCCTTCCCACTCTAGCCAGACATCACGATATGGTGGAGGGAGAAGTTGATAAACAGACTAAAAATGAAATTTTCGAAAGGATATTAGATCAATTTATTTATTTCCAAGACAATTATCCTGGTGTTTTAAAATTTTTTTTTTTTTTACATGAACAAACAATTATGAGCCAAGAGAGACCCAAAAGTCAGGTATACATTACTAGTGAGAACAGTGCACGAACTAAAGATCACCTATAATATCAGACCAATAAAGGGCAGTTTTAAAGGCAAAGAAGTGTTATAAAACTTTTGTGCCAAAGATTTAGATTAACAGAACTCTGAGAATCAAGCAAAATGAGCAACTTAGTCATGGGTGAAATTGCAATTCATTTACATGTACTCACCTTATCATACTACAGTAAGTGAATTGCTCTAAATGCTGCTCCAGAAAGTGTTGTAAAAATAACATATCATCTCACCTGGCCTTTACAGAGATGGTAGAGAGCCAAGGTACAGCCCAGATGTTCTGCGTCTTTACTGTTCTCACACAAGATCTCAGGGGTGACAATGAGGTCTCCCTCCTTCTTTCTCTGTACTGTTACCCTGCAGAACAATAAGTGTTTTCTATATACATGTTAGTGTACTGTGCAATCTAATAATGTTTAAAAAGACAACTTTCCAAATATTTTGGTCACATATTAACTGATACCAACAAGCTGGTTCCTTTCTGGAAGAGTGACACATTTGTTTTTAGTTACCTTATTCTTAAGAGTTAACCTGGACACAGACATCAATCAAACCTGACCTAGACAGTCAGACAAATTCTGCCCAATTATTTTCATGGGACAATAACCTCACTGCTTATACAGTTAATGACACTGGAATCTTTAAGACACTAAAAAGATTCTGAAATGCAATATTAGCACATGGAATAATCACAACAAAAAATGCAAGCTACCACACTCTCAGCACATATGACATTGTTTGTATGTGGTATTGAGATCCACTCACTGGCACTTATGGAGGTTGCCTCGCACCTGAGTTTTCTTGTAGAATGGAGGTTTACTCTGGGGCAGGTGTTTTCTCACCCAGTCAATCAGGAACTGTTTGGGAGATTTGCCCGTCCACTGCTGACGTGTGTACTCGAAGTTACGAACATCCAAGGCTTCCTTCTTCACTGCTGGCTTCTTCACTGAGCCAAAAAGTCACTAATTTATTTGTAATACATCAATACTTACATTAATGTTAAATGGGTCCAAGTTCAAGTCATTAAATAAACAGGTTTATGGGTGGTGGAAATCAGAGTGCCCACAATAAATCAAAGACCTTTTCCAGGTGCTTGACAAACCTCCTGACTTCAGGAAACGGTCAAAACTGCAAAGGCTGGAATTGAACACGCGATCTAGGTGACAAAGGGTCTGATGGTTGCAGCAAGACAAAGCATTAACCAAAGCATTAAGACAAGCAATGATAAACCTGGTATTCCAGGGCCACAACAAGCAAAACATCAGAAAATGACTCCACACTTTCAAATTCCCAGGTTGGTTTTCTGAATCATATCTGAATTAATTTTACTAACAAATAAAATAAAGGTTGCAGCTGAACGCTGTTAAAAGTGATCATTCATCATGAACAGATTAAAAAAAAAACAACATAGGGGTGTTCCTTACCTGGTTTTGGGCTTTCCTCTGATTCTGCAAACAGTGCGGACATGCCCATGGGTGAGTCGTCACCTTCTGCCTGGGGGCCAGCCCCAGCCCCTGTGTCACCTCCTGAGGCCCCTAAACCAGGGGAAACACGTGGAGGCTTAGCTTTCTCTAAATCAATGTCCTTGATCTTTATTGCAGGGTTGAAATCTGCATGGCATTCCAGCACATCCATTTCTTAAGAAACAACACAAAAAAACAATAAGGAGATGAATACTGGCAAAGGTGAAGAATTTTCATTTTTCATTAATAGTTGCGCTGTGGGGAACATAAGTAATATAACATTACTGTGCCTGTGACCTTGTTATCATTTTGAGCAATTTGGACCATTCCAAAGTGTCATGTGACCAAATACTACGACATGAATAAAACAACTGATCAAAAAAGAAAACACAGCACATATATTTTCAGGTAACAAATGTTTTCAACTATAAATGTGTTTTTAATACTCATTATTAATTTGATCTTCTCATTTCCCCAGCCTTGGTGTGGACAAAAAAATATCATACTTTCAGCATCCAGCCAGATTGAACATATTTGTGTAACTAAAATATGACTAGCAACAACAGTTTACAATGTCACAACAAGCATGATGAATCTAAGACACTGAAAAGTGTTTCAGTAACTAAAAGTCATGGTTCACGTAAATGTAATACTGTGCAATGGTCTCATATCCTTATATATCAATAAATGTAAAACCACAAATATAATTAAGCTTCTTCTGGATGACTGCTGCTTTGCGTTTCTCACCAGTCATGTGCTCTAATTAGATGCAGGATGACATTCCACCTGCCCACTTCTACAGCGAGACAAGTTGACGAGCACATACCAGGACTGGTCATGACAATCAGCGGCAAGCAGTTTTACATTCTAATCTTCGCCATTTCAGATGAGCAGCGGGCCAGTAAATCAAATGGTTAATATACATGTACTGGCACACAGATAAACAACTTTATGGAGTGTAGCAAAACACTCGCCTCAGTCTGATTTTAGATGAGAACAAAGACGAGCAACAGTGATCACTGGCCTTTCACGACCAGGACAGCATACTAACCCATAGTCAGACTCCTGATCAGAGAGGAGGCCTCTTTTTGCGCCTTCTTGTTGCCTTCCTGTTTAGCTTGACTAGCTAGTGATCGCGCATCCAGAAGTTTGGCTGTCAGCTCCAAATACTTTTCATTCTAAAACATCAAATGTATACCTAGGATCTACCATTGAAGAAGCTTCCACAAAATGCTCAGGCTGTTTCAGTGTGATATTACAATGGAATTTTTTTTTTGTAAAGAAAAGAACAGTTACATGGGCATTACAATTACATGTGAGTAGTATTCATCAACGTATATGTATTCAAGCGCAAGAAAATTACAGATTCTTTTCAATAATCCATATGTACTTATACATACTTATATATACTTATTAACTTAACCCTATTTTCCTTACTGGATCGCTTGTCTTGTCAGGATTCTCCCTCTCTGGACCCTCTTCATCATCCTCTGAACTGTTACCAGCATACTGTAATATCCAATCCTTCATCGCCGCTGAGGAGGTCTGTTCCTTAAGAAAATAACATTCTTTGACTTATCAGACAACATTTACACATCTGCAACATCCACCATTTGCCATAATCATTCAAAGGTTAATGCCTTGTTTTTGCTGAGTTTTTGCCAAAGGCCCTTTGACAGACTACTGTAAAAGTGTGACTGAGAGTAAATTACTAATTTTACATCACTTCTATTCTTCTTACAAGCATGATTTAAGGTTTGTTTGGCAAGTATGATATCATACAGGGGAAAATTTGGGTTTCAACACCTAAAGTATCATTTTAATACGACAATATTTTATTACCTTTATTTTTGCCTATGAATGATGATTTGCATGTAAATTTTTAGGGCCACATGAGTAAATCTCTCTGTACAGAATGCGTGTCCAAACACTACAATTCTTATTCTATAAATACAAAGAAGTCTCACTATGACAAAGAGATTTCCCTTCAATATGACATATTTATACACACTATCCTTTAGTCATGTTTTGTACAGGATAGGACGGCCACCATAAGTTCTGCTACATTTACATGTGTATATACTGCTCACTTTGGTTTCAGTTACAGCTGGCTTCTCATAATGCCGCACATCATGAGGCACAAGAATCTGCTGAACTGGTCCTGCACTGAATCTGTCCGCATCAAACTTTGGTCTTTTTTTCACCTCCTCCTGCTGAAGAGTTTCAGAAAAACCTTCAGGTAGTTTGTCTGTAAGAAATACCAGAGTGTTAGCAACACACCTTGTATGTACCATATATATATGATCAAGGTGCAGAATGGAAGAGAAAAAAAAAGCTAGTAAAAAGATGAAACTAAGCTAACCAAAAGACATTTGGAAGGACGAAATAAAACAAGCACTACAGAGCTGATAAAACTGTGTACAGCAGCAACCAAGTAAGCTCATGGGTATATTATGCAAGCCACTGTAAGCATATCACTGTATATGGCGAACATCCATATGTTCTAACAGGTACATATTAGTACATATACTGGTGAGAAAAAGGACAAACCAAACCAAAAGCCAATTTCTCAAAGATGCATTTTTTTAACATGTGATTTGTGGACACCCTGTACACCTGCCATGAAATCTGTACTGTATGCCACCTCTGACAAAGAATACCTCTGCTCATGACAAGGTCATGCCCAATATACCATCTCTCACCATTTGGAGTGAACAAACACAGCCAGTCAAGGGCATCCATTAAATCTCCCCCATGAGGAATGATGTGACTCATGGCCTTCTCAATCTGATCGTGCTTGAAACCCGCCTGTGATAAACTCTCATAGACATCCTGAAACAGGCCAATTTCAAACATTTCATTTCTGATTTATTTAATGTTTTATGCCATACTCAAACATATTTCGCTTACATGATGGCAGCCACCATAATATAGTTTAAACCGGCCAGAGGAAAGTCACAATTATCCGCAGGTTGCTGGCAGACCTTTCCATGTACGGCCAGAGAGAAAGACAGCATGAGCTGCTCACAGTGACTGCCTTGGTGAGAGGCTCCGGGTTCACTGTGCTGTGCAAGTGCACTAAGCCTACTGGCCACAAAAGCCCCTAAATTTAAAACCAGTTGGTTCAAATACTGCACCACATAACCACTGAAAGTTCTGAGTGTGAACCCACAACACTGGGCACAAAAAAGTAATACGATTCCAAGTGAAGTTGACATTGATGTGCTAAATGTTCATGCAACCGAACAGGAGTACCCTAATTCCTGAACCTTTCGCATATGAAAGAACAACTTACCCACATTTTTAATTTGATTTTGGAGACAAATCTACATTGTTATTAAAAGTATAATTTTATCAGTCAACACAGAATGACTTCAGAATGCGCTAAAATAAATGTCTTTCAAACATGCAAAAAGGTTGAAGAATTACAGTAACACATTTTGCCATCATTTTGTCTCAACCCGTCTTGTAATCCAATGACATTTGCTGAGAGGCATGCCATGTAGAGCATGCATTATTTAACATGAATTACGTCACACGCTCTAAGAGAAATGTTGTTGGGACGATTTTATTTAATTAATTATCAACCCTATATTCCAGCATATTTCACTCCTACGATCACGGTCAGTTTTATAAGGGGAGGAAACCAGCCTCCCAGGGGTAAATCACTGACCTTTTGACCAAGTTACTGGCAAACCTTCTGAAGTGTGGTGTACAGATCATATATTACATCATGCTGGTAGACCAGTGGTCTTCAATGAATGTTACAACTATGCATTCGTCCCACTGAGGCTGTGTACCCCTGTTAATTGAACATATCCACACAGCTACATGTACATTCAAGCAGACCATTTACAGCCACCTGGAATTTTCCACCGTGACTCATGTGTACGTGACTAATGTGTGGATAAAACTGGCATGCCAATGCATATACAATAAATACCAGTCACAAGGATTACCATGAAGATGTAAACACTCAGCTTACTGTAAGTTTTTTCGAAGTTAATCTCTTGGAGACTTCACCTGGTGGGTGGTTCTTATGGCTTTCCTGAATTAAATCCAACACATCTTTCTCCACAGCTGGTGGGAGGATAACCTCATTGGAATACAAAAAGCGATAACAAACAGTTAACTCATGCCAGCACATTCAAATATGTAGGGTGTTAGGGTTAACATCTAAATAAATTACAAGTATGTTTTTTTTTTATAAATATTAAAAAAAGGCAAAGTGTCAAATATTTGATTTCAAGGCCTTAAAAATGTTTTACTGATGTACATGTAAGCTACAGCTGGTAAATCCCTACTCCAGACTTCTAATGGGTGCTATGTTTTCGCTATTGACTTTTATATTCTAATAGTTTTTACAATAGTTGGGTACAAAACTTGATATATAACATTTGACAGGTGTTTCATTACCTTTTGTAAGCCATCAATGTCAATTCCATCTTCTGTGGCAGTAGCAAATGAGTAGCTTTTCTTTCCTAAATAAACAGACAATTGTATACACATCTGAATATATAAAATAGGTTGAATGTACATATAAATTGTAAATAGCAACAATATTCACAAAACTCTGAAAGTGAATAGCAGCATGTTGGTTTGATTGATATATATATATATATATATATATTAGATTGGGCAGAAAAAGCCCTGGCATGCTGTGACGGTCAAGTCATCAAACGATGAGTATGCATGTGTGAATCCTGCTTTCACTGTTTTGGTTGAAGGCCGTACATCAGGCAATTTGTCAAATTTGTCTGACAAAGGGCTGAGCTTTGCTCTTGGAACCAAATATACTTCACCTGCTACATGACAGGTGGAATACATGTAAAGGTGAAAAGTTCTTGAGTAAGGTGCAAAAGACCAATGAAATATAAAAAAGTCAAAATCAAAGAATATTTGAATCCACTCAACTACTGAGTCTTGGGTTAACTGAGAAGACAATAAACACAACCGTCAGAGTGTTTCTGTAACTGACATACTTAAGCTACATCAGCAATCCAGCTGACAAATATATATACACACACACCTACAGAAAGTTCAAATACATGCAGGCTTCGTGTATACAGTTTTCAAACTTACCAAATTAATTTCTTGAAAAAGGAATCATTGCTTGATAAATATATGGTACTGTAGGCCTATGAGTCTGCAGGCCTTAATCTGGGTCTGCAAGGGCATATTCCCCATTTTTCTTCCACAGGGCACAAGGCTGAATGGGCTAAGCGAAATTGGTTTATTATTGCCTAAAAGGTTTCTCTTGTCTCAAAATTAAGGAAGGGCAACATTTCAATATTGGACTCTATATTAACCTGGGGCTGATCTAAATGGCCACTGTAGGCTTGGCCCAAACAGCCAGTACATGGATTGCAGTAACTTGCAGTAACAGCCTAGATTTTTGGCAATCCTAGGGTAATTGTAAATATTCTGATAGGCCACTCATTTGTCAAAGGCATATAACTGAAATCAGCAGCAATCATTCTTTAACTGTTTAGTTTGCCAATTTGAAATGTATGGTTGTTGATGAATCTATTCAGGGAAAACCATTTCGCGAAATGTAAGGAACTGCCATCTATACATATATATTTGGCATCTGGACTATATACTGTGCATCTGTAACGATTATCTACATTGGACTGGACGTAACTTGCTCCTCGACTAGTTCAGTAATCCAAAAGTCTTGATACGCCGCTAAATTTGGAGTCTTTCTTCCCATTCACATTTTACTGTTTTCATTTTTACTTCTATGCGCAGCTCTGGCCCACATGATGCAACTACACAGAATCAATCAAATACAGAGGAATGTTCTTGAATCAGCAGATTTTAAAGTGTCTACAAGATAGAAATCCAAATTTAGCATTTTTCCTAGCCTTTTGGATTACCAAACTGCCCAAGTGGCAAATTACAGTCTGAACTCCCGGCTGGGCTAAGCAGGTATGTTGAGGAATGTCTACACACCAGATTTATCAAACGCACATGTTCTGGGAAGAAACTGACAGACTTGGCCGGCAGGTTCACAGTGTATTTCGGGGGGAAGAGCAAACATCGATAACAGCAAATGTCAAACATAGAAAGTCTTTATAGAGGCACAGTATCTAATTTGAACTGCAATTTTTAAAACCTGTGTCAATCAATCATGCCCACATAAAATCAGAGTGCTACCTCCAGTTCCAAACATGATACTCATACAAGAGAATATATAAACAGCCAGCCGAAACGCCAGCATGAGCCATGCAATATGATAACCTGGTAAGTATTGCTTCAATCTTGACACATTATAGGCCTACACCACCAAAAGTCAGTAGCAGTTGCTGTTTGGTAGTTTCGAGTCGATACTTAGTGCCGTTTTCCTGCAATATCCAGACAAAATCTCAGACAGCTGGACTGGAGCTCAGGCCATTTTTAAGGTGCCATCTGTGTGTTTTTTGTTATTTATTAGGAGCTCGATTCAATTTGTAGGGGGTGTCCCAGAAGTCACGCACCATCCTGGTTTTCAAAACAACAACACCTTTATTCATTTCAAAAACATCTTTATTGACAATAATCATAACAAACGCTCAAATTGAGCTCTTCAATAAAACACGTATCAATTCTCTTCATCAATCTGTCTTTCACACTCAAGACATTCTGCACATACCTTTCTCTTCAACATTATCCTGCTTAGCAGTTCGGCTTGCAGTTGCTGATGCCTTCTGCTTTTTGGGTTTGCCCATCACTCTCGGGTACTGTTAGTATACTACAAGTTACAACAACAACAACATAACAGTACCATCTGACGACTAGACGCCAAGGGCTTAATTCCTGCAATACGTCAGTTTAAACCGATGTATCATAACAAAAAAAAAGAGAAAAGAACAGAAAGAAAGAACTCTAAAATGGTACTGTCAACCGAAACGTGTTACACTGGGCGCAGACATCTTATTTTCCTACGTCACAAACTGACAACCAATGGTGAGCTAGGAAGCAGGTCAACATCTACGGTGGTCAGTTGCCGCCAAAATATTTGCAATATACGATGTAAAGGCGTGTTGCATCGTAAAGTTTGAAATATATCTGCATGGTAATAGTATTGTCTTATCTAACTTGCCAAGGGCGTCATTTTAGAGGAAAAGAATCCATAGATGATCCAGGTCGACTTCGCGGGCATTTTCTCCCCTCTTTTCACTATAGTGTTCAGCCTTCAGACTCAAATATTTCCCCGAAATGCATGGGACGGCTATACTATAGTCTATCTTTGACACAGTGCCCCTCCAGATTAAAGTTATACATCATAAATTTTTGTCCCACTTTCCTGCTTTTTTTAACAGGATGTATAGGTTCTAAAGAATTTTCCTCCTATGCAATGGTGGTCAGGTTTCAATATGGTTTGACGAAACCGGAGGGCCTAGAGTAGACTGAACTTTGTTATGTATCCAACGGTCCTGCAGATCCACATCCGCAGGGGCAAGAGCTGGATTTGAACATGCAACGCACTGATCAAGGGAACCATTATCAAAATTTTGCCCATGTGAGATGGAGATCTTTCCTGTACCACAGGTATGAACAACCTACTAAAACTATGTGTAGAGCATATGTGCCAATCAATAAATTGACAAATCTTTGATGTTGATTAAAAATAACAAAACTTAGTAGACCTCATTGTTTGTCTTCCTTCTTTTTTCTCCTTGTAAATTCAGTTCACATTTACATCCCCCGTAACCTCTGCATCTCAGCTGCCAATCCCTGTTTCAGCAGCAGATCCAGCCAATTCAGTTCAAGACAGAACATTCTCAGATGCATGCCTTTGCAACCTTGGCTCATTCCTTGAACAGAAAAATCTCAGCTGCAGGCCTCCAGTAATCTGTCTGTTTTCACAGCTGTGACACATTGCAAAATAATCTCAGTTGTCACCTGCAGATTTTATTTCACACTGTGACATTTAATATCACTGAAAAGTAGCAGAGCTTGGAAACATATGATCTTTTAAGTTGCTGGTTCAACACAGTAGCAATAATATCCCAGTTGTGACCTGAACACATGCTCAATGACAGAACCTATTACACTTATGTGTTATACTTAACATTGAATTTAACTGATGTTCTATATCAAATATTCAAAGCATATTTCATTCATTGATATATACGGTTTTGGGAAGGAGGAAATTATGAGTGTGCGGACGACACAAGAAACTGAAGAAACCAACAAAGGTTCATTATCTTTTTATTTAATTGATTGGTGTTTTACGCCGTGCTCAAGAATATTTCACTTACACGATGGTGGCCTGCATTATGGTGGGAGGAAACCGGGCAGAGCCCAGGGAAAACCCACAACCATCAGCAAGTTGCTCTTGGACCTTCCCATGTACGCCTGGAAAGGAAGCCAGCAAGAGATGGACTTGAGATCACAGTAACCACATTGGTGAAAGGCATGGGGTCATAATGCCGCACTGGCGTTTTAATCCCTTCGGCCATGGAGGCCACCCACAGGTTCATAAGAGAAAACAGACATAAACACAATAATCCATACATGTGCATTTTATACAAAATATTTTATTTGTCTACTAAGTCAGCATTGACTAGAGATTTGATAACTTTAAGCAGTTCTGGAAACTGGCTATTCATAAAATGACCATGGTGAGTAAATCTGTGAAAATCTGACTGTAGGCCTTTAGCCACTTCTTCCTGTTCTGACCAAGGGATGAAAGGGTCGTCTTTGGACCCAAACTGGACAATGACCTTCACATTGTTTCTGATAGCAGTCCAGTCCCAGCTTCTGTTATAATAGCCGCTCTGTCTCTCTGTTTCATCTCCGAGGTCGGTGACACATGCCGAGACCAGAATGATTCCGTGAACTTTGTATTTCTCTGCATATCTCATGGCTGCCTCCGCACCAGAGCTGTGTCCGATGATGACAGTGTCTTCACCACATTTCAACTCATCTCGCATGAATGGAAGCCACACTGATTCCTGAGCAATGACTGGATCTGGCATGTTCTTCATGACACAGTTTACACCCAACTGACCAAGTTTCCGGAAGGTCCATCCATACCAGTTACCTTGGAAAATATCGCCACCTCCATTTCCTGGGATAATGACAACTCGCATTCTGATCAATTGATCCACTTGCTGACTAGTTCAAAACACTTGCTGTTGACCAAGAAACAGAAATGAATAAATCAGGGTAAATTTCACACATCTTCTACACAGAAAAGCAGGAATAATGATACACTGATAAAAGTCTAATTCCTTGTTTTCTTGTCACTATACACACTGGCATGAGTGTCAATGCTCAGGCATAAGGTAATAAAGGGAGGTAATTCAAAACAATGTCAACTCACGTACACTGACTCAGTGCTTACAGCCTACAATATTATATTATAATATACATGACCTCCTTGCAATATAAAATGACCAGAACACAAAAACCTGATATTTTCAACAACAAACAAACCAACAAAAATACATTTATATCCATCAACAATGTGACAGGAAGCATGGAATTATGTGTCATAGGCATTTATTAATGTGAATCCAAGATTTAAAAACTAAGATTTCAGATTAGAACATTTTAGTGACTGAAGAACAACCATCTACAGATGGAATGGGCATTTATAGATGCAAAACAAAGGCTGCATATGCGTTTACAAAACACTTAGACATATCCCCACCCTCCCCCATTGTTGTTATGCATGAATGATAATATCAACAAACACATCCACAAGCTCAATAGCATCAGCATCATCTTAAATATGGGGTGTAAGTATCAAATTAGGCCATGGTCATGGCATAAAAAATGGTTCCTGACTGGGGAAAACAGTTTGTGTGTGTGTGTGGGGGGGGGGGGGTTGAACGCCTTTCAGTGCCCTGGTTCTGTGGCCTCCTACTACCAGTCATTCCTGTTTATAGTGGACCACTCAAACCCAAGGAAAATAGCCTAGATCCAAAATCTGGTAAAAATGAAGAAAATAAATACAGTAACTGGTCAATCCAAAATTAATTACAGTACATCATCTGCATAAATCGGGCAACTCTTTGTATTGACATATACAAGCTGGGAGCATAAAAAAATATATATGTAAATAAATAAAATGTACAAAGACCTACAAAGTTTGCGTGCCTTGAAATTTGTGACTTGCCATACATTCAGATGTATTTCAGCAAATTAAACGAGTTCGTGAACTAAAATGAAGATACCATACTTTACAAAGTCAGGATGGAGGGCGCAGGATTAGGGTAGGCTTGTTGGTGCTAACCCATTGTAGGTAAACATCATTTAGCAAATGCTTCTTTGGAACTTGTCAAGTACATACAGGCAACGTCTTACTGATAGTTTTATGTCATTTTTTTACTGTCAAGTGCGCCAAGCAGCAAGAGACAGGACTATCTAGCCTAATGAATTATCCGTTGCATGCTACCCATACAACATCTAACCAAAGTCCATTTGAAAAACGACGGTTATTTTCCTCTCCATATTTAGACACTCTCTACCCTCTAAAATCTCTATGGTCCTCAATCAGCAATAATCAGCCGAGGGGATCGCATGTCGCAGCGGCTTTAAAACGCTTGTGTTAAGCTCACAGCGCTTGTTTTCGGCAGTGGCCACATTATTAACTACTTGCGGATCGCTGAAAATTTTTGTTCATTGTAAATTCTCCACTCTATAGGAGTTTTCGTCTGTTGAGCTACCTATGTAACCGAATGAATCCTGCACCGAAAAACTCCACATCATGGAGATTACCGGATTCTCTTGACGGCTAACTGAACATGGCGGACTGCGACAATTTTTGACCGAAGCAATGCTCTGAAACAGCCCATATGGCCCTACCACAAGCGTTTTATAACCGCTGCAACATATAATCCCCTCGATTTACCATTGCTGATCGAGGAACATACAGATTTTAAAGCGTAGGCAGCGTCTAAATACAGACAGGAAATAAACCTCGTTTTTCGAATGGACCTCTGTCAGACGTTGTACCGGTAGTACACAACGTCTAATTCATCAGGCTATTAAACATCGTAAAGACAGCGCTAGGTCGCATGTGGCAACTGTATGCAAGCTAACAAACATTTAATTTCTGAAAGCAAAACTGATCGAAACTGACCAAAGTATACAAAGAAATATACATTGTACCCTTACGAAGATAAATCACCGTTTTAGTCAAAACAAGATGAGCTTAATTTTATTTCTTTGACAGCCAAGTTTTTACGCACACACACATCCCCTACTCCATGCCAAATTCCTTCCTTGCTGAATGAATTGATCTGCGCGCGCAGCTTTTCTTGCAAGGCTCCCTGGGATATGTGAACGGGGGCTCGCTGGCCGCCATGATGGAACCAAAAGATGTCTGTAAAAATGAGAAATTTCTCCGTTAAACACAACCATGGTGGACCAATATGTACACCCCAGTGTGTTTCCCTTGTATGTATAGAAACCAGTCTATCATACAAGAGTGTCAAATTTGGATCTGATGGACTTATTTTAGCAGTTTGGAGGACGTAGGTTTTGGGCGATCTCATTAGCATATTTTCGGGGTCATCCACTATGAGCAAGGTATCTTTTCGGGCTCGGGCGCTGGACGCCTCGAGGCCGATGCCAGTTTTCAGGGCAGATGAAATTCCAGATTTGCCTGATTTTGCCACCATTAACCGATCGGTTCCTCAAATGCCGACGGGAATGGAAAAAGAGGAAGAAACGGTGAGTCTAAATTTATTGGGTCAATCCATTCTTTTGATTGGCCGCCATCATGCTATTTTGGCGCCGCCTATGTAGTAGGCGAATACAACAACAACAACACCATGCTGTACACATGTTTTGAGTATACGTAAAACGTGATGATATTGGACGATTTAATGACAGTGGGTGTAATCAGTCAAAATGTACTCATTCTATTTCACGGAACGAGCATTCAGATTTCTTGAAATAAAGGAGGAAGTTCATTTCCACACACCGGCTGTTGTGTGAACTGTACAACAACAACGCTATGCTCTTCAGCTGAACTTAATAGTGTTGTAGTGATGAGGTTTTTTGTCTTAATGCGTGCTTATGTCATAGTGTTCAAGTGACCAGAAAATCTGGTTGACCATTCATTTATTTTATTTATTTGGGTTTTCTACTCCTGAGTGGATGGTATGATAAAATAACACACAGTGCATCAACACTTTCTAACATTATGCTGGCATAATAAGCCAAATCGGCATTGCAGAAGTCTCTCTAGATCACATTGGTTTGGCACAAAACAGGGTGGGGGATCTTGTGAACTACCATTATTTCACAGGGGTTAACAATGCTGTTGTTTTTGTTGGGTGAGAAAGCCCCCACTTTGTCTTGTCTGAAACCAGCATGATCTCGAAGGACTTCTGCAATGCCATTTCGGCTTATTGTATTCCTAGTTCACGAAATAGTATTTGAAGGCAGCTGTAAAGACAGAGCTGGTCCTTTTGACAGTGGCTCACCCACTTCTCTGATGTTCATTGTGAAAAGCAGATTAATTAATGAATTGACATTACAGGAACCTCAGCTTAAAAGTTCCCACAGTTGAGAAATATTTTGACATGTCATAATTATGGTTGCTTAACTTCAAAGCAGAGATTCGCAAATTGCTGGAGTGATGGAAAACAGATTGCAGCTTGAAAAAGGACTCCACACCCCTCAAGGTGGTGAAATTCATGTAGTAAAATCTTTCCTTCCCTGGCCGGTCTCTAAGATCTGGATCCAGAGCTTCGTCATTTTACAAGGGTGCATCACCTTGGCCCTTAAAATCTGTGCCCTGCCCCTTTGAATGACCAACTATTACTGCCCTGCCCCTCTGAATACCAAATAATATCCATCCTGCCTTAACACTATCAAAATTGCTGCAAAATCGAAGCAACCTGAAAGGGCAACAACAACATATGTTTACATGGAGTACCTCTTGACTTCCTCATGCATGGCCTTTACTGCACGATGCCTTTGGAAGTAGTTTGTGAATATTTGTTGTCAAAGCGCCCTTTTTGATTCAATAAACAAACTTGGATGTTGGCTGTTTGTTTTAAAACCACTTCCTCCAAAAGACAGAAGATTAAAGTTGAACATAAAATGAGCTGAACTTAAGTCTGCATCAGTGTTTTGACTGGTAAGTGTACTAGTAGTCAACAAACTGTCATTATTGAAGTAGGTTTAGTGTCACTTCATCACGTCCTACATCTAGCGAGATGTCAGTTACCATATTTGCACGCGTTACTGGCGTACTTTTTACCAACATTTTCAAGTTCTGCAAAGCCCTGCAGTAGTTACATTGGTATATGAATTCTTATCAAAGTCTTGCACTGTGAGCTAGGCCTACAAGCCACGAATGTGGCCCAACTGATCTAACGATACACTGACTTGCCGCGCAGACAGAGCCACACTGACTTCTCGTATCAAAAAGGATGTCCAACAGATCTGTTACTACTCGCTGCAACATTAGGTTTCGAATAATATTATCTTGTCCTATCCTGTAAAAAGCTGGTTTCTGTAAAGACACAACACTTAAAGGGATGATTGAAAGCAAACATGCATGGTCCCTATATCAATATGTACAACAAAATCGAACGATTTCGGCGCGCAGGTTGCCTTCACTTAGATGGTTTGGTTGCCATTTTTGGCTGCAGTACTCGCCGTCATGTGACCCGACATTCCGGCTAGAAATGTCGTAAACTGTCAAGCTATAAATAGATCAAGCTTCACATAGTGTTTCAGTTCACCCCAACAGCAAAGGCTAAAAATACCATACCTCATTTCTTTTCATTTGTTGACAAGTCATTGCACAGAAAATCTTTGGACATGTTCCCATGCTGTTGCAAAATGATAGCCACAATTAATATACTTCCCACTTGACACCTGATGATGTACTGCATGTGACCCTTTTCCAAAGGTCTAGGGGAAGCCCAGTAAACAAGACCACGTGACGCAAAGACAGAGGTTTCAGGAGGTGACGTGGCATGAAATTGATTATTGCATGAAATTGAAGAGTCCAAACATGGTGGAAATATGCAGAAGCACAGACGTTTCGCCAAAAGGACTTACTCTACATGTTAATGGGAACAAAAAACTGAAGCTACAGTTGTAGGCAGACATGATTTATCTGTTCATCAGTGCATAAATCTACAAGGCAATGGTTTTATTTAAGATTTAATTCTTGAGATTTAAGGCTGCTCCTGTGGTAGAACAACAGACTATATCTGGGATCGTTCCAGGAGTGCGTGAAGCTGTCCTAGGAGCTTGGAACGGTAGTACATTGTTAAATATGCTGTCAGCTTCACTCGTGGAGCTAACAGACCTCTGAGTAGTGTGAAAGCTCAGTTAGTCATGCTGTCCTTTTGGCATTAGGGATCGTGGGCGAAACAACCACAACATGTACAAGTCAAGGAAGACCGAGTTGGCTTTTATAACCATAAAGTATAACCATAAAAGCCTTAAAGGCCATGATTTGGCAAAACAAAACGACACAAGTCAAGGAGCAATCAAAGACATTGGGCAGGGAACCAGATAGATTGTCAAAGGAGGCCATTCATAGATGAACCCGCAGGAGGTCAGATTATTTCGTAGTTTGCCCCCTGCACGTGACTGGCTGCTGGTGGCTTTTAAAAATCTGCTGCCAGTCATAGTGGTTGTCCGGCAACAACCAGGAGGACATAAAGACGGCTAAATTCTCTAGACTACTCTGCAAAACTTTTATGGGTACATGGATTTTTTTCCTGTAACTTATCTCATTAGTTATGGGTGCATCACTCACTCACATGAATGGGCTAGTTACATCTGAGGTATAGTAAACTATGTCGTACCACATAACCTTGAGATCTGACAATTTGCTGTCTTTATGCAAACAACGCTGGTTGACAAGGCAGAAAACTGCTCTCTCAGCAAACTGAATACATGTACATGTAGGATGGATGTATTGTTGTAGAACACTGAACTTAAATGATTATTGTATTGGCATCCCTGTCATTTTCCCTCTGGATAATGTCGTTGGAAATCAATTAGGAATTAAAATGAATTTACCAACTTCATTTTTCTATACATTCTAAATACTATAATGATAAATGTCTTTTCCTGATGAGTACTTATATCACCACTTCTGAAAATTTAATGAAGTTCATTTAGTTGCATATTATGTGTTGCGTTACAAGACTTTTTTGTCTTTATAAGGCTTCCATTAGCTCTCCCAGATAAAGGAAAATTTGAGTTCACAAAAATGTTCTTGTATTTTACTCATCTGATCATTAATTTGGGTAGGTGATCAGATTACATTTGAAAAATCCCTTGTTACATTGGTTTTGGCAGGGTATGATATGTGGTATTGTATTATTGCCCCTTTTAAGAACTGTGTCATGCAACTTTGCCCTTATGAAAGTTGAGATTTTAAAACACTATAGCCACCCTGCCCCTTTTCAGTTGCAGCTTGGTTTCTGAGATCGAAATGACGGAACACACAGGTATAAAGACTAAACTGGAGAGGGTTTGGCAACCCATAAGTCCCAGCAACGGATTTGAAAAGGGCACATTTCAAGCTATGAATATGTACAGGATGTCACAATTTAGTGTAATTTCATTCTAGTTTATTTCTTGGACTGGTTGAAAGAAAAATGTGACCACAAATTCTGACAAGCGAAGCCATTCTTAATAATTTTGGCAGTGGTAATCCCAGAGAGTTTCTTGCAAAATATCCTTCAGGCGGTTCTGTTCGCCAGTGATTTCAAGACGGTCACCATTTGCCTTGTTTAGCCAGTTCCTTGTGAACACTTATCCTTGCCAACAGTTGTACTACTGAAGTCAGTATTTCGAACATGATTTTATTTCAGATGGTGTAAAACTAAGATACTATAAATAACACTATTGCAAAAAAATCGAAATTGCACTTCAGTTACTATCCAAGAGATCTAAAAAAAAAAAAAACATCACTGTGGAAGAAAAATGATGAATGTCTGCTTAAAGGTTCCCTTAATTTTAGCCCTCTGACGCCTAGCATTCATGATTTCCAGGTATTGCGTTCAAGTAAGACGAATTAAAAAGAACTAGTTGCTGTTGAATTCCAGAAACCTTTGTTGGTGTACGAACCCAGAGTAAAAAGCTGCAAGGCTACATTTAGTATATGCTTATGGTTACAAATATAACAACCGTCTGTCTTCACACATTAAGGAACTGCTCTTCTGCTGTTTCTTTGATTTCATAAAATTCTGCTTCATTGCTGATTTTTCAATTTTACCGACGAAAAAAGAGGCAATAGTACAAGAATAGGTAATAAAACTACTTGTCAAGATACTGATAGGGAGGTGTATAGTGGCTGATACCCGTTGCACAGAAAAAGAAATGGGAAGTGTACCACAACAGGTACACATTAGAGAAACACACAAAAAGATATGACGACGCATCGGCATTTGTGAGCACATACATGACTTTGCGAAACTTCTCCTTTCATGGTCCAGGGATGGGATTAAACAAAATTGACTAACTTGATCGATAAAATGCCTCTTCTCTTGAACTATTTATTGTACTTCCATTTATTTATCTACTTAATATAGTACATAAGAACTGAGTAAACCATTGATGAAACGTGGGTGAAGGGCAGCTGAGCTGTGTACACTGTCAAACACGTGTCCATTTACTGCCAGCCCCTAAGAACAAATTTGTGTGCATGATACACAGCCATCAGAATAATAGGTGATCAAGCTGATCGATTCCCCTGTGATTTCCGTTGATCTACCTATTTTTGCCCAAACTGTCGTAATATGAGCTGTAAAAGTGAAGTAAATCACCGCTTGTCAACCCATATATCTCCCTATTAAAGAGCAATATAGTTTTCAAGAAATCCAGCGTGTAGATATCCATAAATAAGTTTGTGAAGGCAGAAGTCTTTGTAGCATACAGGACCTTACACCTGTATGTCCCGCCAGGTACAAACTTGGGTTAGACCTGATTTTGCTTTCCAGACAAGGGAAAGGAATCCCTAATTCGTCTGATTTTGGGGACATTTATTGGCACTGCTGAAGGCACAAAATTACCTTCCTCTCCCATTAGTTCGGAAAAAGATATGGATACATTGTTCATTAGATGGACAAACAATGAGAAAAGAAGAATTATATATATGTATTCCAGTTTCAAGTATATATACCAGAAAAGGTATTTTAGATTTTGTTGATCCAACCATTGCCAGTTACAGATTTCAGATGGCTGGAAAGTAAAAAGTAATAATACATTATGAATGCATTAGAAAGTCATTTTATGGGTTGTATCAGAATTAGGTAAGAATCTGATCACAAATTTTGTGGACATAGATAGGGAGGACAATGTCCAAAAGCTTCATGGATGTAAAACACTTGTGAAAAGATGCAAGACTTGGTCAGTTTGTTTAGTGAAATATAATGATACAGCATGAAACTTATTATTTCTTCCGTAGGTTATAAAATGCAATCAACTACTTACGTGGTTCTGGGCCAGGGAGATCAGAAAACTGATTTACTGACATCAGATTCAGGGGGTCAGCTTCTGGGAGACTTGATTCAGACACAGTTTCCAGTGTGTTCTAATCTTGAGCATTCACAATAAATCACTTCAAAATTAAAAGTCATGTCAGAGCTGGTGAACATGTCAAGGCTTTCATGCACATCTACTCGCGTTAATAATACATTTACTACCAACAGTTTTTTGAAAAACTGAATATCCAAGAAGATATAATGTTATGTGCTCTCCGGATCCAAATACTCCAGTGGTTTATTTGCCTTGCACGCCAGTGGTAGGCGAGATCATTCATTGAATGATACACTATGCGTGAATTATTTGAAGGGACAAGGGACACGGTTTCCCAAATATGAGACATTTTGCCATTATTACAGAATGACATGAACATTAGGTATTTTTGTCAAGAAGAAAAAGTTACAAGCTTTTCATTAATCCCACCCTCAGCATTGTACGTGAGGTGAATGTTTAAAAAATAACCAAAAAACTGGAAAATCTGCCAGAACGTTTAAAAGAGGGGCTGGCAATTCTTTGGGACAGGAGCATGTGCACAGTGCTCGGTAGACTTCATATGTAAATAAACGTGGCTGATGACACTCTTAAGAGAAGGACTTACTGCTCATTCGTAACAGGATTGGCCAAAAAGAGGCTTAAAAGATAGCGCAGGAAGTTGACGAGAAAGTCTAGAGTTGTAATTGGTGGTCAGTTGTTGAAAAACTATACTACTAGATATAGGTGGGTGCAAATGTTGTTGTTGTTGTGGTGGTGTTAAACATCGAACATGACCAGCCCTCCTTATATTCAATTCGAAAGAAGACAGAACTTGTCTGGGCTCATACAAGCTGCATACTCAGTGAATATATTTAACTTCAAAGTGACTAATTTAGTTTATGAATGAACTTAAAAACTTCATTAAGACATCGCAATCAGAGTAGAAATGAAAGGTGGCAGGTTTTGTAGAGTAGTTAAAATTTCATCTTCCATGAATCACTGCTTATACAGGTCTAATAGTTTGATGCTCTGGAGTAATCAGATGAGCCATGTACATAGAAGCAGTTTCTGTTGTTCACTCACGCCCCTCAGCCCAGCGTAATTGTGCTGGTGATTTATCAAGGCAGGTGAAAGCCAAAAATAGTTTGTTTACAAAATGGGCCCTCTCTAAACAGAAATTCAGGTTTGTGCTATTTGAGTTACTAAGTCTTATGTATATTTGCTGTAAATTTCCAGCAAACATAAAGCCAAGAAATAGCCCACAGCACTTATATAGTTGGTCATGTGCGTTCGTTAGGTAGTTCATTTTTCTTTATGACAGGAGCCCAGTGTACCGACATGTACATAAATCAAATTTAAGAATTTGTTATTCAAACAGAGTAGAGCTATGCTCTTGTTGTGGTTCAATTGGATAAGCCAGACGAGCGGTGTCGAGTTGCACATAATTGCGTATGAGCAGAATGCGGCATATGGTAGATAAACAAAAGCACATGGTCATTTCTTTCTTAAAAGGTCTTTCTTTTAATATTACAGACTTCAGTGACAGCCCAGTATAGAGCTCAGATCTAATTTTAGTTTTCAACTTTAGACAGTCCTAGAGCCCATGTATAGTCTCAAATGTCGCACATTGTTCTGCCTAGGGTTACAATACGTTTAACATATCCACAAGGGATTGTTTTTCCACCAGTGAAGGAATTCTGGTCATGCTCAGTCCAAACGAGCATCTGACTTAATTAACATAAGGTTTGCTTCCTTTCCTGTGAAACACATTCCAACAAGCAAAACCTGGAGTTATAGGAATCAGCAGTCACAGTCATATACATGGTAATAACAGTTGTTCTTGCCAGTTACATAGTTGTTGGTGTTTCTTGTTCAGGAACATCATCTTCAGAGGGCATTATCAGCGCAGCAAGTTTATGGTACATCAGAGGCCTTGGTCATCCCTATTCCAGAGATTGATCACATCGATAGATATGGCAACTTGTACAAAGATGACTTCAAGATTCCCAAGCAGTATGTTCATATGCAGGGTAAGTGTCCATATATATATATGTATTTATACTTAATAAAAGTTGCTTTGCCAGAACTCTTTAAAACTCGAAAGAGTCCTACAGCCAGATATACTTGTCCAACACCAAAAGTTTTTTAACTGTGGTGTAAAATACCACTCAAATAAGAAAGTTTTGCATTTGTTTTTGCATTAAACTGAAATTCATGACATGGGTTTTTTTTTTTTGGAAACTAGCTTTTCACAGCCCCCACATGTCAGAGCCCTTTGGAATGCAAGATTCACAGTTACTTTGTAGCCCTTAGTCAATCTGGCATATTATAATCCTTCAACCTTTTTGCGTGTTTGCAAGGTGTGTATTCAAGTATATTCTGAAGGCATTATTCTGTGTTGACTGACAAAATTATACTTTTTGTTAAGATCTGAAACGGGCCAATTCAACCATTTGTATCCAAAATCAAATTATAAATGTGCCTAACTTGAACTGAAAGTTGCACTGAAATATGCAAAAAGGTTGAGGAATTAGGGTACGTGTGAAGATGAAACCATGTTATGCATTATTAAAAGTTTGTCTGAAAATCAGCTTTCAGTATGGATCAGGAAATACCAGATTATGATATGGACAGTGACGATGAAGTTTGGTTGACGGAACAGAGCAAAAAGATGGAGCTCTCATCACTGAAGTTTGAAGAAATGATGGACAGACTGGAAAAGGGAAGTGGTCAGCAGGTGAGGATGCACGCTAAAATTAATCATGCAGGCTATGTCCTGAAATGATACACTACAGTCATTGTTTAATGTTTTTCAAAGATGTGGAAATGTTAATCAGTGCTAGGTTTCTGTAGTAAACTTTTGTTCACTGTACTTTGAGTGCAGTTTTGAAGGCTTTGACTATGATTCTGTGGTTATATAGGGGGAAAAGTTTCTTATAACAGTCTAAAAGAAAGTATTAAATGCCATTCAGATAACAGAAATGGAGATACATAGAGCAGTTGTGCAAAACATCACGGAGGAGACTTATAGACATATTTATGTCATCTGTCTTACTAGCCATCTTTCATTTGGAACCCTTTCATCATCATTTTCAGGTTGTTACTCTCCAGGAAGCCAAGGCATTGCTGAAAGAAGATGATGACCTGATAATTGCTGTGTATGACTATTGGTTGAACAAAAGATTAAAAATGGTGAGTGTTTTAACTTCACTTTTTCTTTGATATGTACATGGAATGGTATCCATCCTGTGTGACCTGTTCATTGGTTCTCTAAGGGTTACATGACTGTAACATTATGAAGTGGTATTTAGTGCTCAGTGTCTGTATTTCTGCTTTTCAGCAACATCCCTTGATCTTGTCAGTGAAGACGGAGAAGAGGGATGGCTCAACCACCAATAATCCTTATGTAGCCTTCCGAAGGAGGACAGAGAAAATGCAGACGAGAAAGGTTAGAAAAATTACTCCTCATTGTAGAAATTGGTGTATGGCCTCGATTTTGCAGTTGTAGTTGTTTATGTTCCTCTGTATGGCAATAAATTAGCAACCTAAATCACTCTACCCAAGTTTTATGTTTAACATATGTTTTTTTTTTAAGTGGAAGACAGCACATGTTCTACGTTAAGTTTGGCAAAAAAGGTTGCACAATATTGTGTACAATTCGGTAAAGTATTTTGTCAAACAGCCACTACGGCAGCAGAAACTAGCAATTGATCAAGCTCTATTGACTAGCATGAAACACCACCTATCTGTCTAGGCTGTGACATAATTGTTCCAAGTGCTGAACTCTCATATCACCTGAGGCTGTAGTAAACTGCTAGGGTTGTGTTTGTAACTTAAGTATATATATCAATTTACAATATAGGTCAATTTACACTATGAAATGATCAAGAAACTTACTACCCCCACAACACAATGGTCTGGAAATACTTTGCAGTCTTGTTCAACCATGACCTTGTTATAATTAAGACATATAACATTAAAACATGGTGCCTATGTTATTACATGTTAAATTGACAGACAACTCGGAGCATTTTCATCACAGATTATGAAGAGCAGATATCTTCCTAGCACTCTGATTGGTCAATCCCTCATAAGCTTGAAAGCATAGGCGACTTCAGATCCCCAGTCGAAAGCACAATACTCCACACTTCAATAAGTGAAATAATTCAGCAATGATTTTATACAATTTTAAACAGTTTTTTGCTTTCAAGAGAGAATTGTATAATCTTCTTAATTAACAGCACCTCAATCACAAGCTGTCTTGTATTTTAACAAGTATCTGTTTTTCTCATTTCAGAACCGAAAAAATGATGAAGTCTCATATGAAAAAATGCTGAAACTTAGAAGAGACATCAATCGAGCTTTGTAAGTTTTACTGTTACTTATCAAGCTGTTTTGTCAGAGACTGATGTAATAATCCGACTTCTTGAAATGAAATCAAGAAATTTGGAAATACTGCCAGATATGTGGTCAAATATCTATTCTTGTAAGACTCCGTAAATGAAGTGTACTGTTTAAGTCTCAAAATTGTCATTGAATCAAATAATTTGCTTGTTGGTTAATACTGACTAAAAAGACATGTTTCTTTACCCTGAACAGAACTTTAATAGAGATGATCAAAAGGAGAGAGAAGACAAAAAAGGAGATGCTTCAGCTGACGATAGAAATTTTGGAAACAAGGTAAATGTTTAAAACTTTATTTGAGATGTTTGGTGTGTGTTACGTATTTAAAGATCACAGTCGGGCTGCTGTAGTTTGCCACTAGAAACTTGTAAAATCGGTAAACAGGACGTCCTATAATTTAATATTTTCCACACTGAACAAGTTGTGACCGTCTTTTGTGTTACAGATATCAGATGGAGGACTTCAGTGGAACTCACTTGGCTGAAGCTGAGGAGCTCAGACACTCCATGAAGCCAACCATTGTGCCTACCATACCACTTGGAGACTGGGCACGACGAGTATGTGATTTTGCTCCAGACAACGGGGGATTACTCTCGCATTGCAACATTAACATAGCAAATAGAACTGACCTGGAGCTTTTACCTATAGCATCTAATTATCTTGAGCATTAAAGCATAATTGAGACAGTTTTGTAGTATGGAAATAACTGTTAACAGAACAAAATTATTTAATTTAGAATCTTTCGTCTAGTGAATTATTTATTTCTGTACATTTCAGGAGGCAGCACCTGTTAAGAAGAAAAGAGAATACAAGAAACGAAAAAGTAAAACTAATCAGCAGCAACAGCAACTGCCTCAAGTGTCTCCGTACGGTGAGATTGATGTCATTCATCCTGATGTGTTCAGCTCTGATGAGGAGGGTCTTTCTCCGGTAAGTTTGACTTTTCCTATCAAAATGTCTGCAAGATAATCAAAAGTACATTTAAAGAAATTTCTTGTGCACAGTTTAATGAATAGGTGGTCCTTGATTCTCTTCTCATATCCAAGGTTTGTGCTCTCCTGGTAGATCATTTTCTTCTTATGGAATATCTTCATAATAAGGCCTGGGATACTGTTTTGAAAACTGTTGACAACTTATTGGTGATTGTCTTTTTTCTTTCTTTTTTTTTAGGGTATGTCTACATCTGACCATGAAGATGAAAATGATCCAGATGGAATGTTTGCCTTCAGGAGGAAAAAGCTCTGTAGTTATCATGCAGTAAGTGTCGTTATCCTTTTCATGTCAGAAGGTAATTCTATTACAGTTAGGTGTAGAGGAGATGGTCAACAGGTATAAGGCATTATTGAAGAATACATCTGACTATCTGAACCTTTACCTCATATCTCTCAGTGTTTGCACAGTCAGGGTCACAGTAAGTAATCCAGCTCATTTGTCTGCCTGTTTTGGCAGTTTTGCCTTTGCTGAAGATTATTTGTTTTCTGTTACTATGGCAGCTCTGTTTACATGTGTGTGTCACTAATAGGAAGGTTTGTCAGCAATTTGCCAGACGTCAGTGAATTACCCCAGGAACCTCTACAACCAAGAAAACAGAAATCTGTAATATAAATGGCAGATTTTTGAAGATGGCTTGAAACATGTATCCAGTAAATTAAAAAAAAATAATAATAAATAATATACATACAATCCTTACATTGGTTGACTCACTGAAATGTTTTGTGCTGAATGGGTTGACATTGGTGTAACAGGTGAATCTTTTCCTAAATTGCATAAGGCCTGGAACCAGCTGCACATTTACCAAAAGATTTGCCTGCTTAGCCAAAGTCACGATTTCTTTCGTGGTGTTTGCTATGTCCATGGTCCATGATTATGTGACCCTATTGTGACACCCTGTGACATGTTACTGCAGGCCCTAAAAAGTGGAATGTTTTGCTGATGGTCTGTGTCCATTGTTTCAGCCTCTGTTGGGTCGACCTGGCAACTGGCCGTGGTGTGGCTCAGAAGATGGTGGGTTGGGGGATAAAAAATATCGTTACTCTCTGGCTTCCCTGTCAGCACCTCAACGGTGTGTGGGCTTTATACGACGAAGAATAGGCAGGGGAGGCAGGTCAGTGCAGAATGCTCACAGAAAGTCATGTATTAATGTATCAACTTGTCTTCTGTACTACACAATGCTGCGTGATAATATAAAGAACCTGTGGTATCTTATCAAAATTGTTTCAGATGTGCTAACAATGATTTGTGTCAAAATGTCTTTTCAGCACATAATTCTTATGTAGACTTCACCATTGTTATGTGTGCCAACTTCTCTGTTTAGGGTGATTTTGGACCGAGCTTCAACAGAGTGGGATGATGGTCTCGCAAAGGTTGATTTCAGCAGCAATAGCTCATCTAATAGAGGTGTCCTGGGAGATTATCTTGTTTATGTCAGGGAGAGAAAAGTGTAAGTACTGTTCTAGAACTATTTTCTCGGTGCTAAAAACTAATATTTATGACAGCGTTAAATAAATCTCACTCACGTAGCTATGTTCACACTGCACAAGAATCTGCCTACGGGCAAACTAACCTGGGTTAATCTGCCCGTGGGCAAATTAACATTCTGTTCATGCTACAAGTCGTGTTCACACTATCTGCCCAGCAACAGAAGATCTCAATTTGATTGCCATCTATTAGGGAGTTAATTTGCTCTGGGTTAACTTGTTCATGTGCAGATGTTCCCCTGGTCTTGTTGGTGGGCTAATTTGCCCTGCATTAAAATAACTTGGGTCAGTTTGCACCTCATTTGGTATTATGAATGAGGCTTAGATGACTGATGGTGCTTAAAGAACTATAAATGGTATCTGTTCCTGTAGTTTCTTGAAATTAACCCAAAGGAAAAAGGTTTATGTTCTTTCAGAACAGCATGGGAGTTCATACGTAACCAAACAGTAAAGTTAGATACAGGTTCAATCTTAACATTGGCAGGGGGCATCTGTGGCTCAGTTGGTTAATGCAGTGTAATGACCCAGACGCCTCCCACCAATGCGAGCTCAAGTCCAGCTAATGCTGGCTTCCTCTCTGGCCATACAGGGGAAGGTCTGTCTGCAACCTGCGGATGGTTGTGGGGTTCCCCCAAGCTCTGCACTGTTTCCTCCCACCATAATGCTGGGTGTCGTAGTATAAGTTAATTATTCTTCAGTACTGGGTAAAACTTCAATCAAATGTACAAATAAATATTTAACCTTGGCATAGAATTTATAGACTCTCCCACTCCTGTGTTTTGTGTTACAAGAGACTGTCAACTGGGCGTGTGGGTCTGTGAGCAGTCTTATGTGGATTACCTTGGGCACCTCTGTTTCATTCGCCAATGAAACTGTTTGTCATTGTATAATTGGAAAATTCTTCGGCAGAACACTGTAACTGAAATTAGATAAATAAGGTTCTGAAAACAGGCCAATTTTACCTACTCACCATAAACACACATGGCAGATATTTGCTACAATTTATAAAAGCTGTGGCTGTCAAGTAGAGAAGGTATAAACAAAGTTACCTCCCTTGGATTCATTTCCCCCAAATATAGTATACTCGATATCTTCTCCTCTTTGGAAATGGCCAAAAACAACATCCATGAAAAAAGTAAAGAGACACTTATCACAGTTGTACAAATTTTTATTTTCTTTGGTATTTGAGCCTTTGTTGGTTTTTTGGTTACATCATTTTGAGCTAAAGAGTTGGGTAATAACCATGATCCAGAATAAGGGGGTGAATTTATTCATCACCCAAGGGTATTTTATTTCATGGACTGTATAGCCTATTTGGGATAGACACTACAGATATCTGTCAGAGGCTTGATACTATAGAACTCACAGCAGTATTTGGGATCCATATTTAGTTTTTGACGTTCCACCAGCAATCTGTGGATGGTTGTGGGTTTCCTCTGCCAGTTTCCTCACACCATAATGCTGGCACCTGTCGTATAAGTGAAATATTCTTGAAGAAGGCATAAAACACCAATCAAATAAATAAAATATTTAATTGTCATGCAGTGAATCCATTCTAAATCTGCAACAGTACTCGCTGTAAGAGATATAGACAGGTGATGACTTGCACTGATCCCTTCTTGAGTATGGCTTTAATCAACAATCAGAGAATCAAAACAAATAAAGCTTGTGCTTTGTGTTTTGACAGAGCTCACTACCGACCCCGCACACCGCCCCAGGAGGACTTCGTGTCATTAGGCAGCTCCACCCCGTCCTCTACCCCAATCAGCACAGAGTTTAACCTGGAGAGTTTCCAGTGCCACCAGGAACAGCTGCTTCAGATGCAGAGAGACCAGCAGGAGCAGATGCTGCGGCAAGAGACCAGTGGCTTAGAAAACTCCTTCAACACTTTAGATCATTCCTTCTCTTCACAACCCACCTCACGCTTCACATTAGACTCTGAGAAGGCTCGCTTTGCGGCCTCGGCTGTCATAAACTCTGCTCAACTAAACGTCCAAACGTCCAGTGTGGCGACTACCCCAGCTGGAACAGCTCCCACCACCACCACCATCACTACTGTGGCCAATGGGCCCGTCGCTGACAGTAAGTGCCTGCTTTATTCTGCAGTAGGAAACACAAATACATGTGACAAGTCATTATATAAGATTATCTTTTGTGTGCAGTGTTTCAGAAAGAAGATTGATCTCAGATTTGAGGAAAATTCCCATGACTTGAGATGTTCATATTGAGGTAGATGATGTTATATCACATTTAATACATGGTTCACACAGGTCCTTGAAAATCTTGAAAGTATTTAAATTTGATTTTAATAATTCAAGAACTTGATAGTCTTTAAGTTTTCACATTTTATGTGTAGGGCCTTGAAAGTACTTGAGTTTTGTTTGTTTTTGGGTAAATAAAGTCAATTGGAAGCATGAATCAGTCAATTTTCAATAGCTAGTTGCGTGACTTGAGCCAGTCAGAAGTACAAAGTCAAAGTTGTTCGCTACAACATACATTTTCTCCGTGAGGGGGCACTCTGACACTGCTCCGATCGTACAAGCGAAAGATACCTCGCACCATAGTTTCTTCGTACTATAGTGATCTGGTACCATAATCGTATTGTATGATACTATAACTGTAGTAAAGCTCTAAAGATACACTGTATACAGTTGTACACTAATTAGGTGCTGGATGGCAAATCTAAATGGACTGAGACCCTGAGAACATCACCCAAACTCGAAATCGTTGGAAGTGCTTTCAGCATAGCCTGCACTCGTCTCACTCAGTTAATGTGAACAAGTGACCTTGTGACTTGGAGTTCAAATTAGGAAATCTGTCATGATTTTGTTCAGTTTGGGTGATGGTGTTGCAATGAATGTCAGAATTGTAAAATAAAGGCCTGCCAGCACTCCGTGGACGATTGTTGTTTTCCTCGGGCTCTACCTGGTTTGGCCGCTGTCATGTAAGTGAAATATTCTTGAATACTGCATAAAGCACCAATCAAATAAATAAATAAATTCAACAGGATGTGGAATAGATGGAAATTTCAATCTGGGCAGTGTTAAACCAGCTTATCTGCAGACGATCAAATAAATAAATTATTGGGTATAACATTTTAAATGTATATGCCATCGAATGGTATACGAGTGCTTGCCCCTGCTGAAATGCAAATGGAAATAACCTATGACCGAAAGTGGTGCTAGTTGTAAACATGATGCCTAATTAAACTGTGGTCATTTTGCAAAAACATGTGAAGAATACAAGGCATTTGAGGAATTAAGCAAAATGTAACTATGTATCGCATGACTGAATATTTATGATCCTTGCGGCAACATTTACTCCTGTTCGCGGGCAAGCATTTGACTGCGTGTCATGCGACGAAGGCAAACATAAAGTAGGCCTATACCAGTAGTGTGATACAGTGCTGATTGGAAATCTGCAGCCCTATATTCATGAAGCTAACAGTGTACCGGTACTTGAATTTTTGTTTTGGAAAAATGCTGGAGTTTTTTTTCCCTGGCTTGCTGTGCGAACCCTGTTAGTATTTATATTTTTATTTATCGTGGGAAATTCTACACGTCAGGTGTTGGCAGTTACTAAATGAATAAGTTACTACTAGCTTAAATTGTAGAATAATAAGCAAGCCTTTACAATGGAAATTTTCTTCCTTGATGATCCAAACATGGAAAGAAAATCAGATGTTTCCACTGAGAGCACATTCAGAGTTTTGTTATATAAAAATCGAAATAACAGTGATAATCCAATCCAGCAACCGTTCTATCCCTCAGTAAGCAAGTCTACTTATAATGCTAAATACAGATTTTATGTGATGATGATCTATCAATATTATTGATGGGCAGTGTTGTGCACTACTTGGTGCATAGTTACCTCCCATGTTACATGCTGTGTACATAGTTCTCTCCCCTGTAAGATGTTGTGTGAGAAGACCAACCTGCTCGCAAATGTTCATCCAAAAGCATAGTAAAAGTCTAATCCAGAGCAGAAAGTAGACTTTCTTCACAGCAAGCTAGAGATTGAATGAAGTCCAGCATCATAGTAACATCTGATACTAGTAACAAAGTTTTCCAAATTTTTTCGGTGGTGGGAAGTGGTGATCTGATTTCCTCCACCTTGAAACTGCCATTGTATAAATGAAAAATTCTTGACATGGTGATAAGAGCCTTCAATTAAGTTTTTTTTTTTTTTTAAATCTGCACAGCCCATATAAACTTTTTTTAACATGCTGTAGAAAGTTGGAAATCAGCAACAAAAGAAGAAAATGGAGGGTTTACTTTATTGGATAAGCTCTCTTTGCATCCATATACAGTAAACTTCTCTAAACCGACCATGCCTGGTTCCACGAAAAAATGTTGTTTTTGACAGGATGTCGGTTTTTGGAATATATCATGTGCAACAACAACACTTATCGGTACTTCCTTATACACAGCTGGCAAACATGTCACTAATGAACAACGTTATGGGAAACTTTACGGTCAGCCATGCTTGATTTAATGAAATGAGTATTTATGGATATTCTGAATTACTGAACGCCATCTTAGCTAATAATGTGTGGAGTGTTCCAATCAGAATCAACTTCAAGAGAATGTCTTCATGGTTTAGTGAACTGTTTGCTAATAGGATTATCTCCTTTTCTGACAACACCTTTCTGACCCCCAGCAGTGATAACAGTGTGGGGTAGGAGCAGTTGGTTTGCATCAGGCTGTGTCCGATTATATCATGTGGATACAATGGAAACTTGAAATCCTTGTTGGTATTCAGAATAGACAAGTGTCAGTGTATTCATAGAAAAGAACATGGGTTGTAAATGGAGATAAAAGCAGACCAAGTGCCATGGTCGGTATTGACAAGATGTCAGTTTTTAGATGTGTCTGTGTCCGCAAGTTTCACTGTATAACCAATCTAATACAGGATTATGGGATTCAGATTAGAAATAAATTAGCATATGACTTTATGGGAACTTGTTTTATGAGAAAGCAAGATGCCCCTGTAAAGTGTTGTGATTGTCATTGAAGGTAGTAGGTTTCTTGTACTCTTGGATGCCCAGGATACATGTATGCTGAAATGTTGCACTGTTTTTGTTATTGTAGACAAAGCTTCAGGACTGTCAACATTACCTGCAGAGACAGTATTAAGGTTAAACTTTCCCCTGAATAATTTGATGTCAAGCAGGACGACGTCAGAGGCCAATTCTATTTTAAAAGTACCCTCAACAGTCTCCAGTCCTATCGACCCATTACCTATTCCAAAGTGAGTGATACTTTGAACTGTTTAGGGTAGAATTTGCTAAAAGCTGGTTTTGTAATTATTTGCTGTGGTAATACGTTGCAAAACGAAAACACCTTGTGTACACTATACTACTTTATGTGTGAAAAACTTATACTACCTTATATCCTGTTTTTAAGTAGTTAGTGTTTCTGGCTGTTGAATATGGGAAAGATAGCCTTTGTCATTACAGCAGTCATTTGATTCTGGTTTCAGGCAAAACCATGAAGAAGCTGTTTCAGTGAACAATGTAGCGACAGATAGAGTTGTTGCCATGGACGTCACGTGACACCAATGATTGCAGCAGCAGAATTGTGATGCTTTGGTTGATAAATCAGGGAAATCTGATGCCTGTGATGTGATATTCCCTAGGCGTCTGACTAGCGCTGTCTGTGTGTGACGCAGGGCCCGGGGTCTCCTGATGTGTTTGCTCCCTGGGGCCGGGCCTGTTCCAGACCAGAGCTTGCTGATTGGTGCTGCCACGCCCTCACACACTCATCTGGCAATAGTCGCAGCTGGGGCACAATTCTCAGGAGTTGAGTGTTGTCCATCTATGTTTGTCTCCTGGTGTTTGGAGACAGTCTCTCTGTGTAGTTATCATGAGGCCTTGTGCTTGGCTGTGTGGATGTTCACTGTTCAACTGCTCGTCAGGTGTTTGTGTTGATCTCTTCATTCCGTAACAGGGGTGGTAACAGTGGCGAAGAAGAATAACCTGTAAGGTTAGAGCCCTTCTAAAGTTAGTGCTGTAGTGTGGTGGCTGTACACACGAAAAAAACATTAAATAAACACGCTGAATACTAGTTTGTCCGACTACCTCAGAAATACCTCTTCCATTAGATTGGGTCATGTAATTTCTTCCTCTCCATTTACTGCTTGTCATATACATGTACTAACATGTTGTGTGGTGTTCACATAGCCCATAAAGAGTGACTCAAGTTTGTTCAGGTTTTTAACGAAGTGTTTAAATGAATTGTGGCAGGTTTTAATTCAAATGCCATGAATTGTAAATACTATTGCTGGGTTTAAGATAGTGTCTAATCAGCATGTCACTGTTATGCAGTGTACTCCAGGCTGTTCAGTGTGTGAATCCTATTGGATTAAGTCATTACCTCTCTTGATCAGCTGGTGCAATATTGTATGATGAAATAGTCAGTCTGTTTAGGTGGTGTAGCTTTGTGATGAAGTATTCATAGCTCTGTTCCATAGACAGTACTGTTGGATGAATATCTCAGAGCTTCAAACCTACAAAACTGTAGCCTGTGAAATATTGTGTAAGTAAATTTTCCATTGAGGTTTCACTTTGAAATTGACGCTTTCACCAACCCTATTTAATTCAGGACGAGTTAGCTTATGCGGGTAATGCTTTTTAACACAGATCATCACATCCATAAGATCGTACCCTAGTAAGGATGTGCATGAACCAGAGCTAGTGCAATGCATTCGTGTAGTTTTCTTGTTTGTTTCTTAATCATAGTTTGTCCTGTCTATTGAACACTTGGAGGGGAGATGTTCCTGTTATATAAGGTTACAGCCAATAATTTTTTTTTTCCTTTTTTTTTTTTCGAACACGAACAAATTGCAGATTTTCATTAATAATTCATTCTGATATATGAAATTAGTCATGGATACAGTTACCAGTACTTCAGGAACGGTAACACACCACCCGATGGTTTCTTTGCATGTTATGGCCAGCCCTGTAAGTATAAAGGCAGCACCAGTAAGTGCATGGAGCTACTACATCTAAGTGATACAACCCCATGTTTACTGGACAGCAATCTGGCTATCTCGTGGATAGATGTACAAGCTGTGATATCTTGGTGACCCTCGTCACCATTTCCCCATTAATAAATCATTTGTACAGAAATAACCGTCTTTTGTCTCATGTTTTAGGTGTTTGTTACTTTTGATCTTTCAATCTAGCTTTGATCACATCAGATGTAAGCGTCTTCGTTCATAAATTTTGGTGTAGTAATTTTCCGGCAAGTTGGTGAGTAATATGCCCAAATGCCAAGGTGAAACCCAAAAGGGTAAAACGACAACACTACTAATCAATTCATGCTTGTTGCTCTTATAGCGACACTGTTGGTCAAATCGGTATAGCAACTTTCCCGTTATAACACAGTTGTAAAGCTCAAATTTTAATCCAGCCTGGGATACAAGACACTACTGTGCTATTCCTGCATTACAACAGTTTCTGTTCACCAATCTAGATGGACTACTGAATAGGACATGTCGAGGAGATAGCCATCCTTGAGATGCATGGTCAAATTCCACGCCTGAGACCTGCGCTTACTCACCCCTGCGGCGATGTGATTTGACTCTGGCCCTGTGCGACTGAGAAACAAGTGTAACATGGCTCTAAACTGTTATAAAACCGCTGCATGGACGCATATATGACATATTGTTTAGGCCGTCTAGGGTAAATCCGACGCTCATTTACTGCTTGACCCTAATATCTTCCGAAAGATAGCGACCGGAAATATACATTGCCGCTACAACCCGACCCGGAAGCATTAATTGTAGTGTGTAGCACAATTAATGATTCTGGATCAGGATGAACGAAGCTAGATAATTTCTGTTTGTAGACATATTTTCTTTTGCTCCCCTGGACTGCCCATTTTCGTTTTTTCTGCTTGATGGGTAGTATCATTTTGTTGAACAGGCTTCAAAGTTTCATTCCAGGTATAAATTTGTGTGTGTTTGAGGAATGGAAGAAGATGAACACAAGGCCAAAGTAGTGATTTATCAGGGCTCAGTGATCTGTCACTGAGTGGGTTCGACCCCTCTCAGCTGTTTGTGAAATTTGCGAAAACTTTCATTGGGAATATCAGGAATTTGACCGGAGTTTTCAGGGGACAAGGGCTATGAGGCCCGGAGGGTTTAGGGCTTGCAGATTTAGGGACAGTGCTGTGAGGCCAAATGTTAACATGTAAGTAAATGGGAAATTAATTGTGGTGTGCCGCCAGCCAGATAGCGCATAACTGCGCATGGGCAGAACGCATCCAAAGGTAGACAAACAAAATCACGTGGTCTTTCGTGCCATTTTTTTAACGTTACAGACCTCGGCGACAGCCCAGTATAGAGCTATGTTCTAATCCTTTTCTGTGTGTTTCTATGAGTTTTCCACTTGAAACAGTCGTAGAGGCCATGTATATTCCCAAATGTCAAACAGACACAAAATGCACGAAATGGGTGGAATCATGTGTGACTCCCTACCGTTACAATTATTTTAACATGGCCACGTGGAACTGTTTATCCACCAGCGAAAGCATTCCGATCATGCGCAGTCGTAACAGCTATCTGGTTTATTGTTCTTATATGGATATATAGTAGTATACTGAAGGATCCTACAAGACATTGTCATTTAATACATCCCACTTTGTAGCTTTTGTTAGATATTTTGTGTTGTGTACATGGTGATTTCAATACGAGTCATAAGTTTACTACAAAAAGTAATCTGTTTTAATTTTACAATCAGTTCTTTTGTAACCAAATATGGACCGAGTGTGTAGAAGATAACTTGCATCTAATTCCAAATAGTGGAAGAAACCCGAGTAACTGTACATTTTAGAAAATAATCGCCGATGGCTGTTGTAATATCGTTCAGTCGGTGTCAAAATCATAATTCAATCACAATCCAATCCAGCTCTTCGTGCGAGTGTTCTCCAAGCGTGCGTCGGGAATCTGCGGTAACTTTTCTGTTTCACGGTTGATGTCCTCTTACAGTATTACCTTGACGTGGCAGTGAAATAATATTTTGGACGGCGTAAAACCCAAAACAAACACTTTAAGGTTCCTTATTTGATTGCGTTAGATTTCACGTCTGAATAAATTGTACATTTAATGCATTAATCATAAGGTTTGAAATATCCTGTTCATTTATATGGATCACCCAATTTGGATTTGTTGTGTTTCATGTATGTCGCAGGAAATACAAGGATGGTTTTACATGTTATTACACTATTCTGACCTTGTCCAGATAACTCAGCGCAGTATACGTATGGCAACAAATATTGGGTTCATGAGATCAACACCTGTGCTCGACCCTTCACACATAACTTGACACAAACTCACATATTGGTGACAGTGCACCTCTGAATAATCTGCTGCTCAGACAATAGCATGATGTCTCAACTATCGTTTAAAGATGAACTGTACCGTTCTGTTTTTCATTTTACTTAACTGAGTAACATATCTGCGTTGAACGGAAATGATGGAAGCGCACATGGCGAGTATTTTTATTTGTAGAAAATGGAAATATATTTAACTCAGAAAAGTCCGACAAAAATATCACACATCGCTTGAAATCAAATAGACGTGATGAAATTGTGGAAAATCTGGTTTTCAAACACTAGTTTAGTCTGATCAAAACACGTCTCCTCAAAATAACTAGAGCATAATTTAGAGTACTTATTCGGTTCGAAATGGACGAGTGGCGTGGCAATTACTCATTTTTCGTCATTTACTCATGTAAAAATTTTAAAATATTAGGCGATTTTCATTCCTTCAATCGCTTCGTCTCCATGATTCAGATGCCTTTAGAATATAGGCCTATACTGTGCCAATTTTTTGTGAAAAAATTAATCAACCGGAACAGTTCACTTTTAACTGTGGGTAATATATGTTATATTCTTCGCGTGTTGAATAAAGTCGCCACTTTTATTTGTTTAAAAATGTAATGAATACGTGAATGATGCATATTTTGATAAATTTATTTATTTGATTGGCGTGTAATGTCATACTCAAGAATGTCTATGTGCAACATGGTGAGTTTATGGGTGGAGGGAACTGGAGTAAACTGTACACCTAACTGGGCAAATACCTGACAAACCTCTTGCCCCGACCGAAACTGCAAGGGAGGGATTGGAACACAAGTTACTGCCTCAATCAGACAAGGGCCAGTTATAGTCAGAGTGTAACTTTTTGATCAGTGATCTGGCTCACCAAGTCATTCATATATAAGTGGCATATACTGCTAAACAAAGAAATAAAAAGAGATTATCTTTCCACAAAGGATATACATGAAAACGAACTGTAAAACGAAGATTACGGTTATAAGGAAAGTGAAAAACGTTAAGCATAAGAAAAAGAAAACAAATGAAGAAACAGAAAACATGTTTTATATATCGCTGAGCAAAAGTACACGGTTTGTGGAAAAACGGCATGTAAATAAGGCGACTCATATGGCATACCTAGGACGATAAACGTCAGAGGCGAAAATAGAACTTAGCTCTGACTATTCTTCTATACTCGTCATAGACACTCTATTAAAAGCCGTTAATTAGCAAAAACCGTACATAATATATTCTCATAACCTAGATTGGGATGAGGTGTTGAATACCCGGCAATTCCTCGTTTATAGGACGAATATGGTTCTAGCGATTAGTTTGATATACGTCTACCTTGAACCACCTCCAGATCTAAACCTGTCCTGTCACCCAATAGGGCAACAAAACTATAATACGGCGCATAAGCTATTGTCTTCATAGTAACCTCTCAAATCATTCCGCCAAAAAGTGATATTTAGTTCACCAAAATGTCCAAGGGTATGGCAGTGCTCTACTAATTGTGCTTTCACATAGATAGCCCGAATTTGAAAAATATGTGCATATATGTTGCCACGAATATTACACTGTAATAGCAAATGGTGTAATTTACAGGAGCAGCTTGGGCCACAATTTTAGATGAACAGTTCTCTTGTGACAGCAATAAATATAGATTTACAGCAATTGGCATAGTTACAGAAGTAAGTTAAAATAAAACTAAAACATAGCCCCATGTTTACAGCAAAAGTGTTGTGGAAGTATAAACACATCCCATATGTAGGCCTACACCAATATTATGTAAAGTTACAACGAAAATGCCTGTGCACAATTCGATGCCACATGTCAACACTTTAAACCTGCAACAGGAAGGGCCCTACTTGTATTTATACGGAAATTTTTCTAGATCTGCTCCAATTCTCTTTGTAAAGGCTTTACGACACTTTTCTCTGTCCCAAAATACAGCAAAATATTATGTATAAATACAGAAATTTTAAACAGTGCACGCCATGCGCGTAAGTCGACTGCTTCGTGGAGCGGCCATCAAATCATGTTTCATATCAAGTACATTCACCATGTCCCAGATAACAGTCAAACTACTGACATACAACAGTCTGTTGGACAACGTCGCGATTGTTGATGAAGATGCAGTTAGACATACACCATTCACTACATGTAGCAATGACTCTATTTCAGGACTGATCACATATGTGTACGTGCATTTATGAATTTTTAAAGGCATGTCTGAGAGTGCCTGATTGGAGGTGATAAAATTGCATGCATTTCTAGTTGTTTTCATTCCGCATTATGCGGTCCATAATCTGTAATATGTGTACTAAATAAAACCATACCAAAGTCCATGGATCTATTTCCTATAAGTGCGCCAGTTTCTGAACGTTTTATTTGTAATTTGAACGCTTATAAGTACACAAACATGTAAGCTGAATACGATGTACATTGTGACGAAACGTTATAGCGAGGAATTCCGGATGTCGCATCCATGGAGTCGTTACACCCACAAGGCCACTGCCACAGTTAATGTGTCCCATGTGTTCGGATTTGTCCAATTCATCGAGACAAACGTCATTATAATTGGATAAAGGACAACTTCCTGGGGGTTAACTCTATCTCATGGCTTGATTTTCCCCAACATGGAACCGGTTTAAATCCAACGCTTTGTTTCATGTCAAGGCTGTGTTGGGGGTCAGCGATTACTGTAAGTATTACAGTCATGACATGGAACATGGAACATTGCTATAGCAATGCTGGCCCATTGGCGACACACTCAACCCAAGAGGTTCAAGAATATTCTCTGCCCCAGCCATTTATCCAGCCAAATGGATATCAAATATATATCAAATACTTAGTGGAGGTCTAGCGTCGACTTTTTGGATTATTATTTGCTGAAAATATTAAGATGATTTTCTTGCTACTACAATGGAAGTGTAAGCACATGTTGTACTTAACAAAGCTTTGTGTTAACTTACCTCAGTCAGAGTTTTACCTTCTCTGTTCAGGCATGTGTTGAAATAATTTTCTTTAGTTTAAAAGTTCATGGAAATGCAAATGAGTTTAATTGCATATTGATGGGCAAATAAAGTCTGCATGGCATAAATTGCCATGTATGAAACATCGTAAAGCTGGTCAGTGTCTACCACAAAAGTTTATAATCATTGAAAGGGAACCTCGTGAGGAGGCCGTTTTCGACTTTCGATGTACATGGGCAAAGCAGTATTGGAGATTTTGTGGAGAAAGAACTTTGGGTGTGCTATGAAAATCGGTCATGCAGAGTTTAACTTCGGCCACAAAAAATGAAACCGTTTGTAAATTTGCTCAAAAATCGGGTGGCCAAATAATTTTAGAGAAATTGTTGACACAAAATTATCCGAACCGATCACAGATTGAAATTTGAGCCAGAAAGGTTAGCTTCGACCACCAAAGTGAAATCAATTCTGGTTAACCTGATGGAAAGTATGTTAATTCAGAGACATTGTGTCCAGATAGCTTGGCGAGCCGATTGTAAAGAACTTAGATCTCAGAAAGTATATGTGAAAGGTCAGGTTCACCTATTAATATGTGATCAGTGCAAGACAACCTCATAGAGAATTCACGAATTTTTGAGGCAATCAGCCAAGCTGTTTTTAAAGATATTGTGTACACAAAGCTTAACGAGCCGAAGAGAATGAACTTGAAAATGCACCCAAATCACGGGGAGAACGAACAAATATACAAAAATACATACTCAAAGAAGTAATACGAAAGCGATAAGTTCTTAAGTCCAGAGTACTTAAGCTTTGCATGCACCAAATCCAATTCATTTCTGAAGAATTGACTATTGATGAAAAGAACATACCCCAAAATTTGATCAATTCTTCAGGCCTGTGTCATTAAACATTAAACTGAATTTCGTGAAGATAGACATGTTTGTTCTGGAAAGATCGTCTCAAACAGCATAAACACAATGTGACACCCCCTTCTCCCCAACTCACAACAAAAATAACGTAATAAGTATGAAAAGTGTATAGCCTCGGTCTGCGTGTCTATAGGTAGGATTTTGATCATTTTTATAACTTGACAATGTTTTCGCTTCAGTTTTCGATTATTTATATCATTCAGAAGAAAGCAGCCTGAGTAAAATATGCCTACTCTGAAGCTGGGTCAACACAAATGCAAATCAGACACACTTATATTGTCACACACCAACCTGGACTGTTACCTTGTTTGTTTGTGCGATCGAGTGGGCGATACGATGTGGTGGTGACCAGCCCTGGGTGTGTGAGGCTGGAGGAAAACGCATCTGGTCGTCGAGGTATATACCAGATAATTAGGTTTTGTTCACCATGCAGGCTATCTTACACAGACATTACCCATCAACCATGGTAGATTGAACAGATAGAGAGCGAAATTCTTGTGCCCCAGTGGACCTCTTGCCATGCATAGTGTTGACAGTTAAATCGGCGTGATTATGGCCGAAATCCGATTTGACAATATTACAAGCCATATCGTGGCGAGTAGACAAGTGGATTCAGTGTTGTCGTGCCTGTTGTCGAATTTGAAAAACACTACCGCCTTTCTGTTTGTCCTGCCTTTCGTCCTTTCGCCCTTACTTCCATACTGTTTTTAGCTGAATTCTTCCTGCTCAGGACAGCCAGGACATTCTGCTTGCGACTCAGTCTAGGCGAGATATCCACCAATACAGGTGTGTGGAATTTGTTATGTTTGGAGACTGGAAGAAAATACCATGCGCTGCGAGCGAAAAAATATGCTTCATCTGAATTGACCGAACAGTGCCCCTGTGGCAAATAGTAACGCACAAGGTCAAGCCACAGAGACGCGCAAGATCTAGTTCCAATAGGACTCCATTCTCACATTTAAACTAAATGATCTCTCAGGCTATACCGCGTTTTTCGCTGGCAAACACGAAAGTAGGCTTCCGTACGTAGGGCTATGCGTAGTGAATCGTGTTCAGTTAATCGAGTAAACATGTTTTTTTTAAGCTGGCCTGTCGATCATTCAAGCAAATGTTCCATTCGGAGTTGAATGAACAGTGAAGCACGCCAATGTAAGTTTCCGTTTTTACATTATATAATGGACCGACTCACAGTCGGCCGTGCTGCCTGGTGAACAAATACAAGAATATTTCTGGCGAGGCGTTTTGAGACAAGGCCATAAAGGAGGATTGTGTCTTTTATTAAATATCCTTGAAGTATACGTTAGGACGAATGAAGATTCCTGTTTTCCAGATCAGTGTGGCTTATCATTAATTGATTACGTTTAAGAGTCAGTTTATGTCGAGCTCGAGTTTGATAGCTTTATATGCTTTTTGTTGCGAGATCTCAACATCTTAAAACTCTCGTTGTCGTGGTTGGATTTGTACATGTACACGAGAAACAATTAATAGGCTGACAGAGATATGTCGGACGTTGTCCCCAAATGTCACACTGAGTTGGCTTTTTGCTGGTAAACGAAGCAAGGCTTGAGGCCGTCTAAGCGACGTCGTGTAGCAGAGGATAAAATAGCGCAAATTTTAGGAACACGTAAAACTTAGGTAAGAAGTAGTATAAAGAGTACAAACTTTCTATGTAGAAGTGTTGTTTTACTTCGGACAAGAATGGTTAGAGGCACTCACTATATCTGTGCCGGGAGTTATCTCACTTGCGTTTGGATGTTTGCGCAAGTTTGGATATGCCACAAAGTACACTACGACTAACTTTCTAATGTCCTATGTACATCTATCCTCATGAAGATTGGGCCGACTCCTTTGATAGAGGGCATACAAATAAGGTTATATTCGTTAGCGGTCATGCAGTCCGGCTGATGACAGATTTCTCTGTTTTTGGGGGGTTAGTGTTTGAGTAAATGGCTAAATTGCACCGAGTTATTTCGTATTTTGCTCATGTTGATTTTAGCAATCTGTTTTTAAGTGCAATGTTCTTACCGATTTTTGATGTGAAACGTTGTGTCTGTTTTTTAGACCACAGATATTGTTGTTGTCGATGTATGATGCTTTATCTTTCTGTTTGTCCCAGAAGAACAACGACAACACAATGCCGCCAACACTGGTAGCCTACTCCCACATACCAAACCTTTTCAATGTAACTCCTGAAGGATTTTACCGACTCGCTTATTCACACCATCGGCACCGCTAACTGGAACATTCACACTGGTTAGTGTGTATCTTAATTATGTCAAGAAAACTCCTGTTACAAATCTGAATGTTAGTGTAAGGGCTGGTGCATCAGATCCTCTTAGTCCTGTATGTTGCAGGTCGACAGGCAGGTTTAGTACAACTGCGTCTGGCATCTTTCCGGATTTTCATCGATGCTGTCAACAGTCATTCATTTAGCTCCCCGAGTCTGTGAAGATATTGTTTTATCTACTGACCAACATCAGCAAATCCAGTTAATCTGTTTGGATATACCGAAAGTGTAGCGTCGCCCTATTGGGCCTCGTTGCAGACATGGCTTTGCTTCATGAATTAGAGGAATTTTTGTCAAGGCATTGTCATGACCCTTTCCCACCGTCCGTCTGCCTATTTGTCAACATTATCTTGACATGTATCTCTGAACCTTTAAACAGGCAAATTGATGAACTTTTGCTGAGATTACCATTGGGAGAGATAGATGTGCACTTTGGCCTTTTCAAGTATATCCTTAATTGCATTGATTGACATGTTAGTCAGCTTCATTTGTATTACTGGTGGCAACCATATATCTGAACCGGTTAAGTGAACACTAATGAGCTTTTGATGAGATGCAAACTCATTTGAAAATACATATACATAAACGTTTTGGCCTTTTCAGGCCTATTATTGTATTGATTTGAGTATCACTCGGCCTAATTTGTCCACCTTTTGGTGACCGCTGTTCTCTAAACCTATTAAAAGGAAATTCATACAGTTTGACAAAGCTGAATATTATGACCCTTACGTGTATTTTTCGGTTTTTCAAACCATTTTTGCACATTAATCAGCTTATTTTCTGTAACTATTCCTGGAAATATTCGCTGTATATCATTTCTTGGTAAATAGACATTTTCTCGTAAAAATCATGAAATTTATTTCAAATTGGTTAGAGTCTTGGCTGAAAGGCTTTAACCCGCCGAAGGCTATCTCTCTTCTGATATGCAGAAATAGAAAACTAAGTGATGGGGATCAAATACTCATCAGATATCGGGTTCGTTGTGTTACACGGTGCACAAAGACAAGGGTTAAGGAGGTTTGGGGAGAGGAAATGCATTGAAATGTACCCAACTTTATTTTGATCTGGTCGACAGTACCCATGCGCAAATTTTATTTTAGAATGTATTGAAAACAATCTACACAGTAAAATGGGAAGACATACAGAAAGGTTCTGTTTCTGAATAATGGAATCCACTCAATGCCTTTCTAATGTGATTGGCGAGTCGTAATTGTAAAAATATCGCTCTGCCTCTGATGTTAACAGCGTTTTTAAAAAGCGGATAGATGAATTTTGTCTCGTTTAATCCCTTGAAAGCTCTTCCCGGAGAGCTGTGACAATGATCCAGTCGACAGGTTATACGCAACTGCAGAGTGGTCTCGTCAATAACCAGCTCTGTTGAAAGAATAGGCCATGCCTGGTAAAACTATCTACAATGCCACAGCTCTATGAACAGTGACAAAAATCATTTTTTATATATTCGAAAAGAGTTCTGAGAGATACGCGTTGACCATACATTTATCACGTCAAATGTCTGCACTCTATTTACTTGATTGGGGTTTTACGCTGTACTCAACATTATTTTCACTCATACGACAGCGGCTAGCAATATGGAGGAAGAAAACCCGTGACCATCCGCAGGTTGCTGGCAGCCCCTCCAACATATGGTGATTAAAACAGCATGAGCTAGACGTTAATTTACCTCGACCGCATTTGGTGAGAGGCTCCTGGGTGATTGCCCTGCTAATCCCCTCCGTTACGGAGGCCGCGGGAAGATCAAAACCAGATTTTCGTTATTTTATGGCGTTTGCCAGAGGGAATTTCCATCATAATGGAAATATGATTATGTGAACCAAAATTATATTTGTACATTTGATATCAAGTTAGAGAGTTGAAAGTTATCCCAAAGTGCTATGTTGGTTCACGCAATCATATTTTTATAAATGAAAGAAATTTTTTTTCTTCGGCCATTAGAAATGTGCATTCTCCATAATAGTTCGTATGTTGTAACTGGTTGGTATCTTTGGCCCACAGGTAACATGCGTGCATTCCAGTGGGCGAATGAGATCATGACATGGATTCGTCTCGTTGTCCACATTCTCCCTGACAGTTAGAGGTTAGAATTTGGGGAATCCTCCATGACAGGCAAATAACAGTAAAGAGAAGACAATGGCAAATAAGCTCCTAGTTCATGCGAGAGGATTAATATAATTAAATTGAAATTAAAGAAATCCAAACAAAATGACGGTTTTTGTAGCTAATTTTGTTCAGTTAGTGACTTGATCACATTGACTGAAGAGTATTTGGAAAGTTGCCATTTTGAAAATTACCAATTCTGCACGTGTGGACTGAAAACAGATGTCTTTGAACTTTATCTTAAATCCATATAAATAAACATGGCTAAATAAGGAGTTAATCATGTATATCTTCGACTGTTACATTTAAATTTTGTACAGCCACAATATAAAGCACATACTAAGGACAACGTAAAAGACAACATTTTCCAGGGTTTATTGTGGCTCTAATTTAGATGTTTTGAAACCCTCTTTTATTCCACAAGATCTCTACCTTTACGGATACCGCCATGCTTAACGCTTATCCATTGAGAAACCACCTATATCCTCTTCTTGAATATTTGTTGTGTCGTCACTGTGCTAAATATTGTACTCTATCACGTGACTAACGTGGATTCCCTGGAATAGTTTAAAAAATAGTCATTGAAATCGCGGGTTTTATGGTCTGCACAAGGAAGAGGATCATAAACTATATCACAAAATACCGAAAAACTGGTACTCAAGAAAGGGGAAACAAAACAACACGAGATCAAAAAATACGTTGTCATTTTCCTCTAACGCAAAAAGACTGGTGACCTGGTTATTTATCACGATATTCTTTGGTACGGCGTAAAACATCAATCAAATAAATGAATAAATAAATTTATCAGGAATTGTTTTTTTTATATTGTACAGGGTCATGAGATGGCGATATTGTTCCACGTGACTTTGTCACTGACTGTACAGTAAGATCTTGGCTTTGGTATCGGTTGTGGTTGCTTATGCATTTCTTTTTTGCGGAAGGCCAAATAAATGAGCAGCGATGACCATGTGGGATTCCTCATGCCTGTTTCTGGGGTTTGATGCTTAGGCTCCTTTCACTATTGCTGGTCACCTGCGACCAGTTTCACAAAACCTCGTACAGAAGTTTTTCCCCTTAAATATGGACACTGTCGGTGTTGTAGCTCAATATAGATGGCGTCATTTACGGGCGAATATGGCCAAGCGAAAGTTTTATGAAATTGTTGTCCTCTGCTTCACTTCCCTTCCATTCAAACTGTTATTATCTCTGCCTCACAGCGGAAAGGGGATACATGATTTAGATATGCAACTGAAGCTGTTTGAATCTTCGCGCATTTAAAGCACTTCAACCCCGAATGCAGGCATTCTTTGCAAAGGTGTTGACAATATATTTTATTCATGATCAAGAATAGTTTTGCCATTTGAGATGCGCTATTTAAGGTTAGTTTGATGTCTGGTTTTCGGTTTGAAACTCCGAACATTTTTTTATGTTCTTTTTCATCTTTGCCAATCAAAGATATATTGTCCATGAAATGTCAACAATTGACAACTTTTCTGGTAATAATTCGTTTGATTTACTACTTATTAACATCAGCAAATCGATCAGTGAATATCATTCAAAATTCAGTTTATTTCCCGGCACCAAAAGATTTTAAATTTTGACCTTAAAAGGTCAGGGTGTTTACCTTGCGACCTTAATGCTGTCCTGGATTAAATTCTCATGAAAACCAAAGTTTCCCCATGAAGATAGGCATATTCTTTCTGGCCAATGATTATCTGAACTCAAATTTTCTCATGTATCTTTTTATATACTCTTAAACAGTTGATTATATTTAAGAACAAATATATCATTTCATATAGACAATGTACCAGATCACATGACAATCGGTTTGATTAATTATAGAGAAATTGCAGTAGAGCATACATGAGAGGAAAACCCGTGCCCGGTCATCTATAGGGCTTAGAAAAAGTTGAGAGTATATCACAAAGATTGTTTATACTATCGCCTAAAGCAGGAAAGCCTGACTGGTTGTATTGTCTACTCTGGTGTGTCCGACTGGATGATCCGGTGAGGCAGCATTTTCAAAATGGCGGCACTTCCTGAGGGTTCTGGTACAAAACCTTGGTTACATGACCAAGAATGTTTCAAAAAGTTGTCAAAGCATTCGATCCGAACGCTGTCAGAAAAAAGAATCAGTTAGTTGTCAGAGTAGCCCGTGTAGGTCCTGACAAAGACAAACCCTGATGGCGTGGGCCAACACCTTTTTTACGACACATGGCCGGGAAAAGAGAAAGAAATGTTCGTCGGAACTTGGTGCCGCTGAGAAAATAGACGAAGAAATTGACCGCGTGGTTAAGATCAGCGAGGAAATGAACGACACTGCGAACAAGATAGTAGGTGGCTTTAGAATATTCTGTTTTTTGGTAATTCCAACTAGGCCGCACCAAATAAAATATTCCAACAGGCAACATGAGTACAATGAAGACCACAGATGCCGACACTAACATAACTGTCATCTGGCGCTCCATCAGTTTTCGGTCCTTCTTCTGAGTTTTGGAGCCCAGAGCTTCGCTTTGACTGGCTGAGGAAACTTTTAAAGCGTAAATGAGCAGAGCGTTGATTATAATCAACGACACGCATGGAATCGCGACATAGATACAGAACTCTACCTTGTCCCAAGTTTCGGCAAATGAGACCATGCTAGGTTTGTAGTAGCAAATGTGCCCATATCCTTCGTAGTATATTTGCTGGTACATCCAAAAAGTGCAGAGGCTGGAAGGTAAAAGCAGGATGGCTAAGACAAAGTAACTTACACGGGCCCTGGCTACAGTGAGAATGCGGACAACCTGAAGCGGGTACCAAACAGCGACAAACCTCTCCAGTGTCATCAACACCACGACCCAGTTAGCGTAATCCACACAGTAAGACACAAGGAAGTTAAATATCTTACAACCGACATCCTTTAATGGAACGCCGCTGAATGTTAGCTCGGTGTAGGTAAACTTCACGCTAATACCCAAGGTGTCGGCAACAGCCAGGAGGGCCACGGAGAGGGTGACGCTGGAGGTGGGTCTGATTCTGTTGATGGTGAGGAGAGCGGCACCATTTCCCAGCACGGCAATTAGGACTACCACGATCACAACGTATTTACTGAAGATCAAGCCAATCCTGTAGCCCAGCATCTCCGTGTAATGCAGCTGCACGCTGGAATCGTTATGGGTGCCATTCTTAGTCACGTTCCACAGATCCATGTTCTCATAGTCTATCTACAACAGATAACAACTGTTTTTTTTTTAAGTATATTAGTGACAATAACAAGATTGCACTGATTCAGAACACTATCCGTGAGCATGTATGACTGGCTTCCTCACCGCTTGTAAGTTGGAAGGTCTGCCAGCAGCCTGCGGATGGTCGTGGGATTCCTCCCACCATAATGCTCGCAAGTGTAGTATAAATGCAATATTCTTGAGCACGGCGTCAAACGCAAATCAAATAAATAAATGAGCATGTATGGGTGTTACGATGAAGGAATAGACACTATGAACCATCATGATTGCGATGACGTGGTTTTAAACTGTAGATTACACATGATGAAGCGATAAAATACTGTTCATCATGTCAAGGGAAAGAAACTGGAACACGTATGTCTCCTCTCTTGTCTCTATGCTGTGGTCTTTTATAATAAATTCCTGCACAGATAAGAATTTTGCTAGTGGACTAAGCATCCCCGGGGCCTTATCCCTCTGCATTGCTGTCATGTGATTGTTAATTAGGCCTAAATGTTATGGCATTTTGAGTCATTCTGCACAAGAGACGTGTAATAAACGGCAATTAACATCACTGCATATTTTTCACCCAGATCTGCTTAAGCCATGTTGCTTAGTAGTTGGTAGTTGGTAGTTCGTATGTAGCCTAAGTTGATGCAAGGTAGGTATTTACATGATCAATTAGAATAAAACCTGAGGTAAACTGACATGAGATCGGATGTTACCGGTTACGTCAGGCCAACTATACCTACAATCACACACTCTCGTCGCTGGAGTGGTTTCACTCTTCATGCTGCAGTGTTTCATCAGTGGCCGTGACGGCTTGCAGACGACAGCAACGTACGTGCTTTCTGCCCCCGTGTAATCGAATGTGACGTCATGATAAGTTTCGGTCTGCATAGTAAATGCCCATGCATCACTTTCTGCATTCATTACCGTCTGATATAAGCGCAGAACACATGTAGCAGGCTGTTGATATTCAAACAATCGTGACAGAGCAATATCATTCTCACATAACACTGGTACACTGTATGTAGATTTGTTTAATTTTTCAAAGAAATTGTAACGGGCGAAAGTCCGATTTTCGTATTTTCAGTCACTATCATACAGGTGGAGAGAGTCTGTGTTTATTTCTGCTTATTATCAGTGAACGTTTTTCACAGACACCTGTGGAGTCCTTCCAGTGATGTGTGTTCAGCAATTCATGGAGCGGTTAGATAAGCTTATCACACAATAAAAACATGGCTTTGTGTGGGCAAATAACGCCATGTACGTTTGTATATATCAATTCACCATTTAATGATACCAGCAATTTCTAATACAATAATTTATATAATTGTTTTATGACATCGTATGGCACAATGGTACCCCCCAAAAAAGCTGACAATGGATATGTGGTAAAGGTTATAAATCGCTTTTGGATCGTTTTCTACCCTGTTGAATAGTGGCTAAGGAAAAGGCTTTATCCCAGAACCGGAAAATGGCTTTACCTGGCCAAATAACGCGTGTGTGTGTGTCTGTATGTGTGTGTGTGTGTGTGTGTGGAATGCAAACAGATGGTCAAACTGACACACAAGGCTTCTTTGCTGTGAACACTGGGGACAGTGTCAACTGGTATGGCCTTTCTATATCAAAACAGTTTCCTTTCTAATTATAGGGCTGATTTATAGCATTCAAGCTAAATGGTCTCTTACGCTGTACAACGTGGAGTTCTACATATGATTAATCGTTTCAAGACCGATGGAAACATTAACCACAAAGGGACCATGGAGCGCCTAATTCACAGTTGGATCTGACAAATGTCATAGTGATAAATACTGGGTCAACAGAGACCTGGTAGACTTAGTCTCCAAATGTCAAACTGCATGACTAATGTGCGGTAAACGGAGTGACCCTTAAGGTCATCTTCAAAGGTTCGATGTTATAGAGGAGAATGGAGCTCAAACTTGAGGAACTCGTATGCAGCTTATCCCTTTCTTATACACTTTAAATGGATGTGGGTGTGCGTGTATCAGCGTATCAGTTTATTTATACAGAGCTTGTTGGGGCCAAGCGGATAAGATGCTTGTCTTTTCTTCTCTTCGATAAGAGGTGCAGGCATAATTCCTGGACTTGGGTTTCCCTGCTCTCCCTGTATGATCAGAATATATGGACATCGCACAAGGGAAAGTTCGCCAGTTTGCCACCTGTCGGTGTTTCGCTCCCTCTCCCTCCACGTGTAATTAAAACTGACCACATTAAGGATAAATTCATGAGTAAGGCAATAAGCAAGAATCAAATAAATCAGTAAATGTAGTTATATATTTGATCGGAGTTTAACGACAATGTTATCAATAAATGAATTTATTTGTTTGAGTTGGGTTTGTCAGCAGGCTCAAGTATATTTCATCTGCAGTAGGACAATAAAGTTCATGGATACAGGAAAACCCTAAGCCTATGAAAGAGGGTGAACAACCACTTAATTTGTCATTATTCGAAAATAAATGGGATACGTCCATTTCATGAAACCTGTAGCTTTGTAGTACCTTATTTATTTGGATTGTTAAACAAATATTTGTTATAATATCAATTTTCGTAAACTTTCATATAATCGGTGACTAGATGTAGGCCTGATGATCTGGCTGATAGCTTTTGACAATCGACGGCCGCTTGATCGAACCAAATTCATGATGAATTGGCTGCGGCTTTGCTTTACTAAGGATGATTAACCACTTGGATTTTCTCTTTCCAAGCTTAAATGTCAAGCTTAAGACAGGAGACGTTAGGAAGAAAAGCTGATCTCAGCTTTGACCAAAAATGCTGCCACTCACTTAACGTGTCTCCTTTGTCAGTTCTTCTTTTTACTTTTGCCTGTTAAGTGGCAAGCATGTAAGCAATAGCTCTGCTTAAGTCTTAATTCAAACCAAACAATGAGATTCTCGTAACATTGACGTCCCCTTTTGTAAATATTAGACACGGTAGGGTGGGGAAAACCATTGTATCATAATAAGCAAATGAATAAAGAAGTATTGATGTTTCACTCAACTCGCTTATCATTAACTTGATAAACAAGTGTACTTTGGCATTTACAGAGAGCCCTTTGGATACCGGAAAAGTCAGGAAAGTACTTGTTATGTCCTCATTACATGTGAATCTGTGATTCCTGTACTGTACACACAACCGGTATTATCCGATATTATCCGTAACACAAGAAGATAATCTGCCTTGTAAATGAATAACTGATTATGGTTGACTGCTACTGCAGAATTGCCGACATATCAGTGGCGACTGTCTTGAAATAGATTTATACCTATGGTGTTGAGCATAACCTATGTACAAAATAGATGAATCCTACCGATGTGTCCACAACGCTCTCTGATTCCGTAGAAGCTTTACATTTTTTAAAACCGTTATTTGACATTTGCTTGAAGCTTTATCCCTGGATTACAGAGTTTGGCGGTAGAAAGTCGTGACTTCGTGAATGCAAACTGTAGAGGAGTAATGGCCGCCTGACTCACCATTAGGTTCGATAGACTTCATACACAAAACGGTTTGCTATGATACGAAATCTTGCCATCGCGAGATATCTTGGGATAATAATGTTGCTATGAATTTTTCCTCTGTTCTGAACTATTTTTAAAGAGATAATTTTCTTATTTGGTCAGGCACGATAAAGTGCACACTCGGACCGGCACTGGCGGCTCTAATATTTTAATTCACAGCAACACTTAAGTACGACTGGAGACTTCTAGGGCAGTAAGTATATTGTTTTTAGTCGATTTAAAGTTATTATTGTTATAGTATACTGTTTGAAGGGGTTTATCTGTGGACACTAAGGACACCAATCGTTTTAACACCAGAGGTCGAGAGAGAGAGAGGGAGAGCTATTTGTCATCACGGTGACTTAGTTAACCCGCTGTAGCCTGAATGTCGACCACACAACTGCGTAATACAAGCTATTAACCTGTCAGAAATTATCAAAACTGATCACGGTACACAGTGTGTATGTTTACTTGCATTAACTAAGATTACGATACTTTTGTAGAGAATTAAGAACACGGGAGTTTATGTTGAAAAATTATCTTTTTGGAAAAATAGTGGTTATTTGGCAAGTTATTATTCAGCAGCCATTACTTCCAAGGTCATGAAACCTTTGTACTAGGCGCTTCGACCAATATTTAGTTTACATAATGGTGTTCTTAAATTATGCACTTTCTTTTCGAATACCTCTCCGTTACTTCTCTGATGACAATACCAAATGTATATTGTCAGGTCTCTTTATAAATCAAGTTCTCTACTGAATTTGGTCTTAGAGAGTGTCTATAAAGTTCGGCACATAAAGTTGAGCTTGATACCCGCTCAACTGGGCTCGAGGGTTGTGTCCTAAGCGTTCGTGCATGCAAAATTACTTTGAAGAGACTCTACTGGAGTACTCCAGTGTACACGTATGTCTTAATTTATTTCATTGGTGTTTACGCCGAACTCTAGAACATTTCACTTATACCACAGCGGCCAGTATTGTGGTGGAAGGAAACCGGGCAGAGCCCGAAAGAAACCCACGCAGGTTGCTGGCTGATCTTCACAGGTATGCCCGGAGAGGAAACCAGCCCATTACGTGTACGGCGATTCAATCCAAAGCCTTGTGTCCATCAGCGACTGGCACTAAATCGGTACAACCAGATGAGTTGAGCTCTCGTGTAAGCTGAGCTTAGGGCCCTGTTCAACTCGGCATACGAAGTTGACCCGAGTCTCAGAGAAATGCAACTTTAAATCTGACCAACACACACGTCACGACTGGTGTACAATTCCAAACGTACCTATATTGTGTACGCAAGAGCCGGTGAGACCCAACTCACAAACGATCGACTTGAGTTGTATGTAGTTCCCGTGTAGGTCAAGCTTTACTTATACATTTTACGCCTGGTTTAAGTTTTAGTATCTTAGAGCTGACAATCACTTCATTGAAGGAAAGATTAGCGCTTTCATGAATACTGGGGTATAAGACTGGCTCAACTCACTGATACATGTACGGGTGCAAAATGATATGGGTGTGTAACGCAAACTGTTGTTCACTACCGAACCTATTACACAGCTGTTCAGCTCCTTACTTGCATGTATATGTGTACAGCTGAATATTTTTTTTATTTGATTGGTGTTTTAAGCCGTACTCAAGAATATTTCACTTATACGACGGCGGTCAGCATTACAGTTGGAGGAAACCGGGAAGAGCCCGGGGGAAACCCACGACCACCCGCAGGTTGTTAGCAGACCTTCCCACGTATATCCGGAGAGGAAGGCAGCATGAGTTGGACTTGAACTCACAGCGACCGCATTGGTGGAAGCCTTCTGGGTCATTACGCTGCTCTAGCGCGCAAACCATCTTGTACAGCTGGATAGGTCAGTTCAATACTCATACAGCAGACCCACATCCCACTAAGTTATGTACGGCAGCTGAACACGTACCCACCCAAAAAAGGCCTCCCAATGTCTTGCCTGTGTACTGGGATGGCTAGATATTACACTGCAGATTTTCTCCGAGTGAATCTAATCCCAGAGTCTCTGCATATGAGAGAGTCTTTGAGTGCTCTTCAACATAATGTACCATTGCACGGTTACGTCGTAACAAAGTAATACCTGTGTGGCTAATTCTTCTATGTGCATGTGAAGATCAATAATTGTTTGCTTTATTTTTTTTTCTTTTTTTTTTGGGCAGAAACTTTGTGGGCATTATCGTAAACTGCAAACGATTTTTGTCTTCTAGAAATGTGACATTCGACAAACTGCATTGAAATTTGGATCACTTGCTCATCCGACATGATAGCTATAGATATAATGGACTCACGCCAAGCTTCATGAACGTTTAATAGTAACAATTGTTTCAGCTGAAGTGTCTGTAAAGTTAAATGCTGTGATACCTTGTAAAGGCTATTTGTTTACTATACCTTCAGGTATGAGTGTCGGGAAAAAATATTTCAATGTAGACCAACTGCACCTGTTTGTAATACTGTGTACGGTAACAATGTTTTGCCGCGTGCGTCGGCCATCAAGGTCAAATAACTGCTCTTTATAACTTCCTCTTTAACACCGACCAAAAGAGTTTGGTTTCGTGCACGAGATATTTTAGGATTTCAGTGTACGCCAGTACTTTTGCTACCATGTACACAATACCAGTAAATAGTAAGCATGATTTCCACATCATACCCCACGCTTGAATGGATTGTCATTTACCCATGTTACAAGATCACAGCTTATAAATGGTCCACAGACTTATGGTATCCCTGTATTAGCTCTTTGTCCGTTTGCTGGTAGCTGCTCAGGTAGTCAGAACAGTTCAAACATTGAAAACCGGCTAGAATCGTGTTTCCTGTATATTACAGTATGTATCGTACTCACCTGCTCGAGATAATATGGAATGTATTCTCCGGTATAGTAGTGGCATCTTATCTCTGCTCTCCTGGTGCTGTAAATGGCTTGCAGGGCTCAGGTCGAGTTGTATTAATGGCACGATCTACCCACGGGCTGTTAAGGGACCATAGCGGTCGTTACAGGGATGGTCATTCAGTCGTAATGATGTGAAGTGCATGGGAGTGTACTAGCCATACATCATAGCCCACGTGTTTCTATTTACTTGTTCTTACCGGGCCACACAATCACATTTATAAGGTTATCTCTAAGTACGGCTATTTGGTTATTTTATCTGTAAAACAGAAACAACTAACGACTGTGTTTAACGTATAGTGATACCAGTGACTGGAATGTTACAAGTACATGCCTTTTCAGTGACTAGGTCATACGAGACTTACGATTGATGAGTTGGGACTTAGTGCTCATGCATGGGTATTAATGACAAGTAGCAATCGTCGGTGATCCTTCGTGTATTGTATTAAGTTCATTCGGGATACTCACTTTCCATCTAATGTGATATTTCTCATCCAGAAGGGGGGCAGGGGGGCAGGGGGAAAGGGGTTCTGTTGCTCAGTTGGTTAGCGCGTGACATGCGTGACATGGAAACGACATATGTGCAGTCATTAGCTGGTATGACTATAGCTTAGAACTTATAATGCCACTATATCTCATCCATGGGAAAATTTCGTCAGCATCACCTGCCAAGCGTCCATGGTTTACTGCGGGAACTCTGATCACCTCTAGTCACTAGCCGCTATTGGAATGCCGTTAAACAACAATCAAACGATGAAAAAGAAGCACCGCTATAGATTTATTTATTTGTTTATTTGATTGGTGTTTTATGCCGTTCGCAAGAATATTTCACTTATACGACGGCGGCCAACATTATGGTGGGAGGAAATCGGCCATAGCCCGGGGGAAACCTACGAACATCCGCAGGTTGCTGGCGGACCTTCCCACGTACGGCCGCAGAGGAAGCCAGCATGACCTGAACTCACAGCGATCGCTTTGGTGAGAGGTACGGGGTCATAACGCCGCGATGAAACGGGCCACGGAAGACCCACCGCCGATAGAGGATGCAAACTGTTGTTTTTGACAAGCCAAGGAACATGATAGCTTTTGCTGATTGGGTAAGTTACTAGTAGCAAAACGCAAATGAAGTAGTTTACCAGTGTGGGAAACGAATTTGAACAGTTCTCTCGTTGCAAGAAGACGGATGCCGAGAACAAGTAAAGCCAAACTGAAAGTTAAAAATTTCCAGTAATTCAAGGAAGTGGCTGGACACCCGTACCCTCTGTGTATGGACAGAAACAATTGCTCTAGGAATGAGCAGTCTGTATATGCAGGCAACTGCCCGCAAGGGCATGGTACTGCCAGGGAGGCCCTTACATAGTAGTCGCGGAAGTTGACTACAGATTGCATTAAAGGATGTCAATTTATATTTTCTGTTTTGCCATGGTTACGAAGCAAAACAGAAAGGCGTGCATTCGTAACCATGGCAAAACAGAAAGGCGTGCATTCGTAACCATGGCAAAACAGAAAGGCGTGCATTAAACGCGTCTAATGTTGTTTCAAACAGAGTTTTCCCGGATTCAGTTGTACTGAAAGATATCTTTACAAGGAAAGGTTATGGGTATATTTGTTCCCAATTGCAGCACGTGGCCCCTCTTCTTGATATCAGCCAATTTTATCTCCATAAATTTAGATGATTACTAAGTTTGGTCGTATTTGTGATGATTTGATTCACCCATAAAAATCTATCGTTAGTTAATTGGCCTGGAAGGAATTAGATCATTAGAGATGAGTTAGATTATACATTTGTGGTGCAGATATAAAGACCAAAGACCATGACCCTAAGGGACGAAGCGGTCGAAGTGGTCCACAGTATATTCCATAAAAAAGTGCCCGGCTTTGGACAAGGAATTTGATTCCAATGCTCTCTCTCTCTGTTTATGGGGCTTTGGTGATTAAAGCCGTCCACGATGCTCATTTGATCGTTTCGATAGCCTAACTCTCACCGAAGACCACTGGTCATCCGCCAGTACAGTGAATCTACAGGTCACATATAGGGAAGGTCGTCAGTAGGTTGATAAAGGTCGGTGCATGGTTTACACTGGACATTTGGGATTTCTCCGTCCATAATGCTTCCCACAGTCGTTTAAACTGAAACACCACACATTGAAAACTGTACCTAAAGATACTTTCACCAACTTTTTAAGATTTTTTTTTCACCAAATTAAATGGAGCCAAATGTTTTCATTGTATGGTGGGCTTTTGCACCACATTGGTAACGTAGTCTTTCCCTTTAACGAAAAAAGGTTTGAGAATGGCTTATAGTCACAATCGAATAAACAAATACATAGATAAATAAATTAAATACGGAATAACAGAGGTGGATATAATTTCTAGGTTTATTTATCTAAAAAGTTGATTTAATGGCTCTATTCTTAATACAGTGAGTAGACAGTTGGGACCATGTGTGTTTGATAGGTTCAGTGAGTGTAAAGATATCTGGAGATGTCAAGCTATAGTGCGAACAAATAGTAACACGTAATTTCTGTATAATTGTCGGGCTTAATTTATGATAAAATCAGCCGCCACAATAAAACTCTGTGCAAGTATGACATCATGCTCACACACGATCATTTATCTCGCTCCCATCTTGTTTCCGGTCGATTAACTGTTAAATATAATAAATAGTATCGGGAATGACACTGACACTTATATTACTGCATGTCTCTGATATGTAAGTAACGAACTATAGATACAGAACTGCTTGACGGAAAGCTACAGTGCGAAAGCTGTAGAAATAGACCGGCTGCAGCGTATCCAAAATGAGGCTTTATGAAGACATGGCTCTTATCAGTTAGAGAGGGTTTAGTTCGCGTGGAGGGGAAATATTAGTAGCATTTGGAAGCTGTGGTGAATAACTATACCTTAGAAGGCGGCGCAAAATATAGCTTTGTTGAAACCTGGCTTTATTGAGCGGTGTATGCTTTCGCTTTGTTTAAATAATGTTTAAACAAGGATCCGTGTATAAGTTCAATTTTGTTAGCTTTCGCTCCGTAGCTCTCCGTGAAGGTTATAATACCATTTACCACGAAAATAAATAACCAGTGGATGCCACTAAACAAAACAGTATATATAACTCCGTTTGTACGGGCTTAGATGTATACGCTGGTATTGGTCGCTTACTTTGCGTTTTGAAGGTTGTAGATTTATACGATACAGATAACATGTCGTTCGCTTATATATACATCTTCTTTGGATATAAACCTACTAATAACTAAGCCTGCACGTAGAAGTTTTGCATCCTATCGGCACTAAATGAGCTTGCGCCCTAACTTTGTCTGCGGGAAAGAGCTATAGGGAGAGGGGTGTTGATAACAACCAGTGTTATCAAATTTTCGGATGCTGAGGCTCTTTGATATATTACAACTCATGACATAAGGCTGAGGTCGATGATATAGCTTCCTTATATTCCATTCCGCACTGAGACCACTTCACGTACCAACTTCTTTCCCGGCATGACAAAAGGTGCGCGTGGCTATGAATGAAAGACTGTACGCTCCCGCCATGTCTGAACAATATAGATAAGCTGTATCAGGCTGGCACGGACTATATGTACACACAACATACAGTCTGCGCTTACTACAGTATGATATATACATAAAGTTAACATTATTGCCGTGTTAACTACATTACCATCTTTGTAGCAACACGAACTCTTGAATATCAGTTTGAAGATTCCACTGCTTTCACTGCTTGGGAAGCTCGTTTGGTGCTGTACGCACACGTTTGTTTAAGATCACTTGTCTTCCACCACCCCTGTCATTAAGTTGCCAATGTCCAATGGTTTATCCCGGCCACTTTGGTTGCCTCCCCCTATAAAACTGATCCCCATCGGATAAATGAAATATTCACGAGCATGTTAAAAGAATAACGGCGCCATATTTGTGTCCCTTCCGTTTGTAACACGTAACCATAAAACATGGCATTGTTTTTTTTATTTATACATGGAGCGATGAACTTCTAGGCCGATCAACTCCTAAATAATGAAGTTGCGACCGCCCAAACTGTGGCGCGCATGATTTCGAGTGTCTATACTTTGGCAGGAGACATAAGTTAAGTTGCTGAGTTGCTAGTCGGCAGAGCTCTGGCACAACTCCAAAGAACTGAAATGGAAGGTTGTATTACTCCACTGGTAGGGGCGTACGGCGACATTCAAATACGGGGCGACAGTAGAGTTCATAGAGTACTCGGCCTATTATTGGTTAAGAGCTGCCACGTACAGTGGGGTGGAATTTCAAAACAGACCGATATCAGACAAGAAGTTTCTGTGTCAGCCTCAAACATTCAGCAGCAGTCATCACAACTTACACTTTGCAATCGACACCCAATTAGATTTAACACGACGTACATATTTGGTGTCGGGGTCGTCATTAGCGTCTAAACACATACACTCCTAGACTGACAAGCCAACAGTCGGCTGCCAGATCGCAAGGTAGCAAAGGGTGTTACACTTGGATGCATATTCACAAACAGATCACGGATATCCCTGTAGACTTGCACATGTTAAGGGAACATAGTCACCCAAATAATAGATATTTTTGGGTGATTACAAAATGACATGAGTTTTCCTGTTAGGTATTTTCTGAAGAAGTAAGGTTGCAAGGTTTTTGTTAAGCCCACCCGCATTGTACGTGAAGTCAGTGTTTATCAAAAAAAAAAGAAGAAAAACAGAAAAGAAAATGAAAACTCAAAAGTCGGCCAGAATATTTAATTTCCTTAGGGGCTGTGAATTCAGTGGAAATGGGGCATGCGCACAGCACCCGATAAACTTCATATGTTAACAAACGTGGGTGATGACGCGCGTAAAAGAAGGACTTGCGCCTGCCTCATAACATGGTCGGCCAAGCAGAAGGGCAAAAGAGAGCTCAGCTGGTTGACAAGGAAGTATTGGTAATTGGTGGCCACTTGTGGCAAAACGACTGCTCCAAAAGGTGGTGTAAATGTTGTTGTTGATGTGGCGGTGTCGAACAGACATACGTTTCTGACTCATAGTTTAATGAGAAGATTTTTTATTGATAACCTTCTCTCAGTTCTGTTTAAGCTGCTATACTCTACATGTATCTATGTGTTTCAACATTCGAAATTTTCCGAGTTCGTGTAGCCAATATCGCCTGATCCCGAACGCCTGCAGATATCCTTGGGATCAGTAATAATGAGGTAAAATGGCCCGCCCTCTATATGTTGAATTCGAAGAACGGCAGGATTTCTCAGGGTTCGTACAAGCTACATACTCCATGAATATTTTTAATTTCAACGTAACTGATCTAGTTTATAAATGAGGTTCAAAACTTCGTCAAGACGTCGCAATCAGAATTTGTTCAAAAGTCCGATTTTTTGGCCGACCATGTCCAGCCGAGATTGTGTGTGTCACGTCACTGATGACGCTAATGCGGATGGGAAATCTTACCCTACCAAAGGCTGTTGCGAATATCATCCAGGTATTTAGCTGAAAAGTGGCGTTATAACCCGTTAAGAGGAGTCTATGCGTGAATTTACATTATTTGAAGGGTCCACTACGAGAGGTGTGAGCCTAGAGATTGCTTTTCGTTAGGAGTGTGTTCAGGCACTGATAGCGAACTCCTTCATCAAAAAAAAATATTAATGATGATAATAATAATAATAATAATAATAATAATAATAATAATAATAATAATAACAACAACAACAACAACAACAATAATAATATAAAAATGGAAATGTAAAACCGCCTTAGCTTGTGAATTTTGGATTACTTTGCACTCGTCCTAAATTCGGCTCAGCATTGTGAACCTAGAGTGCATACCTTGTGGCTTTGAAGGGCTGCCAAGACAAATTCATTTATTTATTTATTTGATTGGTGTTTTACGCCGTACTCAAGAATATTTCACTTACACGACGCCGGCCAGCATTATGGTGGTAAGAAACCGGGCAGAGCCCGGGGGAAACCCACGACCACCCGCAGGTTGCTGACAGACCTTCCCACGTACGGCCGGAGAGGAAGGCAGCATGAGCTGTCTTTGAACTCATAGCGACCAAATTGGTGGGAGGCTTCGGGTCATTGTGCTGCGATAGCTCTCTAACCGACTGAGCCATGGAGATGTGTGTGTGTTTACCACAAACTTTAATTTCTAAAAAGTGAACAAGTTTCTCAGGTATCAAGACCTTTGTATTTACATTTAGCGCCATAGTGCACAATGACACTGTCGTCATGTTAAAGCCTCAGTTTCTTTAATTTTAAAAATGCTCGTAGACATGAATTTGTGTCGAGGAGCGTAAACGAAGTTACTGCAGGTTTATGTGGTAATGTTTGTGCGTGCTTGTGTAGCTTGTCGGCTGAATTGGTATTGTTATTATACCAGCTGCTTCAGTGCTGGAGTGTGGTTCTATACCCGGCTGAATTTGTGTCGCGTTAAGTGTCGGGTACTAGCATTGCGCTTTACTGGCTGTAAGAATGTAGCATAATTTGCTTAATTATTTCTTTTTTACGTGAAATTAAGCAACACATTCGTGTACTGATTTTGGCAGATAGTGGACTTTGTGTACTTGATGTTGTAAAGAGGATGGGCTTGGGGTATGCTAAATTTTAATTTATTTCAACTGAGTATATTTAGTTTTAAACAGTTAAAGTTGCAGTTGTTCGGAATACACTCCAAGATACGTGTTTTGGAGCTTAACACAAATATCCACACAGTCTTGCGTTCATATTTTAAGCGCATGTTTGGCCAAACGAGTAATGAGAAAAGGTGTTTAGCTTGAAGTGTGGAGGATTTCAACATGTGGAGGACACAAAACAATGTTTTGCCTGGGAAACCTAAACATGTTTACCATTAAAACTCACCTTACGCTGAACATGTTTTATACCTATGCACAAAGCAACGGCAAACCTCCACACATGCTTGGCTTACACTTTTTAAGCATGTTACCCCCTAAACATGTGGCTAAAAGAGGTGCTTAACTTGTTTTAGTGAGGAATTCAATGTGTTTATTCACACTGGTCAGTGTTTAAGGAGGATCTGTAAAGATGTGCAAAATTTAACAAATGTAACAATGTTGAAAGTGAAAATGAACCAAAGCGAAAAAACAGCTCGCACAAGACTTACAAGAAGTCTACCTCAAAGAAATAAAACTGACCAAATATATCAAGTATGGGATATTTAATAATGCGAAAGTAACAAACATACATTACCATGGAAGCATGTTACCATGGAAACAACAAAAATAACTAGGGACACATTTACTATCAAGAGTCTCCTGGTAAATCAAATAGTTACATGACATATGAACGTGATGTCGAAGGGTAGAGCCAACAGTTTGTTGTGGGATTGTTGACGGATTAAAGGACAGCTCAGTGGCATATACAACACCCAACTCTAAAAACTGCAGCAGTTCACTCCAAAGGCTAACATATTCACAGATACCTGTATATAATTTAAATTTGAATTAATCACTGTTAGAGTAAATAACATTAAAGTTAATAAAACTACAGTAAACGTACATGTTATGAAGTACACATAGCATGCTCACAATCAATAAACCTCAGTATGTGTCAGTGTGCAAGGGATGTTTCCAGAGAGATCTGAGAAACATAAAACTATACTAGACATTGTCCGGGAAAATATTTCCGCAGTTAATTGTTAGTATGCCGCCATGTAAACTGTGCATACATATATCTGTAGAGGGGCTAGCACAGCCTAGCAGCTGATGCATGTTTAGTGTAGGCCTACAATATATATATATATATATATATCTCAAGGTATCAAGGTAGCAAATTCCATGCCAAGGTTTGTCCGAAACGTTCCCACTTTTACCCTACGCTCTATTTAAAGGCCAATTTGGCATTAAAATTCACTCATGATTGAGCGTAAATGTTACATGATTTTACATTGATTTACGTTAAAATTTATGTAGTAAATTCAATTTCAACCCCAAATATATATGTATACCCAAACTTTCGCGTGATGCCAAGCCATACCACCACATACCCCTTGGATTTTCTGTACAAAAATTAAGGCATCATAAAAGCAACCGGACATGACCGTCATTTTTTGATCTGTTGCTGCTGAAAAGGACGTAACAGCATTTCTTCACATTGGTATAACCTCTTGCATGAGGTAGGTAGTTAGCCTGAGTGAACAATTTTCAATTCTATCCAAAAGAGCCAAAATTCTGATATACCTTAACTATGTATAAACTAACAGCAGAAATTTGGTATATCAGTGTACAGTCTGTCCGTGTGGCAATATTATCCAATCAGTGGACCACTACTCTTCAGTTCAGAGACAAATCTTATTTCGAATTGCATATGTGTAACTTATAAATATGTGATCCAAAACACAACAAAAGTTGTGTCCCTTTGGCTAACTGAATCCATCCTATGGTTGTTCAAATTGTAGTAACCGGTTAGATGGAATCTTGCTAAGTTATTTCCCAGGCCTATAATGTAGGATCGACTTGTTGATTTTTTAATTTGATTGGTGTTTTACGCTGCACTCAAGAATATTTCGCTTATACGACGGTGACCAGTATTGTGTTGCGAAAAAACAGGGCAGAGTTGGGGACCGGGTGGGGGCCGGGAGGAATGGTGGTACTCACGACCACCCGCATGTTACTTTCAGATTTCCCCATGTACGGCCGGAGCGTACATGTAACAGAGTGAAATACAAGTGTTATCGGCCTTCTAGGTGTGGAGGGAATTTTCCTATAGTCCAGTGGTAGTGGCGTTGATTCGAAACCTATGAATCTGAATAGAGCTGAATACAGAGCTGTGCTATCAACTTTTGCATTGCAAACCATAAAGTATTACTAAATATTACAAAACAAAGAAAGAGTTAAATATTTTAAACTCTAGTACTATTAATTCCTGCTGTGAACTGAAGAGTCAAGCAAGTTATGTATAAGAATCGAGGTCAGGCTCAAGATATCAGTGTATCTGTAAATAATTTCCGTCTATGTATAGCTCGTCGGGCAGATAGGAATTTTGCTATAAGTGCAAGTGTATTTGTGTTCTTCAAGTACATGTCATCAGTTGAAATCCTGTTAAGGACACATCCACTCCATACACATAGCAACGTATGAGGACTCCATTACATGTATTGGGACGATGGAGGCCTTTTTAACTGAGATATACAGGGGTTAATTTAGAAACTCTCTCACAAGTATTCGTATTGCTTTAATTGTATTTTTCAGAAAGAACGAGTAACATGTTACTCCCATTAAGATTTCTGGAACCCCATAAACTATGTATATGCGCATTATAGTATTCCGATGGTTCGGTTTGATGTGTTCGGTTATTTATTCACTTAGGCTAAGTCTTTGATTGTTGCTTAACGTGTACTCAGTTTCACCTTTATGTTTAGAATGGATGGAGGGGCAGTTTTATGACTGCAGGGCGACTGATGTACCAGAGGGAAACTACCCAACAGTAGCAAAATGCTGCGGAACTTACCCATAAATATACCCATTTTCTGTTTGCTGTACACCCACTTATTAGTCATCGTCCATATTTCAGGTTCACTAAATATACAAATGGTCACGATGACCCAATGGTTTCCACCTGACTCCAGCTGTTCAGTGACCTCAATTACTTATAAATTTGACTCCTGTTACATAAGTGAAATGATACTGAGAAGGGGCCTATATATGGTGTAAGGCACGAATCTGTAACAAGGTATAATGGTTTTCTTATTTAAGCGATTCAACCGGCCATCGAGCCATAAATTTTTGATTTTAATTCATAGACAGAATTATTATTGGTTAATCGGGAGCTTTACTTTTATGTTGGTACCGCGTCCGTTCTTAACGCTGTGCCGGTGATGCTATATATACATTGCTTCCTCGCTGTAGACGGTTACCCGCACCACCGGAATCCAGTCACGCTCTCTTACAATAACAACCCAAACATACAGAAGGCATCGTCTTCTCAATGCCCAGCGCCAGCAATCAAAACTACAAGAATGAAAAAAGGCAAAGTTCATCCCACATCCGAAAATCCGAGAGATTTGCTCCTTATTTATGACTTTATACCTATATATGCATCTATTTTCCTTAATTAGGGACGTAATTGAGAAATCAGTGCAAAATATTTTCTTAGCGAGGTATCGTGTACCTAAATATGTTCACTTGAAAGTAAATCATACACACCCGTGCCATAAAATATATACACAGTCATAAATTACCAATGGTTAGGCTGAAGTATTACACATGTAGACGTCCGTGAAATTTATTGGTCTACCAAATATATAATATCATTAATAAATGTAATTGACAACAGGTGAGCGTATTGTTTTACCGATGCAAACACGGTCGTTTTATTTTAAGTATGTTAAGAAGGTTCAAATCTATCAATAATTGATAGCAGTAAAAACAAATCAGTTATTGTCAATGTACTATATGATCACCACAATCATATGATCTGTTACAAGAAAATGTTAGCAATATGGCTATAAATTAATTATAGATGATACAGAGGAGCCTATATATCTCACCTTCACTGGGGACTTCCGTGACCGACGGCTTATCGTCCTACAGGGCAGAAGTCGGACCTGAGAATGTCTGCCAGCAACCTGCGGATGGTCGTGGGTTTCCCCCGGTTTCCGATTTTGGTGGCCGTAGTATAAATGAAATACTTCTGAGTATATGGCCTAAAACCCTAATGAAGTAAATAAATGAACAAATCTTCCTCAGTAAGTTTCAAATGCTGGGAAATATATATATAGTTGGTCTTACACGCTGCAGATTGTGTTTGATCAAGTCCAGACTTCTATACATATGTAACAGGGAGTCGATTCCACAAAGTCAGAATATGAAATCTGATTTTTGAACTTATTTGTGGAACTTAAAGTTTGAAATTGGGTACCACTTCTCTAGCTTTAGGTTAAGGCAAAGCTTGCATTGCATTGAATTGTAAAATTTGGACTGTGGAAATCAATCGCTTTGTGGAATCGAGCCATGTAGACGAACCTTTCCGATATAGCTGCGACCCCGGTAAACCTCTATGAGTTCCATTCAACTTGTAATAGACGTACTATGTTTACGATTACGTTTAACAGCGTCAATCGTTTTATTTTCATGCGAAATTGTTGAACATATGTTTACCCCTGTTTATTTAGTTAATTTATCTGATTGGCTTTAACGCCATGCTCAAGAATATTTCAAACAGAACCCGTCAGTTTTATGTTTTGAGGAAACAAGAATGCGCGGTTTAAACCTCGTGCGCATATGAGGAGTAACTAACAAATTTTCCACTTGCTGACAGGTGCATGTAATATCGCATGCCGAAGAAAACTAAGTGATCGTCTCCGGATGCCGACGGCTTATTATACCTACTGATCTCTCCTGCCGAGTGAAGAACTATGAACTGTCACAACCACTCCGTCAGACTACCACTCCGTCCCACAATCACTCCGCCACACTACCACTACGCCACACAACCACTCCTCCAAACAACCACACTACCGCTCCGCCGCACAACCACTCCTCCACACAACCACTCTGCCACACAACCACTCTGCCACATAACCAATCCTTCACACAACCACTCCTTCACACAACCACTTAGCAACACAACCACTCTGCCACACAAACACTCTGCCACACAACCACACCGCCACACTACCACTTAGCAACACAACCACTCTGTCAAACAACCACTCCTTCACACTACCGCTCCGCCACATTACCACTCCCCCACACAACCACTCAGCCACACAAAATCTCCTTCACACTATCACTCCGCTACACAACCACTCAGCCACACAACCCCTCCGCCATACAACCACTCCTTCACACAACCACTCCTTCACACAACCACTCCTCCACACAACCATTCCGCCACACTACCACTCAGCAACACAACCACTCCGCCACACAACCATTCCGCCACGGTGTAGTTTCGCTTGCCGAGACGTTACAACATCTTCGTAAAACTGACCTCAGGGTATACTATAAGTCGGCCCCTCGTCCTCAAGTGTAGGGTAAGCTCTATAGACTATAGACAGAGGGCCTTCTCTGACTTTCAATAACTACACAAGTGTACTGAAAACTTACATATAGTTGACGGTATCGCTCTTTAAACCTACAAACTTTAATGATGATTCTTTTATAGTTTTTAACATAAATGCATTTTACGAAGTCCCTAGCTTTTAAAAATATTCTAAGGCTGGTGCCAGTTTTATAAACCATACTAATTGCGAAGTAGCAACTGGCTAAGTGTACTTCATATCTGTATATGTGTTGCCATGGGCTCTGTTTCATGAAGTATACTCAGTGCTAAGTACCACTTAGCTAAGTCCACTTCCTATCTCTACAACGTATGTAGTCATTGTAGTGAAGGAAATACTTAGTGCGCTTCATGAAACTGGGGCCTGGCCTCTGATGATCTCAATACACTATAACTTCAACGTCAAAACATTCTGACGTCAACTCCTTTGCTTGGATACAACGTTTAACATTCCGACGACGTTCTTTACATGCACGGAGACGTGTTTGTATATGTAAGTCAAATTTGATGAGATATGGAGAGACTTTGTCGATTCACATTGTGGTGCGATGAAACAGGGAATGTAGGCCTATACTGAGATGGTGAGGTGGAGTATTTGATGTATTTATTTGACTGATGTTTTACGCCGTACTGAAGAATATTTCACTTATACAAAGGGTGGCCAACATTATGATGGGAGGACATCATCCGTTGCTGTCTGGTGGACGGGGTGGATTAGGATGATATACTGTTTGGTCAGAAGTGTATATCCAGTTGTAAAAATAGGCCAACATTGCATAGGATAAGCCACGAGCATGATCAAATTATCTACATGAATAGCTATATTGACATGAACAGGCTATATTATGTAGAGTCGCAGTGGGGCAGTGGGGGTATTCATCAAGATATAGCTATGAACGTATTTTTTGCTAAATGGACTGATATGTTTGGAGACCTCATACATGCATCATTTATGGTGTCATTTCTCTGTACAGAAATCTATATGAGGTGGTAAATTCTGGGAGCCTGAAATTTCCCACGACGTCATATCCATTATGACATAAATATCATGGGTTACCAATACGTTTTTTGTTGGTGGTACCGCTAATTTTGTGTAATGAGGTGGCATAGTTGGTAAGTTCCTTCCTCTTTGGTATGTGGGCCACATTTGAAAGTATTGTATGTGGATATTGTGCATGTTGACATATGTTTCTCTCGTTGACACGAAGAACAAATGATTACTATTTCGTGGTACTTAGTGATAATTAATGATTTGTTCACAGATAGGAAGCGTGTTCATATGGGTAGGAACGTCACGCTCCTTTCTACAGTTTCGTTACACTTTTGTCGAAATTTATGTGTCAGTTTCAGACAGAATGTTTGGTGATATGAACGTACAGTTTGATGGTTTTATCAGGAATCTTGGCAGTAAGTCTCACTTGATATACAATTTTAATCAGTAGCCTACATTTATTTATTATTCATTAAAACTCGCCTTTCATTTGTGTACGTAAGGACAACCCTGTTTACCTTGAGGTTTCACATCTAGGTTATATTATAGCAGTGATGAACCAAATTGTTTTTTTAAATATGCCATATAATGTTAATTTACATAATACACCTTAACGGTGGACATCTTTCTGAATGGTATATTTTCAGCTGGTACAATTATGAAATGTTGTGTAATACATAAGGCTATGTCATCTATAGGACATGAATTTATATCATTACGTCTGTCAACTTAGAGAGAGTCCTTTAAATTCGTCTTGCTCCTGGTTTTTGTGGGTTTTTTTTTTTCATATTAAAGTGCCTACTTATTATTGTTTACTTCTATGATTTTAGCCTATGTTGAGAAATACGGATGTCAAAGTGACACATTTGAGCATGGGATAATGGTCACTCCAGGCAAGGTATGCGCAGGCGGAAGGTTGGAATGAATGGCATTATTAGAAGTCCCCTGAGTTAACTGTATCTTAATGGACAACTGACAGTACACATTGATTAAAATTGATTTACATCAGTGATAGTGTTTCTCAACATTTTCATGTTTGCCACACCGTAAATCATGTACATAACTTGTGACAGGAATAAATCATTCCAAATACACGTAAAGATAAGTCAGCTAAGGCGATGGTCTCGCAGTCTGGCAGTTCTCCAAACGCACGGGGTTGAAATGGTCAAATGCTCGAATCCAACTCTCGCAAATTTTGATAGCTGGCAAAGAACAGTGGTTTACACCCTCCATTCCGAGTTGTTCCTTCCATAAACCTTCCGTCATGCAGCTCAGAAAAATTTTTTTTTTGTATGTGACCTTTACGGAGAATAAACTGAGATGACTTTTCGTTACCTTCTTGCCTCGCTATGTGGCTGCCCCGTCTCCTCGGTACTTCATTGCATGCGTCTTTCTGCCTGGTTACCTCGACATCTATAATACAGGTTGCTGTTGAGAGGTCGGTTACCTGGCTGTCTTGATGCTTTGTTACCTCGTTCTGTATTACATTGCACAACGAGATACATGTAGTAAGGTTTGGAAAAGGCCGCGATACATATATTGTCACATGAATTAAGAACTACTTTGCCATTTTCACAATATATATGAATATATCCATCCATCGCCAGGTGCTGGCTGCAGAGGCCCAGCTACCCTACAGAAGATACATTACCCACTGGGGAGCTGGCACGTCTGGCCGGTGTCACCCTCAAGGCGAACAGGTTCCTCGCACACATTGTGGGCCGCGTGTTCTCTCCACGTGGTATTCTGCGATCAGCATCTTTCCTGGAGGTGACAACAGCCTTTTAGAACGTGTAAGTGCGATGGAAATGTTAGGTTGAGTCTAATTTTCCACCGTTAAACACTTTTCGACTCTTTGGACGATGTAAACCAGGATATGGAGCCGTTAAAAAGCGCACACTAAATGTATCTCTTGAATAAGGTCCATTAGAACATGGCGTAAAAATATTGGATATTAAAGCAAATATCGTTGTTTCCTTAAGTACTTTATAACATACTATCATACCACTTGTTGAACTGTTGTATGCGTGTCCCATTTCAGGCCGGCCCGGAGAATTTCTGGGCCAAAGATATTTTCTACACTTTTGAGCAGAACGAGAAAAACAAAGCAAAGAAACGCAAAGGTATATAATAATTCTTTCATTTTCTAACCCAAGAGTTAAGAACACAAATGCACACTTATATGTATTGACTGTGAGTAAATGATAATTCTTTCATGTGATTTTCAACAACATTTCGCAGTCTAGAACAGGAACTTGTAAAATACGAACTGAGATTGAGCGACCTACGCCTAAAATGTATGTTGCTTCTTTCAGGATTCTGGGCAACATTTTTACTTCAAACGCCGCCTAGTTTTCCAATATTCACACAAAAGGTAACCGTTTTCCTACAATCTTGTACATCCATGTAAAAGTATATTTGTAATGAACGTGTTTATTATTTCCTTGTTTTCAAAGTTCAACCTGAAATAATGAAGAAAAAAGTTATCATGCATATATATTTTAGCGTTCCAATGCCTTTTCCGTAACTCACAGTTGTGCATAGGGAGTCATTGGAATGCATTTTATTGTCCTTATAATATGAGAAAATGTGGATTTTCATTATGTAATGATCAGACTATTGTAGTGGTATTAGCAAATGGGGAAGTTCCATTTGTGGTATTAAAGCGTCCCTACTATGGTAACTGGTTGAGAGAAATAGACTAAACAAAATGCTGTGTTAGGTTAGCATATTGATATCCTCTTCCGTATTTGGAACAGACCCAAAGGGGTGCAGAGTGCATTGATCCAGGACTTAAAGAGGAATTGTCGACGGCTTTACTAGCTCCAGAACGTAAGTGGTTCAGTTTTCAGAAAGATGGTAGAATTTGAAACAGATTCTGATATCATCCTCTGCATAGATTACAACCGTCGACATTACTTGACGTAACATTGTTTCACTTTGTTCTATGTGACATGATGTTTCCTATTATTTCATTTCACATTGTGTGATGTGTTGTATCGTGTCATGTAATGTAACACCATGTTAGATCCAACGTTGCGTGAAAAATTGCATGTTTGCTTAAGGGAAATATTATAAATGAAACATTTCACTTATACGATGGCTGCCAGCATTAAGGTGAGAGGAAACCGGCGGAAACCCACGACCATCCGCATTTTGCTGGCAGACCTTCCCACGTACGGCCGGAGAGGGAAGCAGCATAAGCTGGACTTGAACTCACAACAGTCGCGTTGGTAGGAGGCTTCTAGGTCATTGCGCTGCGCTAGCGCGCTAACCGACGTAGGCATGGAGGTCCCTATTTAATTACTTGTTGCTTGACGCCATACCCAGGAATTTTTCATTTATACGAAAGTGATCAGATTTATGGGTGGATGAAGCCGGAATGCCCGGCATAAATATTGACCGGCAGATTTGCACATCGTATAGGCCGAAGACCAATGGTCTTCAACAAACGCTGAGCAAGGGGTCACACGCAGTGAGAGTTCCGTAAGCAATGAGAACGGGGAAATCTGCAAAGCCCCAACCCGAGATCTGAACCCAGGTCTCATGTGCTCTAGTGATTGAAAGGCAAACGTGAGCCATTGACCACACATCTCATGATCTGCTGTTTTCAATTAAAAGTTGTCTTTTAAGACAATACATCTTGAGGGTAAGCTAAAATAACTGTGACTTAAAATGTCACCAAGTTTCAAGTCAACATACAATCAAGTGTGTTTCAGTGGATTACAGTGATGCCTCGATAAAGACTATTTACAATCAAGCCTTGGGTGAACTTCGCCTGCCTGTGAAGGAACCATCTTCAATAAGCAGAACCTTGGGTTCAACTCAGGCCAGCGTTCGATTCCCGCAGGTGAACTATCAACATTTTGTAAGGCGAGTGTTGTCGCAGAGACCCTGAACGGACTATGCAAATTGTACAGACGATCTTTAAAATGGATCGGAAAAATAGAGGGCAAAATGATTCGAAGATTACTCTTGTTGAGCTGAAGACAACTCAAAATTGAAGACAAAGTTTAGAGTATGAACGTTTTTGTGGTTCATTTTTTTCCAATAAAATTGTAAGATTTACATTGCAAATTTGTAGGAAAACATTGCCAATACAGCAAAGGACGAAAATGATTTCACCGACAAAAAAACAACCTTCGGTAAGTTTTGGTTAATCATTTTTAAGTTGTCACCTGAAAAGCGCTGTACATTGTAACAAAAAGTTAGAACAGGAATGAACTCATGGAGTTCTAGGAGCAAATGTCTATCCCACAATATATGCGCATTTTACTAGAATACAGTGATAAATAAATCTGTTTTCGTTTTTTCTTTTGTTTTGACAGGAACTAAACGAACGACTTCTCTCAAGAGGAAACTGGGAGTAGCCATGAGGAAACTGTTTTACTGCATCCCACGCAAGACGAAATAAATGAAGACATTGACCCCGGTGTGAAAGTGAGTGTGATGAGTGTGTTCGTGTGTGTGTGTGTCATGTGTGTAAGGTGGTGAATGCAAATAAAGGGTGCGTGGGTATGTATATATGATGGGAGGGGGTTAGGGGTGGGATGTGCGCGTGTGTGCGTGTGTGTGTGTGTGTGCTTGAGTTAGATCTTCGTATTTGTGTCTGGTGAGCGAGGTGGTGAATGTAAAGAAGAATACGTCAGCAAGCTCAGTGTACGATGATGTCTGTTTATCTTAGGTTTTGTACGGAGGTAAAGAGTGCGTGGGAGTATAAATCCAGTGTTAATGTTCGCTCAAAAATTGTGGTATTCCCAGTGACGGTAGTGTGAAAGTGATTGTGAGCATTGTGTTTCTATGAATGTTTGGTGAATGTAAAAAGAAAGTGCTTGAACGTGTGTGCTAAAGGTAGGCCTTTTCGTATGTTTGTCTGGTGTGCAACGTGGTGAATGCACCGAAAGAGTGGTTGGGTGTGTGTGGGTGTGCCAGTCATGTATATGATGATGTGTGTTTACGTAAGGTTGTGAATGTAAAAAAAAGAGTGTGTGGGTTTGTCTGGCAATGTACTGGTGGAAAGCATTCAGAGTATCACCAGATACTCCCATCTCATTGTACTGGTGGACAGCAGCCAGTGTATCATCAAATGCTCCTATCCCTCATTGCATCGGTGGACAGCAGCCAGAGTTTCGCCCAAGTGCTCCCATCTTTCATTGTACTGGTGGAGAGCATCTGTTGTATCATCCAAATGCTCCCATCTTTTTGTACTGGTGGACAGCAGCCAGTGTATCACCAGATACTCCCATCTCTTATTGTCCTGGTGGACGGCAGCCAGATTATCCCCCAAATGCTCCCATCTTTTTGTACTGGTGGACACCATCGATCGAACACAATGTATGTGAGTATTGGTGTGCTTGTTGAGAACTACCGTTCGTGGGATATGTGAGTATGGGAATAAGAGAATGAGCATATGTGTGTGCTGTTTGAGAAATAGACATGGTTGAGTGTTGGTCAACGTTTGTGTGTTAGTGACTGACTAGGTAGTGACTAGTCAGTGTAACTTTGGGGAAATGTATTTTTGTCAGTCTCAGCGTGCTCTCTGACGAAGAAAGTTCGTGAAGTACGTGTGCGTGTGTGTGTATATATGGAAACAACATAATGAGCATATTAGTGTGCTTCTTAACGAAGAGTACATGTGATGTGTGCGTGTGAGAGGGAGATAATAGTGAAAATGGGTCACACTTGTCGTAGTTGTTTCAGCCATCAGCCTCTTGTATAAGTATATAATTTTGATAACAAAACCTCTCTTTCTGTTTCATTTATAAACTGATTATATCTGATTATGGTTATTTGTTGGTCGAAGAAATATAGACATATTATGAACATTATTTCAGATTTCATAATTGACACACTTGTTTGAATCGAACATAAAAACAATCATTGTCTCAACTCAGCTTTTTTACTGTTCATCGCCACGATATGGCTGAGATATTGCCAATGTGGCGTTAAGCCAAAATCATTCATTCATTCATTCATTTCTCTCCGGCTAGCAGCACTGTCTCCTTCAGCGCTGATGTAATACACGTAGAGTTTTGAATTTTCTTTTTACTGTGATGAGCAGTGGGCGCTGTACTCAATAATTTGTGCTGGTGATCAGTTTTACATTTGACTGTTGTAAGACCGAACCGTCTTCGAAAGTTTAAATGCACACATTTAAGAAATGTGATCTCAGATCAAATCTGAAAATTTTTGCCAATAGGAGACAGCGGTCAACAGGTAGAACGGTGAGTAAGCCTGTCAATCGGTTGGTCGGTCAATCGGTTGGTCGGTCAATCAGTCGCTTGATCGGTATGAACCCAAGAAATGGTTTGCAGTCACACTTGAATTGACCTATGGACTCTAATTGCAGGGCTTTAATATGTCCTCGTTAGTCACGTGATTGCGTGAAATTAAAGACACCCTTTGAAAAAAAATGTGCACACGATTCATAAGGGTGTGACTCTGTCCGGTTTCCTCCCATCATAATGCTGGCCACCATCGTGTAAATTCTCGAGTACGCCGTAAAAAAACGAGCCAAGTAAAAAGCGGCAAGCCCGAGCGATGAAGAGTATCGTCAGAATGAATGTGGACCACAGCTGATACCAGTGGGCTTTGTGTGACCACTCCTACCACTTGGACGACTCCGACCGCCTGGCGTGTGATGAGGCAATCATCATTGTCATCTAAGTTCACAAAGAACCCCCACGAGTTGATACCATCAATCAGATTTATTCTCGTGTAGTCTTGACCGTTGCTGTAAATGTTGGTGTGACTTGGCCTTTAGCGAATCTACTATAAGTTTTACTGTATAGATGACTTTAAGCCCTTATTTTTCTTAGTTTTAACCCAATTTGTCTTGGGTAAATGGAGTGCTTGTAGTTTAGGCTATTTGTAAGGGTATCACTATCGGAGAGGAAAAATGATAAACAAATGGCTTGTTCAACTCTCAGACTGCAAAAGGCCTTACACAAAATCAAACAAAGAAACACAAAGACGCTTGAATAAGTTCAACACAAATATTTGAACAAAATAGACAAATATTACAATTGACAATAATGTACAAAAACAAAGAGATAATTACAGAAATATATAGTTTCTTATTGATGAAAGAGTCTATTCCGGTTTACACAGACGAATCAGTCCACGTAAGTATAAAATCCACAGTTCTTGGGAATTCCAGAATCGAAAGATGACAGTCCTGTTATTGACGGACAGCAGAGTATACGGTACACTGAGTATGGTATATATCCAAATCCCCGACAAGGTGCAACTTTCCTGGGCAGATGAGTTGACAGTTGTGTCCGTAATGCCGAGCTGGCGATGTATGTTTCACTCCTAGATAATACACACACGTAATTGCCCAAAGAGCGATACAATCTCCGAAAGAACGCCTCAAACCAAATAGCAAATAGCAAATAGCAAAACACAAGCTCACAAATGCTACGTACAGAAAAATGGACTACAAATTGACAAATGTCGAATGGCACGAAAGCCGATATCTCCAAATCCCACAAAATGCTTGAAAGTGAACGAGACTGCTGTCACGTGAACTTGAGTAAAGGACTGCGAGCCTAACAACTTCAGGATGCCATAACCTGAATCAAAACTACAGCTTTACAAGAAAAGCAAAACTCACTTGTACGATCAGAAACTAATTGCAACAGAGCTATTTAGTAGACAATTAAATAAATAAACTTTTAATAAATAAATAAATGAAATAGGACTGTGTATAGGACTACATCGCCTAAGTGGCTATACTTTGTGCTGTGAATATCTGTTTTGCTTATATGTACAATAGCGCACTCAGAAAAAATTTGAAGGCCTACACGCCAGTGTCATCGGTGCGGTGGCGGAAAGTTAAATGACATTTTCATCTGACAGCCTTGATAATCTGAAATAAAACCCTCTGAGGCTCGTTGTCTCTGTCGAGAGTAAGGTGACGTAAATTTGCAAGTTGAGTCAAGTATCAGCCCGAACAAAAGTTAGCTCCCTTGTTTGTCGCAGCTATCAGTCACTGGCCTGTAGGCGCGGTTAACTCTCCACTGTCGATCGATCAATTGCGAGCAATTGTGCGCCTCGGACGCCTAGGGTCCTGTTCAGATGAGAAATCGTGAACACATGCTAATTCCAACCTCAGGATAATTCCTGTTACAATAATGCGGTGTTCCGAATAGAACGTTCCTTTCCTCTTTCCATCATCACTGAAAACTGTTGACTGCTTCTCTTTGCATGAATCCGTACAAATGTTTTATCTTATATACTTTTTGTTTGTTCATTGGTGGTTTGTGCAAAGCGCTGTTTTGGGAAACTGGTTTTGAAATTATTGAGCCGGAAAGCTCACTGTGGTTGACAGATGTGTAGAATTGCCTGATTCCACCCCTAAATTAACTTTCCCACCTTAATTCGAGGCTAGATTTTTGGATCGAAGAAAAACTTTGGAATTGTTTTTTATATTCAAAAACATAATTTGGTTCAATAGCATATGCAGTCTTCAGACTTGACACTTTAGCCTGTTCGCTGTGTACAGAATGTACTTCCGTACAGACAGAGATGCGTGCGTGTGCATGTTTGGGGCATGGCGTGACTCTGACTCTTTTAAGCGTGTAACTGTTAGAGACGTCTCCATACGTGCCAGGTTATGTTTATATTCAGTGAATGCTGCAGCACATGGCTTATCATCTGTTACGAAATCAGTCGTTTTACAGACTAATAGTACAGACAGACTAGTACCTAATTATATCAACATTTTGTCATTTTATACATTTCTTTAAGATATTGTTTGCGTTTTGTTTTCTTCGTTGAAGTAACATGTATTTTGCACGTCAGACTGAACTGCTCGTATGTGTTACATGTCCGTTGCACATGGCCCTGGATGCCTGTTTTGTGAGCAAGGCAGTTGCACAAGTTTTTGGCACATGAGTTGATTGAAATATTCCTGAGGACGGTATAAACTTTATTTGATTTGATAGGTGTTTTACGCCGTACTCAAGAATATTTCAATCATACGACGGCGGTCAGCATTATGATGTGAGAAAACCGAGCAGAGCCAGGGAGAAACCCACGACCATCCGCAGGTTGCTGGCAGACCTCCCCACGTATGGCCGGAAAGGAATCCAGCATGAGTTAGACTTGAACTCACAGCGACCGCATTGGTGGAAGACTCCTTGGTCGTTGTGCTGCGATAGCTAACTGACTGAGCCACGGAGGCCTCGACTGTATAAAACACAAATGAAATAAATAAATGTTTGCAACTGCACTTCGATGTACCCAAATCAAATTTCGAAGTGTAAAATATAACCTACAGTACTCACCGCACCAAATTTCTCAATCAAGGATTTTTAGGATTTTAAGTGTCAGTGTGCACGTTATACTGACGATAAAGTTAAACCAGTGCCAACAGTATAATGACTGCCAGCTAGTCAAGCATTGTACTTGTAAGAAACAGCTCGGGACAGGACGATTACTAATATCTGGTCACACCTAACCTGCAATGGAATAGTCACTTGGGTGGTGGATGACCGACATGTTGTCACATTTAATCCGGGAAATGCCGTCGTTGACAGTGCGATGGCTTGTAAAAAGCGGCCAATTGATGTTGTTATTACGAGAATCGGATCACACACATAGCATGTAAAATGCGCTCACTCAACTGTACGGTGACTGGAATCTGCTCAAATGCGGTCGCCTAACATTGTCACACTTGACCTGTGAAATGCGGTCGGTTGACCGCGCGGGGACTGGCATCTGGTCACACATAACCTGAAAATGCGCTCAATTAACTCTGCGGTGATCCTTTGACCGCGCGTTCACTGACATCTGGTCACACACGACCTGTGAAGAGCGGCCCCTAGAGCGCTGGTCACTGGTATCTGGCTACACGTAACCTGTGAAATGGGGACCCTAGACCGCACGGTCAGGGGTATCTGGTGATACATAACCTGTCAAATGCGGTCATTTTAATTGCAGTACAGTGAAAGACATCTGGTTACGTATAACCGGTAAAATGCGTGACAGTGACAGTGCCGTACAAATAAATGTCATCTGACATAATTGATCTATTGCACAACATTAGATAACATATGAAATTCGGTCACTTGACTGCTCGGTTCGGTCATAATATCATTTTTGCTATATACCAGCTAGAAGCATGGTGAGGTATAACCGCTGATATTATGAGTGTACAGCTCGGCGCTTATTACCTAGCCACACTTAACCCACGAAATGCTGTTAACGGAAGCTTTTAATATTTTACGTTGCGTAGGAAAACCGAACCACTTACGTTCCGGAGCTGATAAAGCCGTCGACCATTCCTCTGTAAGACCTGGATCAATGCCCGCTCCGCCGCTTTTGGTCTGTTCCAACTACGGAAGTGATTATGTATATGCTAACCCACAAGAAGTCTTTTGTTTAGTCTATTTCCGACTGTGGATTACCACAGCAGGGAAAAATCAACGATACATGTAGGCCCGTGTGAATGTTCTAGGAAACATAATTACCATTATTGTGAATACCGGGAAGTGAAGTGGCTTTTGAAGAAACATGACGCCCTGAAACCTGAAAAATTGATACAGAATTAAGACATGGAGTGCTTAGTCTGAGTTCGTATTTCACTAGTTTCTGTTAGAAACTGTGGAATATTACTGAAAATCACACTAAAGAACTCTCGTCGACTTAATTAATAATTAATATACATACACATGCATGACGTCACTGGCGACACCCAATATGAATTTGGTCCATAAAACCCAGCATACAACCACAAATTTTGACTGAATTTAATCTACTAAAAGAATACCTTGAAGATATCCATTTTGGTATTATTGGTTATTATCGAAAGTTTATTTTAATCACCGTGACTTTATTTTTGCGGTTACTATTCCTGTAAGACCTATGGTGTATAAACTGGGGCCGGCGCTACCACAGAGGGGGTGCTGGTTCAGCCCAACCTTGTACTGGGGACTTGGAGATTTCCCCGCTCACACAGTTACTGGGGCGGTGGTGGCAGAGAATCGATCGACGAGCCTGGTGTGGCTGTTTGTCCAGTGTGAGGTTGACTAAAGACCACTTGTTTTGCAGAAACGTAGCGTGCATCTTTGTACGTCTCTCATTCCTTGCGAAATGTGTGCGGTTTTCCCTGCCACTTCGGTAATTTCCTCCCATAACACTGATCCTGACTGTATAAGTAAAATTTATTAAATATGACATTAAACAATAATCAAATAAAATACACATATAGTTCATAACACAAACATTGATCCAAAAACTACAGTTTTGTTAATGACGGTTACACAAGCAATTAATCAAATAGACGTTAATGGACTCCCTGAAATTTCGAGACTTATTTCCTTGATCCTGTTCAAGCTATTCGGGATAACCATAGAAAAAAATATCAAACGTCCGACATGTTTCTCTGTATTGTTTAAATTTGAGCCATATCTATTACGCATACGTATATCCCCAAGTTTGCTAATTTCAAGTCAAAAATTCACGAATGCTTTTTCTGATTGATATATATACTTTCGTTATTCACAATCGTTTTAAAAAAAGAATGATGGAAGGTTTCATTTGTTTGCATGGCAGCATAAGTTGCTTTAACACAATACATTTGTAAAGAGTCAAACACTGGACAGCTTCACCTGTTGCTGAGTTAACTACTTTGTAAAATCAAACAAAGAATAGAAGCTCTTATACCGATGAAAAAAGGCTTTAAAAGATAGACAACAGGATTTTGTGGTTTAGTCGGCATCCTGGTCGTTGTCGGTACAGGGACATTAACATACTGCTGTGTAAAACGGCGCATGGCCGGAACAAACCAGTAGCCAATGATTACGTATGGCTGTTCGGTTACGAAATCCATCAGACGGAATTTCTCATTTACTTAAGAGTTTACCTAAAAAAGAATAGATGTAGTAAAAAAATACCAAGAGCATAAGAGACAACAGTTGTTTGTTGAAGACAGACATGATCCGGAAACGATAGTCTGTATATAAGCGATCCTGTCCTGGACTAAGTTGACTGAAGAACATTTGCAACAGTTTCTGGTCAGTAAGTATGATCTTTATATCATTCATAAATTTGTTACTGGGAGCATATGTAGCCTGAGCTCTCCAGTTAGTCTGCCCCAAAGTATTGGGTTCGAATCTAGAATGCACCTTTACATCAGGATTTATGTCACTTACCCCTTGCTTTTTTCCCGTCCAGTATCCTAAAATTCTGTATACTGAAATATAATTCAAAAATCAAGTAAGCATCTGGGTGGAGTTATATCCACCTTTTATCATATACTGTCAATGTCTTGGTACGAGCTGAAGTTGAATCCAATATTTACAGTGTGAAACGAAAATACATTTTTTCGTTTTTGTTTTTTGGAACTGATAATTATCCAGACATAATGTAGCAGGTAAACCAGTAGGGACTACAATCAACAACAACACATCATTTAACATACTCTTTTGAGAAGGTATACATTTTATTTCATTTTATTCACTAAAAATCATGCTGAAATTCATTACTACACTCATAGTTAAGAAAAGGAGATAAGTTGTTTGTTACCCACCATCTCCACGGCTGTAGTCTATAGTTTACTCTTGCCTTACGGGCGTCGATTTGTCAGCAAACCGACAACTTCAAAGGTATCCTACTAGCTCGTACTTGCAGAGCACGGGGCGCAAAAACTGTCATGAGTTAAAATCACCATGGAAAAACATACCTAACTACGTCTGAATGTAGTAAACGACAGTGTCTATTCAGCAATCATCTTTGACCCAGCAAAAACAAAACTTTAAATAAGGAATGTTTTAATTCAAAGGGTAATTTGTTCTACTCTATTGGATCGGGACAGCAGTCACGTTTTTTTGATACCACAATTCTCAGTTTTCTTGATTTCAGCACAAGAGACGCCAGTAAGATGAATTCCACCGTACTGTTTACCATTGCTTTGGTCTTTGCTGCCCTCATTCACCAAAGTGAGTTAAATGGGGTCACGAACATCGGTTTAGCTTCCCGAAGTTTGTCCTTTATTTTAATACAAAAATTTCTGTTTGTTCAAACCATTTTTATTGTCTTTCAACTGTAGAAAAGTTAGTGTCTCGACGAAGATTTGTATCCAAACAATTTTGCCTGTGTTTCAAGTGCCACAATTGAGTGTGGATCATTTTAAATATGCTGTAGTATACGTACATGTAGTTGACAGTTGTTATATATGCTGCAGATTACATTCACAGTATAGGTGTAGTTACCATAATAACAGATACCACAATATGAAGTGGCAAGTCTTTCATAAAAACTACATTAACATAAATTTTTAGCTACATGTTATTGCATTTATTTGTTAAATACACGTTGACCTACTATTCACTGGGTATATATTCCAAATTCATGTATATTTTTTATTACAGACGACGCTGCCAGATGCAGAACCACCCTCCTGACGTGCATTAGCTGGAACAATAGATATCAGCGGTGTTACGTCAGAGGCCCGATCAAGTACGCGGCATTGAGTAACGAAATCTCACGCAAACGCTGCTTCTATCGCAAAACCTACGGCTGGAGAAAGAACTATGTTTGGGTCAGCAAAGGATGTCGAGGAAAATTTAGGGTGAAAATCTGTTACTAGGAAGATCAGGTAAGGCAAATGATTAACGGTAAACCATTCGTGCCACATTTACAATTGGCCGAGTCGCCAGTGTGCTTAATATTACTGTTACACGGGGCATGGCTTCAGACCTATTCCCGGACAGAGAATTTTCTACATTAACATGTTTCAGTACGAGTGATGATAAAACGACATGTACCACTTTGTACATGATCACTTATTCAGCAGCTTTTCTGAAGAGACTACTCCCATCATCAGGTGTAGTGGCCAACATTCCAATATGACCAGACCCATAAATCTGACTGCCATTGCATAAGTGAAAAATTCTTATGTATGCGTCAGATAACAATCAAATAAATAAATAAATATACTGTTAAAATAGATCTAAGATGAGAGGTTACCTTAGAACTAAGTTAAACTTGAACGTAATGGAAATTTTAAAAAATGTGTACCTCAGATACAACATATTTGACTGATATATTTGTTAACAGAGAAATATGCTAGGATCAACATAGATTTAAAGGAGAAGACCGGGGAAGTACAGCGCAAATTGTAGTGAAAAGAGTAAGGTTTGAAGATTTAAAAAGCACCATCCGATAATTGTTTAGACGTCCGGCTTTTTAACGGCTGATTGACGTGAATCGGGCCCTTCGCTCTCAAGCGGTGAAATGAAAAATCGGGCTCTTCCAGTCTGTATTCCACGTGCTGTTTGTGCAGCCAAAATCTGCAGGCTGTCGCATTCTGCCAGCCCTGCGTTCTTGTTTGTGCAAAGCTAGGTGCAGCAGCCAACCGTCCGCAATGGAGTTGAATTCGCATCCGTATATGAGTAGTGATCTGTACATTCAAAAGAGAGAATGGAAATAATTTAAGGGCCCAAGTCATGTCAAACCGACTAATCGGGCTCTACATAATCCTGCGTTCTGATTGATCAAAATTATTTTCACACTTACGTCCCCTTTTACATAGAGGTATTTTTTAGTTGCGATTGAGTGTGTGTTATGACTTACCCTAAAATGTATTCCCTTGGGACTAAGACAAAAATTGATGGTGGTTTTCATATCTTCCATACCCTTATACCACTAATTGCCTGATACTTCCTCTGTCTTCTCCTTTAAAGCTTACGAAACAGAAGAAACTGTAACTTGTCCAATGATGCTTATAATTTGTATGTAAGAGTGCATGTAATCTTGATATAATGCCAATGTTCTGTGAGTTTGTCTAGCACCCTCAGCTGTTTATATACACCAATCAGGTAAATGTATAAATCATATAATAGCACAAACGTAGACATAACAAAGACGTGACTTTTGAACTTGACTTTTCCTTACTTTTTCCAGACTGCCTGATAAGAGAAAACAACTTCGAATGGCCATCCCGAATCTCCGAAATGTCACTTCTTCAAGTTTAGATATTCGTTTAGGACTTAAGTACTTAAGTTAGGACATAAAAAGTGGACTTGAAATTCCTTCCGATTTATGAATTACAATTTAGCATCAGTAATAAACAGATGTGAGAGCATTGTGGTATTTATTCTTCAGTCATTTCTGCTTGAGTTTTGTGTTTTGTCATTTATCTATTGGAAGTGCTTAAACATTTGTCTTACACAAAATGAAACCTGATTATCTACATTGCTGAAGACAGCAATATGTGTCTAGCTGTGATTTTCAAGCATTTGTTATAATGAGGTTGCATGATCGAATCCACCTCCCGCTGTTTTGTCAGGGGATGTAAGTCAGGAGGTGTGTAAGGTATCTGCCGAAGGTCAGTGGCTTACTACTGGTACACCTCGTCTGACTACAGTCAGTGGTAACAGCCCAGTGGTTAGCTTCGAAGGTATATAGGCACATCATGCCGAACACACCAGGCATAATACCCCAAGTAGTCACATTAAACTGACACCGGGCAGATCACTCCTGTTTCCTTGCTCTGACCTCTCAGTGCTGAACAGCAAGTACCTTTCTTAAAGTCTACGTCTCGGCCAGAGATCGATCCGGGTCGGATACTCTATTAAACATCTAGGCGGTCTCGTGGCTTCATCCGTGGGAAGCTCCACTTCAACCCCAGTCCTGACTGCGCTGAATGGTTACCGCTTCGCAGATTCGTAAACGGGAGTTTCGGCTTCAATGCCAAGTAGGGACCGAGTGGTTAGGCCTCCAGCTTTGTGTGACTGCACTGGGCAGTTAGAACCGATTGATTACAATCCGCATCTTCGTAAATGGGAGGCGTGGGTTTCACTAGAATCAGTCTCCTGACTCTCCGAATCATTCCAATTTTTGAGGAGGATGAATGTAATTCTGTGTATTTTAGGGCGCAAAGCTTTTTTTCAGGCCAGCAAGTCCTTTGTGGTAAAAGGTGTATTCTTGATATGAAAATATTGGAAATTGTCTAAACTTTGAGCACGCGTGAGTCTTTTGGATGAAATTTTTGAATTTTAGGCGAGAGGGCACAACGTGTCAGGTAGTGACGAGGATGCGCGTGACGTACTGCTAGCTAAGGAAGTCCCAGATTTAATCTATGTTAACGATGTTTTGGCTGCTTTCTCACAAACTGGACAAGGCGGACACCAATGCTTATTGCCCATGATATGTTTCGGGCTGAGTAACAACACTAAACGTTAATATTGGCGTTGGTGGGAAATTAATAGCAGTCTGAGGCCAACCTCATGTCCGACCGTACTGAGCGCCTACAATCGACTGGGTAGAGCAGTGGTCTCGTAATGTGAGTTTCGAGCAGTTTAAATGTCCAATGTAGCAGTCTTGGTACAGCCTGTCTTGGTCTTTAGCAGTGTAGGACATAAGTCGATTACTGTGGCCGCTGATGTCTGATTACAATGATACAGTCAATCTCATGTATCCGACCTCGCGTTTTAGTGACGCAGCACTGTAAATTTTCCACTTGTGAGACTTATCAGTTACAACATACGTTACAACTAAAGTAAGGAAGGAAACAATACTTGCTGTGATGTATCTTTCTCACATGCGTATCTGCTTAGAGTTTATGTATGTATAAAGGTAAGAAAGGCTCGATATAGGCACGAGTCAGGTCAAGCACGTGTAGCCGCATTGTGAGAGGAAATCACGCCTACAGTCGGATGTCTGTTCGCGTCAGGAAGTAGATCTAGAAAACAAAGCCTTAAGGCATATCATGATACAAAGGTAACCTTAATTTGTCAAGTGATTCCACTTATCATTGCAACCGCGTAATGATTCAATGTTAAATCATTTCCTGTACACAAAGATTTTATTTTACATTTACAATTTATTTTTCATTAGGTTTCTTTTACCTGGTTGATGAAACTTTCGAAGCAATACATTCTTGTGGACGGAAATCGACTGTATCAATTACGGTAAAATGTCTGAGAGCAAACATAATCCATTTTAAAAAAGAAGTGAGACGCAAAAAATTGATGTGTGTCTTACTTATTGATTATTAAAAGGTTAAGGTTTATGCTTTCATCAAATCTAGCGACAATAATGTCACGTAATTCTCTGTTTAATTTAAACCACAATTCTGGCTGGCCGAAGGGGCTAGCGCACCTGCGCCGCGCTATGACCCCATGCCTCTCATCAATGCGGTCGCTGTGAGTTCAAGTCCAGCTCATGTTGGCTTCTTCTCCGGCTGTACGTGTGAAGGTCAGCCGGCAACTTGCACATTTTCGTAGTTTTCTCCTGGGCTATGCCCGGTTTCCTCCCATCATAAAGCTGGCCGCCATCGTATGAGTGAAATTTTCGTGAGTAAAATAAATAGATAAATAAATAAATAAATAACAATCCCGACTATGGGGCGCGGATTACATTTCTGAAGTGAAACAAGCATCTCGTATATCAAGCAAGCATCTCCGAAACCGAAGAAAGGTCTACCAACTAAGCTTCTTCCAACGTCGAATCACACGAAGTGCTCGCGCTCAGACACGGGAACATTATTCGCTTCACCAAACATGTGAACAGTATCTTTCAGAAGATTCGCCCCATGGTTTATTTAACCCCTTACTTTCCATCTACCATATCTACATGTATATGGCAATTTTTTTTTCGGTTTTTGAGATTCGTCTTGGTTTTGTAGTCGCTTCTTCGCTTTTGGACATGGTTATTTGGTTTCGGAGATGATTCTCTAATTTGAATGGTGGTTCTTTCATTTCAGAGGTTTTTTTTTTTCCATTTCAGAGACTACGCATTATTTGCTGATGTTCGCCTTCTACATGTGTCCACACAAATTGAGGTCTTCAGACTGTCCGAGAGCAGGTTTTACCTCAGATATCGTCTGTGCACAGGAGCTGTTTTTAACATGATCAAAGCCACCATTTAGACAGGAGGTACTGTTCTAAATCTTGTTCCTGCCACATCTTACAGGAATGAGTTGGCTCCATCTCTATAACTGTGCACTGACATATTTTCACACATCCCGTGAATAATTCATTAGTTATTGGTGATGCTTATTGTTGCCTTTTGGCTAATACTTGCAAACGCAGACCCGTTAATATTGTTTCTGGGGTGAAACTTATTTATTCTGATAAATATAAAGTATATACTCTATGTCGCTTACTTGAAAACAAATACAATTTATAGACACAAAGAAACCCCGTTAGATACATCTGTCGTGAGGCTTCCAATTTAACTTAGTGCCTGATTAACTGAGCTGTTTATCGACAAACCTGTGGGGTATACATTGGGGTCGATATGTATTACTGGGGTAATTGAAAGGTTTTTGCCGTCAACGATTTCATTTACTTTTTCTACGTTTGCTAAAATGTAATGTCTCATGGCATTCATAGTGAAAAAAATTGAGATCTGAGTGACCTCACCTTGTACACCCTATTTATTAGAGTTTGCAATGTCTTGTGGGACTCCTTACTTTATTTACATTATCTCTGTTGATTTCGATGTGATCAATGCGACGATGGCAGGTGTAGTTTTAGGTAAACTCTTCGTATTAATTCAGTGTTAAAAGATCACGAAGCCTTCAGCAACGTAACACCGTGTATTTCCTTCGTCAGAGTTGCACACATCCCATCCCCTGAGCAGGAATGTGTTTCTGTCTGTTTCATCATCATTGTGTCTTGTGTTAGTGATAAAGGCACCACATCTACTCTCAGCTATAAAGGTATTGTGTCCCATTCTCCAGTTGAACATGGCTTAAGTGTTAGACAAAGTCGGCCCATCAGATGTGCTGCTAGAAATCCGAGCAGATGAGGTAAAGTAGCTGTATGGTCTAGACTAGAGACGCAGTAACTCTCTTACATGACGCGATCGCCTTTGGTGTTTAGCATATCTTCTGTCAAAATATTCCCTCGGGACATTTGTGAGCTAGACTACAGCTAATCTTATCGATTACTCCCCTAAGCTTTGGACACATCTTTGACTTAAATTCTCATTGCGTCTTTGTTTTGAAAGGGTAGATTAAATGTCTCACACAGACAAAGTCCAAAAATCAGTACAGAAAAGCGTCCTGTTTCTATAAGGAGAGCAACCATAAATCTGCCTTTTGGAAAGAAATATTGGGTGAAAGACCTTTGTACATCTACATCTGTTGCTTTGCGCTCCTGGGTGCAGTCATTAGCTGGAGAGGTTTGACTGACCCGACTGTCGACAGTTAGTTGTCTCCCTTTATCAGTTTAACACGCTGGTCTTTTAACAGTGTTATATTCGAAGGTGACATGAGCACCTGTCCTTATCAGTGTCATGTGAACCCAGCGTTTCGTGCTCTTTATAATCAGTGAGGTGATGTAAAGCTCCTATAGTGCTCCAGAGAGTCATACCGATCGCCTACTTGGATCAGCGATTTGATCAGTACGTGTACGCCCATAGCCTTTTCTCCACCTTACTAATTTTACCATGAGTCCTCGCCAAGCTTTTAATCGCAATACTTTCTCTTTGCTGACCGGTCGGTTGATGATTTATTTCCCTCTGTTCCACGCACGGGGGAGTCAACGTTGCTAGACGTCTGCTTGGTGAAATAGCTCAATTTCTTGGACTAAAACGTGCAAGGAAAACTAAGCTACTCATGCTATTTTAGTTTCTGTGTGAAGAAAAAGCGGAAGTTATAATTTAAGTTCCAAATAACCCATTAGTTTATTTTTAAAGGGTTTGAACTGCATAATCAAGAATTTTGCACTGCACGGAGGAATCCTGAGTGCGCATTGTAAACCTCCGGCGAGTAAGTAACGAACTTTTCCACGTGTAACGTACAGGCATGTACACCATATATTTAATGGAAGTTGTCTTCAGTGAAAGTTTGACTGCATAACATTTCAACCAAATAAAAAATCTTCTGCCATGACTCAAAGTGAGGATTATACTTCCACTCGTACGTAGACCTTCTAAATATATTTTACTATGCTACTATCTGTCAGCATCCGGAGAGGGACGAATCTCGGTTACAAGATGCACAGCGCCAAGGACAAGATACACAAGGCGTTGAACAGAGATTTTTATGGACAAGGTCTGCTCAGCCATCATAATTTGTGGGTCAACGACAGTGCTTGTACAGCCTTCATTGAAAACAAATTGTGTTCCACAAATATGGTGTGCAAGTCTGTCCGTCACACACGTGGAACTTTGTAACTTCTCAAAGGCCGATGGTTTGCCGTGAGCCCTTTACACATTTGCATGTGTATGTACTACCTACATGTAAACAATTTGTGACTAGTGATAAATCAAAGGAAAAAAAATGTAATTGTGCAATGGATGTGCGAAGATCTCCTCGCTTTCCACTATGCAATATTAGAATTAGTTTTACTACGTTCTGAAACACTTTTATAGAAAGAGAGTGGCCGAAACATCGTAGGAAAGTTTTCTTTAAAAAGGCGTAAGGTGAGATACAAGGAAAACAACACATATGGCGATCAAATTGTTTTTTTTTACTAGACAGTGAAGCTGTGGAGAGAGTTGAACACTGGTCCACTATAAAGGTGAAACTAGAGCGGATGACAGGATCCCTAATCGTATCAATGGCCATGGTGAAAACACCCAGTCTATCTACTCAATGGCGATTTGCACGCGTGAGGTGATTCGTTTTGGTTATACTTTTCTGATTCCTGATAGTGAGCCTGTCTACTCAGATCGTTTATCCAAAGAACTTCACTTTTTTGCGGTAGTGTGTTAGTCTACCCACCTTAATCACCCTTGAACCACACATTTATCCTTGAGACTTTCTGCCCCGATAGTGAGCCAGTTTACTGAGATCATATATCACTGAGCCACACTTTTTGTTCTGATAGTGAGACATCCGACCCAGGTGATTCACCTCTGAACCACTCTTTTACCCCTGAGAATCTTATCTGTTACACTTCTTCTCCTTGTGGTGGGGTATTCCATTCAGGTGATTCATCCTTGAGCCACACTTTTTGCCCCAAAAGTGAGCCAATCTACTCAGATGATTCACCACTCGACTCGAATTGTTTTGTCGAGATGGCTGGACAATTCAGCGAAATGTCATTTAACGATGGTAAATATCCAATTTTTCTGCCTCTTTATACTCCGTCCACCTACAGCATTTCCTGGCACAGCGCCGAGTGGTCAGTGTTGCGACAATTAGACGATCGAGTCTCGTACGACTGGGCGTTTGACCCTTGAAAATCTTATTGATTTAAGGCATTTTATCTCTGTGACATGCGAGGTTGGGGTATCACTGATGAATCCCAGGTCGGGTCATACCAAAGAGTTTTAAAATGGTACTTGTTGCTGCCTTTCTTGAGGTTAGTACAAGGAAATAGGGCTGCTCAGGCCGGTGTTAGTATAATGAGGCTATAGCACTGGGGAGGCATGGACTCGCCTTGCCACAAGGAGACACCGCATATCTACATTCTAAGGACTCCTGGCCATCATATGACTGAAAAATTGTTGAGTAAATCCCCAAGCATACATATTACTCTTTGTGACATGTTTTAAAGTTTAGCTTTACAGAATGAGAATGTAACGAAAAGTCAATACATATTTCCAATACAATATTGCTAGTGTTTATTAATAGGGCATGGGGTGTTGCAAAATTGCGGGCATTCATCTCGTTGGCACAAATGCATCACTTAGTGCATCAAGATCATGACATTGGGTGCTTGCTACAGGCAGGGCCAGGACCTGGTGCAGGATGAGAGGTGGAACACGGAGAAGATTAACTCATACCCTGTCTAGACTACTTCCCCACTCTACCGCTTATTGGCCCAGCCATTTCGTACATGATCTTGCCGTATTTAACCCGTCCATTAGCCATTCAACGCAATTAGCCAATTCCTTACACTTATTCACAGCCCACTTCAGCACAAAATTTTCCTTTAGATTGCACAATTGCAAACATCAGTACCGGTATTCATAAGGAAACTGCGCAACTATCACGTTGTATTTGGTACATATTGTGTATAAAATTGTGTATTGGTTTATTTCATCGGCGTAAATGCCGTAGAAGTGAGGTTTATAGAAAGAATTTGGGCTGGGAAGGGAAATTCAGAACACCGGACCTAATAGCTGACATACCTTTTGACGCAGAAGCATAGTCAAACCAAGGGAAGAAGGTCAATGATAAGCTGTCTTGTTGAGAACCCATTAGATGGTGGGATCAGGGACGGTCTAATCGATTGGCATAAAGTACCGCGATGTACAAGGAGTTATTTTGAGGACAGACGTGCTGTTAATTTTGAAGACAGCAGAAACCAGCACTTAACACATAGTGCATTGGACAATGACGATATAAATGTCCTTTTCATCAATGGTTTAACTGCCTCATTTAAATCAAGAGACGTAGGCTGGCCGTATGGCCAGTTGTCTTTTGTGTTTGTGTACAAGCAAATGGATGCTTGGTGACCCGGACTTCTCACGATAATTTGGAAGCAACTGAACAATTGTTGACACACAAAGGCAAAGCGTGATCAGCGGTTAACAGATATTGGGCAATGACTAATCAGCGTCACTAGTACCTGACTGATATACTGAAGCCCCAAAGCCGATGACTAGCTTTTCTTGTCGTGAGTGAGCCATTTTTGACAACTCAATATAGCGGGTTAAGTGATAAAGTCTTGTTTCTGTGGTAATGCATTTTGGTTAATAAGGCAGATATTGATGCATTCAAGCTGAGCCGAGACAAGCTGAGCCGAGACTGATTGATTTTGTGCTAAACTCTGACGACATTATTGTTATCATGCTGATAGAAATTGTTAGTGCAGCAACTCAGATTAGCAACAGACCTACTCCCCTATATCAGTGATGATTATGGATTCTCACAGTAACATGTTGCAAATCTAACCTTTTGAAAGGGTAAATAGTGCAGTACGTCATAAATGCGCATGGATCTGAGATTCCTCGAATAAAGTTTTTTTCAGTTGAGAGATATATTTTTGGTGTTGTTCGCCTTCGACGTGTGACCGGACAAAGTGGGGTCATCAGAGTCTGAGAACACGTTTTACCTCAGATATTGTCTCACTACTGGAGCTGGCTTTAGTATGATTAAAGCCATGACGTGATATTTTGTCCAAAGTCTTGTTCAGGACAGGAATGATGTGTTTTCATGTCTGCAGTTGTACACTGACATTTTCATATATCCCGTTAGTAATTCATTAGTTATTAGTGATATTTGAATTATTTATTGGTGTAAGTTATCTGCAAACAAATACAATTTAAAGACCAAAAATACCCGATAGCTGCAACTGTCGTCAGGATTCCCATTTACCTTTGTTCATGATTAACTGATTTGGTTATCGACAAACCTGTGGGATATACATTGGGTCGATATGTATTGCTCGGGTAGTTGGAAGGTTTTTGCTCTCAACGTTTTCATTTATTAACCATCGTGTCTACTAGTTAGAAGTGGTTCCCACGCATTTAGATCGTTTGTGGTCTGATAAGCAAGTACATGATGCAAACGATCTAACGACATGGTGTTGTACACAACACAATTAAAGTGGACGTCCTATGGAATTCCTTTCGATAGTATTGGCCAACCAACGCGTTTTTGGCAGACAAAATCAGTCGAGCCAGGAGATTTAAAAGGTTGATTACTGCTTTGCTATTGGTACTTTCTTACAATAATCAAACTCATACGGTGACTATATTGGTGAACTGTCGTTGGAGACTCGTGGTGGCTATGTTCGTTACTAGCCAATTCCAGTTCAACCTTTCTAATTTCAGATTTATCAAGCGCCAAGACTAACAAGCTGAAGGCATATGTGGGGAAATAAGATATCAGTCTGGTTTATATAAACTCACTTGCCTGTGACCGATGGGCTAATATTAACATTTTATACTTTTTATCGAATGTCATGTAGAATATATTCCATTAAATTCAACGACTTTCTTTAGCTTTCCCACTATTTGCACAATAGTCTTTAACCAATAATGGGTTCTTTTATCTCAGACTTGTAACAACTACAACTCTGCTTGTTTTTCATGACTGACAGTCGTTGGTCAAAGGACCTAGAAAGAGGAAGAACACCATTTCGCTGGATAATCCAAACGGGTTGCATATGATGGAAACAAATAGTTATTCTGGTATGAGGTGCACTGAAAGAATACTCCAAGCGTGAGATGCATTGATTAATTCCAGACTTCCAGGCAGCCCAGTTCTTCGTCTTGAGTCTTCTGGTATGAGGAGTAAAATACCAATTAGTAAAGGAGCTAAAATATTCCTGAAATTTCTTTTATGTTTTCTACATTTCCTAAAAATGTAATGTCTTATAGCATTTATAATGGGGAGAGATTGAGAAAAGTGATGTGTGACTTCACCATCTAGACCGTGATTGTTAGAGCTTACAATGTTTTCTAGCACTCTTTCTTTTATTTGCATTATCTATTTGGATGTGATTAGTGTCACAATGGCAAATGTTTGTTCAGTTAAAAATCTTTGTACTGGTTTAGTGTTGAAAATCACGAAATCCTCAGCAGCGTAACACCGTGAATTTCCTTCCTTTGTTTCAACACGCATGCAGCCTTTTCACTGAGCTGGAATGTGTTTCTGTCTGTTTTGTCATCATTGTGTCCTGTTTTAGTGATAAAATTACTATACAGTACGTCTGCTCTCAACTATAAAGGTGTTGAGTCCAACTCTCCAGTCGAACATGGCTTAAGTGTTAGACAAAGTCGGCCCATCAGATGTGCTGCTAGAAATCCGAGCAGATGAGGTAAAGTAGCTGTATGGTCTAGACTAGAGACCCAGTAACTCTCTTACATGACGCGATCGCCTTTGGTGTTTAGCATATCTTCTGTCAAAATATTCCCTCGGGACATTCGTGAGCTAGACTACAGCTAATCTTATCGATTACTCCCCTAAGCTTTGGACACATCTTTGACTTAAATTCGCATTGCCTCTTTGTTTTGGAAGGATAGGTTAAATATCTCACACAGAAAAAGTCCAAAAATCAGTACAGAAAAGCGTCCTGTTTCTATAAGGAGAGCAACCATAAATCTGCCTTTTGGAAAGAAATATTGGGTGAAAGACCTTTGTACATCTACATCTGTTGCTTTGCGCTCCTGGGTGCAATCGTTAGCTGGAGAGGTTTGACTGACCCGACTGTCGACAGTTAGTTGTCTCCCTTTATCAGTTTAACACGCTGGTCTTTTAACAGTGTTATATTCGAATGTGACACGTTGCTTAGAGCACCTGTCCTCATCAGTGTCGTGCTCTTTATAATCAGTGATGTGGTGATGTCAAGCTCCTATAGTGCACCAGACAGTCATACCGATCGTCTACTTGGATTTGATCAGTACTTGTGCACCTATAGCCTTTCTCCACTTTATTAATTCTACCATGAGTCCTCGCCAAGCTTTTAACCGCAATACTTTCTCTTTGCTGACCGATCGGTTGATGATTTATCTCCCACTGTTCCACGCACGAGGGCACCTGCGATGTTAAATGTCTGCTTGGTCTAGTAGCTCAATTTCTTGGTCTAAAACGTGCAAGGAAAACCAAGCTATTGGTGTTATTTTAGTTTCTTTGTCAAGAAAAAGCGGAAGTTACATTTTACTTTCCAAATAACCTATTAACTTTTTTTGCTACTTTTCACCCTCAACCCATGTCAAGAATCCTTCATTGCTTACGGGAGACCCGAGAGCGTGGGGTAAACCTGAGGTGAGTAAGTGATGAACCCTTCCTCGTGTAACGTAGAGATATGTACAATATTTAGTGCAGGCTATTTTGAGTGAGAGCCTGACAGCACAAACTGTGACTCAAATCAAATATCTGCACACATGCATATGTATTATTTAACTACTTTAAACAGTATGTGAATCGTGATAAGGGTTTATAGGTTATACTTTTTTACCTGTCTTTTTATTTCCACCTTTACAAGTGACATAGAACACACAGTGTCTGTACACGAATGTTGAATTTCTCCAAGGATTGAGCAGCTTTGAAGTTTTCTTTGTTTTCCACAATGCAATATTCGAACTAGCTTTATCACATTTCAAAACATTTTTATACAAAGAAAAAACTGAATTGCGGAAACATTGAGGGAGATTTTTTGAAAAATCGTCTTATGTGACACAATAAAAACAACACAAATGAATATCAGATTGTTGCATTTTACTCCAGAGAAGAGTTGTGGAGAGAGATGAACACTGGTTCACTGTGAAGGTGAAATTGAGGCGGATGGCTCGAATATGTAGATCACATGTAAACTGGGTCTCCACATTGGAGTTAATTCCAAAGCACGTAATTGGTTATATTGCAAACAGCCAGTCTATTCACCCAGTGGCGATCCGGAAGCATGGGGTGGTTCACATGTGTGATACTTATTTGAGGCAGTCTACTCAGGTCATGTATCTCACGAACCTCTTGCGATAGTGACTTACTCTACTCAGGCGATTCAGCACACTCCTACCCTTGAGTCATACATTCTGTCCCGATACTGTGCCAGTCGATCGGCTCAGATCATTTATCACTGGGCCACACCCTTTGGTCTGGTAGTGAGCCACTCAAGTGAATCGCCCATAAGCCTCACATTTTGTCCCGATAGCCAGTCACTCTACTCAGGTGATTCGCCCCTGAACAAGACATTTACATCTGAGACATACTACCTGTCCCAATAGTGTCCAACTCTACTCAGGTGATTCACCTTTCAGCCACACTTTTTGTTCTGGTAGTGAGCCAATCCACTGAAGTGAATGACCCATGAGCCTCAGCTTTTGTCAGTCACTCTACTCAGGTGATTCATTCGTGAAGGATACAGTAAGATCTGAGACATACCATCTCTCCGGATAGTGTCCCAGTTTACCCTTCAGCCACTCTTTTTGTTCTGCTAGTGAACCATTCCACTGAGGCGAATCACCCATGAGCCTCATCTTTCTCTCCGGTAGTTAGTCACTCTACTCAGATGATACGTCCTCTGAAGGACACATTAATATTTGAGACTTACCATCTGGTCCCGATAGTATCCAACTCTACTCAGGTGATTCACTCAGGTGAGCCACATTTTGTCCCAGTTATGCGACATTCCACTCAAATGATTCACCCTTCAACCACGCTTTTTTGTCCCAACAATGAGCCATTCTACTAAAGTGATTTACCACTGGGCCCCACCATCTGTTTTGTCTCAATGGCTTGAAAATTCGGCTAAATTGTATTAAACGATGATAAATAACCGATTCCATTGCTTCTTTTTACTCCGGCTATGCCTACAGCATTGCCTGGCATCGGGCCAAGTGGTCAGCGCAGGGAGATAGTGCGTGTCTCTCGCGACTGGGCGTTCGTCCCTTAAAAAGCTCTTTTATTTAAAGAATTTTATCTGTGTAACGTGTTTTAAGATTAGGTTTACAGAATGAGAATGTTACAAAAGGTTAATACGTATTTCTAATACTGCCAGTTTTTATAAATAGGGCATGGGGTGTTTCACAATTACGGGCATTTATCTAAATGGCACAAAGGCATCACTTAGTGCATCAAGATCATGACATTAGGCGCTCGTTACAGACAGGACCAGGGCCTAGCGCAGGATGAGAGGTAGAACACTGAGGAGATTAACTCATACCCTGTCTAGACATCTTCCCTACTGCCTGAGCCACTTATTGTTCGCGAAACAAAGATCCAGACTTGTCCTATTGCACTTACTATTGCGGTACTTAACCCATCCGTTAGCCGCCCAACACACTTAGCCAATTCCATATCCTCATTCGCATCCTTCTTTACCTCTAAAATCTCCTTTTGGTTACACGACTGCAAACATCAGTATCAGCAATCATAAGGAAACTGCGCGGCTATCTTCTTGTAATTGGTGCATATTGTGAGTAAATTTGTATACCATTGTTGCTTTGTCTCTCTTTTGTTAATGTCATAACTTCGGCCTCGCTGGTGAGGTAGAAAACAGAAGTCGAGCGCCGAGTCATACTTTTGACTCAAAACCAGAGGCAAACAAGTGGACGACGGTGCATGGAAAGGTGTGTTGTGTATCGGACATTAGATGGTGGGTCACCGACGGCTTAATTGATGTGTGTAAAGTGCGACGAAGATGAAGGAATGAATTTGAGAACAGATATTTAGTTAAATTTGAAGACAGCAGACATTACCACTGTACCCTTAGTTTATTGGACAATGACGTTATAAATGTCCTTTTTACTAATGGTTTAATTGCTTCACTTAAATCATGCGAGGCAGGCCGAGCGTGTAGCCAGTCGTCTTTTGTTTTTCTTGACAAGCCAATACCTGATGACCCGGGATAGTTCAACGACCAGTAGTAACAAGAGCCGAACCGGAAGCGTAGAAGTATCATGGAACCTCTCTTCTTCTCTCCATTTACCAATACTCACATGTATGTACTCATTAACCCAAGGTATTTTGCAGACAAGATAACCAATGTCAGTTGTCACGATCATTTGGAAGCAACCGAATATCTGTTAAGACGCACAGGCAAAGCATGGCCAACAGTTTTGTTGTCAGATATTGGGCATTAACTAATTAGCATCATTCATACATGACTGGTACGCTAAAATTCCAAAGTGGATGACTTGCTTTTCTTGTGTTGAGTCAACCCTTTTTGACAACTGAATATAGTGGGTTAAGAAATAATGACTTCTTTCTGTGGTAACGCATTTTGGTCCATTCAATCTAAACCGAGACTGTGATTGATCTTGTGCTAAACTCTGACTGCATTATCATTATCATGCTGATAGAAATTGTTATTCCATCAACTGGTCTAGTACTTGTCGTTATGTTTCCTTGGTATACCTCAGAGGAGCAGCTGACCTATTTCAGAGGCGGCCTTGTAAGCTCAATGAAAAGCCATCATGGATTATCGCAGTAAAGTTTTGCAATTCTAGCCACTTAGAAGAATAGGCATTGCAGGAGGTTTATGCGCATGGATTAGAGATTCTTTATATGAAGTCTCCGCTGTCGTGATTAGCTTACTGGTTTTCCGGGATATCGATAGTGCTCCTTTTCCCCTCTCGTCGGCTTCTCCAGGGCCTGTATCAATTATTACTTGTCCAACTGTCCCCGTGATAGTCCACATTGGAATGCCTTGATCTATTAACTATTTCTTTCGCTCTAGTGAGAAAACGTAGAGGTGAAATACGTCTGAGGTTATCGATACCTGACTATAACGTCTCGCACAGATATATAAATTATAGGAGTGGTATTGTCATATTTAGCAATGTGAAATTAGTGTTGTCTGGTTTTAATATCAATAGAATGGTTTCCAGTACTAATAGAATATAATAAATTCAGATCTAATAGGCGTTTTCCTGCTACATTTGTGTAGCATATGTAATTCAGGCTTCGTCCAAAAGCCCTTGAACTAACATTTGCTTTAATGTCTGACCTTTTCTATTCATTTTGTCTAGATTGAGAACCTCTCGAAAAACTAAAAGTGCGATGTCCGTTCGATATCTCGACTTCATTCATTGATCACTGGATCTCTCAGTTGCCAGAAATGCTCCCCGATGATGGTTCTTTCATCGTTCCTGGGGCAAAAATGAAGAAAAGAAAAGCTGTTGAACGTACAAATCAAGATTTCTGCTCACGGTTTAGCCAGAAAATTAAGGCTGCATCGAGATATTCCAAAGCAGACAATTCGTGTTGTCAGATTCGTCGTGCGTGGAAGAGAGGGATATAAATCATCCTGGGCTCTCCACACAAGCTCAACGCCTCAGAGATTCGACATGGCTCTGGCTGTTGCCATCTGGAAGACATGTCAAGGCTATGGGTCTGCTGGTGATATCTGTGGTGTACATCATCTCCACCATACTCCAATGAGCTCAGAAAGCCGATGTTCCTGCCATCAAAGCTTACATGTGCCATTTGAAAGAATGACAGCGAACTGAATATCTGATTGAAAGAGAAAACAGATCGGAATGAAAAATCTACAAACTACATCTAAAGGAAGTCAATGAGGTTGATGTTTGATTGAGAACTGGAAATGATCTTTACAGTTTACAGCTGTTTTCCCAGCCATGAAAATAAAATTCACACTGCGCTGATCAGATGTGATCTTCTTTGCCCGACAAGACAGCTCTGTTCAGTTATATTTCAAGCGCGCTGTCTCCGTTTAAATGTCCCCGGAAACCAGTGACGGACTTGAATCTGTGAGACAGACAAAGACTTTGATCCTGAACCCAAGGTAGACTTACAGTAGTCATTTCGGTAACCATAGCTTGTTACCCTGCGGGCTCTTCATTTTAACATCAAGGTGAGACATTTCTAGAGAACCAGAAACAAGATAAGGCATAACTAAAGCAGGTTTTACTGAGTCCAACGATAGCATACAAGTAAAAACAATAATAATAGCTAAATGGAAAAAAATTGTTGTTCATGATTTTTTTTTATTTATTAAAGAGAATTAATCAATCTGAGTTCTGCTTTGTGGGTGTTAAAGGTAGCTATCGCGGTTGAAGTACCGGCGCTTTCTGTACAAGATAACGGTGGAGATGAAGGATTTGATGCTGAGGGGGTTAACCTGTCCCTAGTCTAGACCACTTCCCCCATTTTAGTTAAGCCGGCCATTGTGCAGGAAACAAAGTGCCACCAGACGCTCTTAGTATTGTGAGTCTAGACCCGGTTTCATAGGCAGACATTCAAATCAATCTAGGGTTAAACCAATTTACCAACATTCAAGCCTCTGATTTAGCTGAATTGGCGATGCAGTTCATCTCAAATTTTACAAACATTTTCAATGATCTGATAAAAATCTTCGATACATCGAGGGTGAAATAATCCAATGAGAGAACGGCGTCTGTAACTGTATATCGGACGGGTAATATTATGATCTATTACTGGGAATATTTTACCAGCAAGGCTAGAACCCACCATTATGGGCACATAAGCCACATGATTGTGCCAGCTGAGTTATCAAACGAGAATAGAAAGAATAGGCTTCATGTACCACCGAAGTCTTGGTATTATCTTCTACATTTAAGGAAAATGTTTAAATGTAATAAGGAAAACATAAAATGCCGAAGAGTAAAATATGAATCCTCTAACTAATTACCTCCCTAGTAATGGCTTTTTCTGGAAGTTCATTGGCTATTTACGTATGAGGTTGAATGATAGAATCCACCTCTTGATGGCTGGTGGTTAGAGCGTCCGCTTCCAGGCCGGGAGATCAGGGATCAATCCCGGATCGGGTTATTCTAAAGTGTTAAAAAGTGGCACTTTTTGCTGACTCACTTGGCACTCAGCACTGAGAGGTTAGAGCAAGGAAACAGGACTGGTCGGCCCGGTGTCAGTATAATGTGACTAGGTGGGGTGTCATGTCTGCTGTATTCGGCATGATGTTCCAATAATGACAGCACTTTGGTGACATGTACTGGCCTTGACACAAGAAGACACAGTATATATATATATATATATATATATATATATATATATATATATATACACACACATTTTAAGGACACTTCCTTGTCATATGACTGAAAAAATGTTAAGTACGACGTAAAACCCAAGCATACACATATACACACATACATACAATGTACATCAGGGCGTATAGTGAGGTACCTGACAAATGGCGCTAGTTTTGACTGTATTCTGCCCAGGCACGTCCGCTCATACACGTGACTGACGCCATACATGTGTCGCCATCGTATAAGTGGGGAAAAATTGAGTAAGGAACAGTCAAGTCATATAAATGAAGAATTTTCACCTTGAGCCAAATGTGCTGTCCTGTGATGTATCCAGCTTACCCTGAAACGGAAGAAAAACATCCGCTGAAAATTCTGAAGTCTTAGACAGGTAAAATATAAATAAAGCATTATTCACCCTTCAAGTAGTTTGAAAATTTTTGACAAATTCCTACAATAAATGCCTTTCGTTTGAGTCTCAGTCCGAAACAATGGTGAGATTAGCATGATTTCACGTGATGAGGAAAAATATTCCGGCCTGTGAACCAAAATTACATTTCCATGTCTAGAACAGCACCATCAGTATCTCTATCCGACGAGGAACATTAATACACACAGCAGAAGCCTTTACCATTTTGCAATACGAGGCCTTATTTATTAACCGACAAGACAGCTGCTCTCAGTCCGCTGACCACCCGATGCTGGTAACAGTTCTTGAAATTGTATGTTTGACGTGTTGTATGAAAGAAAAATAGCTAAATTGCTAAGACAAAACTACGGAAGGTTGTAAAAATCTAGCCACCAAACGCTTGGTAGTTGCTATCTGTAGATCTCTGCAAGGGCACGTGTGTACAAAGCATGGTGGGGCTTGAACTATGGGTTTAGTGTTTAATGTGATTATCAAGCCAACATCTTTTAAACCTGTGGTCTAGAAAATTCCAATAAATATCCATACACATTGAATAAAATATGGTTTGAAGTCTCTAAAGAAATCTGGACAAGGTCGTCTAGAAAGAAAATCAATGCTCGGCGGGAGCGTTTCATTTCGTATGGTGGTCTTTCGGTGACACAAGCATTTTATATTAGGTATGCCCAAGACTCTATCGTGTAAAAATGTTAATAACATTTTAACATAGATGAACTGGTTTGGGGAACAGTCATCTGTTACTTTCCAGCGCAATGTAAACCTTTCTTGTGCTCATCAAATACCTGAAATAGCTGAAAGGCAGCAGGAGAAGCAACCCCCACCGACCTCAGAAATTCCACACTGGTCTGCTTGGTATCGCATGTGTTAATTAGATTAGACACTGCGCAGTATTTTCTGTTGGTTTGTTCTTCTCTACGTCAGTGAGACCAAGTTTATCCAGTACGTGATTCCTCTTGTGCTATACAGCCGCGAAAACCTACCAGTTTCTTGGTCTTTCCCGGAAGCAACAGGTTGTCGCATATTGGCGTTTTCGCCGCCCAGGGAACAATTTAACAACAAGGTTTATTTTTGACCGCTTGGCTGTTTACCTCGTGGACCAGTTTCGAGACAGAATGTCTTAACTCAATCCTGATACTGAACAACACAGTGCGTATTTCGGTGGAATACTGAACAACTGATCGTAGGACGTGAGCGATCAAATCAACATGGCAATTAGTGGATGAATTAACTCGCTTATTCGGGCTCGCCGGGTAGTTTCCAGCCAGTTCGATTGGACACCTGTTTGTAACTCTTCAAAAAGGTCCCCATAAATAACCGGTGTTTTCCATTTATTTTCAGCGTATTTTTTTTCTGTTTCCAGTATTTAGTATTATATGAAGTGTATTATATATAGCTTGTCCCCAGTGACCGTATGAGATCTCCGATCCATTTTCAGTGATGTTTGTGAAGGGGTTACAAAAGCACGGTCCCTACAGCACCAAGCCTACCGACCCAGCTGTCACGAAACCAGACAGAAAACAAAATCTTCACATACATCAACCTGTGATGACACGAGCGCACAGATCATATAAACATAAGGAGGGTAATCATTGTCCCAGCATTAGACACCTGTGCATAAAGACGATATCATTTTATTCAGTTAACGTCGTAGAGAATGATAGATCGGGGACATACACGTGAAGAACATTCTTCGCAAGTTACCGTTGCATATGTATCTGAATAAAAGTTTGGCTCAGTAAGTCAATACTTAACACATGGTAAACAGTTGAAAATAATTGTTGTTTATCGATGCTCATTCTCACCGACTGGCGTTAGCAGGCCTGACCTATCCTGTCTCTCGGTCACACATGGCACGCTATGAGATCTCGGTCATTATCACGGACCGCTGATCTCATGGGAAATAAGTATTTGCGCAACGCAAAATTGCATTGCCGTGTGACAGAATTGAGGTATTGGTCAGAGGTATAATGTCGGTACCAAAGCACATGTTCTTGTATGAAGGAGAAGTGAGATAGCGACGCTCAGATTCCTCGCAGGCTACGAACATGTCTTGATGTGAATAATGGAGGAGAGTGACTCAAAAGGCTAAAGTACATCTAGGGTCTGTGTAAGATTGTTAATCAACATGGTGCTTTATAAACAATTACAATCCAAACTGGAATGAGAACCTAATTCAACTCGACTGCAATTAGTATTTAATCAGAATTAGACTACGAGTTTGATGTTTGACTCGGGTGTTGTGCCTAGAACATCGACCGTCTCCCTGTATCCATAAAAACTACCAATTCCTTACCTCTTACATCTAACAGTTGTTGTTTCTGACACGTCTTTCGGGCAATTTGTTTAAGGTTCGGTCTTGCATTTAATTATTTACTCGGAACGCCACTTCCTGCTTTATGTGGTGTACATGCAGATTGGACTGGGCGCTTGGAATCACTGGGATTGAATACAAAACGCATGCGCTTATGGACTATTACCGTGGGGTGTACACTTAATGAGAATGTTACGTTCTGGCCAGAATTTGTCCATCTCTAGTGTTTGGAGCCGTTTACCGATTGCTGCTTTTTATCCAGTAGCCTAGGATAAAAATACACTGGACCCTGTCATTTAATAACAGTAACCTCACATCCTGAACGACGGTTGAAATATTTCATAGGATTCAGAGTTGTGGATGTGTTTTCTACACTGCCAGGCAATTCTTCTTTCAGCCCTCCCAGACTGAGTCGCCGTCCTTTAATAATGTAAGTGTTACATCCATGCAGCCTGTATGTTATCTGGGTGACGAGAAACATACTATTCACTCCTTGGCTTAGGGAGCAAACAGTGTTGGATGGAGGCTCCACAAGAATCTAACTAATGCACAATCAGGCCTGAACAAAAAAATTACCGGAGTGTATAAATACAAGACCAGTTTGGAATCCCGAGAGACCTAGAGCCGGAAGAAGCAGCTTACATCGCCTGAATATTTGACAAATTATTCGCGCACATTTCCCGACGGGAAATACAATCAATCTGGGTAGAAAGGTGATTTTTCCAAACGATGTCAACCCCGTTTGATCTCTGGCAGACAGTTTACGACAAACAATTTTCTTTATGACAAGCCCTGGTCCCAGAAAGATGTAATTTCGCCCCGGTCATATCTTTGTAATCCATCAGAATTCGACCCTAACCACGGGCTTCGGGCTACCCACGCCCCTTCACACGATCTCTCAGCCAATTGTATTGATTCGCAAAGATATATAAAGACTGTCCGAAAATGTGAAAAAACATTTGACCAAGCTGTTTATGGATGGATTTTTTGTTCATGAGCCGTAAATTTTATGGTTGATGTAAAGAAACAGAAGACTGACGGTGTGGTTCACGCTTACGGCGCGGGGATATCAAATAGAGTAGCAGGGCGATTAAAACGCGTCTTTTATGTTGTCTGCGAGCAAGTGTTTGCGCCAACGAAGCGTGTGTACTGATTTCTACAGGCACGTCCCAGCGGTATCATATCAGCCTGGCTCTACTTGAAGGCCCGGTCCTTAATACATACAGGGAAACCGTGTGGACAATCCCTAATCGGAGCGCATCTCACCGAGATCTTCTCTTCCCCGCAAACATCAGATAAATGGCTTCATGGGCAATAGCCGAGATATGGATTTAACTATAAATCCAATAACACATCGCCGATTGCCCAAAATGATTGGAGTCTGGCCTCGCCGTAACAAATAACGATGCGGTAATGAAGTGGGAGATCTAATATTCTACCCTTAATGATTCATAATAAAAAGTTTTCTTCTAATATTGGGGTCACGTAGGTTTATTTTATACCTTTTATCAGGCAGTACCTTTTAAGACAATGTAATGTGTTTGCAAGTTGCCTTTAAATGGCAATTTTAGAAATATTCTTCAAGAATATTAATTTTGGCTCACGGCGAATATCTGGTCAGAGAAATTAGAATAAGAATGTAACGATTGCTGCTCGGGGCTTTACACACAATGCATTACTATTTATTACAGCTAATTGGCTAGATAATATGTAAATGTGAGTTATCGCCTGTTTCACTACACTATTATTAGGTTGCATGATCAAAGAAGAGTGTGCATAGCCCACGGTTAGCAATATTTACAATGATAATACAATAGTAACTTTGGAAAGTAAAAAAGTCGGTTATCCGATTTACGTAAATTCACGATGTAAAGCCGGGTGGAACAATTCTCAGTATATACGTCAACGATAGCAAGTAAAGCGCTTCGTGGTGCATCCATGGAAGTAGATGAATAAGTCACGCAGAAAATCAGTTATAACGGGCGTGGGAAAAACTTGTCGTGTTTTTTATTTGAAGTGGAGATCTTCTTTTCACTTCTTTGTTCTTTGTTCTTTGTTCTCTCTATACGTGGAAATATGGTTCTGCATGCAGAAAGTCAGAGAAAAACCTTCTCGACTTTTGACACACAAAGAAGTGCGTCATTTATCTGACTCGATTTCGCAGGTGGATTGCTTATGGTATGAGGTGTGGGGCCAGACATATCTCAAATTTCGATACGCTAATATATCTAGGTGGACCCATCCTAGTTTGTTTATATCTGAGTGACGGATTTCCACAAATACACTTCTGGCCATTCCGTGTTTTTTTCAGATGGGTTTGTTCTGGAATATTCTTCCCGAAACCGTGGATTATCTTCACGTTGAAGGATAAATACCTTACCCGCAGCCATGAGAGAAAATCAATGGCTGGTTTGATTTTGTTGCATATCTTACCCTCTCACTAACTTTTGTTAAAGGTCTATTTCTGTACATATATGGCACTATTAAAATTTTTATCACTGAATCATTTAGTTTTGGTATTAATTTGAATGAGTGTAGGTTTTATTTTTTCACATATCAGATGCCCAGTTTTTAAAGGACAACTCATATTAGGTTTTGGTTTACAGACAAGGTCCGCATTATTTTGTTGATGGGAAAGTAAACATTGTGACTCACGAGTGTCCAGTGCCAATTTATCGCGGCTCTACAAAGGTCAGGCCTCTGGACAGTACCCGCCTGGTTGGTTTTACATGCGCGAACGTGAGTCACTTAATGTTATGAGACGCCAAAAACAAGTTCCAACCTAAATTTGTCCCAGAGGCTGTCTGCGTATAAGTAGCTTTGTCTTCTGCAACGGAGAGAACAAGAAAAAATTATGCTACTCAAGACCTATTTTAATGCCTCAAAACAATTGACGCCATTACTGGCGAGTCGAGTAGGAAAAGTGCTTGACCATTATGGCTCACATTTCACTGAACAATTTCCATAATGATGGCAATTAGAGTGACCAGTTAAATTCCCTGTGCGTAAGGCTAGACGGAATACATTGATGAATGGCCTGTCCGTCAGTGAAACACAGACTGCTGTAAAACACGCTCGGACAAGCAGACACCCACGGTCCAGAAAAACAAATATTATACAAGCAAAGAAACGATTACAGTCCAATGGATAGACGTGAGTTCATATCTCATGTCTCCTAAATGTCAATGAATTCATTCCGATTCATGTTTTACACGACCTACAGAATCGCCAGTCAAATAAGAAATACACTAGATATTATAGCCCTCAATCTATCATGGGTAGATCCGATACAAATAGGCATATGTGTCTGTATTCGAGGGGTGTCTTCTGAGAAGATCAATGTGCACTATGTAAAGTTGCATTACATTCAAAGAATTGACGCCCGTAGCTTTTGTGGAAAGCGTTACCCTTAAAACCAGTCATGTCTCGCTCTATGTCGTCGCACTGTCCTTTAGGTGTATGTTAGATATAGAACAAGAAGCACACATTTTTCCACGGCTTTGTAGTGATCTTACGACCGTAAACATGATCTTGAATGTAACAATAAAATGATCTTACGATGATATACTGTAGCACATCAAAGCATATGTTGTGGAAGGCAATGTAACATTTGTAACCGATAAATCGGTTGGGTGAATCAGTTAAAAAACGTTCAAACAATACATACGTGAGCACCAGATCGTTCAATGAGCCACCACTTGTCTGAGTGGTTAAGACTCTGGTCTGTCAATCGCGAGGACACACGAGCTGTGGGTTCAGTTCTGGACCTGGATTATGTTGCCCCCCCCCCCAACTCTCACTGGTGTAGGGCGGTGGTGTACCGCGAATACCTGGACCACCATGACTGGAAATGGGTAAGTGTTGGGGCAACTGGAATTACTTGAATTTTAGTTTCATTGTGAAAGCTACACTGCATAAATTCTACCCAAGCTGGGTACAATGCCGGGTATGTCATCTTGCTGTGTATTTCTTTCATTATTCCCACAATTAGAAAAGGCAAACCTTACCCAGTAACACAAAAATGAACACGCTGAGCACATTAACTACTGTGTACAAGTTAGAGACAATTTCGTTAATAGGCAGAGAATCTATCGTTACAAGGTAGAGAAACGATCGGTACTATCTGGAAAAATTGTTGTCGTTAGAAGGCAGAGAAACTATCGTAACAATTCTAAAAATTTTATAGGTACAAGGTAAAGAAATTATCTGTAGTAGGTAGAAAAAGTATCTTTCAGGCAAAGAAACAGCAGTATATAAGAAAAGAAAACATTTTCTACGTATTTATTTCGCAGAAATGCATTGCAAGATATAATAATGCTTTATTTAGAACCTGATACAAGTTTACCTTCGTGTCCTTTAGAAAGCTTATATGCACCCTTAGATTTGGCATGAAAGTAATGTCAAGTTTAGGGAGCACATATATGGGGGTTTACGGAATGCCCCCATTTTTCTGTGTTCACACCTCTTGTAAACATTTCAGACCTGACAGTAACAAATGCGAGCAAGCTTCGGTGTGTGGCCCCTTCAGTTTCCGACGTGTCACAGGAACAAGAAATGCTACTCAAAACGTCTCGAATTACATTTGTCTCGAATTGGGACAGGAAAGCTTCATACCGATGGAGCTGACCTATGTGCAGGTATCAGCTTTGTGAGCATTGATGAAAGTCTGGCAAGGCAACAAGCTTGAAAGCTTGTGTACTCTAGATTTGCGTTCTTTTATCTTGGCCTCGAAATTGCAATAAAAAATGCTTAAGAGCTAAATTTTTTCTAGAAGGACGACTGTCTTAGAGAAAAATGAGAGTGTTTCAAAATGTCGGATAGCTGTGAAAGCCAATTTACATTTCCAAATATAGAAATATGATAGCACCCCCGCTCTTGCGATAGACATACCGAGGCAATATTACAACGAACTGCCTGACAGAGGTATGGTACTAAATAAAACTGTTACCGCAAAGAATTGTATACGAGTTGGTACACAAAGACAGTTTTATGCTTTCATAGTTGAATTTCGAACGACAGAGACACATTTCCAGTTAATGGCGGATATTGCGGCCATGCAATATACTGACAATGCCTTTTGGTCACAAATATGAGCAAGGAAATCTGAACATATCTCCTTAAATTGATTACACAGATATCGATCGTTAATAAATCAGTCATCGATAACTATATCCAACGACAGTTTATTAACCATTACATATCATAAACAACCCATATTGACTGCATGTAATATTATATATATTGTAACGCTAACTCTTGGTCGAGAATAAATTAAAACAGATCTCCTTTTTTGAATGACGCCATGACTGTCAAGCGACATATTGCAAGTTCGGAAAATATTCTGTTGTCAGATTTCTCATATACAGTAGCTTATCAATGATATAGTCAGTCAGTATATATTCATTTCTCCTTCCTTCAGACCTTATACATGTTATTTATGAGTGTCTGCACGTGTACTGCCGCATGAATCAGCTGTTTTGTTGTCTTACAGCGTACACCAGAATATTTCACTCATATGACGGCAGTCGGGTGTATCCATGACCTACATCTGGCACGGCCCGACGGAAACTGGCAGCCTAAAAAAGTGGTACTTTTTTATGGCACAGGATTGTGCCGCAGAGGTGAATGATACTGACATTTGGTACCGTTGTATGAGTGTTGAATGCTTGTAAATAGCTAGTCGAGTGGAATACATCCAATGCAAAGCTGATTCTTCAGTTTGTGGACATATGTTCATGATGAAGCAGGAGGAAGAGGTATGCCCTTGTGCTTTGGTCATTGTACGGCAGCAGATTTAAGGATTTGTAACCTATCTGTTTTAGCGCTATTCGATTCAGCTGCGCATGAGAATTGGAGTGAAAGGAGTTATTATGGTTAGCTTTTGATTAAGTTCCTTTCCAGCGAAACAGAATGCACCGGCAACAAACTCCGGACAATGAAGGTTTGAGTGAAAATAGAGACAATTAAATTGGGACCTACCAGTAACTTCCTTGCAATGACCTTGCTGGCCAAGGTCAGTCGATATAGACGTCCAGAATGGCAAATTTCACCGCGACTCCATTTGGACACCACTGCTGATTGTAGTCATTTGACAAGGAACAATAGTTGGGTGCTAAGTACCATTTCCTGTGCTTCCTGGGAACTCCACCATCATTTAGAAGATAACACCATGGGTCTATTAAAAGCGTCTGTCCGCTAAAAGCAGTTTTCAAAATTATTTTAAATGTGAAAATGCTCACAACCTTGGAATAAAATCGAAAATAAAATTGTAGATGGGACTTTTACATTTAAAAGTTACAGGTTTTCAAAGGCAAATGAAAGGCGGAGAAAGACAGAGAGATAATTTATTTATAGTAAGTTTGATGACCTATGCCTTATTGATTTGTGTCAAATTTTAAGTTTTAGATTTTAGGCACATTCACCCCTTGACGTCTTGATGAAATATTCTATATTTTCTCAAGCTTTTTGTCACTTATTAGTGATGAGTTTTAAGTGACTTATGTACTTTGATTTTACGACAGTGGGATGATCAAAGCATTGGTTCACGGTGTATTTGTAGTTCATTGGAACACTGCGTCTCGAATGGGCAGAACAGCTAATCGACTTTCCATGACACTATTAAACAGCGCGAAGATGTCCCAAGAGTGACAATTTCAGTGCTTAGGCGGGGCATTGTCAGTGGATTGTTGATAACTCTTTGAATTGAGGAGTAGGTACTGTATACACGTAGGTGGCTGAATTACTGAGGCTGGAGTTTCAGGCGAGATCTGAGACAGTCGGTGAGTTTCAAACGAATGGCTCGGGACGTAGTCTACGAAATCACAGTCCACTAACGTAACTGATTAGATCTATAGGTCCATTCAAGGCAGACAGATTCAATAGACGATCGGACTGGAAGGGTCAGATATATATCACCCTACTCGCTGGTTGATTTTGCCGCACCAGATGCTTCCTTTAGCGTCATTCAGTTGGAGATGGAGAGACTTTAGCGATTACATTGATAACATGCGGGTAATGTGTCGCCGTGAAGTCCGTCTAGCCATTCAGTCTTAATTAATAACCCTCTGTTATAACGGAAAGGTAAGGCAGCGTCGGAGACAAACTTAATAATACCTGAGCTTACACAATCTGTTTGCAATAACGGACCAACAGGGGCCCAGGCCTTCCTCGATTACCTTTCCGTCTACCATAGCAGCCTGTCACTTACCATTTATCCATTATTGAGCAATTTACCTTCATCATTCCTATATTAAGTTTTCCCGGAAAGTTGCGAACTTTCGGAAAATTACTTACAGGTCTAGTCTAATCTGAAATTTTAGCTTCAGGAGTAAAACAAATACAGAAACAAGCACTCTTGATTTAAGTTGTTTATTTTCAATTTTTTTTTGGTCTGTTTTTTTTTTTGTTACAAAAAAGACAGTTATATTTATGGGTGGCAGAAACCGGCCAGGCTCTGGCAAAAGCATTGTGACTGACTTAAACCTTTAGTGAAACCAGTCAGGCCTGTATTCTAACAAATGAACTTACTGATCAACACTGTGAGTTCAAGCCCAGCTCACGGCAGCTTCATGTCCGACCGTTTGTGGGAAGGTCTGCCAACATCCTTGGGATGGCCGTCGGTTTCACCCGGTTTACTCCCAACATAATGCTGACCGCAGTCGTATAAGTGAAATATTCTTGAACATGAGCTAAAATACAAAATAAATAAAAATACTGATAGACGCCTAGTTGTGTCCCGATAGAACTGATCAGACACCTGTGCGAGCGACGACCCCACCTTTCAATGTTGGTTTTAATGTTACTTATTTACGACAATTTAGTTTAAAACCTGTCGGTGAGGTTGGCCGGAGTCAACAGTGCTGCAATAAGCTGTACATTCGTTGTTAATATGTATACATACAATCATAGTTCAAAAGAGCATTTACTCAGAGAAAAAATAGGTTTGCAGGATACATGAACATATAAAAAGCTCTTTTTTGCCACCTGTTCTAGATGGATTAATCCTGATGGCCTTGCTTATCTTCCATAGAGTAAATCCCCGTGCAACTTGATCACATCACACCCAAATATCTCCCCATCCAAATTTTCAGCAAACCACTGCGTCAAAGCAGCAAAAAACTCCTATATATTTTAAAACGTCAATCTAACCCTTCCTTGCGTTGTATAAAATATATAATGTTAAGGTAGGTCAAAAATGACTTTCCTGGTTTCGCTTCGGCTGGCCGTTTATGCTTTGATTTCCGGAATATTTTATTATTTTTTCTCAGTTTGAAGCGAAAAACAATCAAATAAAAATCCATCTCATTTGTAATTCGGTTTTTTGTCCCTGCTGTCCACAATCCCATGACATATGAAATTAGCTGGGGGGGGGGGGCCTAAAAAACGGAATAAAGAACCGAAATTAGCTGGGGGGGGGGCCCTAAAAACGGAATAAACAACCGAAATTAGCTGGGGGGGGCCCCTAAAAAACGGAATAAACAACCGAAATCTGTCAGGTACCGAATAAAATCCCTCATTTAAATCCACAGTCGAAGGAACAAGCGCTGTTAGCGCATAGTTCAGGAATCAGAGAGGAGCATTTCTAAGTTAAAAATTAAGTAATAAGTTTCAAGATGATGGGCACTTCCTATGACCCAACGGTGTTGTCGTGCTGCTACAACGATAGTTGTGATATTGTTAACAATTTTTTAAACATGACTATTTGCTATTAGTTCTTAAATGCCTTTCTAGATTTGTACGTCAGTTAAAACTGATTCTTGTGTTGAGAAGATGTTACGAAGATGTAATTTCACTCGCTTAAAATTAAATTTCACAAATCTGAACATGAAACTCCGCTCTTCTGAAGATGTCCTGAAGATATCATTCCACTGTTCTAAAAATGGGTCTAGATACTGTTTTGAAGATTTATTTTATGTTCTGGAGAGATACATTTATCTCTACTAACGTGAAGATGGATCTCCAATATTTTGATGTATCTCATTTGCTTTCAAGATGTATCTCTAATGCTTTGATAATGTATCTCTAATCTTCTGAAGATGTATCTCTAGTGTTCTGGAAAAGAATTTTTAGACTTCAGAAGATGTGCCTCTGGTACTCTGAACACGTACCTCTAATACTGGGAACATGTATCTCTAGTGTTCTCACGATGGGTCTCTTGTGTTCTGAAGAAATCTCTTAGAATTCTGAAATGTGTTCCTAGTGTTCTGTAGATGTACTCTTAATGTTTTTAAGATGTATCGCTAGTGGTCTCAAAGTGTATCGTTTGTACCACGTCGGCAGTATCCAAGTTATATCTTGGCCAGGCTAGTGTTTTGAAGATGGAGTTCTAGAGCTCTAACTTTGTATTTCTAAACTTCTGAATGTGTATCCACTGAAGATGCGCATGACTTTACTAACTCAAGCTATCACGTATTGCTATAGAACAGGTCGCTTAGCTTGAAATGAGTCAGAAATACTACTGTTTTCCTGGTTGTTTGTAATACACAATCTCAAGGTGGTGTTATATATGACGAATTATTACCCCCGTAGAAAAGGGTTTCTACATTTGGTGAGATAAAACCACTACTGTTTGTCAGTCTATACAGTATCCAAGATCCATATGAATAAGGCACAGCGCGGCGTTCCTAGCTGTCTGCGGTCTGGCCAGGAACTGTGGAGTTCCGGCAAATTTACAAACATATTCAGTTGACTTCACAGTCTGTCACTTAATGAACGGAATTAGCAATTCTCTTTGTATAATAATGCAGATTTTTTAAAGCAACAGTGGAAGTCCCGAGTGACAGGCAGTTCCGTATTAGCAGGGTCGTAATGAGGTCTTGTAGACGCGAAGAAAAACATCAGCGCCGTGGAGCTAATGGTCCAGCCTGCCGGGAACACCCGGGTTTATATTAACCTGCTGATCAACCGATGTAAGTTCTTTAGCTGCTGGTTTTTTTCTTCCCAGCGGAAGACAGCTAATGCGGTCGGGAATTGTAAGCGTGCTCTCTCCCATTCCGCAAGTCAATGCTGTGTTCAGTTTTTGTTACCGGTGTTTTTCATCGGTGAATACTAACATAGATTTGCTCTTTGTTTTCTAGCAGTCTTATAGAAAGGATTAAGTTTCAATGCCAAGTTCGTTGCAGTCTTGAAGCGTGCTGTGTACATCAGGAAATCGATTTTTACTCTCATAGAGAAAATTCCTTGAGGACTGTATTAGAGAGAAGCATAACGCCAGTGAGCCATTCTGTTTCAATAAGCTCTTGACCCGTGTTTTATCTGTCAGGTAGGTTTTCTGCCAGCCCATATCGCAATCCTTGTGTATGTGATCGCCGGTCTAGCATTTCTGATACTAGAGGCTATATACTGACATACTGTACAGCTTATGTAACAATTCATCCATGTGACGCGTCAAAAAATCTCGACCCTGTCGCTCCGGAAGAAAATTCTGAGCCGCCTGCGGAAATGCTAAGACACAGGCCAATAAGCTAGTTAAAAGAGGGCTAAATTAGATTTGTTGCCGGTCATTGGGTCATCTATCTCGGCCTATGCTGACTACCAAGTACACAGATTCGATCATCAAGACCTACTGGCCGTACCGAATCTCTCGTACACTCCGTGAACAAGGCAAACAAAATGAACTGTCAATCACGTACTTCTTTGCAAACTCACCCTTTACAACTGTACATGTCGGAAATGAAATTATGTCAAGCATAATTCTGTCGCTCATGTTTTGAAACTGTTTTCTTGGGATAATGGTATTTACTACACGAAAAATAGATACGAACGGCATGGGGCATTTTCCATACGATATTTTGATCCTTTGGAAGACATTTCATAGGGTTATGATTTCAGATTCAGTTACAAGTGCATGTGCTGAGCATTTTTATACAAGATATTCTTCTTTTATAACTAATTCTGTTGAAAAAGCGCTCCACTCTGAACATTTCTACATCTTTCTAAATTTGAAGAAATCTATAAGAAATTTACATCTGTATGGGCATACCTAATTGCCAGATAAGAAGGTTTAATCTAATTATATAATATATACATTTTGGCTCCGTATTCTTTGGATTTCCGTATTATGGAAAAATACGGAAATCAAGGCATCAAGGGAGCAGTACAAATTTCTTCTGATTTCTTGTTACTTTATCAAGACATCTATTCAATGTCTGGATTTTTTTATTTATTTCAACATGTTCACTGGAACGGGTAACGAGTAAACTCATTACATGTGTATGAAATACCTTACTTTATAGAATCAACTCAAGATTCAGACAAACGGTAGCAGATGTAGTACTCTGATACACAATCACATGAGAAATTTTGCTGTTTGGACGAAAACAATTATATTCTTTGGTCACATTTCGCAACTTTTATCCCATCTTTGATGTTAATAAAAATTCAAGGCGGTAACACTTCTACACAAAGAGATTTGATGAAATTTGCAATAATTCCAAAATGTGTCAAAATGTAATACAATGGCCACTGTCAAACTATTGTCCAAGCATATTCTTCCGCTTCTGCCCTAATACTGTTCGCGCTGCTTGGGCCCAACGACAGGGGTTAAGACTCTGCTAACCGCGAGGTATGCAGTTTAACAATTTATAGATGAAGTGTTAACGAAGCCTACGGGCATTCACTTGAAGTATTATAGATCAAAGGCATCTAGTTCCCTCTGAGGGATAACAACTTCCACCTATATCAGTATTCATCCGTCTGCGTAGCGTATCCTTTGGGACTCAACCCAAATCTCAGACGATATATTGTTATCGTCTGGCACAAAAGCCTATATACCGATCTGAGGATAACTTGTACCATCTCATCTCAGAGCAAAAAGAGATAGGCAAATGTTAGGTAATCATTTGACATTTCTGGTCAGCGTCTGCAATGTCCGCTTGAGGCGCATTCTTTGAGAGAGAGAAAATCCACCATTGCTATTTATATGCAGGGCCACGTGCTCCCTACTTTTGGATATATTAAGCCAAAACCTATTACAAGGTTAGTGACGGTCAACACGATTAAACGTTCTGAAGGCACCCAGGATGACTTGGATGATAGCATGAATGCCCATTAATCTGAACGTGCGTTTCCAAGCGGTCATATCTGAACGTATTGAGAATACCGGATCTGGTAATAAATGTTTTAAACAAGTTTTACGCAGCTCATAAACACTAGGCTAAAATCACCTCCACAACTATACCTTTATGTTTTGTTGACCTAGCGTTATCAAAGGAAGGCAGTAATCCCCACATTCCTTTAGTGATTTAGGTTAATGGTGACAAAACAAGCCAGACCACAAGTTATAGTCCCTAAAATCTATCTGTATGGTGTATCGCTAAAATCTGTCCCATGGATCGTCAGCTGGACTCAGGTTTCAGATCAACCTTATGTAAAAAGGGTCATGGAGCAACCATCAGAGGAGAGAATCGGCTCTGGACTAAAGTGTCACATTGATGCCTTATCACAAACACCCCTCTACAGAAGTAACATTTTCTCTCATCAAAAAATTCTCTAGAGCACAATTTCTGGATTACAGATTTCTACACCACTGGTTCCTCAGTCCCGTGGTTCTCTACATATGACCATGAGCATGGTCAATTAGGAGGCAGAAGGGCTCTGGTAGACGGTAATAAAATGTTGATGTAACTCTACCAGGAATTCACCCGTGGTAAATGTCTCCCCTAAGGTGTGTTAACTTTGAACCAAGGTTTTTGAAACTCTCCTCCGCAACGGCAAAGTGCTGAGAATATTACAACCGACCAGGGAAACATGTCAAGGTAACTGGGGAAAGATTTCTCGCCACTGCAGATAAAATGGCCATTTTCATCACTATGAAATTGCACACTATGTCACGTTCCCTCGGTGAATATTCTTCGATCTGTGTGTCAGTAAATTACGTTTATCAATCAAAGGTCATGGGAAAGGCTTGCTTGAAAACACCGTTGTATGCAGCAACATACGAAACAGGTGTTGGAGAACATTTCGAGTCATACGGTGTGTGCATTGTTTTCATACTAAAATAGTCTCTTTTTTATTTAAACCCGTTATATCCCTGCAGCAGGTAATATCTTGTTTCATATGGCACATCGTTGCTTAAGGGTGGATCTTAATTCACAGGTTGTTTATGCACCATGTTTCCTTGCGAAATGATGTATCCCCTTTTATAGCTTATCTAAATACGATATATTCTTACCGGGGGGTCTTAAAAAACTAATCCACTCTTTTCAATACGATTTCAGGGTGAATAACGAAATGACCCTTGTGCCATGCAGACTTTGCTGCTACAGTGGACTTTGGAGATTCAAGGATATAACATACATCGGTGATATACGAGGCTGTATTTGTTTTTCTATATTTCTATGATCCTGATTCGTATTAGCTTTTCTGTTCGTTTTATCCTAGTGGTTCCTATTGGAGGTAGCTTGATACTCCAGCCACCTGTAGCTGCTACTCACCCTCAGTAATGAGTATTGATTCGTCACACTGCAGCAATGACCGACCACGACGGATTGCATTACTTACGAGACTTCGGTACGCCTTTAAGATACAGCTGCTCTTATTCCATACTGCTGATAAGACACGATGGGCAGCGTATTATTTACAACGAAATCAAGAGGTTACTTTCCCACTTGCACACTAAACTGAGACTTTGCCTTTGGCTTACTTCAGGAAACGGTAGTATACGCAAATGACACTAAGGCCATTGGCTGACTTCTGTCACCAGACCCAGGGTTTGCCATGTGGTTAGCTGTAGGGTACCACGCCCCTGGTAATTTTAGTGGATATAATACATGGACAACTGGGGGGAGATGTGACGAGAGACAGACAGAATAACGGAGCGCTTGTCCGTATATGACATTAGCATATATAACATCACAAATATGGGGCTCCTTGTTCTTGATACAATAGCTTATTTGTATATTTATTCCCGAAATTACTCCCTGTGAACAAGTCATGTTAACAGGCAGCTAACAGTACAGCTGACATCATAAAAGATGAACATATGTTTGTGAAGGAATGTTCATAGTGATATGGCGATACCAATTATTCTGCAAACATAACGAGAGGGAAACAATGCCCCTTTCCATTGCCTCGATGGCTCTGGCAACGTCTTTCAGCATTTGACAGCTCCGGTCTGAGAGCTGTTTGGGAGGGTACCACCGGCATCAGACGCCGATTGTTTTCGGGCACCTGCCAGACAATGATTACAGTCCCCCTCTGGATCAGGACGAGGCAGCATTTTCATTTGCGACGAACCATGCCGGATGGACTTAGCAGATATGTAATTACCGGGACTAGCTCCTGGCCTCTCCATTGTGAAACCCGTAGCGTCAGACTCCATCCACTAACGCGGCTCCTGACTATAATGAAGAAGCGTTTAGAAGTAGTCCACGAAGGCTGTTCCATCTTGTCAACTGGAGACTGTTATTATATTGTTATTAATAACGCGTTGTATGGAATGAAGATATCCCTCTTGTCCTTGGACTAGTTAACGTATTCCCCTTTTTCGGTCTTTTCATGGTATCGCTGAAAAGTTTTTTAGAATACAATTCTGGCATTTTCACTCCAACAGTTTTACTTGTCATTTCATTCGGCTCTGAAAAAGGCTTACTTCTTTCTCATAAATCTTTATGAATGATGAAGCCTGAAGCAGTTATGTACTGAGGTTTTTTCTCAAGAACTGGTGGACACTTCATGCTGTGTGCACATCTGAAGAGCGCAATCAAAGCCTGGGTGTATTTGGCTTTATCGGGCTCTGATGTTTTAACCCTACATTTAGAAGAGAACATTGGGGTAAATCGCGCAATCTCTGGTTAACCCTTTACGGTCTTCCCCTGGGCTTCTATTACCCGTGTAATGTGCTGTGCTCGCAGTGCAATGTATTAACATTACCCCAGAGGCAGTCGGAACCTCAAACACACAAACCCGATTTTGCACTGAAATAACCACTCACCTCCATCGAACACATCTTGACGTATGGAAGAAATCCTTGTATTCCTTGCCTGACAAGCGGAGAACGTCTCCAAACTGTACTTTGTACATAGCTCTGGGGAGCGCCGCATGTTAAGTGCCTGTCTTTATCAATGACGTTGAACACCAGGGATAAGGGGAATTTCATCTTTTCTTATTAACGGGCCCGAAATCCCCTGCTTTGATTTCAATCAATTGAAACGAAAGAATCAAAATAAATCATATAACTAAGTGCATCTAAAACATTTCATTTAACAAACTTTCATGTACATAACAATATCATAACCTCTTATTATAAACTAGACATTTCCCACCCTCTGGAAAGACGGGTAACAATGTACGGAAGGCACTTCAAATATGAAGCAGATGTGGGCTATGAAATTTGAAATTTGACTCAAAGCCAAATCGTCCGCGACCTGATCTCCATGGATCGGTCGAAGAATACTTTATTTTGTCTAACATTTCCATATATGTAATGCGACAGCGAAACCAAAAATAAGGCGCAGATTCCTATATGAGCTGGAAAAAAATGACCACAAAACGGTGTTGGGCTTTGGTTTGCTCTCTTAGGAGCCTTGTGTAATATTTGCTCTAGGAATCATCTTAGGTGGATCACCTGGTTCACGCTGTCCATTGTGGTTTATCAGAGGTATGGAATTAGGAAGACCAGTTTTGTCTTATAGATTGCTAATTAATGCAGTTAGTTGTGGTCAGTCTTCTCTGAAGTGTGACTAATCAGTTCTCATTACCGCGGGTGAGTAGCAGCTAGAGGTGTCTGGACTATCAAGCATAAAATTCTGTCTCAATTAACACCGCTGTATCTTTGATCCTCCTATCTCCAAAATCAACTGTACCAGTAATTTCAACATCTGCATGGCACCAATGTCATGTCCTTTCGTTTTTCACCCTGAAATCGTTTTACAAACAGTGGATTGGTTTATTTACGTATGCATTAAGCCTCTTATAACATCAGTTTGGTGCGAATCAATTTGCTGACAATACCACTGGAACCACCGCTGATTACGCAATGGGAAAATATCCAGATATTTTATAATTTTACTTCATTAAAATCTTGTCTTGCAAGTACAGTCCGTTGGTTGAATCACTTGACCAGGGCAATATCGTTTATATATTAGAATATGGTGTTTACCCTATAGAGCACACATCTGCCGTAATTAGTGTCTTTTACAAGGACGAGAAACTGTACAGTAGGACCTATCCTGCTGCCCGAGCATATACTTTGTTGAAACAAGCGATACCATAGGATCAGTTCTTCTGCAAGTATACACAGAGCTTGAATTAGGTGAGAGTAAAACCCACCCTCTTCTATAATAATACAGCTTGTTAAAATAACATGTGAAATAGGATCCATTATTTTGCACTGAAATAACAACCACTACATCTTGACGTGCGGAAGAATTCCTTATATCCCTACATGTCAAGCTGACATCGTATTCAACCTGTACTATGTATATGCCAGTGGGAGGCACTGCACGGTGAGTGGCTGTCTTTACCACTAACGCTGAACTCACCAGAAATAATAAGAGATGAAATCTGATAAGCAAGAAGACATAAACACACACTAAGTCATCATTTGACATTTCAGGTCAACGTTTTTCAAGTCAAGTGGAGATGAATTCTTTCAGAAAACCCATAATGGATGATTACATACAGTGTCATGTTCTTCCTACTTTTGGATTTTTAAGCGAATACCTATTACAAGGTTATGGATAGCAGACCGCTGACCGGTTAACACCATTAAACGTTTTAAAACTTCTAACAGTACTTACAAGATAGCGTGAATTCATCTCACCCTACGTTTCTACGTGAATATATATGAATATATATGGACAATACCGATTTTGGCCTTGAATGTTTTAAACAAATTTCACACCGCACATAAATACTTACAAAAACTAAAACCATCTACCAGAGTACCTTTAGATAGGCTCCGTGACCTAAGCCGTCCTTCACTGGCCTACACATATAAACACCAGGCAGTATTTCCCATGGTGTCTGTTTGTCTGGGGATTTTGTTGACTTCCAAAACAAGCCAGGTCACGAGCGCTAGTGATGTTGCTAAAGCCTGTCTCTACGGAATGTCTGGCCACTGAGCTTTACCATCCAGTCTAAATGGAACATCAACATGGCCCACGTTCCGAATCAACCTTACGCAAACAGGCTGGCGAAGCAACAGACAACGGAAGGAATCGGTTCTGGACTAAAGTGTCACGGTGATGGCTTATCACACACTCCTACCTGCAGTGTGCACGTGGGCTGAGGTAATATTTGCTCCCATCAGTCAGAACATTATCTAAATTGTAATCAGACGTTCTAGAATACGTAATTAACCTGCATTGTATTTCTTTCTTTTTTTTTTAGCCTCCCGGTTTTCTACATAAGGTCAGCACCGTGATAAATTAAAAGATAAAACGGCTCTGGTGAACGGTAATAAAAGGTTACTGCAACCGTCCCACGAATTCGCCATGGGAAATGTCTCCCTTAAGGTGTGATGACATCTGGACAGGGCTCCTCAAGAGCCTCTCTGGGAAAACTAAAACCGATCAGAAAGACATGCCAAAGTGACTGGAGAAAATCTTTCGCCATGTCAAATGAAATGTTCTTTCTCATCATGCGTGATTCCTTTGGCATCAGGAATCTGGCGTTTGTAAATAGCCGAATATTTTTCTTTAAAGATCAGTAAAATAGGTTCATAAGTCACAAGTGACGAAAAGGATTTTGTTTGAAAGAATGCTTGACTATAGCCACGTACAAAACAGGTGTTTGAGATTAGCTTCACTGATACAATGTATACATTATCTTTGTAGATGTCATATCTTTGCAGCAGGATAAATGCTATTTTACAAGTTATTTAAACACGGCATATCCCTGCAGGGGGAGGACCCTGTGTTACAGCCTGTCTAAACACGATGCTTCCATGCGAAACGAAGGATCGTGTGTTACACCTTATTTAAATACAGTGTCCTTGCAGGAGGAAGGATCCTCTTTCACATATATTTAAAAGTGTATCTTTAAAGAAGAGGATGTATCTTACTGACAAATTATTCAAGCTCGGTGTATACTTGCAGAAGGATTAACGCTAATGTACCGCTTATCTCAACACAGTACATAGCTTCTCGTGTTTGTAAAAGACAACGTATGACAGCATGTATATGCTGAGCTTGCTCGGAACAGCGATGCGCTTAAAGGCTCAACATCGTGAGCTAGTATTTCAACGACGCTGTCATTGCCAAGTTGTTAAAGGTACAGAGTGTAATTGCAAGACAAAAGTATAATGGCCTAAGATTATAAAATGAACAATCTGGATATTTTTCCATTGTCTAATTATCGGTGGATCCAGTGGTACTGTAAACATAATGGTTTGTACGAACTGGTGTTAAACGAGACTTAATACACACGTAAAGAAATTAATTCGCTGTTGAAAATACTGCCTCGGTGGATTTTTGAGATTGGAGGATTTAAGATACATATCAGTGTTACTTGAGAGAGTATTGTATATTTTTCTACATTTCTGTGATCTTGATTTATATTAGCTTTTCGGTTGGTTATATACTTGTTTTTTGTTTTGGAGTTCGCTTGATACTCCTGGCGCCTGTAGTTGCTACTCACCAGCGGTAAAGAGAACTGATTTGTCACAAATGGCTGAAATGGCTGACCACAACTGTTTGTCTTTCCTGATTACCTAATGCTGACAACACACGATGGACAGCTTTGACATTATTTACAATGAAATCAACATTAGAAATTTGTTTGGTATAACAACTTAACTTTCCATTTCTAGTCTATTCCCTGTGAACAAATCACATTAACAGCTGACAGTATCATAAAAGACGAACATACATTTGTGACGGCATGTTCACACTAATATGATAAGTTCACACTAATATAATATCAGTTATAATTTCCACATAACGAGAGACAAACACTGCCACATTTCACTGCCTTGATGGCTCTGACAGAGTCTTTCGACAGCTCCGACCTGAGAGCTGTTTGGGAGGAGAGGACTGGCATCAGACGCCGATTGTTTTCGGGCACCTGCCAGACAATGATTACAGCTCCGCTCTGGATCAGGACGAGGCAGCATTTTCATCTGTGACGAACCATGCCGGATGGACTTAGCAGATATGTAATTACCGGGACTAGCTCCTGGCCTCTCCAACGTGATACCCGTAACGTTAGACTTTTGTGTCTGGCTCCATCTACTAATGCGACTGCTGAGGAAAATGAAGAAATGTTCAGGAGAATTAGTCCATGATAGTTGTTCTGTCTTGTCAACTGCAGACTGTTAATATACCGTTCATAATACCGAAGACACGCCATGTGAAATGTTGGCGTTCCACTAGTCCGTGTGCTAATAACTTAGTTCAATTCTCGATAGTTACTTCATAATTCACTGATAATTGTTTCACTGGATTGTGGTTTAACCCCATATTTCAGAATTTTTAACCGTTACGCCGGACTTTCCTACATTGGATGTACAGATGTGCACACCACATTGTTGGGATATAAATAGTCACAACGAACATAAGACTGTCAAACTCGACCGGTTATTCCAACCGGCTCTTCCCACTTTCCTCCTATCAGAATGCTGGTCGCCTTAGTACAAGTGATGTATTCTTGAGTTCGGCCTAAAGCTCCGGTCAAATAAATAAGTAAATGGACCGCTTTTTATCACGACAGCCCCAATAAGTAGTGAATCTGCTAATTCCCTGCTTGGAGGCCGAGTTTGACAGCAAAACCTCTTCTGTTCAAACACTCCCTAACAACTGAACCAAAGTCCCCTTCCGGTCTGATCAATAAAACAAAGCACCACATTCATGGTACAAAACGCACACAAATCACACCGACAAATGGTACAAAACGGACACAAACCACACCGACAAATGGTACAAAACGCACACAAATCACACCGACAAATGGTATAAAACGCACACAGTCGGCAATATGGTGGGAGGAAACCGGACAGAGCCTGGGGGTAACCCACGACCATCCGCAGGTTGCTGGCGAACCTTCCCATGTACGGTTGGAGAAGAAACCAGCATGAGCTGAACTCACAGCGACCGCACTGGCGGAAGGTTTCTGGGTCATTGCGCTGCACTAGCGCGCTAACCGACTGAGCCACGGACGTTCCATTTACTGTTTAACAATCTTCGTTAAAGTCGGATGCTGCATAACTGTTATCCCTGCCTTCAATAAAATCGTGCATAATCCAATTTCTCACAATCTGTAAGGCTGGAAGCGCAGCCGTAAACAAAAGCTAACAGCTTATTGCAGGGTAATGTTCATACTCTTTATAATATATTCTTTATTGCTGTTTGTCAAGCGAGCGTTGAATAATATCTGAAGAAAATGTGGATGATCAAGACGGTGAGTAGGATTGATCTATCTCGTACAAGGCTCTCATCCCAAACACAGTCATCTGGCTGTCAGGACTGATAACTGATAGTAGCTTAATCGGTTTCCTTTCCATTTGTCATACTATGAAGCCCTTGGCTAAATTGGTCGCACGTTCGAATTCTGCTGTTTCGTTTGTAGTTTTGTCAGGTACCTGGTGAATTTGGATGGTTTACTACGTAAATGAAATCATAAATCCGTCGCAGTCGTCTAAGTGAAAAATATTTGTGCAGGCCGTTATTAAAACAACAATCAAATAAATAGATAAGTAAGTAAATAAATACAACTTGTTATGTTTTGGGTGAAATGACATCAGGTATGTAACATTCTATTCTTTTTTACCTAATTGTGCTGAAATTGTCGGGGTAGGGAAGTATAGGTTTCTGCTGTTTATAAAATGGAAATGAACAGAAACTCAACCTATCTGAGGGAAACTGACAAGAGGCCGAACTTCCCCAGTTACATGCAAGTATGACCATTACCCAACTATCAACTGTTCTACCTGCTTTGAATTTGATCTTTATGCTGTATTTCTTAATATAATTTATCTCGCTACTTGTCCTCAATGATTACTTCCTTCCCATGAGTCATTTTGCCTGCACATCCACACACACATACTAAACATTTCACCTCACAAGATCTCTCCGGCGGTTCCGTCGGTAGTTTCAGTTTATCTTTATCTTCTGTTACTTCATAACTCTGGATATGTATCGAGTTTTTACGCCAACCATACATTCCTTTAATATTCAAAAAGGCCTTAGTGACTGTAAAACCAATTCTGACTGTTTGAGTGCAGACAATGAAGTGTTTTGCATAGCTCCCGTATTAGCTTGAGGGTTGCCGAATGGGTCCGAGGTCGAAAGGCTGCTGGTTTATAAGGCGTCCCGATGGCCATGCCCGGGCAGTGCCTGTCCAAGGGGCAATGCACCGATCTTCAGACAAAACACATGATTAATAATAATTTCATTGGTTGACTTTGTGTGTTATTATGCGAATGTTCATTGAGATCTGTACAATTCGGATATAACAGTTTTCCCACATTAAAGTAAATTCACCGAAGTCTTCCAATGTGGACGTTCTGTTGGGGACGCTTGTTACATGTACCCTCATTTGGGACGTCATACTAGAAGTGATACATCTCGACCAGTACAACTTTCACCACTGTCAGCGCAAATCATCCAATACAACTTGGCCAGTGCATCTTTGCTCTTGGGGTTTGTCTATATTCAGGTAATAACACATGCAGTCAATTAATAACAAGCATTACAGGGGTGGTAATTTAGCATGGATCACGCCCATGGGTCAGTGGAGGTGGCATTTGCTGTAGTATCTCACTAAGTCCAATCTCCACTGACATATATATGGCCACGGGCTGGGAAGAGCGAGCTAATATTGTTAGCTGCTGGGAGATTTGTCCTCACCGAGACAAATTAATCCTGGTAAATAGATGAGAACCTTGGGATGCAATTGTACAATCTGCAGTTAAGAGTCTTCTTCTGGGCTCCTGTTACCCACAGGGTACTGTATGTGCTGTGTAATGTACAAACACTGCCCCCCCCCCGCCCAAGAAATGTAAAGCTCAAACACACAAAACCGGTTTTGCAATTAAATAATAACTACTCAACTCTATCGAACACATCGTGGCGTGTAAAATAAATCCTTGCATCCCGACATGTCAAGCCCTGATCGTGGTCAAACGGTGCTTCATATACAGATCTGGGAAGCACTGCATAATAATTGGCTGTCTGAAGCACCGACGTTTAAACTTGCCACATATGAGGATAGTTAAGATCTTTTCTCACGTGGTTAACAAAAAAATGATTGGCTTGGCACCGACTATGTGATGTATATTAGGACATCAACGAGCAGCACCCACACTGGTCTGTTACTGTTTTCAATAATTTTAGCTCATAAAGAAATTGTGGTAAGATCTTTTAGATTTATTATCGCATAAGAGTTGCTGTTTTGGAAAGTAAATATTCCGCATTTATTTCTCAGCGATAAGATCGATGACAAGTCTTTAGTTATACGAAATACGACAGAAAAGACCCTCATCTAAAGTTAGTTGTGCTTAGCCTGCCCTGATGAACTTTGCCAGCAAATGGTAAAAGATGGTTATGTTTACAGCGCTGCAATGCAATTATCCACATATAAGTTGCATACACCCGAATGTCTGAGCATTGGAACTTTAATTTATTAAAGATTAACCAGTGAAGTTTATAAATATCCTGTTGTTTCTTAGCAGAAGTACTTTATTTCAGCTCCATCCTTTGACCAGGGATCGTTTTGCAAACTGTCTCTACATGACGCGGTCGTACATATTTATATTTCTGACGTATGTCAGCAATATATGTTGACATAGACATCTGCTTTTATACTTACATTCTGCTCCCATGCCCCAGTGTCAGGGTTTGCTGTGCTCGCATATGTCCAAGGATTGGGCCTTTGTATGTGTGTGGCCACCAAAGACTTAATTATGTGACTCGATATTGATAAAAAATGCAAATAGTAATTTCCTGTTCTGTGCTTACAGCGAAATTCAAGACACTCAGAATGAAGACATCCACCAAATATTTTTTAGCAATGCTTTGTGGCGTAGATTTGAAATCTTCACACTTTACACATGGCCGAACAAATGCTACAAGACGAGATTTGTGTATGCCAGTTGCAGGACCCTTATTATTATCAAAGTAAAAATAAGATGAGCATAATTCATGGTAAGTCTTATTCGGAACTATATCTGCACAAGGATGAACAAGGTCTCCTGCCAGACATTCTTTGGGACAAATAGATTATTTCAATTTGAAAATTAAGTTTTTTGTGTGAGTAAATTATTCTTATTTTTTTAGCAATACACTAACTGCTAATCAAGAAAAGGGCTGCATGTAACATATACATATCTCGTCCTTTTATGACGATTCAGCCGCTTAGGTACATGTTAGCTCTCATAGGTAACCTTTTGTATTTTACATTAGATTTTAATAAGTGTGCCCATCAGTGCAATGATTATTCGTTCTTTACTACCAACTGCCATTAGCCAGTGAGTAATAAAGGTCTGAATTCAAAAATAACTTCTGTAGCCTTCTTTTTTTTCGCACATATGTGATGCCACACGCCCAGTACATCCCTGCAAGTCTGCTGTAATTTCATCTTATCTACGTCAATCTCTCGACGTGCAATAGCACTGGATCTCCACTTACAGAATTGGAGCAAATTACCCAATTTCCGGGAAAGCTGATATCATTTTCTCTCTGCGGGGAAGACCGTATTGGTCTCGGTTTCAAACAGATCCGCTTTGATCAGTATCCGTGGCACGGATAGTCAGTATGTCATTAACATACTTAGTTTAAATGGCTTCCGAGGTAAATGATAGTTTACTTATGTAAGAAAAGTTAGATGAAGTGGCGTAATTACTTTCGCTAAAACCATTTAAGTGACACTATGACATAATAACAAGGCTTAATTTACCGGGTTGCATGAATTCGGATTATGTCTCCTGTTTCAGAAGTCTTGATCTAGCTCTCACGAATTTCAACATGATTTTCATCAAAACCGTTTGAACATGCATCTATTTCCTTAATTCGACACCAACTTTTTGCCTTAATTTGATCAATCAACTTCAGAGGCGCTGGATTAAAACGTACATGCATGGATTTCTTGGCAGCAGTTACGGAAGTAACTCAACGAACACGGTAAATTGCCTCCTGTATTTCAACATGGAGCTGAATACAGACAAAATGTATATATTCTACTATGCTAAAAATAGAACCCAAATAGGCAACCTCCGTAAAGGAGGGTCTGCAGGTGTGTTTACATGTTCCGTTGTAAAGCTGAATGAGCACTGGTAATTAAACATGTGAATATATACAAGAAATTGGTATTCTGACAATTCTGAAAATGGACTAGATATAAAGCTTTGCGTGAACGAATATCGCTAGAGAATCAGGTAGATACTTTTAAATGTCCTTTGGTAGCCTACTGCAAAGATCCACATACCGGAATGAAGGAGTATGACGAGCTTTCAAAGCTGCAGAAAGCTGGCGAAAGACGAGCACATCCTTGAGCAGACGTTCTCGGCCAGTTGTGACGATGTACCGATTTCCAATGTCCAACACAAAATTAAGAACGGTTTTCAAGATTTCACTACTTCACAAAACACCGATCAAAGGCAATGCTCATTACCCGCAGAAAATAGCAGTGTCTGATACCAATATTATGCTGTTCTAACTGCCTGACTCTGCAGTGATGGTGGTGGAGACCGAAATGTCGTCCCATTCAATCTAATAAGTAACACATTTGGTTTGTAACAGAAATTATACCGTTTCAACGATTTGAGTCAAACAGACATGTACCGATGTGGGTCAGAGTATTGGTTTTTGTCGGACCGACAGTTTCTGGAAGGTAAGAAATACCACTGAGATAAGACACTAAAGTTTTGTCAGCAAATGATGTTAAGGATGAATGTCGAAGAATTCTTGATATTGGAGTCAGCTTCAGTATGCTTGTTATAACAAAACGAAGCTTTATTTTTCGATGAGGCCCTCGCAATCCCATGTCACTGTGTTGAACATAGCATTAGGGGGAGTGCCCCATGCGAACTCATCGTCCCTAAAAGCTCCTAAAATAACTACCTTTAATAATAATCGTCTTCTGCAAAGAGGAGTTCATTTTCCAATGTAATTAATGACTGGCAACACTCGTTTCTGTGAAGATTTAATATCTGCTCATATCGAATAAGATACTGATGTAATGAATTCATCAGACAGCTGTCACATCCTTCTCCCCTAATAAGCAATAACGTTGCCTGTTTATGTGTAAGATATAGGTAGTTTACTAAAGGTTAATGGAAATCGAAATCCCGACTCAGTAGGTGACAGGACAACTCTTCTTACTAGGCGGAATGACAGGTCGTACAATTAATGGTATAATGGCCAGGAACAGCCCAGGTGGCTGGCTTACTTATGTAGTTATCATCCTCATTTTACCGCTAACTTGACTTCCCGTCAGGAAAATTATAATGGAATAAAACCCAGCAAACTATCTTGAACCATGCCGACATTGTCCTAGTGTCAGTAAATCTTCACCATCCTCCTGACTATAGTTCCTATGGAGAGCTAGTGCCATTTTATTACCTACAGGTGTATATCAAGTAGAAGTATTTGTGTCTTTAAGTAAGTAAAGAGCCGTGCCAGCGTACAAAACTCTATTACGAAAAGAGCTGTGGTATGTTCGTTTTATGAGAAAAGAAAGACAAGAAAAGGTTTCAAGAACATGAAAGTCAGTACATGTGCTCTCCACACGGTGATTTCTGCAAGACTAGCTCTATAACATGGATAAGTCTTTTCCTCTCTTTAAAAACTTAGTGTCTGTGTCTTAATTTTAATGTTAGACACGCAACCCATATGAAGCCCATATTTTCATCCTGATATTACTTATTATCACTTTTTACCTCCACGCCAATTGCACTCTAAGCTACCCCGTGGGTGAACTTTACCAGTTGTTTGTGACCATATGTGACATCACATTGTTATGTCGCCGCTTGTACTCATGCAGTTATGTGTGATAATATGTCGATTTTCAAATGTTATCAAAATTTTTCTTATTACGTCTGACACCTGTGCTGTAGTCTTTTACACCCTGTTGACACAGACACACCTGTTATGTATGACTAGAGGCCAGTTGACTAGATCATCACGTTATCATCAATCACTATACAATCTAAACATTTCACTGCTTTTCATTCACAGAAATGGTAAAGAATAAGTCATTATTTTTTAGAATTTTTAAAGGTCTTTTTTCTGGACATTAAAAGAAAAAAGAATACAGAATAAAGAGTACAGCCAGAACAGCGACGAGAGTATGACGGTTGACAAATGATTAAAAGTAACTGATGAAATAAGGTCTAGAGGCTTCACAGGTGTAAAATTACTCAAATCGCTGCGTTGGCTTCACAAAGGCATACAGTTGCGCACATGTATATTCATCATTGTTGTTTGTGTAGTCGAGTTTGTCGCAACTCAGTTGTCGCGTATTGCATTCGTAACTATTCCCCCGTTTAATCCCCATGAGAGAAAATAAAAAAAAACATTATCTCTCCTTAAATGTCGAGGGAATCAACATAAGGGGTTTTAGTTTATTTTTTTTTTTTTTGGCTCCTTTTTTGAAGTAGCCGACGATAGAATGAAACTGATTATCTGCCTTGCTGGTTACATAGTTATACATTGGTTTAATGGGCTGACAGCAAAACATACTAATGGAGATATATGGCAGCATGCAGAAATTCAGTGCGGATATGTATCATGACCTGGTGATGTAAATATTTCCAATGGGACACACAGCTGTACCATTGACGTCTTATTTGTGTTTCCAACTTGTGACGCAATATTATTCCCCGTTGCCCACCATTAATTTGGTTGACCTGACATCCAATACAAACAGAAGTCATTAAATATGCAGGCTTTTGGGGGGGAGATTACACTCTAAGGAAAAACGTGCACCGAAAGAGAGTTGTTTAAAACATTGTCGTTACATCACTGACAGTCTCGTCTTCCCAGTAAATGCCAAAGTGAAAAGCACACCGTCCGGAGATTTCGTGCGTCAAATAGCACTCTGATGTTCACTATTGGCCACTTTTAAACTCCAACATGTAACATGTTACTCCAGAGGGCAAATTTATCATGGATTTAGTCCATCTAGACTTCCAGTTGTGTGGATGAGACAAAGGAACGGTGCATTTTCCCTGCTACTGTCCGGTAAATTTCCAAACAATTGCTGTATATATCTTTTTCATTGGTGTTTTAAAAATTCCGTTAATTTCTATGTAATTATTCCATTAATTTTATATGCAACACGATGCAGCACCATACTGTGGCTAAAGTGTATATCTGAAGGCCTGTAGAGGCCTATTTCTGTCGTACCCATACGACTAAAACATTCAGCTTTCAACAATCGTCTTGTATTTTTACAAGATCGTGAATACTTCCATGTTACGCTTAAGTTCGCGGTTTCTAATCGATAATATTGTGACTGGAGGTGTGTGTGTAAGGTAAGCTAGCATTGGAAATGACTTGGATGAAAAATGATATAAAGCACTTAAAAGGCTACCGCTGAATAGGCCGTCTACAAAGCTGATCCAAGGCCATCAAGCTGATTGATATTGCTAGGATATAGTTTAGGCCTCAGAACTGATAATGATCCAGCTTGTTATTGTCGCCGTTAAGAAAGATTCCATGAAATGTATTTTGGCAAAGGCCGTTCAGGCGGAGGACGTGCTTGGCGCCGACTGTTTGCAGCGTCTGTTTTATAGCAGATACTGGAGACTTCTACCCACCGAGCTTTTCACCTCAACCATTGAAGACTTCATTGAGAATAGATTGAAACCCACGGCATTGAAAATTAGCCTTCTCATGATTTAAATTGCTTAAACCGTTTCTGACAATTCCGCCATCCCTACTGCGATATACAGACAGTGGTAAACAACACCCGACAATAAATTACCCCGGTTACGCAGGTTTTGAAAAATGTCACGTTTTAGACGTGAAAATTCGTGCAAACAGTGCGAAACTATATTAGTTTTGGAGGTAGGTGGATTTCTGCTTAGCTTTGACACCTGTACCTCCAGATTTCCAGCATCCACGGTTCGGTATATAAATCACGTGCTTGGTTATGTCAAGCTGCTTAACATTCAGTTGAGGCCTAGAACAGATATCACTGTGATATACACTGTGAACTCGTCCCTGGTAACTTTTGAGAAACCCCCGAGTGTCTGAGCAATAGTGACATGTAGCAATACGCTACAATCACAACTGACGAAAACAAGAACCGGTTGCGTCTGTCTGCAAGCCCATATTGTCTTCCCTAAATACAGAAACACTTCCATTTCCTAATTTGGGCTTCTCTGCTTGTTTCCTGTCAGCAACTTGTTACCCTTGTCAATCAGTGTTGATTTAGTATGACACCTGTTTACTCTGAAATCCACCTATCATTGAATTATGCCATACACAAAATCAACATTTTCATGTGAAAGGCGGTTCATTTAGTGAAATGATTTCTGTCAGCTGATTTACATCTGTATTCCTGATTAAAAGGAAACCAAACTATCAATCAGTGAAAGTTTCTCAGGCGTGAAGAATAAATAAAAACTGGCTGTTACCAGGATGATATAATTTGATCATATTAAATATGGATAGTTAAGGGAATGCTGTAACATATACAAATAAAATGTGTCCTTTTTAAACCCAAACACGTTTCTAAAATTTAAAAAAGTTTAAGATGATTCTAATGGAAATAAATTGTTGAAGGCAACGTTAAAAAAATTATTTCTCCTTTTCCCCGGTTTCTACATTTCACATATTCTGTCTGCAACTATAGACTGAAACATTGGATTGGTCTGATAACTCCAAAGAAATTGGCTTGTAGAGTTTGTCAAATAATTTCTGCACCAGTTAATTTCTGTATGCCGAGTAAGACAGTGGACCTCGGTTTCTTTTGAAAATCATTTGAACTAGCACAGCTTAAAAGAATTCATAGGACAAATTAATGGTCCTTGATAAAGAATCGGCTAAGATTATCACTACTTCACGACTGGAACCGACGACCCCTGGACCAAACATAGTAGGTAAGATCGTGAAGATAAACTTTGGGGCACGCCAGGTTTTTTTCATCACTTTCCTGTTAAATGGTTTATGTATTAAGTTTTCCGGTCTCTAGAAATTGATATTAAGCAAGGAAATTTGACGATCTCCTCGTGCCTATTGGTAGTACGGCTCTACAGATGGTGGGAATAGAGTCACAGCCTCAGGCTGAGAAAAGAGCAGGCTCTAGCGTGGAGTTTACACGAGAACAGGCTATATGTGGTAATATCGGTTATCATTTTGACAGTACGGTCTGAAAGCTGAGGAATACTGGATGATATTGAAAAAATCAAGGTGAAAACAAAAATCGAGGTGTCAATAGTCTTACTTGGAGATAATATTAAGTAATAAGAACAAGTAAAACAGGTTCAGGCGTCGGTCATGGAATTTGGTGAGGAGTCTTAATACATCGTCTAACAAGAAGGTGTTGTCACAGTTGTGATCTTTATCTATTCCGTGTAAGTGTAGCCACGAAAGGTATCAAGCTGTTTCTGGATCTTTGACGCCCGAGACTGAGGTAAACTTGTAACAGGTCATGCTGCCTTAAGGTTATAAGTACCATTTCAGTGGAAAGAGATAGACAAACATGTCTTTATTCGAGGTTCTGATTTGCTGTAAAAGAATTTGCGGCTGTTGATCCATTTCACGGAAAGGCACAAAAACGCTTTAACTGCTGAAGATGTTGCTCTTTCAGTCACCTGCAAGACATGGGATTTTGGCTTTCAATCTTTTGCCGATTTCTGCTCCATCAGTTTTTTTTCCAACCAAGGCAATCGATAACCCAAATAGTTCATTCACAGCTGCTTGTCATCATGTCGTAATAAATACGAAAAACGTAATGGAAATCAAATAGCAGGAATTGCTGAATTAACAAGACTGAAATTATTTTTAAAAGCAATCTGTCAAAACAACGCGTACAATTCATATGCGAATGGTTCCCTGGTCTACAGGGGAAATAGTGTCGAAAGTTTTCTCCCTTTTTTAGTTCCTCATCAACATCCGTCCAGAGTTGAAAACCAATCACCAAGAAATGGCTGTATGTGGTCGTGGTCACGTGACTTGACTTTTTTAACTCGAAGATTCCTATTGAAAGAGAGAAAAACGTCTCCTGTCCACTCGATGATTTATTGATTGTAAAACTTTTTCAATCAAGTAAAAATGACAAGAACACAAAGGACGAAGAGCATAACAGTGGAAGTTACGAACCCTACTCGAACCGTGTCCATGTCTAAAGACTCTCCTTCACATAAACACGTCAATCCCGCACCTCTCTAAAACTGCCTGGGACTGAGTATATATGTCAGAATTCTAATGCGAATGGTCCATTTTTTTTGCCAGTTTTGCTGGAAATGTAGGCTATTTGACTTAATTCTTATCTTGCTTTAGGTCATTCTTCTTTTGCTTTAAGAACAGGGCTTATTTGCAATTGAGAATGTCTAGATAAGGGTCCTGGAAAAAAGTATAGCTGGTGAAAATCCAGACCCACCACAGAGACACGCAACATATACAGTAAACTAAGAATACACGACCAGATGTGAGTACCTGCGCATAATGCAATGAAGAATTTTTCCAATTGGAAAATTTCCAATTTCTGGGAAGACAAACAGCGGAGAGTATAAATCTGTGTCGCGATGCTCTTCTGTACGGCGGGTTTTATTGGTAGGCTTACAGGCAGAATCAACTCACAGGCTGAAAGCCACATGATTGTATATTAGACGTGGTAGATTTATAAACGGGCTGAAGCCAGATGATGTTGGTATACATTTAATTATCTGTAATTTTTTCGTTGATTTACTGTGTACACCAAAAATCAGGCACTTTTTTTCACGGAATTTCTGTCAATCGCACACATTTAATGTCTGTGTTATATAAATGAATGTTAAATAACAATTATGGCGGCCTCCGTGGTTCAGTTGGTTAGCGCGATAGCGCAACTTAATAACCCAGAAGCCTCCCACCAATGCGGTGACTTCTTCCACGGCCGTAAGTGGGAAGGTCTGCCAGCCAGCTGCAGATGATCCCCCGGGCTCTGCCCGGTTTCCTCCTTATATATATTTTAGGGCAATTTTTAACTTATTCAGCAAAGGCTTTCGCGATGCCTCTCGCGGTTACATCTCTGAAAAAAAGCTATGCTCAAATGAGCAAATCACGTTGTTTGCTGAAGTCGTTTGCAGGGACCAGCTTAAGTTTATTAACTTAACTAAGCAAAAGTGTTTTGCTTACGTCACGGAGTTCGAGTACCTTCGCTAAACCGCACCCCGTTTCAGTTCTAGGAGGGATTCCTGGCCAGACTTTAACTTGATATATCTAGGTTAGCTTTCATGAACTTCATCTATAATAATCACTTTTGTGAACAGCAGTCTGTTTAGACTGTACGAGAACCTTGTTATTGATGCCTTCTTTGTGCCATATCCAATGGCAGTAAGTCACCCGAACATAGCACGCGTGAAATCGTTGAGAGAACGTCCATTTTAAGTTTGAAATAACATCTAGGAGACACTAATTGACAGATTTCATCCAGTGTAAAGATTTTTTAATGAAAGCGGCAAAAGCTGTCAAACTGATGAAGACGGTTTAGTTTCTTCAGCCTAGAGCAAAATAGTGTTAGATTCTTGCTGCCAACTTTCGGTCTGTTCTGGGTGATTTCCAATCGATAACTTGTATATCCCTACTTTTTAGCCTGGTAAATGAAATAACACAATGGTTTCAAAATGTGGTTTAAATCAGAGGTATACATTCAATGATTCAACTAGGGAGGTTTAAACGACAACCGCAAAGTATGTACTCCTAGTGAATTCTTTAGCATTACAGAAAAACAAGGTAAAGAGAAACTGTCTGATGCGACACCTGGATTAAAAAGACATTGGTAATTTTGGTATGCCCATAAAACATGGTGAATCCAAGATAAAATTTGTCATCTGAGGTGTCACACTCGTTTGGTGGAGAATTTTTTTATCGGTAAACTAATAGTAAGAAACAAGAAATGGGTGGAAATATCGCCACTCAAAGAAAAAGTTGTGATCTAACATGATGTCCACCTCTCTGGGGGGCAATTTTCATACCAATTACGGCACTGTAAATTTTGTCTTTGACTCATAGACTATTAACGCCGATTCCATACTTACACAATTATCTCTGCACGTAATGAATAACAAACCAAGGTAAACATTCCGATCGCCTACCAGTCCATTGTGGACCTTCGGTGGGTCTAAACAGGAATTAACCACAGGTTTTCTCGTCACGGAGTTTACCATATGACACAAATCACCTGGGGAACGCTTCATTCGTAATGACACCCTGTTATGTGGAAACCCCATGAGAAATATTATCCATACTTAAATGTCGGGGAAAAAGTTATGAGATTTTTATAAAGAAGTTTCTTTACAGAATTGCTTAAATAATAGAAAATAGAGTGACACTTGTTGACGGCTAATGTCATCACCTTGTAGATAAAAATGAAATAGTTAGTGGGTTAATAGAGTAAAGAATAAAATAAACAACGGGGATATATGACAACATAAGGAGATTGAAAATGGACGTGTATGGAGATTTGGATGTTTACACTCTTAGCTTAAATGGTGTTGAAAGGGTGTAAATTTAATAAAAAAAATCCTGTTTATCCATGAATACACCATGTAAGCGTCTATTCAGTGTGCTAAATGGTGTTACTATGATATAGAGGCGAATGGAGCAGAAATCCCCCAGGATTACTCTCTTTAGGGCGTGAATTTTTTGAAATTGACGTTGATAAGGTGTTAATCATTTCGTGGTTGGTCTTGCATTATATTCCGAGTTGCCTTTCTCATAACGTTTGGCTGCATGCATTTCTTTTAATTAGAATAAGGCTTGGTGGGATTTCTTTCTCGCCCAAGCCGCTGTCATCATTACTACATTTCTTTCCTTTCACGCCATTCAAGTATTCATGTATGTGTATGGTTTCCCTTACCCGTATTACATGTATTCGTCCATATGTACACTGGAGTGATAAAATAAAGCCTCATAACATTGTACAGTGTTGGCTTTCTGCAGCTCAAATTGGTTTAAATATTTCCTTAGATTGATATCAATCGGGTATTGATCTTGCAATGAAAGGGTGCTCTTTGGTGATGAACACCCATATCACACCTAACAAGAGACAAAAGCATATTGTTGGAGTTAAAAAGGTGCTTATCTGTTGTTAAACTGAAACGAAACACCCTTTTGACATTCTAACAGATTCCAAGCAGAGTTTTCAGTGTTACAAAGGGGTCAACCTAAAGGTGAAAGGGTGTTCATGTAAAATAGCACCTTTTCGGCATCTTAGAAAAGGCTGAGGTTATCTGTTGCATTACGAAAAGGTGTATACCGCAATACTGAGCAGTGAAAGAAACCTGTAACCACGTTGGTAATATAGGCTACATTGTGGTGTTTAGTAGAGCCAGCTCTTTAGACCATCCAGCCACTGGGGAATCCAAATATTATCAGAACTATTAATTAAATCCCAGTATTTATGATAAGACGTAATCAGAATTTGTTTTTCTATTTAGCTTCTGTCTCTTGTGACAATGCATATATCCTCATATGTAGGCTATGTTTTATCCTGTTTGACCATCATTGGCGACCTGTCCACAGACCATTGCTGATTGGAGAGAATGGATAAAATTACTTATTAAGATTCCCGTACAATTAAGACACAATTAAGACTGCCTAATTTGATGAAATAAATAGCAAAGAACGAGAGCTAGTCCACCTTAATCAACATTCTACAGTGGGCTTTGAAGGTAAGCATGATTGTTATTTCATTTTAACGTCGAATATGTAGTAAAAATTAAGCATGGAACCATCTGCCATAGATCTATCCAATAAAACTGAGGTCATGCTAAGTTACAACCTGATGTAAGCAAGATTGTGTATTAAGCTATGGGACTCATGAATTTCCTAGTTAAGGAAAATAGTATTTAAAACAAAGAAGAAAGAAAAGCTATTTGCGAGTAAAGTTTAGAATGGTGACATAAAGATACAAATCAAACTGAAACTGATCAAGGAACAGACAAGAGATTAAACCACATAAATCTTAATAAAATGTTCACGTTTTGAAGACCATGTGTACCGAAGACCTGGTTACGTTAGTCGTTGAGTGTCTCTAAAGGCCTTGTATTTGTTATTATTCCACTAAACAGATAGAGCTCTCTCAGTTTTAAACAAGATGACACTATAGATATTTAAATATCTGAGTCCAACTGAAGATTTCAAATCTTGTTAAAGTTTCTTTGTCTATCATCAGTGATGACGTATCGCGAACTGAGGTGATTGTCTTTGTGTTGTTGTTGTATGTCATTTCTAAGATAGAAACGTACATAAAATTTAAACGTTTCACCCATACTAAAGAGTTTAGTGACATATAAGAAAGATATGAGCTGTTACAATCTTCTGTTCAGTGTTTTGTAGAATTTTAGGTACATGAATATGTTCTCACAATGGGGAGCACTAAGAATCACACTAGTCCTGTGCAACTGGTAGCAAGCAGACCCCCCGGTGCTTGACTGTACTTCTACAGATACACAAAAATATCATGTAAGTATTGAAAGGTTTTCAGCGGGTTGTTCTTGTCAAATCCACATTTGTACAATTACCGTATTTTTCAACTACTGCGGCTCTTTGACTGTCACAGATTTAGCTTTCTGGGCTAAACAGATACCAACGATCGTTTTTATACATCTCTCAATTGAAGGATGTGAAATGCAACCTATTTATGGAGACCATACAGTTGATGAATACACAACAAACGTAAGTTGTTTTTTGCTGTCTATTTTCTAGAATTAGTTCACATTGCATCCATTGCTCTGCACTCCTTTTAAGAAATAGAAACAAGTTACAAAACTAAATTTAAAAAATGTAGGCCTAACGATATGTTGTTCACACACAAAGAAAAAAGAAAAAAAACAACAAGAGTTTTTATAGCCCTTTCCGAATAGTAATAATGCATCTCTGTTATATCGTTACGGCAGTATGCACCAGAAAAAGCAAAATGATACATTTGATGCCATTAGGACTTATTGTGTTTTGTCAAATTCTTACCTATTTATCGCTCGGTTTTGCGCTATTTCACTTTCCTCTCTGTAATGTTTGTATTCTTACGATATTCAAATAATACATTCCAGGTGAAAACAGATAACTACAATGAAATGTAATTCATAAAATCCACACCAAGTCCTCCATTGTGATGATAATTAATATAACTCTTCTTTATTTAAATGTTATTTTGCTATGTTTACCAGTTAAATACGCACATATGGCTGTTAAACTTATAAATCTTCTAAGAATTAATATATATATATGATAGTTTCCTTTGGCAGGCCATTGGGCCATAGTTGTGCTAGTGACAAGTCTGTTAAATCTGTTACAAAAGAATTCCTGTTTTTAAAATTAAGTAAGAGCGTTTTTGCTGTACATGTAGTTTGCATGATTTATTATACAAGTTACTCAATGGAAGTTGAGATATTGCATTGTGTTGTTTAACAAATACTAAGCCTTTGAAGAGGGTGTTAGTCTGACATATGTTGTATAGTTTTCAATGAATGAACAGATTGGTTAAAATATTACAGTGCCATATTAATCATATCATATGAATTATCATCACAAATGATTACAGGATTACGATCGAAGCAGACAGAATATTTGACGCTACAGAAATGACAAGTTGATGCCATCATCAAATCCAAATATTTTACAGGATGGTGAAAAGATGCTGGGTCTAGCTTAATTTATTTAATAGGACGCATGAAGTCATCACACCATTTCAAAAACATGTTGGAGAGAATCTCAACGAAGCTTCCAATACCCAGTGGAGAGAGAACCATCGTTCTAAGACACAGACTTCCTCACTGGATTGGACACACTACATGTATTAGCCACCTGTTGATTGTTCCACTTGAGATGTGCATCCAATTTGTACAAAAACCTAACGGTGAATCTTTTTATGGAATTACTTTACTCCAGACCAACTGTAGTTAGGACAATTAACCATATTAAGTATAAAACAAGTTAAGCATCTGCCTGGAAATGAAAAAAACATACTTGAAAGATTAATTCTAAGACACCGATAAATGTTCAACTTTGGTGACACTTACATTCATTCTGATATAAGATAAAATTACTTTATCATTGCAGAATAACTGGTATTGTTTCTCTTTATCGTGTATGTATCATACATGTTTTTGACGTTTATGATGAAATTAAGGAAATTATACCCCAGATTTTCGGTGAAAACGTAACAGATTTTAGAATTTTAGACAAAACACTTTGTGTACAGCCTCAGTTGCATCGATTTGTTAAACTTTGGTATCTTACGTAGAATCCTTTTAATCGGGTGTACTACCACTGCTTTATTAGTATGTCATAAGTGATGTTATGTGGATTGTCTCTTTGCACTATTCTGAGGACTGAGCATGGGAAAGAATGCAGTTGCAAATGCGGTTGTATATCATCCTAATGGACCAGCAGGAGAATCTTCTTCATTGGCCTTATGTTGTTAATATTCTGAATGGTATGTAAGCCATTTTAAAGTGGACAAGTGTCCATCCTTTCTAAACGGTGTAAATGCCTCTTAGTTTGCAACTTTTCTGAAAGACGTTAATTCATACCTTTTTGATAGGTGTTAATTTGCACCTTTTCAAAAAGGCATTATTTTGCAACATTTCTGAAGGGTGTGTAAGGGGTGTTAATCTACACCCTGTCCAAATGGTGTTAATTTAATCCCTTTCCAAAGGCGTTAATTTACATCTTTTCTAAAAGGTGTTAATTTACACCGTTTAATACGGTCTTAATTCACATCCATTCCAAGGGTGCAGACTTACTCCGAATAGGTTGTGCGTCCAAGGACAAGCCATTTACACCCATTATGGGTGTATATTGATACCATTTTAGCTAAGAGTGTAGATATTTCTCCTGGATCATTCTGTTGACGTCTTTTTGTGTTTTTTAGCTTGTGCGACAGTATTACTCCCTATTGTCCACCATTAATTTCGTTCTGTTGACATCCAACGTAAACATATATGACAGTCGCTAATGGTACATGAGTTTTAGCCCAGATTGTTATTTCGTCATTAAAAACTTCTTTCTCATGGTAACATGTGTAAAGTACACATCATCAGTACACATAATAGTTGGGCCTGTCGTCAATTTACGCACGTCTCTGGGGTTCCGGGCGTTCATGGCCGCTTTTGGACTTTACCAACACATAGAATGTTACCTTGGATAGTGAGCGTGTATGTAAGAATTTTAATCCGAGTTGCCTTCCAGTGGTATGGAAGAGACAGTTTGCTGCATACTAAGAACTGGCGTGGTGTATTTTCCATTTCATAGTCATAACTTCACTCTCACACAATTACATGTGTAGTCAGGAAGCAGCCAGTAGCCTTTCTCATAAGCTACTAGCACTCAGGTAGCGTTGCTCAGCGTTTCCAGTATTGTAAATGCAGCATTAAGTAACTCCAGATTTACTACGAAATTTCCCAGGTAATATGACAGCTTCTTTCGGAACTTCAACAATAAAACGTTGAGGTTTTACCACAGTCATTACTTTCATGTCATACTTAAAAGTGTAGTATTTCTAATCGATAAAATTGTAACTAGAGAAATGTGCTCTAGTAATCTAAAGTCTACGTAATCTAAGCACTGGTGAGATTAATTAGGATAAAAAGTAATACAGAGAAACAAAATGGGTACTGCAGAATAGGCCGTCTGCAAAGCCGATCCAATGGTCATCAAGCTGATTGATATGGCTGGGATATCATTTAGGCCTTAGAACTGATAATGGTCCAACTTTGCCGATAAGAAAGGTCCCGTACGAGATGTTTTGACATAAGTTAAGTCTGTAGAACCGGAGGAAGTGCCTTCGGCGACGTCGGGTCGGCGAAGCTTTTATCTTATTGCAGTGACTCGAGACTTCTGCACACTGAGCTTTTCACGTCGAGATTCGTGTGTGCCATTAACCGATCATTGGGGGCTTCATTGAGAATCGACTGAAATCCAAAGCGTTGCAAATTAACCACCTGATGATTTAAATTGCTTAAACCCGTTCTGACGTTTCCACCATTCCCAGTGGCATACATAGGCAGGCCCAACAACACACGCTGGAAGCGAAAGGCCTGTTTGTTAAATAAGTCAGGCCTGTCAGTCTTCATTTCTAAGTCACCATCTAGGTGCTAAAGGCCTGAGTGCTAGTTTTTTTCGGAACGTAGTACAATTTGACATCTACGATACATGTACACCGCATATAGGATAGGTGATACAGTTGTTTTCAAGTGTCCGGCTGAATGCTCTTAAAAGCATCTAAACCATGTGTTTCGCTTTAATCCTTCGCACAGCGAATGTCTTGTTACACAGAGAGACATTACATGACAGTGAAGCAATATCACACGATCTTGTGACGACGTTACGTAGACTTTGACACATATCGAACAGAGCCCATATTGCACGACATCAAAGTGACATCACTCTACTAACTCACAAGACTCAGCAATGAATCGATATGACACAGCGTCTTCGTGATATAACCTAGCCTCGCGACAAACTATGACTCATGCGAAAAAGATTTTATGCTGTAATTTGGTAATTTTTACTTCCGCTGTCATTCTCCACCGGTCTAATGACAGCCTGTAATTTTTGTATATTGTTAGATACCTGAAAAAATATAGGCTGCTTTCTCCCCTTTTTGCAACTAGCTATACGAAGATAAATACATGTCAAACCGCCTGTGTTAATGCCATTAGTTACATTTCCCTAGAAATGACTGCGTTTTCACAGGATGTCCCACATCAACAACGTTTCTGGCAGATATTAAGTTCCCTGAAATTGAAACAGATCTGGACCACCAGCTCCAATTAAAGCCTCTGTGCTATAAAAAGAACGAATTAATAAACTCCACTGGCAAGTGCAGATCGTTTGATGCTGTGACACAAATTCTGCCTAAGAAAAACCAAGTTCTTTACAGACACTAGTATTTTCGGCTAAGCAGGTTTTGGAAAAATATACCACTAAAATAGTACACTATAACGGGACATGCCATGTCAAAATGGGAAAATAATTACTTTGGGATAATGGTTGCTTGTTCAGACATGTGCATTCTTTAATCTTTCCCAAGGTACAAATCTTTTCTAAATGGCCACGATATGCTGAAAGTTTTATTACACCTGTTGCATAGCGTGAATGCTGATTGGGTAAAGGTCCCTCACTGCTGTAACACTAGAGTATGCACAGTATGACATTTCAACGAAGCTCATTTGATACGGACTGTTTGTATTAGCTCTGGAGGTAGGTTGATTTCTGTTTATCTCTGACACCATGTTCCTCCAGGTTTTCAGCCTCCGCGCTGACGTGTATAAACTTTGGTAATATCAAGGCATTTGTCATTCACTAGAGGCCGAGAACGGATATGACTATGCAAGCACACGGTGAGCTCCCCCCTCGTAACTCTCGAGAAACGGAGGTATCGCTGCAGGGAGCAATCGGTTACAGTGACAACTAACTAGGTAAGGATCTCCATGACAATTTGTAGCCTATTGCATTTTGCCCTAACTCTTTTCTAAACACATCAACAATTCCGTTTTCCTTGTTTGTGCTGCTGTAATAGTTTCCTGTCAGCAAAGTTTGGGGTTACGTAATACGCGTGGCTGTTTTCTAGTTCACTGAACCAGAATATAAGGCTTGTGTGCAATGCATTATTTGTATGTAATCTAAATGTAAAATCTGAAACCTATTGCAACTGAATGGGCCTTGTGTTTTCTGTAATCGTCCTGACATCAAAGTGATTATGTTGTATACTGAATTAGTTTGAACGGTTCGATGGTTCATGCTGGAAAGATTTATGGTGAATGGCGCTTCATTCAGAATTTCATTTCATCTGATTCCTGTTTGTTTGATAAAAATGATAAAAAGCAGACGAAGCTATATATCAGCAGCGATTTCTGTAAAGTTTATAAAGGTGTAAAGGAAGCGGTAAAAACTGGTTGTTAGTAGTCACGATCACGGTTGTAGGAAATATTAGTACTTAACAAGAGATTATAAACGAAAACTCGAAATGGGCTGGATTTTGTGTGACTGCCTCAGGTTACAATGTTTTAACACAGCCAGGAGGATTTGTTTATCCCAAAGTGAAGGAACACGCGTCCATGCAAATTTGAACCTGCTATCTGGCGTACAGACCAAATGCTAGTTCTGTTTGACTGGGTGGGGCGTTGTGTTGGGTGGGGCGTTGTGTCTGGTGTCTTCGGCATAGCGTCATAGTCAGGCACTCTATCATATGTTACCAATCTGTTCAGCTTGCTACACGGAGACACCGTCGTGTAGTGACATGAATACTGTTGAAGGTGACGCTAAATACAATCAAAGAAGCAATCAATTCACCAGCTCTTCTCATACTCGATTGGAATATTGCAAACAGACAAGCACTGTTTGATATATCTTACCGGGCATGGTATTAAATGTATTTGATGGAGTTTCAGGTAATGTTATTATTACTATTACAACTAGAACCAACGACCTGCAGATCTGAAGTCAATGTTTGGAGAGTTTAGAGTTCGAACTCCTTCATGGGTAAAGGCAAACAAAAACTATACAATACAATGTGATCTGTCAAATATGTTAGGCAGCTATGTTTCATTATTGTTCCGAAAAAATTTCACGAGTAGAGAGGAACGATGGAAAAATTGAGCAGCTGAAGGTACCTGAAGGAAATTTGTCATTTGTACCTCATGAAGACAGTGAGATAGGCGGTCAGTAAATTAATGGCAACACAAGTTGCTGATGAAAACCACATTTATTCCAACACTAATATTATTGTATTATAAAAATTTAATAACTTGCACAGTTTAACATCGAAGGCGCACATCTGGAAGTCATTTTCCTACGAATCTCTCAAAAAATTATCTCACAAGTTCATTATTAACGGCTTAAAGGATACCTAATAGTTGATGGAGGGGACATCGGTGCAAGAAGTCAACAATCATGCCAGCAGACAGGAACGGAATAATTAGGGACAAAACAGACAAGCAGTTCGTTCCTTTTTCTTCAAAATCGTTTCAGTGATGCTGAGATTGTAAATAAAATCTTTCAGTAATGTAGACTGATGTCTACAAGGCTTAAGCAAAAGCATCGGTTTTGACAAAGATGGATATGTCTGATGGGCCTATATTAACCGTGTTGAGCAACCGTCTGAGACTAAATTAGACATACAACATATGATGCAGCTTTTCTCATTGATTTTATACATCAGTTCAGTGGGAGGAGAGAAATACACAGGGTGTTCTATTCAAATTTTCGTTTCATACGAAAAAAGGTTTTCTTATTTATCAGTTTCTAAGAGAACGCAAAGGCGGGTTAATACATTAAGATGGTGTTCTTCAAACCACTTACATGGTGGGGTTTTCGCGGTCTATTTTCGCCGTCTTCTGCTCCTTGAGCGTTTTGCACCCTGAGCAATCGATAACTTGTATTCTTCGTCCACGGCTGCTTTCGCATCATGCTATAATAAAATGAAAAAATATACGTGATTGAAATAGAAAGCAAGAACTGGATTTTCTGAATCAGTATCACTGAACTTTATAAACAAGCTATAACAGCAAGGACAATGAGCAACAGAAACTTGCCTTCTGTAAAAGCAGAGCTTGACTCACTTGGGTGCTTAAAATAAAGTCTGATGTTTTCTCCTCATTTCTTCACCGAGAGAGTCTATTCGCTTAAAATCAATGCTGAAAAAATGGCAGTGGGCGGCCGTGGTCAGGTGACTTGACAAAGAGTCGACATGTCTTTAAATCATGGTTCCAGCTGTTTTGGAGGAAAGCCAAAACACCCCTTCTCCTCCCTTTGATGAATTGGTTACAGACATTAAACATTTACCACTTTAATATGAACTCAGTTTTTGGCAGATGATGTCATTTGACACGAATGGTGCATTTTTATCGGTTCGGTGTAAGTGTTGTCTGTTAGACTTAATTTATCTGTTTTCAATAAGAACATGTGCATTTACGATATAAAACACCGCTAGGGTGTAAGGGTACCATTGTCGGAGAGGAAAAATGGTAAACAGATGGCTTGGTCAACTCTCAGGCAGCGATAGACATTACACAAGTTCAGACAAAGCAACACGAAGTCACTAGACTAAGTTCAGTACATATATTTGAACAAAATAGACAAAAAGTACAACTGACAATAATATACAAAGCAATACAGATAATTTTATATATATATATACTGATGACAGCGTCCAAATCCGTATGGAATATTCCGGATTTCAAAGGCAAGTCAGTTCACGTAAATATGGAATCCACAGGCCTTGGAAATTCTCAAATCGAAGAATGACAGTAATGTAACAAACAGCAGTGGGCACGATACGCCGACGGTGGTATATATATCCAACTTCCCGGCAACGTCCGTGTTGCCGAGCTGGCGATATATGTTTCACTCCTCGGAAATATACACTGTCACTCTCAAGGCAAACTGCGATGAAATGTACGTATTTGAGCAAAGAGACAATGACAAATACAAGTTCTAAAAGAACGTCTCAAACAAAATATCAAGTGGCGAAACAAAAACTCACAAAGTGCTACGTACAGAAAGATAGAGTATAAAATGACGTATGTAGAATGGCATGAAAGTCGATATCTCCAAATCCCCAAACATCCTTCTAAGTGGACAAGAGTAAATATGACTGCTCTCAAATGGACATGAGTAAAATGACTGCTAGCTTCAACACCTTGTCACTCATATTTAGAGACTAATGTAAAGAAAATTCTGGATACTTTGGTCGTAAACATGTTTATAAGATGGGTACATGTTTCCAAAATGTACGCTGTATGCACAATAACACGACACTGATAAACACAGAAGCCCCGAGAATACCAGAGGGAAAATGTAGGTCAAACACTGTTTGAGTATCAAGCTAAGAGATATAAACGATAGGCTCAGAAATAATTATGGTCCAGCTTCTTCTGTTCGCCGTTAAGCATAATCCCGTAAAAGATGTTTTAGCATAAGTCTGTAGAGCCGTAGGAAGTGCCTTTGGCGACGTCGGTTCGACATAGCTTTTATTTTATTGCAATGACTGAAGACTTCTACCCACCAACATCTTCACGTCGAGATTCGTATGTGCCATTAGCCCGTCATTGGAGACTTTAATTTAGACTCAAGTGGAGTCCACAGTATTGCAAACGAGCTCTCATGAAATACATCACTAATACCCTGTCTAATATTTCCACCAGCCTCAATGGGTTACACACGCAATGGTCAAAAGAAACGTTTGAAGTCTCACTCTTTTTACCCCATAATTTAATTCTGCCATTGTACTATAATAAGTAAGAAAAACGTAATAGAAATGGACGATCAAGAATTGTTGAACTAAAACCGCTGACACAGCACGTTATAAAACCCTGACACAGCATGTTATAAAACTTCATAAACACTCTTTCAAAACAACACCTGGAATTCAAGGGTTTATTATATACTCATCTCTTTAGGCAAGATTGTCTTTTTGAGTCGAAAAAAATACGGTATGAATTTATCTTGTTTTCTTTCCTTTTTTGTTTCTTCAACATCCATGGTCATGATAGTAGGAAATCAATGACAATAAACGACGCGGTGTAGTCTTGGTCAAGTGATTTGACAAAACGTCGCCGTGTTTTTTAACTTAAAGAAAAACATTACTTGTCCACTCGATGGCTGAGTGTGTTGTAAGACTTACTGCTCCTCGTCAAATACGCATCTTAAGCCATTACGTCGCTAGAGAGTTTTTGTCAGCTATCAAATTATACGAAATGTCCATTTTTTATGAGATTTGCCGAAAGTGTAGGCCGTTTGACTTTCATGGCCTCTTGCGTTAAGAAAAAATGCCCATCAACAATTTGGAAATATCTGTATATGTCTAGACAAAAGTATAACACTATATAGTGGAGAATTCAGGCCCCTTACGGAGGTATGTATTCTTTAAAAACTAGTACGAAAACACTGATTAAGTTAAACCTTGTTAAAAATAGTGGTAAGGATCTGACTGTCAGCCACCAGGATATGTGGTTTCTCATTCAACTCAGAATATACATGTGTCGTGGCGTGCCGCTAATCCTGTATCAGATACCGAAAAACTTTAACAGAAATGACCCAGCAAATGTCCAATTTCCACGCGACAAGCGGCGAATAGAATATATCAATGTCATGATAACGCCTGTAAGGGAAGACTGATCACCAACCGTCACCAGGGGTTTGCAGGTTTACTGGCAGATTTGACTTACGGATAGAAAGCCACACGTATATTATATGCGATAGATTTATACAAGATCTAGATGGGTCATAGCAGCTTTCTACACCGTTAACCGCTACAGGAACATCGTCTATTGAAGGCTACTAAGTATGCAGCAATTGCTTTTTGCAACGCGTGTATCACATGATTAGCCAGATCTTGATGCCAGAACATGCATCAATCTAACACATAATATTTCCTACTGAATAAAGGTAAAGTACATCAGCTTAGAATACACAAACATCCAGAACTTCAAGTCCATGGCCGGGTTTAAAATAAGTCTTCAACGACTCCCATATAACCGAGTTAGCACAGTCGACTTCCAGCAGTCTGATGTACACATCTGTTCATTTGAAAGTTGGCCAGAAATGTGCCAATGGTCGCTGGTTTACCCAGGAACTCTTGTTTCTGTCATCCATGCATGAGTGAACATTCCTGAGCATGGCACAAAAGACAGGGAGTCAAACGGTGTGAAACTTGTGGACAAATTGCACACACCATAAATTTGTTCATAATAGGATGACATGTCTCTGTGTGCTATCAGATTTAGAGTAGTAATATTTTAGCAACAGTTCAGGCTAAAGGAAGCTCATAAGATTTTTGCCCTAACACGTTACAAACATTTCATTTTATTGGAGTGACTTGGTGCCTTGGAGTTCTTCGGATAACTGGACTTCCGGGTAACTACTGCTGCCCGAAGATGTTATGATCGTGTTATGGTTGCTATTATAACAAGTAATCTGTTTCATATTAAAGTTAGGTTTTATGAACTTCATCCGTATTAATGATCACTTTTGTTAACAGTAATGTGTTTAGGCCATACAAGAACATTGTTATTTTCTCTTTCCTTCTGCCATATCCAATGGCACTCAATCACCCCAAGTCAGCTTGTGTGTAAAGTCAGTAGAACAATCATTACGAGAATGTCCTTTTCACATATCACAAATCATCTACATGTTGGTGCCACTTACTGGCAGATTACAACCACTATATAGAATTTTTAATAAAAAACTTAAGGGGCAAAAGCTGTCAGGTTGATGGAGACGGTTTTGTTCTTTTCAGCCAGTAACAAAAACTGTGTGAGATTGTCGCTATCAACAATCCACCTACTAATATCTAATGTGGTAACTTGTATGTGCCTATTACTTCTTCAGGCGGTAATCGAAAGAATACCTTACTACAAAAGGAGAATCCCCGAATAACAAATGTGTAATCGAGATTATAGTTAAGCAAGGTAAAATAAGATCTTCCAGAATGTCTGTTAGCACACCTTAGCTAAAGAAAAAACAAAACAAAAAAGACAACAGGTGGTCTTTGGGATACCCATGAAATATCACGGGCACAAGACAAAGTTGTCATCTGATATGACGTCCCGTTTCCTATGCTTATCATGACACTGTTTTCACAGCTTTACACTTCATGTGTCTAGATAAATCAAAATGAAGACGTTTGTTACAAAGTTTTGTTAATCCTTTTTAGACATATCCGATTATAGAATGACATTGATCGGTAGCCAGAATGGGTAAATTTTAAGGCAAGTATTATGCGTTATAGAAGATTTATAGGGTGACGGTAAAGAAATATAATGAAAGCATGTGGAAACCATTTCCTATACAAACATAATTCATTAAAAATGCAAGCCTTTGTGGGTATTACATTGTTTGAAATGATTTTGATAGAAAAAAGCACAGAGCCCTGTCATTTCAAATGAACTTTACGGTTCATAAATGTCCGCTTTTTAGACGCAAATAACGTGTAGTAAGTTAAACAAGATGGCGACTATGTACATGTACTTGACGATTGTAATTCTTTTTATTCCTACTTGAGTTGCAGCCCAATGGATTATAACACTTGGTGCAAAGTAAGAGTTAGCGTGATATATTCTCCGTGAGCCAGGTATTACATGGGGAATTACAGTTTATTTATTGCGTTTGCGTTTGACACTAAATATTTCCCCTTATATGATTGCGTTCTTGGGTATGATTGGAGGCAGCTTGAGAACTCAAAGTGAACTACCGACCTTCATTATGAAGACTTATAGTGATATTTCAGTGTAACTTGGTGTAACTCCAGATTCTGCCTAATGTGTGTATTTATAAGCCTTACAGGTATGTCTGTTTCTGTCCTACCCACACTACCAAAACATTCAGATTTCATCAATTGTTTTGTATCTTTTACAACAGGGTCGTGATAACTTTAATGTTGTTCATTAGTTAACTGTTACTAATCGATAATATTGTTACGGGAGAAATGTGTGTGGGGTAATCTAGCATTAGGAAGGAGTGGGAGTAACATAGAGTAATGTGGAGCACTTGAATGGCTACTGCGGAAAAGACCGTCCACAAGCCGATTCAAAGGCCATCAAGCTGATTGACATTGCCAGCTCAGAATTGATAATGGTCCAGTTTCTTTTGGTCGCCGTTAAGAAAGATCCCGTGAAATATGTTTTGACATAAGTCTGTAGAACCGGAGGAAGTGCCTTTCGCGACGTCGGTTCCACGAAGCTTTTATTTTATTGCCCTGACTCGAGACTTATGCACACTGAGCTTTTCATATCGAGGCTCGTATGTGCCAGCAACCGACCAATGGACTCTTTATTGAGAATCGAATGAATTCCACAGCAGTGCAGATTAGCCATCGAAATTAATTAAATTACGTAAACCCGTTCTGACATTTCCACCCTTCCCAGTGGGATACAAAGACAGGCTCAACAACACATGCTGAAAGCGAATAGCCTGTCTGTTAAGTTTGTAAGTGTTGGCTTTTATATCACTATCCATGTGCCAAAGGCGTGAGTGCCATGTCGTTTACAAAACGTTGTAAAATATTGCATTTATGATACGACGTACATAGGACATGAGACCCACTCTTTCAAAGGGGCCTGCTCAATGTGTCAAAATCATGTAAAAATTTATCAGCGACTGGCAACATTTTACCTCATTCCATTACGAGGCTTTATGAAACTGAGAAACTCGATGACCCGTGCTCGATGTGCGCTTTTTAACATTTTAGCATGTCTTCCAAAGTTTTTATTGATATGCATTACTTATTTTCTAACAGTTCTACCAGTTCTACCATGCACTATATGTGGTACCCCCGGGGCAGACACAGACATAAAAGCTCAAACATTATATGAAAAGCCGAAATTTTAAATTAAACCACAGGTGTATACCTTCAATGGGCATGTGATATAATTTTGTGAAGTATATGTAAATAGAAACACAATAAATTGTTCTTAAAAGCTGTACTTTCAAAAACCTCGTGATAAAACTCAGAATAAAGACACGATCTGATAACACATGCGTTGTATACAATGACGAAAAATATGGATACGAAGTTATCGTCTATGTTGCAGAATGACCGTCTTTGTTAATAAAATAGATATATAATTGATCAAGGCACAGAATATTTAGGGAAACATTGATACTACTGAAGAAAACACAATCACTTGGCATCTATGATTGACTTTCTGTCCTTTGTTTCTTTCTTCTCTCAGTTCGATGGTTTAGTGCAAAATGTAACTTAGGCCTTTTAGCCTCTTTTTTTTTTAGCTTTTTTAAGTTGGTAGAACACAAAGGCGTTTATTTCATGAATATATGAACAGTAAAATTTATCCATCGGACACTGACTACCACGTCACGCAGGGGCATTAAACCACAGTAATGACATATAACACGATCTTGAAATATTGTTACACACACTCGAGCCGACATCACAGAGCCTCTCAGCGATATCACATGTTATCTATACTTTATTGCCTGTGTTGGCAATGCTGGGATTCCTTTGGTTCAAAGAGACATCGCGCTTCAGTGACAAAATAATATATACACCTGGCAAGTTGCCAGCAGATCTACAAAGTGTTTTTATAACGTCTACCTCTGCTAAATATTGCACCACTGTTGAATTCAAAAGATGTTGTTTTAGTGTCGTTGTGCAGACGCGGTGATGTAATGAATGATAGAGGATACTTTTAATACCATTTACGGAAAAGGTCAATATTACACAATAGTTCAACATTTTCTTCTTTGATCAAATGATCTCGTTCCATTTGAGAGCTATGTATGCCTCGTTCCTTTTGAATACTATGTATCTAAACCCTCTAAACACAAGATTGACCTGGGGCAACGTCCTTGGTCAGTATTGCTTTTCTCAGGGTCACATTTCCATGCCTCAGTCTCGTAGAGAGTCAATAATTGTGTAATTTCAAAACGATGTAACACGGCCTCGCACTGATATAACAGAAATATGCAGTGATACACGACAACCTGGCGGCGATATGACATCGCAGCTTGTCTTTTTTACTTGGATATTTTTAGTTCCACCGTCATTGTGCATCAGTCCCATTACATCACACCACATGGAGTGTAATATTTATATATTGATAGATATCTGCACAAATATAGAGTACCTTGCCCGCTTAGCAATGTACGAACCAGCGATGTAGAGATGAAAACAGCCGAACGGACGGTCAAGGTCGGTTCTATCAAATATCAGGTTGTCTAAATATTTTAACAGTTCTGATTAAGCAGCTCCAAAGACGCTGTGCTCTTTGTTTTCTCCAGGGGACAGAGCGGATGATCTCCACTGTAATGTGCAGATTGTTTGATGCTCTGACGCAAGATCTGCCTATGAACACACAATTATGCTTTTGCGAGACTAGTGTTATTCATCTTCGAATGTTTTGAGCAAATATACTACCAGAATGGATAGACTATATGACCATGCCCACTGGTTTCATAAGTGTTTCTTTAAAATCAAGGGGGTAGGGTGATTTCTGTCTGACATCTTGTTTCTCCAAGTTTTCAGCATCGGCACCGACGTGTATGAATTATGTGTTTGGTAATGTCAAGCGGCTTGACATTCAGACGAGGCCTAGAACAGATATGATGGTAATATACACCGTGAGCTCGTCCCTCGTAACTCACGAGAAAACCCCAAGTGTCCGGACTACCATTACAGAACGCAATCCGCCACAATCATAACTAACGAGAACACGGCAAGGATGTGCATGGTAATTTGTACTCGTAACACACTGCGTTTGTCCGCAGGCCCGTATCGTCTTTCCTAAACTCATAAACACTTTCACTTCTTAGATAGGGCCTCTCGGCTTGATTTCTGAGAGTAGATTGACAGCCTTGTCATGCAGTGATGTTTTGCGTTACGTAATATGTAGATCTCTTTTCTTCACTGGGTATGCTAAACTAGAATTTAATGGTTGAACACAAAGCATTGTGTGTCAATGCTTTGCAGGCAGGAAAAACTGTTCGCTTTTTCGATGATGTGATACGATTGCATGAAATATGGATAACTAGTAAGTAGCATTTAGAAGTTGGGATGGAAGTACACTGGAACATGTCTTTCTTATGGATATACAACTTCTTGGTTTATTATCACGACGTTTCGATGCAGATACTAACATCGTTATCAAGTGAGTTATCACATCGAAACGTCGTGATAATAAACCAAGAAGTTGTATATCCATGTGAAAGACATGCTCCAGTGAAATATGGATACTTACGATCATCGTGACATCTGTAAATAAATTATGTTCATTTTATGCCCTGGCACGATCTTAAAATGACTGTGAGAATAAAAATACGTAATAATAAAGGTGTCAGATCTTTATCACTTAAAGAAATTGGTAAAACTACAGTAACGGAATATAGCATGGCTCTTATCCTTCTCAAATTCTGCCTCATCCATGTTCCTGCACTTCCTACAGTTTCCCTGTGATCATAGACTGTGATATTCGATAGACCCATAGACAAGAGGCAGGAAGAGTCGTTATAGACCATAAAACCACACAGAAGTAAAATCCTTAAAACATAATTACTGCAGCAGCCATTCACTTACAATCCTTTGAGAGCATCAAGTACCAAGCAAGATATGTTTCTGGGTTTCATTGTATTATATGGTGGATGCGGGCCGTTCAGAGCAGCTAACGATATGTCCATAAACACATCTCGTAAACATGGTGTTTTGGTGTTAAATGCATTTATTCCCTAAATCTAAAACCTAGTACAGTGTATATTCCAAGTAGACAAGTGTTTGGATTTCACTGGGTATAGGTATAAAAGGTGTATGAAGGAATTTTAGCTAAGATTATTACTACTTTACGACTGGAACTGGCGACCCTACACATCATATCTCACGTGGTGCGAATAAAACTTGCGGGCACCCAACATTTGCCAGCATGAATGTCTGAGACTAAATTAAACATGTAACATTAAAATGTGATACAGCTTTCGAATCTGTTTCATAAATCATTTCAGTGGGAGGATAGAGCAAAACAGGTCGTTCTTTTCAAACTTTTCGTTTGATTGGAAGAAAAGGGTTCGTTTTTTATTGGTTTTTCAGGAAGACGCAAACCTACCAAATTGAGCTACTTAACCACTCACAAAAGCATTGTCCTTCTTTCTGTCACTCGAAGACTCTTGAAGGGCTACACGAATGGGTCCAAATCGCAACGAATCTCGTCATTTCTTGCTGTGACGCTTCACTACTTGTTTGATGAAGAATTGTTACGTAGTCCGGGAAAGAACAAAAGGGTGCATATCTTTGGGGCGCTTTGTTAAAGGCGTCAAAAAGTTTTACGTGTTCCCAATTTTCGCCGATTCCTTAAACGTATTGCAACGCTGCATTCACACCTGTTTTGGCATCATGCTGTAATAAAAATTAAAAACCCTAATGGGAAAGGAAAAGCAAGAATTGCAGTTGTTGAATCAATAGCAATGAAAGAAAACGTTTTAGAATGAATTTTATCAACAAATTTTAAAAACATAAAATTGAATCCGTTTGCGAAAAAGTATATTGATCTATTAATACTCTTCTTCTGTAAAAGCAGACCCAATTTGGTACAGATGTTTGCTCGTTTTTCATCGAAGGCATCTAGTTCAAGATCAATAAGCAAAAAATGACTGTGTGTGGTTGTGGTGAGGTTACTTGTGAAATCGTTACAATATTTTTAACCTGACGGTTCCTGCTGTGTTGGCGGAGAGCCAAACGTCTCCTTTCCTCTCGGTGATGAATTGGTTACCCACCTTAAACATTTACCTCCCTAATATGGACGAAGTTTTCGTCAGATGTTGTCAATTTACACTTATAATATATTTTCTCCACGAAAATTGTATACTGGCAATATATCTGTGTAGAGGTATAGAATGAGATTTAACAGTAAATTATGAAAAACTCACACCATCGCAGAAGGATATCAATTAGAATACGGCTGTTTTTGTAGAGCTGTTCGGGGATCACTGGTCGGGATCTGAATACCTACATCTAAAACATGAGGTTTCGATTCAACGCAGGATATGCATGTATAATGCTGTGCCGCTCAAACTGTATACAGTTACTGTACCTGAGGACACAAACAGAAATCACCCAGAAAATTTCCAATTTTCAGGAAGTCAAGCAGCGGATAGTATAAATCCATGTCGCTATCCTAACCAGTAAGAGAAGAGTGATCACCAAGCGCCACAGGGGTCTGCAGGTTTATTGGCAGATTCAACTTGCAGATAGAAAGAGACATGTATGTTACATACGGTAGATTTCTACTCGGCCTTGATGGGCCACAACAGCTGTCTGTACAGTCAAAAGGCTATCGTCAGTAAAGAGCCACGGCGCTATGCTGCAATGGCCTGCTGTAACGCGTATCTATGACGCTGATTCTCCACATTTAACCATCTGGTGTGTGAATTTAAGAGTAACAACCTAGCATAAGTATTTGTACGCTATTTGACATGCCTTGATCGAATTTATTGTGGCCATTCGTGGCCCGCTTGTGACTGGTTGCGAGAAATTTAACATTTCTGGAAGACCACCAATATGACGTGCATGCGTGCATTTGAGGAACTCCCTTAGAAGCTTACCAAGGTCCACCGTTTACCCGGGCACGCCTGACTCCTTCAGCAATACAGTCGGCCACATTTGTATTAGTGAAATTTTCTAAATATGCTAGAAAACAACAAATATTAAAAGAATCAGTGTACTGATTGAGCATAAATCCAACAATATGTCGAGGACACATATGTACTTTGCATTGTGCTCCAGCAACTCATAATGACTCTTAGGTCAAAACTAACAAAAACTTGCCATTTCAGTGCTTGAAAACTTTGCAAGAAAATGGTAAAAGCGGGAGAAGATGCTTCAATACTTGTCCAATGTTGTTCCGGCTGCCAAAGAAGTCCTGAAAGATCTTACGGTACAAAAGGTAATTGCTGACCACTGAAGAAAATGGCAATGCAGTGGCAACAAATCCTTCATCAGTTTCACCGTAAGTGTGGTGTAATGATCCAAGTGCCTCTCACGAAAGCGAGATCTTGTTCATGATGGCTTTATCTCCGGCCGTACGTGGGGAGGTCCGCCACCATCCTGTGGATGGTTTTCTCTGGGCTCTGCCCGGTTTCCTTCCACCATAATGCAGACATCTCTAGTAAGCTCTAGAATGCGGCGTAAAATACCAATCAAATAAATAAATAAATAAATCCTTCAGTTCCACTACATATATGGGCCCAACTTTTGGAAAACCTACATGTATACCTGTTCTCGTATCAATGCAGAAGTTATTAAGGAGTAATCTTCATCACTCGAGATCTTTCTTATTAACCAAATGATATATTGGCGATTTGCTAGCTGTAACCAACCCATACATAGCAAATGCAGTGAAAGTCATATATTCACCGTTTATTTATTTATTTGATTGGTGTTTTACGCCGTACTCAAGAATACTTCACTTATACGACGGCGGCCAGAATTACAGTGGGAGGAAACCGGGCAGAGCCCGGGGGAAACCAACGACCATCCGCAGGTTGCTGGCAGACCTTTCCACATACTGCCGGAGAGGAAGCCAGCATGAGCTGGTCTTGAACTCACAGCGACAGCATTGGTGGGAGGCTTCGGGTCATTGTGCTACGATAGCGCGCTAACGGACTGAGGCCCCCCCGCTGGATTTAAAGAAAACTGCAGATTCCCACATGGTACATCTTAGCTGGACTTGTACCTGTACAAAGACCACAAACGGTTTCCTGTCACACTGACTTTCCGACAAAGACGGATAGTTTCGATTTTTATATTGTGAATTATTCCTACTTGCATAACAGTATACCGAAGCTCCTTGCATATGGCGTATGCATATTTCGTCTTTTATCATTTGGTAGTTCCTGTGCCCTGTGTGATGATTTCAGTCAACGTCAAAAGTTATTATTGTAAAAATTATTGTGTCAAGGATATTCCATCAAACACCTTTACTCAAGGTTTCTTAAATTTTACGAGTACACCTTTCTTGCTAGCAAACAATGTCACGAATCTATGCTGCTTCATAATTCTCTCTGATTGGGCTTAACCTGGGGGTAGGAGTCGTGTGCTCATCGTGCTCATCGTTGCAATGACCAGTTGTAATGAAAGCCCAATTGAAATACCTATTTGATTTACCACACCATAGATACTAAACTGATACAGGATTTTAATATTGATTTGATTCATCCGCCCGCAACATTCATTCCGACCTTTTGTCATCACTGAAAAGTGTTGATTTTTTTGGAATCAATGAATTGTAATTTCTTGTATTTTATATCCTGTCTTACTTCTCTGGTGTTTTATGTTATTTGTCGTTTTGGAAACTGGTCTTGCGATTTTTTACCCGGAAAGCCGACTTTGGCTGGGACTGAGAAACGAATGTCAGTTTGGACGCCTAGGTTGGAGTCTTTGAGTCATTTGCATGATGTTAATAATCACTTCTTCCAACAGTCATCTATTTAGGCCGTACAAGAACCGTGTTTTAGTCGCTTTTTTTTCACCATAGTCAACGGCACTCAGTCATCAAAACTTGGTAGGTAACTGAAGTTAGTGGAAAAATTCTGCAGAGAACGTCCACTTGCACTTTCCCACAACATCCAGGAGGCACTAATCACCGAGTGTGTAAAATTTTAAAAAAGGCTAGAACAGCTATCAGGTTGGTGAAAAAGGTATTGTTCTTCCAGCAATTTAGAAAACAATGTGGGATTCTAGCTGTCAACTGTCCATCGGCTCTGGATGATATATAATCGATAACGTAAATGCGTCTTTTTCGTTTGGGTAAAGCGTGGTCAATAACTGCGTTAGACAATAAAAGTTACAACAATAGACGTAAAATATGTAATCGAGATCAGTTTTTTGAGGATCTAAATAAACAAGGTATAACAAGTATTACGGAGATTGACGGTTGGCTGTATGCAATCTCTGATATAACACCTTCATTTCAAAACATTGAAGATCTTGAGATGCCATGAAACATCGCAACCCCATGATATAGCTGTCATCTGGTATGGCGTTATGCTCTAACGACAGTTCTCATGACAGTTATCACATTGTCAAATGTCACCAGATGCCTATTATTAGATTGTTGTCACACTTATACCGTTTATGTGACCTGTTGTATCTTTTATTTGTAATGACATCTTCCATGTTTATTCCTTAATGCTTTGTCATGTTAGAGATTTTCATAAAAGTTAAATAGAGTGACAATATAAAATGCCATGAAGACATGTGGTAATTTGCAGTGATTATGGACATGTATCGACAGGTGGTGGTTTATTTTCTATGGAACATTCCCATAACGTTTTATTTTTGTAGTTATTTTCCAAGATAATATCACCCATCTATTGGTCTTGATTCGTTTCGTTGATGTAACACCCAATACAAACAGACGTGGCTAAAAATGTAGGCCTTTATGGTCATTGAACTCTTAGCAAGGTTTTGGACAAAACTCTGTTAAGCTTGTCATTACCTCGCCAAAAGCTGCTTTCTCGCAATAAATGCCTATTTCAAATGCACATTTTCTCTAAGAATTTCGTGCGTCAAATATCCTGTGGTTAATCCTAGACTGCTTCTGGAGACCAACGACATGTAGCATGCTATCCCAGATGACGAGTGTGTATTCAAGGATTTTAATCCGATTTGAATTCCCTCTGTATGCGACGTAAGAATTGATATGGTATATTTTCCATTAGCTATACATTTTCCAGCAATATATTGCTTTATATTTTTGCACCATAATAGGTTCGCCAGCGGATGGTCGTGATTTGCCCCGGGGCTGTGCCAGGTTTCCTTCCATCGTCGAGCACGGCGTAAAACACCAATAAAATAAGTAAATAAATAACGCCATTCTCAAGAATTTTTTCCCTCACGTGATTGCGGCCAGGTGTGTGGTTAGACGTAGCCATAGCTGGCTTACTCATAGATTATTATCTGTATTGGCTAAGCCCTAGTTTCTTCCCTGGCTATCCCTCTCGGTTTTATGCTGGCATCAATAAAACACAAATTTGAGCTGTTCGTCCCTCCATGTTGTCCAGTCGCCCAGCCTCTTTTAAATGCACACGGGTACAAAATCCCTTAACTGTCGATCCACTTTCGTGTCGGATTGGTCAAATAGGGTAGCCTGCTTTGGTGTTGTTGTTTTTTCCGGGTCTCGGGGCTAGTGTATCAAGTATGTGTGAAAAGTTGTGGGACAGGAACTGGGGTGATGTAAGAATTTATTTACAGCCTGGAGCGTTAAGAAAACATTGACATGATTAACTGATTTAAATTTTAATTCTGCACAAAGTAGAGTCGTATGGTCGAACTTTATGGAGTATATTATCAATCTTGTTTTCTTTTTCAATGAGCAGTGGTCTTAGATGAAAGGGATATGTATTCGCCCGAAATAAATTGCAATATGATAAGCATATATAAATTAACACCAAGTAAAGTATATATAGTGTCTTATTATTTAAGTAATTTTGAATATGATGTGAAAGGTCAAATATTTTGATTAATCTTTTTGGACACTGCATCGACGTGTGTCTACCATCTTAACATGGTATTCAAGAAAACGTGTAAAAACTTAAATTCTTCCATAGGTATGTTATTAATGTTTAGTTCTGAAACTTAACCCATATCGTTGCTTTCAACAGTATTGGCCGATAATTTATTACAATTCTACAATTTTGTAAGTTCGCTAGAGATGGTTGCGAAAAGTAACTTTAGGGTTGCTCTCCGATATCGTTGCAGACGTGTCATCAGCGAAGAGTTCTGAAGTACGACTAACAGAGGTGATATCATTTATGTAGAGTAGAAAAACAATGAGTGGAAGAAGTGACCCTTAGGGAACTCCATAAGAAAAAATGGATAACGTGATGTTATACTGTGTGTTTTGGATGCAGGCTGACAAGTAGCTGTTGAACCATGTATTGGTGTTAATTCGAAAACCTTGATGATTTAACTTTGAGAGTAAGATTTCGTGCCAAAAGCTTTCTAAAGATCTCAAAAAGCATAGATTGAGTATTTTTTTCTTTCTTGACACTAACTTATTGTATAGGGAGAGAACTACCATAAAAGTTGAAGGATTCGCACGGAAGCCATGCTGGTTTGAGGAAGTGTCTAAGAACAGTGTTTATTGTAATATCAAATCAAATGGTTTTGCCAGTGAGATTCGTACACCGTCAAAGCCGGGAGCACTATGTTTCAAACTCATGGGGTAGCTGTGGTGTGTAGTGATTTATGTCTGTCCATGTTTCCAGCTGACGCATATACATGTAATGTCGAGTCGACTGACATACAGGACGCCATATGTTACCCATTACGCCTGTTTGTAGGCCCGTATTGTCCTTCCCAAACACAATAAAGATTTCCATTTCCTAATTTGATTTTCCCTAGCTTCTTTCCCGTCAGCTTGTCGATGGCGTACATTTGAAAATCCTTTTCTTACGAACATATCAAACGAGTATCTTACCAACGGTTCATTAAGGCTTCAGAAGTATGAGAAAGTATAAGGAGGGGCCAGGGGCAATGAACAGTCGATAGGAGACGACAACAACGGCATAATTAGAGACAAAACTTACAAGTAGCTCATTCCTTTCCTTTTCAAAAAGATTTCAGTGATGATCAAATGTAACCAAACGCTTTCAGTAATGTGGATTTATGTCTGGGTTAAGTAGAACCAGCGGTTTTGACAATGACGGATATACCTACTGTTATACGCCATATCGCTCATCCTTCAGAGACCAAATGAAACTTACAACATGTGGCACAGCTTTTATTTCTGTTTTAATAGACCATTTCAGTGGGAGGACAGAGAAAAATTGGCTGTTCGGATTAAACGTTTCGTTTGATACGAAAAAAGGGATGTTGTTTATCGGTTCCTCAGGAAAAGCTGTTTAACTGATTAAGGAGGTGTTCCTCCAACCGCTTACAAAACATTGTGGGATTGTCGATGTCAATTTTCGCCAACTTCTGCTCCTTGAACCTTTTGAACCAAGAACAATCGATAACTTGTATGATTCATTCACATCTGGTTTGCCACCATGTTAAATGATTAAAAAATCGTAATGAAAATGAGAAAGCCAGAAGGGCAGTTGCTGAATTAGTAGCACTGAAACAATGAACTTTAGAATGAATTTTATAAATAAACTTTCAAAACATTAAGTGGAATCCATTTCCTGTCACTCTAGACTTCTACACAGGAAGTTTTTCCACTGAGTTTTTTGCGTCAAGGTTTCAATTCTAGTAATCCAACATTGGAGATTTTACTGAGTATCGACTGAAATCCACAGCAAGACAAATAAGCTAACAAATTACTTAAACCCTTTGTGATATTTCCACCTTTCCCACTTTCTCTCAGCTCTATGACTGACAATTTTTTACATCACCACCTATTAGGTGCAAGAGCATGAGTGCCAGCTCATGGGGCACGCTGTACAATATTACGTTTATGACACGACTTATTTAATGTTCGCCATGTAGCAGTGCCCACATATCTCACTGCGATGGTTTGACGAATTTGACAAGTACGTTCGCAACTTCTACTTTTCATTGTTTCAAGTTAATATCTTTAACATGTCATGAATAGAGTTTGGATTACATGCATTCTGTATTTTCAATATTGGAACATATATGGAACCATTATGCGAACATTCAGGAAAATACTACTAGAACCACTTTTTTCCACCTTGGTAGTCACATCTGTGGGTAACCAAAGCATTTTTATAGAACAAATGTATCTAAAACGCCACATTACTAAAAAAGGCCTGTAGTCCTACTTTCGAACGGTAGGTAATAAAATTCAAGATAAGAACACGGTTTGAAAACACTTATGTCACAATGACACGAAATGTAGAGGCGATGAGAGGATGCTGAATGTTTATATCGTCTGTGTTACTCAGTGATAAGAAAAAAAGATCTCTTGGGCAAGACGTGCCATTTTGTAATGAAACATGGCCTTTTGGGATAAAAAACAACACACACGCCCACTTTGCTTGGCTGTCTGTGATTACTTTCTTCTAACTTGAGAACAAATGGTTTAGCTCAAATTTTTCCGGCGTCCAACAAATAAGCTAAGTTAAACGAGGTTAAAACAGGTGTTTTGTACTTGCTTTTGTAGCCTATTTTCGAAGAAGTTTCTTCGTTTACATCTTTAAATCAGAAGCTTTCAATTGCTTCCTAAACGCAGATATATAACGTTCTTCAAAACGTTGCTGAAAACTTATCCCTTATCAAGTGATCGCCACGTCACGCAGTTTTATCACAATGGAGCAATGTCACAAATATTCACTGTATAACAAACCTTAGCGGCAAATGCGATAAAAAGCAGCTTGTAAATGCTTTCAACTTGTTAGTTACACTAACACAAACATAGGATACTTTCTTCAAGAGTTCAACATTATCGCAATCAGCTCTGTAAAAATCACCCGAACATATATCAAGCCCTCTTTGTTAATATTAATTAGTTGCATTTCTGCAGTAATGGCGATGTTACTTTACATGGTTTTCAATTAAACCTTTTTATGATAAATAGCAGGTTGTCGGAATTTAAATAGATCTGAACCATCATCTCCCAAACCATCTTCAAAAAGAATTTTTCCTCCCTCGCATAAGTGAAATTTTCCTGAGGTACGACGTTAAACACCAATCAAATAAAAAAAGAGAATCATTAATTCATTAAGAACAAATATAAAACTTCCATTGGAAGGTTGAGATCATTTGATGAACAGCAATATCGAAGCAACTCCGAATAATGTTGTCATTCTTGCCTTGATTATGGTCTTGAATTAAACAGAAATATCGACAAAAATTTCATTATCATTCAAAGTTTCTTCACTATTGCTCTTCACAAAACTCCTCTGTGGTTCACATGAATTTTGATGAACACCCTGCTGTATTTTTGAGGCTAATGATTTCCACACTGGGAGGTTTTTGGAAAAATATAGCACTGAAAAAGAAACACAGAAACGAAACATGGCCTTTCAATTTCAATAATTGCTTCTTCAAAAACGTGTATCTTACTTTATATTGTTCATGCCAGAGAGCTTTTCTGAAGTCAAGAGCGTGGCTTCCAACATATGATAATGTCGACAGTTGTATTAAAACTGATTGTTGTGGACTCTTTTTTATTTACTCCGAACATGCAGGTCGAATTATTGTTTTTATTACATGTCAAAGGATGGGTTTCAACTGACATAGTGTTTTTGCAACTTTAAATTCTATGCAATCTGCAGAAATTCTCATTTGATAGGGTTTGCATAACTCTGGGGTAAGGTGATTTCTATCTGTCTGTGACACCCAATCTGTCTCTAACATCTGCAGTGTTCACTATTCACGCTGATGTCTATATCTTTTCTTGGTAATGTAGAGTCATTGGACATTCAGGAGAGGCCCTGAAGAGATATAACTATAATATACTTGACCTTGTCCCTCGTAACTCACAAGAAACCCCTGAGTGTCTGAAGGTCTGTATTGTCTTTCCTAAACACATAAACACTTTCACTTCGTAGATAGGGCCTCCCTGCACGATTTCCCTCAGTAGATTGACAGTGTTTCATGCAGCGATGATTAGGGCTCCGAAATATATGTGACTGTTTTCTTCACTGAGTTTATACTCAGAATATACTCCTTGTGTGTAACGTGCTGTACACAATGCATGTCATCTCACATAGGGAGCATTTCTTAACATTATGGAGGTCGTGTTTTGCTGAAATCTTGTAATCGAAATATGCTATATACAAAATCACATATAAAAGGTTCACTGACTCTTGTCAGAGAGAAAGATTGAAGGTGATTGGCAGTTCATTCAGTGGAATGGTTTATGTCAACTCATTCATGTCTGTTTTCCATAAACAAGTAAACTAGGTTATAAATCAAAGGATGCTTCCATAAAGTTGATCAGTTATGATGGAGGCAGGAAATATTGTCTGTTCGTTGTCTCGATGGTGTGACACGATCATATGAAATACCGTACAGATACTTAACAGCATGCGGTAACATTTGTAAATAAAGTATGTGCATTTTGCAACCTGAAACGTTTGTTAAATGACTGTGTTAGATAATAATACCTAGTAATAAAAGTTTAAGATATTTATTACTTACAAAAATTGTAAAAAGTGCGGTAATTGAATATTGTATTGTCTTATAGCTTTCAAATTCTGCAAAATGTTGCCAATAGTCTTCGTCGGAAAGGTACAGAGTGAAAACAATAAGTGCAGTAGTTTAAGCGTGAAAGTGGAGGGGACACTTTTTGGGAACTTTAAAAGATCTCTCGGACAAGATCTTTAAAAATGGAGTTATAATTTCTTTTCATTCACCGTAAGTGAGCCCAGAATCGAGAATCAGCATCAATTTGACTTTTATGTGGTAATAATTCATATAAATCGTGTCCTTATTTACTCAACAGAGAGATTCTTAAATAATTAAGTCTTCCAGTAGAAACCACGCAATAGGTATGCAAATTACACTGCTACGCCACACGACCTGGAGAAAAGGTCACCTGCACTTGTATTGTGATCAAACCGCATTTGTTTGAAGATTATTTTATTGCAATCTGTAAAAGTTAATAACTTACATGGTGTAACATCATGTCGAAGGTGTACATCTAAAAATCCTTTTCCCACACACATATCTAAAGATGATCTCACTGTTCAATAAGGTTTAAAGCTTAAGGAGGGGGCACCAGTGCGAGAACAGAACAATCAATACGAGCAGACAATAACGGCATAACTAGGCACAAAACATGCTCGTTCCTTTCTTTTCAAAACCATTTTGCTGATGCTGTCGTAGCAAAGAAAAGGTTTCAATAATGTAGATTGATGTCTGCTCATCTTAAACAAAAAATATCAGTTTTGACAAAGATTCACAAGCCTGCTAGTCCTATATTAACCATGTGAAGGGCCCGTCTGAGGCTAAATCAGACATGTGACATGTGATGGAGCTTTTTTCTGAAACAGAACGTTTTGCACCGAGAGCAATCAATAACTTGTGTGCTTCATTTAGGCCTTCTTTGGCATCATGCTGTAATGAAACTAAAAAAACATAATGCAAACGGAAAGCCAGGAAATGCAGCTTCTGAACAAGGAGTATTGAAGAAAAAACACCTTTTACACTGAAGTTTATAAACCAGTTTTCAAAACAAGAAGTGCCATCCACACTCGAAGAAGGAACATAAAGGTCAGTTGATACTCTCATTACTCTCCTAAAGAAAATGAAGTCAAAACTTTTTGCTTTCACCGAGAGCATCTGTAGTTTAAAAACAAAAAAGCCCCCAAAGGGCGGTGTGCGTTGGTGGTCAGGCGACTTAACAAAGACTTGCATTCCCTGTTTGTGGGAGGAGACCCAAACGTCTCCTCTTCTCCTGGTGATGAACTTGTTAGGCACCTTAAACATTTCCCCCGCTAATATGGACGGAGTTTTTGTCAAATGTTGTTCATTTACACCAATGATGTAGTTTTGTGAGTGTGATGGAAGTATGGGTTGTTTGACTTTATTGTTTTCTTGATCTATTGAAGGAAAATGCCTAATTATTATATGAAATGTCTCTAAGGTCAAGACTGGGATTTTTGTAATTTATGAAAAACTCAGACTTAGTACAGAAAGATACAAAGAATACTGCTATTTTTACAACGTTGTCAAAACACTGGGCCGGATGTGAATACCTGCAACTGGAATATGTGGTTCTCGTTCAACACAGGGCATACATGTATCGTGCTGTGCTGCTAAATCTGTCCCCAAGGACTTTAACAGAAATCACCCTGAAAATTTCCAATTTCCCAGAAGACAAGCAGCGAATAGCATAAATCTCTGTCGTTATAGCCCCCTGTAAGGGAAGACTGATCAGGGATTTACAGGTTTACTGGCAGATTCTGTTTACAGATAGAAAGCCACATATATGTTAGATGCGGTCGATTAGTACTGGATGGGTTACAACAGCTTTCTGTACCGTCAACAGGTAATCACCAATTGCCTTCTGTAACATTTCTCTCACCTGAGTAGCCAGATGTGGATGTTAGATGGGATACAATAGCTTTCTGTACCGTCAACAGGTAATCACCAATTGTCTTTTGTAACATTTCTCTCACCTGGGCAGCCAGATGTGAATGTTGAACATTTAAGTGTCTGGTGTGAAAATTTCAGAGAAGCAACATGCCTTAATTATCTGCATGTTACTGGCCCTTCCTTGCTCGATTATTTGCAAAGAACATGTGTCACTCCAATGCACACATGTTTAATTGGAAAAATTAAATGGAAGTAAAGTATTTCCAAAGCATTTGCTTCCAGTTCTATGGAAATCCACAAACTTGCAATCCATGGTAAAATTCATCAACGTTTGAGATACTTCCATCATTTCCTTGCACTGAATCCCCCATCGGGCCCTGATGACTCGTAGTCATTTGCATGATCTATGTTAATGGTCATTGTTCCCAACAGTCATCTATTTAGGCCGTCCAGAGACCTTTTTTTGGTTTATTATTTTTTTAGTCGCTTTATTTCTGCCAAATTCAGCACGTACTTCAGCACGTACTTGAAATTAAAAAAAAACGATATCCTCAAGAGAATGTCCATTTGCACTTTCAGATAATCTGTAGGAGACACTAATTGACAGATTTCACCCAGTGTAAAGAATTTTTAATAAAAAATCGCTGCCAACTTTCGGCATGTTTTGAATGATATCTAACGGATGACTTGGATGCGGCTACTTCTTCAAGGTAACCCTTGATCAGGGACTACATTCAACAGGATGTAAATTATGTTATCGAGGAGACATATTTGAGATTATAACTGAACATGGCAAAACTGTTCTTACGGAGGTCTATTAGTGCCTGATGCAATACCTAGGCTTGGGGTGCCCATTGAATTCGGAAGATAAAGTCGTTGTCATCGCGTTGACATCGCGCTCCAGGGGCAAGTTTCATGTCAGTTATCGCATTGTCAAATGGCGGCATATTTACGGAGGCGTGAGGCCACATGCCTATCACTTGTCACAGTTTTACCGTATATGTGCCATCCATGTCAAATAGCGCACTTTTGTTTTCGCTGCAAACATGATGACCGTGCAGGCATTCAATGGCTCTAAAGAGAAATCATTTAATCATTGTTCCTGTAGCGTCTTTTATTTGTAATGACTTCCTCCCTTTGAAAACATTATTCATCACTAAATTCCTGAAAAAAAAACTGAACTTTTCTTAATCCTCTAAAGAGATACCCGATGATTGAATGACAATGACCAACGGCCAGCGTAACAAACAGATCAATAAGCCAGGGCAAAAAGAAAACAATGGAAACATGTGGCAACATGCTTAAAATATGTATAATGGGACATTCCACTCACACATTATTTGTGTTTTTAGCTTGTGAGATAATATTAATTTCGTTGTCGTGACACCCAATAAAAAAGAAGTCGTTAAAAATTTAGGCCTTTATGGGAATTACATCCTAATTTCGACAAAGCTTGTTAAGCTTGTAATAACATAAGTGAAAGTTTCCTCTTTACAGTGACTGTCTATGTGAAATGCACATCCTCCAGGGATTTCCTGTGCCAAATAACCTACCGGTGTTCACTACTGCCTGCTATCCCAGCATTCAATGATTTTACAGTATATGGAAGAATCAATTTGGTAAAGTAATCTGACAAAGTAACATTTAATGCTATACATTCCCCTTATCTATACATTTTCAAGCAATTTATTGCTTTATATTTTGATTGGCATTTAAAATCATATTCCTAATCACCAATTTTTCCCTTTCATGATTTCGGTCAGGTGTATAGTTGGAGAAAACTGGAAAGTGTAACTTGAACTATCTCTGTGTCGAATTTGTACATTTGCATGCCTGTCGAAGAGCCTGTTTCTGTCGCACTCCCAATAATAAAGCATTCAGGTTTCATCAGTTGTCTTGTACTTTTGTAACAGTTGTCATTAAGACCGGGATCACTGTGATAAAAAACAGTATAGATAACTTAAAAGGCTACTACTGAATTCGCCATCTACAAAGTCTATCCAATGGTCATCAAGCTGATTGATGCTGCCAGGATATACTGTCGGGCTCAGAGCTGATAATGCTCCAGCTTCCTCTGGTCACCGTTAGGAAAAATCTCGTAAAGTATATTTAGGCATAAATGCATAAAAGCAGAGGACGAAGTCGGCTTTTATTTTATGCAGTGGTTCGAGATTTCTAACCACTGAATTTTCCCCGTCAAGAATCGTACGTGTAATTAACCCGCCATTGGAGACTTTTCTGGGAATCGACTGAAATCCAAAGCATTGCAGATTAGCTCTCTGATGATTTGAATTGCTTAAACCCTCTTTGACATTTCCACCCTCTCCAGTGAGATACACACAGTGGCCAAGTACACTTGCTGGAAACTAATGTCCAGTCCGTAAAAAATCACCCTTGTTAGCTCTATAAGTGTCGATTTTTCACGTCACCATCTAGTTGGTGCCAAGGGCATGAGTCGTGAAAGCACGTTTTACAATGCTGTACATGTATTTATGATACGACTCATAGGGTTAGCGACATAGTTGTTTTATAGTCGTCTGCTGTATATGTGTCAAACTGGTGTAAATGACGTATTTTGCTGTTAGTATTGTCGACAATTGACTTGGTCTCATAGATCGCTACACTTGCACAAATAAAGGCAACTTACTTCGTGCTCCGACTCCCCTCCTTAAAATATTGAATTATATTTTGGGGATTTGATAGCGAAGCGAACAGAATCCTATGAGGCCATTTCAGAGGTGGTGAAAATTGTCACCGATTTACCGAAGTAGTTCCAGTTTTAGGGTGTACTGCCGCGGCCTGTTTTAGCATCTCTAAAATCTTTTCTTCTATTTGGGCATGAAAGCCCCGTAAGAGTATTGTCATCGTGTAGCACAACGTAACTAACTGGTGCAATACGGCTCAAATATCTTATTGACAATAGCATTTGTGTCATATCTTCTGGCACTCTTTTGCTCCATGATACAATATGTCGGCATTTCCAGTAATTCGGTCAGGCGAACATTAAAAAGAATGTTTGCTGCGGATAACCCGATTCAAAAGGATTTTTTTCCTTTGCCATTAGTCAAACATTCGGACCACAACCCACTACACTGCTCCGATTTACCGAAATTAGAATGAGCTTTGCTGGGTTACTCTCATTGGAGCAAGAAAAAATGCCATTTTCATGCAGTAAGCACACTGGTATTTTTGTAACCTTATCAGTGTTGGCCTTAGTGATTTAAGAATAGCATTCATCATGTGTAGTTTAGGGCAAGGGAAGTCATGGGGCTGGAGGTGAGCCCAAAATGACTGAGAGTTGAGGTATAAACAAAAGTCGAGATGTACAGGCAGGCAAATTCCAAATTTCCGCTCAGCTCTAAGCGATTTCTGAAGTTCGAACATAGTTTTTGCGACCCGTCAAACGGGACCACGTTGGTTCTACAAAAATGTTTTATTTTTTTCCTATAAATATACCAGAGGGCAGTGCAGTCCTTGCAGATCGACCAGTTACACCCATTGTGCACCAGGCACTATACGGTCAGATGGCTTGCAACCGAAAGACATCATATGACGCGCAGCGAAGTCTGTGACAATTTATTGCGCTCACGGTATCTGAGCTTGTTCGAAGCTATTATTATTGTGAGACGTGGGTCATATACAGGGTGCCCCCACAAAAATGTACTCACCCTTTGAATGCTGATTAGTCGTGTATTCTGTTTTGATATAGGTGTTTACTGACATAGATACAAATGTAATGAGTGTCAGTCAGTCATATGTCCCCCATTATTTAGGGTTAGTTGCACCTGAAACAAGAAACGTAATGGGTAATGGGCAATCAAAGGGTGAGTACTTTATTAGGTACATCCTGTATATTTAAACTGAACCAAGGTTATATCATAATTGTATTGAATTTGGATACATGAAAGTTTTCAAGAAATAGTATAAAAAGTATGGCAGCGAAAAGCACCCAAGACCGACCATATCGATATACATTATTGTTTAATCTTGAATCATATACATGAAAATTAATATGAACGCAACAAAATGTATGATTTGTCTTTCCCCAGAGCTCTCTCAATGTATGCTCTTTGCAAACAATCTAAGTAATTTCAGGAGTAGCTGAAAGGTCACGACTATGACTGTATCTTTGGTTATATGAGTCTCCGAACTGGCAATGTAGAGTTACCTCGTCGAATTTGTCCCATTTTTAGCGCAAGACCAGCTAATTACGGCATCTGTAGTGTGTTTTGCAATAAGACATAGGTGTGAAAGTCTTTCGAATCTGCTGATTTCAGTATTTTTCTCTGGTAAAAGTTTGTTTTTATAGCCAATTTAATTCTTTGATGAGGCTGCGTAGGGCACCGGTATCCGCTGTGAACTGCACCTAGTGTTTGAGTGTTGGTTTTGCCCCACGGTATCAGTGATGGGAAGGACATCTAAGAGGTTGAACAATTATATCCAGTAGGTAATTTTTTTGGCCAATAGTCCAAAATTATTGTTCATACAATCATGTCGGAAAAGGGCTCCTCGGGGAACTGAAAATATTACTAACACCACCAATAGAAAGAGGAAGTGCTATGTTGTGATATCTTTCCTGAAATGGTAGGTGACAAAAACGACTAGAAAAGAAAATAAAAAGAAGCCTGGACTTGCATGTACAAATCAGTTTAGCGCAAACTGCATTGTTCTCTTAGCACACGTATATATCAATTCATGGAAGTTTGCCTGCAAGGCATGATTTGGCGGCAGATCTTAGGCCTTCTCCCCACTTTACCATGGTGACTTACAGATCAAGACCGTGTTTTGGGCAGCTTCGTGACTTTCCAAATATTGTGGCCAATTTCCCATTTTGGACTTGAACAGTTTTCCTGACATCTTTTCAAAACTTGGATACAGTACCCGACTATGAGCTGGTGTAATTACAGGTAAGATCGAGTTTCTGACCCCTATATTCAATCTAAACTAAAAAAATTTGCAGACTTTTTTCTAAACGCTGTATTACAGTGAAATGAAACTTAGTACATAACTTTACCATAATGACTTGCAGGTCAAGTTTTCAGTCTTTCAGTCATCATCGGAGAGGAAAATGATGAACAAAAGGCTTGTTCTACTCTCAGACAGGGATAGACCATACACAAGATCAAACGAAGACGCTAGACTAAGTTCAATACATACATTTGAACAAAATAAACAAATAGTACACATTACAATTAAATACAAAACAATACAGATAATTGCAAAAATATAGATAATTTCTAACAGATGTTAGCGTCCCAAATCCGGGTGAATTATTCCGGCTTCCAAAGGCATGTCAGTCCACGTAAATATAGAATCCACAGTTCTTCGGAATTCTCGAACTGAAGGATGACAAGTCCTGTAGTGACGAACATCAGAGGGCCCGGAACGCCGACGATGGTAGATGAACACGAACTCATAAACACAGAAGCCTCGAGAACACGCGGCTGAATTCCAGCGCAGGCTATCACGTACAAAGAGAAAAAAATGTAGGTCAGACACAAATCTGGTTAGCGTGAAAACAAATCAAACAAATATAATACAATATTTTAAAGACGGAGTTCGTAACACTTGGTATTACTGGTATGACCATTTTCAACGAAATTATGTCTGTTCTGGTGTAGGTACTGAGCCAGCCATTTTCTTATTGATGAAATCAACACGAAACATGTATTGCTAACACAGTGCTTTGAAAATGCTTAATAGACTTGTAAGCAACCCCCACCGCTCCTGAGGCCATTGTCTACGCAATAACCAGATCCCTTTTAAACCTTCAGGCTCTAGTTTTATTTGCTTTTTCGCTAACCGGGTCAGTGTCTTACCTACATTTTCCCCTCTGTACACGTTATAGCCTGCACTGGATTTCATTCGCGCGTTCTCGAGGCTTCTGTGTTTATGAGTTTCGTGCCATTGAACATAGAGTTTACATGGAAAGATTTATCTGTGTTGTAATCATGTTTATGATTAAACCATCCAGAATCTTCTTTACGTTAGTGTATAAATATGATCGACGAAGTTGTACAGCTTGTAGTCTCTTACTCAAGTCCACTTGAGAGCAGTCATTTTACTTATGTCCACTTGATGGCATATTTATTCTCGCCAACTTGGATGGACTTCGTTGGAATTGGAGACGCTTTCATGTCATTCGACAATTTTGTCATTTTGTTCTTCATTTTTCTGTACGTAGCACTTGTGAGCTTGTGTTTCGCCACTTCGTTTTTTTCTGAGACGTTCTTATGGAGCTTGCATCGCTCATTGTCTCTTTGTTCAATTACGTACATTTCATCCCACTTTACCCTGAGAATGACTTTGTGTGTATTTCTGAGGCCTGAAACATACATTGTGAGCTCGGCATCACGGACGCTATTGTCACCCCGCCCGCCCTTGGAGGTTGCACCTTGACAGGAAGTTGGATATAGATCATCGTCGACGTGCCGTAGCCACTACTGTTTGTCACTTACAGGACTGTCATCCTTCGATTCGAGAATTCCCCAAAACTGTGGATTCTATATTTACGTGGACTGACTCGCCCTTGAAAGCCGAAAAACTCCATCCGGATTTGGACGCTGTCATTAATAAGAAACTATATTTTGTTGAAATATGTGTATTGAACCTATTCAAGCGTTTTCGGGTTTGTTTGTTTGAACTTCTGTAAGGCCTATCGCTATCAGAGAGTTGAGCAAGGCATTTGTTCATCATTTCTCCTGTCCGATAGTGATTTATTTATTTTATTTTATTGGTGTTTTACGCCGAACTCTGATAGTGATACCTGTACACTTAGACTGTTTAGCATTATTGCAAGTAGCTATGTAAAGATCATAACTGCAGAATACATATCAGGCCCTCGTTGTTAATACTAATTAGCTGCAGTTTTGTTGAATGGTTGTGTTTCTTTACAGGATTGTTCAGATAAAAGAGTTTTCTGACAGATAGTAGGTTCGTCTGCATCAGCAGCTCCAAAATCGTCTTCAAAAAGAATAAATTAACACCATCCACTGGAATTGCAGATCGTTCGATAAACACTGCCTTATCTTTTTGAGACTAGTATATTCCAGGTTTTTTTTGGTTTTTCTTTTTTGTTTTTGTTTTTTTTGTTGTTGTTTTTTTTTTGTTTCTTTGTTTGTTTGTTTGCCCTTACAATTTCAATAATTGTTTCCTAAAAGACATATATTTTGTTGAATATTGTCCAAACCAGAGAGGTTCTCTGAAATTAAGGAGCATAGCTCCGAACATATGAGAGTCCAGGTGTATTAATTTTAAAAAAATGATTGTTCTGGATTCTTTTTTTTTTTTTTTGCTTTTTGCTTTTTTTTTTGTTGTTTTTTTTTTTTGCTTTTTTTCTTTTTTGTTTTGTTTTACTTTCTCGCTAACATGCAGACCGAATGGTGGCTTAGTACACGTCAAAGGATGAAGTTCAGGATTTCCACCCACCACGATTCGGTTTATAAATCACGTGCTTGGTAATGTCAAGTCGTTTGACACATTCAGTGGAGGCCTAGAACTGATATGACTGTAATATATAACTTGAGCTCATCCCTGGTAACTCTCCAGAAACCCCAAAGTGTCCGAGCTTTCGATACAAGGAGCAATCGGCTACAATATCAAATAACGAGAACACGGCAAGGAATTTGTAACACATTGCGGTTTTCTGTAGGCCTGTACTGTCCTTCCTAAAAACAGAAACATTTCCGTATTTGATAACTGCATGTCTCCTGTCAGAAGATTCACAGCTTTCCTTGAAGCAGGAATTTACGTTACTTAATATATGCGACTGTTTTCTTCATTGGGTTTAATGAATCGGATTTTGCTCTTCGTGTGTAACGCGTTTTATGTTACCTCAAATATAAAGCATGTTATGGTGATATAGGTCTTGCGTTTTCTGAAATCGACTTGTTATCGAAAATAGCCTATATACGAAAACACCTTTAAGGGATCACTGATTCGTGTCCAAAGATTCCAGGTGAATGGCCCTCTATTCAGGAGAATGATTTGTGTCAATTGATTTACATCTGTTTTCATGACAAATAGTATACCACGCTACAAATAAGCGGAGATTTCTGTCGTGTGAAAACTACAGACCTAGCTGTTCCTTGTAACGATGATGCATGTGACACGATCCTGTGCATTTAAAAAATTATGACAATACCGTAATATGTGCAAATAAAGTATGACAGTTTTTGCACTCCAAAAACACTGTAACATTTGATAGACCCACTGACAAAGAAAAAATCAATGTACAACAGAAATGGAATCAGAGATAATAAGCTCACCAGTGAAAGATTTATGCAACAGTGGGGCTTATCGCGCATTATGTGTTCTGTATTCTACTATATGGAGCAGGTTGCGAATCACCCAGGATAAGTCCTCAAAATAAAAACGTAAACATGGTGGTTTGAGATGCAATGTATCCACTTCCTAAATCTATTAATTAGTCCCAACTACCTTTAGGTTATATATTTCAACTCTCCAAACCTTCCCGAATCTTCAGCAATACCGCGCTATTTACAAAAGGAGCAGTAAATTAAACTTTACCCAATTTACACAAAGACGGTGCCCCAGACAAAGAAGCATTTGGAATAGCGCAGTGTGATAGGTCCCACTTGATTTAGGTGCTGAGGGTGTGTGGAGTTTCAGTTAAGGTTGTTATTACTTCATGACTGGAAATAATGACCACGGAACCAAACGTCTGACGTGAGATGCATGGCGCAAGTCAACCTTCGGGCATACACACCGTATTTTTAGCACACTCCCGCTGAATGGTTTATTCGCGATCCATTCCGTTTTTTAGATAAAGATACTGGGCAAGGCCTCCTCATTGCTGTTGGTGTTACGGTGTACAAATGGTGGCACTGGAATGATAGCCCCAGGGAGAGAAAAAATGGAGTCGTGGGAATGAAGTTCACACGAGAACAGGTTCTATGTGGTAATATATTGACACCCAATATTATCCTAACGGGCCCGATATCTCGGGGAGAATGAGAAAAACAACAAAATGTCGTCACCAGTATTACATCGCTGGATACCTAGTCGAAAGAATTAGTGGAATAAGTTGAATCATAAGTTATCATTCATCCTAATTTCATTATTCAACAGAAAGATTCTTGTATAAAATCACTGCACTTCAACGACAAAAGACCCAGGGCAAATTTTATCAGTACTTATGTCTTGAAGAAAATCTCTTTTGTCTCAAACATCGCCTGTTTTGGATATTACCCGTTATATCAGCGGCGCGAATCTCAAAATTTTATTCCACTTTAGATTTCCAAAGTTGCAACACATATTGGTCATCAAGGTCAGAGGACTCCGCTAATGTATTAGGAGGAATTTGGTTTAAGAGAAGTGGACAGGCACACGGGCGGCCAAAGACAGCACAGTGAAAGACAAAACATACGGGTTATCCATTTTTTTAAAACGCAATGCCATTGCGGAAATTTCCCAGTCAATTATGGTCCTTAGGCGATTTGCAACCAGAGTATCCAATTTCCACACTTCATTCACTCCTGGTTGCTGCCAACCTGTAACAAAAATGAAACAAATCGTAATGGAAATGGAAAATCAAAAATTGCAGTTACTGAACCGATACTGAAAGTGTAAGTTATACAACGAGTTTTAAAAGAAATCTTTGAAGACAACACGTGAAATCAATAAGCGAAGCTTGGGGCCGATGATCAATGGATAGTCTTCTTCGTAAGCAGAACTTCAGACTTTTGGGATAAAAAAATAACGCCTAAAGTTTTCTCTTTTTTCAATAAGCTGAACATCAATAAGGAAAAAGTGACGATGTGTGGTCGTGGTCAGGAGACTTGTCAAAACATCACCAATTTTTTCACTTGACGGTTCCTGTTGCTTTGGAGAAGGAAAAAACGTCTCCCTTTTCTGAATAATTGATTGGTTGTAAGACTTTTTCGACCAAGTCAAAGACAGACAAGCAAAAATAACAGTACGACAGGAAAATGCTACTTGAACCGCTTACCCGTTACCAGCACCTCCCTAATGCTGGCTTGGGCTGAATTTATGTCAGAAGTTGTCAATTTATACACATTGTCTACAATTTTCGAGTTTCTTTTTTCTCGAAATGGAGGCCGTTTGACTTTATTCCTCTCTTGCTTTAAGAAATAATATAACGTTTCACGGAATGTAAGTCTTATTTGCACCTGAGAATGCCAGGTAAAACTGTGCATAATTTAAAATCCAGACTCTCCACAATAAGGTAGAACATATACAGTAAACCGGGAACACACTGGCGTTAACAATGGTCAAGATCTGGATATCTGGGTGTAATTCAGTGTAGAATACATGCATCGTGCTGCCCCGTAAAGCCTATTTGCGGTGCGTAACAACTTAGATAGGAATGACACAGCACATGCCCAGTTTCCAGGGAGATAAGCAGCGGATGGTATAAATTTGTGTCGTGATGCCCTCCTCTACGGGAAAACTGATCACCAACCGTCACCAGGGGTTTACTAGTTGAATCGGCCTACACACTGAAAGCCACATGCCTATTACATACGGGAGATTTATACACGGCCTTTGCAGTCTGGTTACAGCAGTTGTCTACACCGTCACCGAGTATGGGAACACCGTCAACAGCAGGCTACCTATAATATACGTCATATATGCTATGTATTGGCGTATGGGTGTGTGTGTGAGAGGGGGAGGTCTTTGTGTGGGTTTGGGTGTGGGTGTGCGTGTGTGTATGACAACAAACGGTCAACGACGCCCATGTGACTGCGTTTGCACAGTCAAATCTTTGTCTAAGCTCACTTGTCTTTCACCATTACGTAGAGCATGGCTATACGTGGAAAAGTTCGCCCTAAATTTGCCAAAGGTCGTTGATGCACACCTAACACAGCGGTTTCCTCGCATGTGTGTAAGAGAATATTCTTGAGTATGACACTAAACAACAAACATCCAGTCAAACAATCAATGTAATACTTGAGGAAAATGTAACCAGCTACATTAAGTCCGACAACACGCAATATTTAAAGACATTTCAGACACTGGACGTAAAACCAAGCTCATCAGCATTTGTCATATAAACAAATTACCAACAATTCATTGCATTGGGCCCTTTGTCCAGCCATTGTGACTTGGAGCCTTCGAACTGTTTTGAAGCTATGTTGTTTTCACCTTCGGCCATTCCCAAATAGCTTTCCGTATCCAAAACACAACACGTGTTTGAAGTCAGTAGAAAAATCGTGGAGCCAACTTCCATTTGCACGTTTAGATAACATCTAGGAGACACTAATTGACAGATTTCACCCTGTGTAAAGAGTTTTTAATGACAGCGACAAAAGCTGCCAAACTAATGAAGACTGTTAAAATTTGTCATCTGATATGATATCACGTTTGTTTCCTGGTAAATAGTTCTAGGGATAAATCGATAGTAGATAACGTCAAACAAGAATAAAAAAAACAACAAATCTTCTTCCATCAGGATTTTTAATAATCAAGTAACAGTACCGCTGCTTTTGAGTATACTTTGTACGGAACCATGTTGTCATGACGTGGCAACGTTCGGGCATATGAACAGGTTACTTAAGTTTCGCTCAGTGACTTGAAGACAAAGAATACCAGTGAATACATACCAATCAACAAATGGCAATTAAGCAGGCCAGTGACAATGTCGACGTGCTTTTGTTGCCTCGCTGGATCGCCATTTCGCAGTATCCACTGACAATGGATCGACCAGAATTTATCCATCTGGGGGCTGAGATTTCAGTTTTGATGTTCTCGCCAAGGCCTGAATCCACCTCGTGTCTCTTGTCCATGAGGTGGATGCTCCAACCGTGGGTTACCAGAAAAGAGTCAATATATATATATATATATATATATATATATATATATATATATATATATATATATATATATATATATGTCAAAAGAGTCTGATAGATCTCTCATTTTTCCATCAATCGTTCCAGGATTTTTGAGAATTAACCTTAAACCTGTCGCGCAACCCTTCACCACGAGCCAGTGTTTCTTAACACTACTGCTTATTGATTTGCCCCAGAGTTGCTCCGTTGTTTACACGACATTATGCTCGGCGAGTGTGTCTTGATTGTTAATTTAAGGTGGCGTCGTTTGCCCTTAGCAGTATCAAGTATTGACCCGCCAGAGTTTCCTGCTATAAGGTGCGGTCAGTTTTTACGACAAGACATCATTCATTCTGTCAACGTGAACCTGACACCAGACCTAACGCGGTCAAACATTGAGTTGTTGTGTGGCTTGAAAAATATGGGAACAAACTTACACAAGAGATTGATCTAAAATCTGTGTCCCTACAATGAGACAACTAATGATCTGTCTGGTTTCAGAGTTAACTACTGAGACACAGTTGGTTGTTGATTGGCGGTTAAAGATAAGCCGATGTGTCATTTAATAAGTCGTTTAAGGTGTCCCTAGTGTATGTCCATACTGCTGTCTATGTATAGTATGTATGTCGATAGAAATACTTACAGCCATACTGTGTAGCATTCGCATGTGTGTTGTTAGCTAGTTTTCCACAATGAAACTATATACTACTCATTGTGTCTCTGATATCATTACTTTTCTGCCGGGGTAGTGCGTTTATTTCTCGTTTTACAAAAATTGGTTTGATTGATTCAGTCGGTCGCAAAATACACCTGCGTCTCTGGAATACGTTGTCTATATCTGGTATCTGTATCACCACATTGCTCTTCCAGTCGTCACTGAGAGTGTCACTCTCCTCTAAATTAATCAAATAGCCAATTCATACTTGTTGTTTCCAATTTTGTCGATCTAATTTAAAGTATTTCCCTCACACTCAGTCGAAATAACAATGGATAATTACTTCCTCCTTTCAATCCTAGGACTGGGGCAAACATTCCAATACGCGTGGGCAGGGTAATGTATGTTGCTAAGGAACGACGAAACCGACTAACAACAAGTATCCATGAATTGCATCTTTCCCTTCTCTCTTCTTTTGTTAGGGCAGACATGTTCAGAGTATTGGTAAAAATATCAGCATTTTGGAGTGGCGATGTGAAGAGCTACTCGTCTATCACGCTGCAGAACAAGTCACATAAGGCCTGAACTTTCTGACGGCATAATAAAATATGGAACTGAATTACATTTGAACTCCCGCCATCGAAAAAACTTTGACAGCATTTGTAAAACTGTACTGCATGTGACTGACAGCGATAGACAAAATAAACATGGTGAGAGAGATAACTGTAATAAAGTTGCATATTTTCGTGCTTCTTCTCAGCGATGTGCAATTATCTGTGTGGAAAGCATACGGTATCAAATGCCACTTTGGTCCAATACTTCGACAAACAAACGGTCGTGTCACGGCACAAATGCTAGGTGTTGTGCATGGGCGGATGAGTAAACTGATGAACACTAACCATTTCTACGGCTGCTACTTGCTGTAGAGCTCAGTCTCGCCGTTTTCTATCGCGGAACCCGATCCAGTAATGGTTGCTTTAAGGTCTCTTTATTGATCAAACGTTGGACAAGTGGTCAGCCTAAAGGCTGCCCAAGACGCGCGTTCCATACACGAAAGCTAAGCAATTCAACCACACCAACCACCGGGAAGTTTCACTTCTCTAATCCATGTAAACAGATGATACCTGCCATGGGACATCACTATGCAGCAATATATTTGCCACTCAAACTTTCCATGCGTTAGGACAGGTTTGGCCACTGTGCATTACGACCAGTGTAGTGGCGTAACGACTACAAAACACATTTGTCGGGCTTGTTTATTCACTGGATAATCTCAGCCATCTGAGTATTACTGCTGATGGAATGATAAGAAAACATTATCAATAATAAAACATGTGATTCTCTCCAGAAGGAGGATGCTTAGAGCGCTGTCGCCAACAGTATAACACAACAACAGTTACGCACCCCCTATATTATTAGGAAAACAATAGGTAAATACCTAAGTGTTTTTTGTTATTTATTTCAATAGACTTTTAAGAAGCTTTCGAAAAGTCCCACCCTTGTGATTGTCATAAGCTCTGATGAGAGCGACAACGCTCCCCATTACCATGGTACGGCGTCTGTTTGGTAAGCAGTAGATCCGGGATTCTACCCCGAATCCAGTTATATGAAAGACATTAAAATTGGTAACTTTAATACCTTGTATGATGAGCAAATTGGAAGAACATATCAATGATGCCCCGGGCTAAGGGCCGCATGTTTATGGTCCTGAGTGTTGTCGCCACGGTGGATATATGAACAGTTGCAATCAAAGCACAATTGAGATACATGTGTGATTAACGGCACCATATATATTAGAATTGTACACCATTTGGATTCTGATTTTATTCTTTCATTGCGTCTTTTCATCACATTGAAAACTGTTGACTGCTTCTCTTTGCATAAATCCGTCCTAATTTTTGATTATATTTTATGCTATCTTAGTTCTTTGGAGGTTTGTATGGTTTGTCGTATTGTAAACTGGTCTTGCGATTATTGAACCTGAGCGCCCAATTTGGTTGACGGATAGTATACGAATGTCGGTTTTCCATGCATAGGGGCCTAAAGTTGTAACCCAGTGGGGCTTTGTATCGGGTGTCTTTGGCATGGCATTTCGATTATAAATATCTAGGAATTGAATTTGGATAGCTCCAGTGAGATGCAGTCGTATGAAATATTGCTGAACGCAACGCTAGTCTTCAATCAACCAATCAAACAATGAAATTCATGTATCTATTTTACATAGCCCTTTAAACTGAAAAGGGAATTAGAAGCTTCGCCTTAGTTCGTCAACGCCAAGATGATTGAATAAAGTGGCACTTACTGCCAGTCACTACTGTAGTTTGCCACCCATCCAAGTTAAGCCTAGTAATGGATTCCACAGCCTTAGCTTTAGGAAACGAAATCCTGACGACGTCTAGTGAACTACCACTGGAAATAGGCCATTGTTTTACCAGAACCAATTACTATGGGGTCGTGTTTAAACAAATCCCTGATTGAATTACTAGGGCACAATTTTGCAAACTTTTTCCACTGACAAATTTATTAAGGCAAATAGCCCAGCGGAGACTTGAGCTGTCAGTACGTGTTATGACTGCAGCTTTTTATCAACGGAACAAGCTGTCCGAGCATACATCTAATCGCTCCAAAGATGGTGTCACGCTCCCGTGGATTCCTCGTCCAATTTTCTGGGGTAATGTATTACATCTCTTCCAGGATTACCACTCATGGGATTGGACGATTCACAGAGGAGTTGCGTTGTTATTTGAGAGGATAAACCGGTGTACTTACGTGGAAGCCGAATTGATAAGGTTTTCAGCTTGATGAACTATCGGTTGTCACATAGAAGTTGTTGGACCTATTAGCTAAAAGCTGAACAATTGAGACGTGAGCTGTGATGCTTAAGCGAGAAAATTGGTAACCCGTGCAGTGACAGCAGAGTCCTAGCGATAAGTACTGTAACGTGCATATCATTTAACATGTAGCTAGACCAAAGTGGTATAAAAAATGTTCAAGCCATCTGAAGGTAACGGGAATAAAGGGATGTAACAAGCAAAGGTAGCGAGTGAAGGTAGCGAGAGCAAGGCTGTGTCGCAGGAAAGTCATGTAAAGGTCAAACGTAATGTAGAGTAAAATCACGTAAAGTTAACAGTACTGATTTGGATTAGCTTTCTCGTCATGTGTAAGTAACAAAAATGGATATTCCGTAAAAATTATGTAAAGTTAGCGGGATGAATGTAGTAATCTTAACATGCGTTCCAGTCATTTAAATATAGGATTACCTGAGTCATTGAGTGTGCAAATCGTGAAAATTAACGGAACCAGAATGGTGCCGTTTGCCAGTCATCTAAAGGTAACGGGAGTAAAGTGACGTAGCGTGCTAATCATGTGAAGGCAGTACGACTGAAGTTATGTAGAATGACATTCATGCAAAGATAATGGGACCAAAGTGTTGTAGCGTGCAAATCGTGTACATGTAATGTGACCAAAGTGTTGTAGTGTGCAAGTCGTGTACATGTAACGTGACCAAAGTGTTGTAGTGTGCAAATCGTGTACATGTAACGTGACCAAAATGTTGTAGCGTGCAAGTCGTGTACATGTGATCAAAGAAATGTAGCGTTAAACTTATGTTACAGGGGCTGGACCAAAGTGATGTGACACCTAAATCAAGCAAAGAATTGGCAGTGGGGTTATTTTGTAACTCATTCTAAGGTCACTGTCCTGATGTTGCATTTCATATGAAGTCAGTTTTCTTATGTAACGATTGATGCGGATGAATCAGCACCATTAATCATACTCCTTAAAATGTGAAGGCCAAAAGAAAAGTCTTGACTTGCAGCTGGCGCAGTGTCCAGGACGGTCTATAATACCATAGATGATTCGCTTGCGGCTTTAAGTGAAAAGTTTTGCCAGGTACCTGGTGGACAGTGGTAATTGCCTTGGGGCCACATAGGGCTTCTGCAGGCTGAAAACTTGTACTCCGTTTTATAGGTGAAATGTTACTGAATGTGATCAGACCTTGAGTACAAAAATCAAATGCCCTTGATACTTTATTGTTTCTTTCACCCTTATTACAGTGATATGGGGACGATGTCTCCTCCTCGGATAGGAAGCCTTTGTTTTGTAACTGCATGAGGACACCGAGTAGGCCAGAACTTGACCTTGAGCAATAATACAGAGATCTGATGGGAAATAGCACTACGCCCAGTTTTAATATTTTCGTAATGACCCGAGTCAATGGCGAACTCAGGACACCCACTTGCCCGGTTACCTCTCTGTCAACTTCGAATACAAAATTGGGCCCTAGTGACAAGGCCCGTGCTACACATGTACATTTAAATGTTGTTGTATTACATACCTTCATGTCATTTGTTTTAAAGTAAAAGAAACGTTTTGAATAATCTAGCACTGCCCATTGGTTTTGTCTTTCAAAGTGTGACCCACAGACAATTCCTAATCATTACTAAGAATTTATATTTCCTATCTGTTCTATGTTTTAATCTCAGCAATTTACTTATTATTGCCAAGATAAGTTTACAATCCACCAACTAATCTCTTGCTTGATACACTTTACACATGAGCACGGTGCTTCTGACCCGTTGGAACTAACGTAAGGTAAAGTGAGCAGAACCTACGTGGTGTGGTTAGAGCAACTAATATCGTACCTCGTGAACACCTCTGAAGATGTGCTCATATGCCCTGGCATTGACCCTAAATCCCATAGTAATACCCCGTGACAACTCGAGAAGATTTCCTCACATACCTTGTCACTGACCACAAAACCTTTTTAAATATCCCGTCACAAACTCTGAAGATGTACTCACATACCCTGACACTTATCCTAAAACCGAAAGTAATAACCTACCCTGTGAAAACTTTTGAAGAGGTGCTCACATACCCTGACACTGATCCTAAAACCGAATGTAGTACCCAGTGACAACTTCTGAAAATTTGCTCACACACCCTGACACTGATCCTAAAACCGAGTGTAATACCTCATGGATTATCTGAAGATGTGCTTCCGACGCTGATCAGAAAACCGAATACCTGGTGAAAACAGCTGATGAATACATCTAAAGATGTGCTGACAATCAAAGCACAAGCCTTAAAGCCAACAGTGACACTCGGTGTAGACATCTGAAGATGTGCTGACAGTCCACGCACAGACCTTAAAACCGAGAGTGATACTTGGTGAAGACATCTGAAAATGTGCTGGGAGTCCAAGCACAGGCCTTAAAACCGAGAGTGATACTTGGTGGAGACATCTGAAGATGTGCTGACAGTCCAGGCCCTGACCTTAAAACCGAGTGTGATACCTCGTGAAAACATGAAAGATGTACTCAAGTCTCGAGCACTGATGCGAAAGTCATCGATAACGGACTTTGACGTTAATGAAGTACTGGGTGGTTGTATTGTGGTTAATGCAGGTTAATATCGAAACCCTTTTACAGCGCCGTGAAGGACTTCCGCCCACCACATCAAGTGGGATAAAGTACGCCTGGAAGATGAAATGCAGTCACATGTAATGAAATTATTTGAAATATTTTACAAGAACAAATAAGGCATTTGGTATTAGGCTGCGGAAATATTGGCACAGGAGGGACCGATTTCTGAAGATATTAGTTCTAGTCGGGAAGAAAGTATCTCATAAAAACCACAACCGGTAAAAGCTGATAATATCGCATTTCTTTCCATTCCCTCCTGAACGATAACGCTGTTTTATTTCTGCATTAATTTGTCAACAATCGCTAAACCATGAGAGTTATTCAATCTTGAGGAATAAATCACATTCGTGATGAGTTTTTCGCTGTTAAATGTAATCAAACTGTCTTCCCACTGAAAACGATGATTTTAGATCTTGCGGAATCATAGGAAAATGACACGAATAATGTTATAAAACACAAATATAAAGAATCTAGGAGAGAGCAAGTTAAAAATTCCTGATATTTATGGAATTAATGTTTTGGGAAGAAGTATAATGGATTCCAGCTATTTTATGACAATTAAATGTTTATATTTTTTAACTTTTAAGGGATGTTTACCAGTACATTAAGAGAACAAAACATTTTTTGAAAATGATGCAACAGACTGCAATATATATTATGCCAAAAATATTTGAAGATTACGATAATTATCATAGGTATTGCGACATTAATTTCATACATACAATATTAACTGGGTACCGATAATCTATGAACACGGTCTTTAAGGAGTGAAAATGTAAATCGGAATGTCGAGTGCGCATGTCTCATGCGTCCGGGTATATGGCAGATAAACAACAGCTCACCTTCCTATACGTAAAAGCACTGTGACCACAATATCAGCAATTTCGCGTATTTATTATGAATTTTTGTTACACCTGAAACTTTACATGGACTTCACTGGTACTCGTGTACAGTTTCAAACTGAAAGCTGAGAAAAATTCAAATGGATTGTAGAACTCATTAGAGTCTTGGGCTGTCGCTTATGTATGAACAGTTGTAGCATTGGAACAAAATCTCGACGTGCTTTCGTTTATCTATCGTATCACCAGTAATGCGCCTCTTACTGATGCGCAATCGAACTCCTCTATGCTTATTATTCATGTCTTGTTGTCTTTACATATATGACGCTGCTGTAAAGAAACCAGAGTACTGCTGTCTTGAACTAAAGGAATTATGTGGTCTCAAGATAGCATTGTTATGTAAAATTAGGGCAACAATTTAAGTAAGGGTTGATCTCTCGTGAGCTGGCAAAAAATATATAATTTCGACACATGTGTGTCACATTTGTTACACGATCCATCTTAGAAGACCAATCGTTACATTTGTCGTGAAGTTTAAATTTGCGACACGTATATATATATATATATATATATGCTCACGATCCTTCCGTGTGCGGAATGATGTCTTCAGTGAACATTTTTCACATATCATCTTTTCTAGTTACACACATTCACATGAGTTGTACGTGGACGCTCCTAAGTTAATGTCTTTCACACAATGTTAACATAGTCATCTTTATTGGACCAAACAATAGCCCTGTTTATTTGATACCGGGAGTTTCACAGTTGTCACAATTAACGTCCCACCCTGTTTATTTGACACCGGGAGTTTCACAGTTGTCACAATTAACGTCCCAAAACGGCCCTGAAAACTTTACACGCAAATGCTCACACAAAAGCACCATCATTGTTTGCTCTCACTATGGGCCTTCGCACAGACGATCGCATTGTGCTTTGATATTCGGTGTGAAAAGTACTGATTGGTAAAGACCGACAGCAGAACATCACCATGAATGTGTCTCTGAACGCTCTGCTCATGGAGCAATAGATTATGAAATTGACAGCAGAATTCACTTGTATGAGTAAATCCGTTATTTCTCGTACTCCTTTTACCAGGTTCGTGTCTTCATAGTAACCGAAGCCGAAAAACATGGACATAATGGCGTCCGGCGTGATGCAGATAAGGAACACAAAGACGATCGCGATGAGCATCCAAGTGATTCGATTCCTGCCCGACACGGCCCGGCCCTGCACACGTGTCTGCCGAAGGCTCAGAATTATACATGTGTTAAGGCAAATGAGAATAAGCAGAGGTATCACGGATCGTAGGAAGTTCTGAAGCCAAAAGTACACTTTATATGAATGCGAGACACCAATGTAGCTAGGCTGAACATTATAGGTGGTTTGATTCGTGTCTGGATCCAGCTCGACCACTGTTTCGTATCTTAACGCCGACGGCAGGCTGACCAGAACCATGAAGGTGAACACACACAGACTGGTTTTCCGGGCACGGTCTATAGTACAGATCTCTCGTGCCCGTACCGGATGACAGACATAAATGTAACGCTCGACTGCCACAGAAACTGTCAGCCAGGCGCTCACACATACGGACATATTGAACACATAATGAGCGAAGGGATACAGGTGCGCCAAAGTCTCTTTTCCTTTTTCCGGATCCAATTTCTCCAGCAGCGTCACTCCGAAGTAAAGCACGTCATTGAGAAGTTTGATGGTGTCAGCGACGGCGAGCGCTGTGAGAAATGTGTTGGTCGTGGTTGCCATGTTTCGCTGGCAGAGAACAACGAGGGTGAGGATATTCCCGGACAAACCCACCAGACACACGATCGGGTAACAGAATAGACCTGTCACGATCTTCGCCGTCTCGTAGAATTCCTTGTACTCCTCAGATTCCGCAGATACGCCTTGGCCATTCACATACGCCATGTCATCCCGGCTGTGAACTAGAGACATCTCATCATGCGTCATTTTAAATGCAGTGTTCTTGTCTGTAATGTAAAAGAAGAATTTGAGAGATAAGTAACATTGCACACTGCATTTTGAAGGTAGAAAAAAGGTATTTAGCCTTGCGATGTATTATGAGACTTTTTAACTCCATAAGTCAAGCACAACTTAAGTGGCCAGTGTGTTATGCATGTACGTATGTATGCTTGGGTTTTACGTTGTACTCAGCATATGACAGCGAGGAGTCCATGGAATGTTCATATACAGTGTCTCCTTGTGGTAGGGCGAGTCCATGCCGCCAAAGTGCTGCCGCCACTGCAACATCATGCCAAAGACACTTAACATGATACCCCACCAGTCACATTATACTGACACCGCACCGATCGACCCAATTTCCTTTCTGTAATATCTCAGTGCTGAACGCCAAACGAGACAGTAACGAGTACCATTTTTAAAGTCCCTGGTTTGATCCGAATCCGGACCCGAGCCCGGATCTCCGGAGCCCAAGGAGGACGCTCTAAACACCAGCCACCGAGTCTGTCAAAGTGTGTTATGATTGTATGGAGAAAAAAATTACGATTAACAACTTTGAAAGTATGTATTTATTTCATTGAGATTCATGAATATTGCACCTATATTTCCAAGGTGGTAAAGTCCACAAGCGGTGAAATTCGGATTCAGCTAACGCCTCTGGCAAACCTCCTAACTTGATGCCACCTTTTTATTCAACAATGACTGATCCGCTGGGAATAAGAAGATGCTTTCGAGGAATCAGATAACGAGATCCCCATTACCAACAGCAGGTGTTGATCACGGTTGATCGCATTATAAAAACACATAACGGATAAGAATTGATACTTCCAGAAAGGCGGGATAAAGTTTTAAAGTTAAAAGCTATTTGCATGTTTCTTGATGGTTGATAGTCAACTTTACTTGATTTGGACACAGTGAGACATAAGTCAGCAATGGTTGTGGAATGAAAGTGCAGCGAGAGCCGTTCCATTTCGGAACGTGACGGTAGAGGCATAACTTTCCGACACATCCTATGAACAATGGCAACCGGCAGTGACTCTGATCGAACATTCGCTTGCCTAACTTAAGAGCAAGGGTCAGCGAAATTACTTCCGATGGGGACAACAGACCCTGTGATTTTTTTCAATTAGTGATAAGTGGGTTTTGGTACAAATACGTTTTCTAATTGGCGTTCATTTCCGGTATTTAATCACGGGGTGATATCCGGGTGCACAGAGCGTGACCTGATCCGAGAAAGGATCAACGTTTGTAAATTGAAGTCTCAACCAGATCAATAAGACGCACTGAAGAATAAATCTAAAGACACAAGTCTGATTTCTCCAAGAAAGCTAAGTAAGATCTTAATTTTGTTCAATGTCACCGAAGAATCCATTCATTCCGCATTCCAATCTTTACGAACTGTGCTGCAAATGGTCAAAAAGAACGCAATTGTCATGCGATATTATGGAATGAATGTATTATCTTGCCGGTGTTTAAGTCGTATTTAAGAATATTTTAATTGCCTGGTTGGTTAATTTTATGGGTTGAGTAAACCTAGGATTTCCAGGCAAAACAACCGCACCTGGCTATGAGTTGGACACAAGGCCGCAGCATTGACAACAACCCAAAAGTGCGATGTTACTGAGTTTAGGCTGGTTAGAGAGGTAGACTAGCGAGACAACCTGAGAAACTATGGAATAAGGTGTCCTTCAACGTCTCTAAAATCCTGTCTGGCCTAAAATGCTGCCTGACAAGTAAACATCTACATGGCTGTTGAATAAGGGAAGTATTCACCAGCTTAATAGTAGATAAGACGCTATTTTCTCAACTTTATCATTATCGTTTTACAAAAGCATGTGTGCTATGAACTACAATCTTTTTCAAGACATTTTTGGTCAGGTCTTCTTCGATTACTGAAAAAAGCATGTTTTTCGAGACACCAAGATTCACATGTTTGGTTACTCTGAGGAAGAACTTTTTCAAAAAATCCTGGCTGGATCAGGTGTTCGGCTACTCAGAGAAGTGTGTTTTTTATTTCAGTAATCGGGAAACAGATGTTCTGCTACTCAAAGAAGAAACTTTCTGGCGTAACGAGGGTCAGATCTGTGCTATGAAGTGAATGACGTGCATCACTGTGAACTGATTTCTGCTGATCACATTCCAAGCAAGAAGCTTGCAAGTGTTCTTTCTAATCTGTTAGACACTCAAACATTTCGAACCAGGCATCGTTTTGTTTTAGATTGCGAAGAAACAAACAGAAAAATAGAGCTACTGGGATTTTTGAAACGTAACTAGATGCTATTGATTCCCCATTGTGTAACATGTTCGTCTAGTGAAGGCGCCAATAAAACTCACACTGTGACAATTCATTTAAAACACATGGCGGATAGACAGGGATTAAAATCCCCCAAGACCAGCAAATTACAATATCGTAATACTGGCGATAAGATGCTCGATAGGCACTTTAAAGAAACTGTAATTCCTTACATTTTGTAACATTTTAGACATTTGTGAATTGCTTTAAGGAAAGCCATAGACACTTTTCCTGTGATGGCAGGGACCAAAAAGCTGTGCTCCAAGGCTCGTTTCTGGCTAGTGCTGATTGGAGCCCCATTATGCACAGGCCCGGTGGCAATAGACGTGGCTGCTGTTAAACATTGCTTAATCAATACGGGCTGATATTTATCTCCCTTCTTCACGTAACATTGTTGACAATGGAATCACCTAACCTAGCCTGCCCAAGTGTTCATGCTGATAAGTGCCATCTCACTACAGGCTACAGAATGAAATGTCAGAAATAAGTCTGTCTAACTACAACATGCAGGGAAGTGACTCTGGAGTAGGTATTGGATAATGGTATTGACGGTTTGCAGTTCTGTACCCTGTTCTCATGTTATCAATTATTGTCAGGGCTAAGAGACAGAACCAGTATCAGAATTTCCAGCAATCAATAACATTGTTAGTGAGTTTCAGAGTTCGATAAAGCCAACCTGCAATTGGTATTACCTCCTGCTTACTGCAATTTATTGCGGCATATACCTAAGTAATTAATTACAGGCAGTAGGGGAGTTGTTGATAAACTACTGACAGCAGATTTCAGGGGCTCCCTGTGTTTCTGGCGTAGTCAGTCTGATAACGGTCACACGGTAGACGTAACCACAGGTTGATCGCATCGCTGTGATTCCTGAGCCGTTTTATTGTAAATTTCACCGCTGATCCAATACTCTGCTCAGCAATACATGTATGTTGTAATTCGGTTTGTAACATACAAATTCATATCTGAACGTTAAAAAAACTAAATCAATCAATAATTCAATCATCTTACCAATATGTCCATCAAAAACAACACCAAACAAGGAAAATAGACACGGTAATAGAAGCAAATTATCACTACCATCGCATATACGATTTTGTATCGTCTTGCACTTTGGTCTTTCAATAAATTGATGGCCCATCTGAAAGGACAGGAGGCCCATGTTATAAGGTAGGTTGTTAAAATTTGATCGAACAACAAAAAGAAGATGATCGTCTACACATAGATCATCGATCGCTGGCCAGGCACAGTTAATGGATAATGGTCAGCTGTAGCACAAAATGATAGCTACTGCATTGGAGAACGTTTCACTTGTTTAGATTTGTCACAACAAAGTGTTAGCTAATAGCGATGTAACCAAAGTTTTTTTTTATATGGACTCGGATAAACGTGTAAAACGTTTGACATTTTTCATCAGGTCATCATAAAGCCATATGTTTGAGGGGGGGGGGGACTACGTACTTCGTGATGTTATATGATCTCTAAAACCATGGACAATTGCATGTATGGGTTATCATTTTGATTTGTGAACAAATACACGGTGGTTTTACCATATTTCACATCCACTTTTGTATCTTAATCATCCGCGGTACTACGGTCGTAATAATATGTTTCCCGAAGCACACGACCGTTCTGCTGGAAAAATCTGTCAGAACTGTTCCATTTAATGGCACAAATATTAAACAGATTAATAATAGTTTTAATGTTTCATGATAATGTTTGCTGGAAACTTTGTGACTATTTGCCGTTTGCATTATAGCTGCTCTATATTTATAACCGCCGTCGAGAATCAGCAAATGTGTTCAAAATGTTAAAACCATTCGTGGCTGTTAGACTCTCGACGAATCTAAAATCGAGGTTGATGTGTTACAAACAAGTTTTTTAAACAAAAAAATGAATTGCAAATTCAACCTGGGGCTTGATTTTAATGTTGAACGAGGGCAACTGCAGATTGCTATGTTGTTTCCACACCAACTGGCAAGAGTCACTTGGTCAGTCAACACCCCCACCCCATACCAACAGGCCTTTGACCGAGATGCTTCATATTACAAGTACTTCACATATGTGTCATTACGACTTGCACCTGGCCGAAACTCTGTGAAGTTGGTTGTAAAGTCAAGAAACACACTGAAATGAAAAAATTCGGAAAACAATGAGCCATGTAGGAAAAATAACATCGTCACCACGCACTACATCGTCTGTTATTTGCTATCTGGTAAGGTTGCCAGAAAAGATGAACATACACTTGCGCGAATGGAGCAAGTATACAGTGAAGAAACAGAAACAGCTTTATCCACGATGACGGAACCAAGGTTTTTCCAAGGACAGCGAAAGGTGTGGAGCGTCTGGCTAGATTTTACAATGAAAAAGTGCTTGTACAGGCAACGGAAATGGCGGTACCACATCTCACAATCTTTCCTGAGTACAACCTCGATGTTTTGTAATTTTTGAAAAAAAAGCAAGTATTCATGTCATCTGCGAGATTTACTGACATGTTAAAATCTGTGTGAGCTGATATCCTCGCCTATACATCATGTTTGTGCAGATGGCTTCGGAAGACCATGGGCCATTGTGTTTGGTCCTGTAACCGATTTTAAATCACAAGTGACAAACGTCGCATTGCGCACAGGACCTCCACGCAAAGGAGCATCTGCGCATTGTTTACGTCAACCCAGCAAATTAGGGATGGGCACAAAAAGGCACAGGGACATGAAGATTGTAATTCACATACAGTGAAGTATGTGAGGAATCACGAACCAAATCTCATGTTTCACCCTCATGAAGATAAGAACTTTTTTTTAAAGAAAAAGTCTAATTTTCTGTTACAGCGAATGGGGGCAGCTGTAATGTATGTTCACCGTGGCAGAAACGCTTAATGATGTGTTAAATGGCTTTTCTGAATTCAACAAAGCCTCAGGGAACAAAACAAGTTCGATATCAAGACAATCAGTATAATTTACTTAAAATTCACATGAAGAAAACAGACACCAGAATCCACAATGCTACTTCCAGTGGGTTTAATTATTACATTGGATACATTATGGTAGTGTTTCTCTGTAGCAGAGCTGTCCAAACGTGGTGATATTTAACCAGCTATCTGACTCATGTGAAAGGCACAAAGAGAAAAAGAGGAACTACTATTGGTGTTATGACACCGAGCCATTTAGTCGTTGAAATTTACCACATTTGTTAGGGCTGAGCGTCGAGGTAAGATGTAATATATGGGGTCCACTTAAATAAGGAAATTCTTTCCAACTACCGGTTTTTATATTAAAGTGTTGTCATATAGAAAAGGGGGTGTTTTACACAGGAACACTCTGAATCGCTGGCGCTTTTCGGTTTCGTCAAGGTGCCAGCTTCCAAGGGCCAGCTTGCCATGGTTTTGGCACACGGATAGATACAAGTCAAAGTAAAGCTTGGTATATGGTCACAAAGTCCCACAAAAAGATGATTCTGACACATATTCCCACACAATTTGAAGTCTGCATTGTCTGCAAGCTACTGTGTATCGTAACTAAACAAGAGAACGTTGCATTACTCTACTAACCAAAAGGGTCCAGATTTTCCGGTAGCCATACTCACTAAAAAAAAATTTGTAAATCGGTGAGGAACGGCTGCACAATTTTAACAAGGCAAACACTTGTTTTCTGTGTTGGTTGTAGGTTGATGTGAGCGATGGTTGAAGTTTTGTGACCGATCTGTACATCCTTTCCCTCTCCCAATCTTCCTTTATTTTCATGTCATTGGGTTTGGTTCAAATGGATCAAGTGTCTATTATTCAGCAGGGAGAAAGCAATCTAAGGCAATTAATTTCTGCCCAGGTATAATGTGACTGTCAAGCAATCTGTGTAAACCACCTGAGTTCTAAGCCAAAACCTAATACATCTAGCCGGGCCTGCTGCTCCTTGCACTGCAGTGTGGCGCCCACGTAACCTGGCTTTCTACTGGGTTAAATAAAGAGTTACTAAACCACTGCCACACGCCCCGTCGACTGGGAATATGTAGCGCCGTCCAAGATAATTCAAGATTTACTGTCCATACAACGGGTATCTAAGTGTTCAGTCACACGCAGGTTCGCTATGAAATACAAGGGTATTGAACACTAACTAGCGGGGATTATTGTGTGAGGCCCATGGTAAACTGTCCCTTTCGTTGTTCGACGTTGTGTCTTGAAATTCGAACAACGAAGTTGACGACACATTTCCTAAAGCACTAGACGGTTTATCGGTTTGTGGCAGATGGTCTTAAATCAGTGTTTAGCAGTGTGTAGCATCACGAAGGTTTCAAAACAGTGGATGATCACTGCCCCGCAAATCCTCACACTGTTCGGTGCCATAGGCCTCCATTGTGGGGGCAACGGAAGTGTTCAAAACTTCTAATGTAGGGCCTTCAATTGTTTCTGACTGGCTCACTGCCTCTTTAACCTGTGTACAAACATCGTCTTGTTCGAAGAGTAGAAAAGTCAGTATCAGTAAAACCTTTCAGATTTTAACGGCCCCTTCATTAGTCACAGAGTGCAAACCACTGACTTCCCATCCATTAACTCCAACGCCGCCATAAAAGTGAAAAATTATAAAAACAAAGATAATCATTTAATAAATCAATAAATAAACTCTTAACGTTTTCGCTAACAGCTGGTTCAGGCAACCTAAACCTGAATGCTGTTCTTAGCTCTCAGCCGTTTTAACGTTTGATATTTGGTTTGCTGAAAGACGAAATCGGGAGTGAAAGAAAACAGCTTTAGTCCACTGAGATTGGCAGGCCGCTGGTACACGCGCTATGTATATTCTCGCCTTTTGTGGTAACTTTTCAAACTAACTAGCATTTAAAATGGACAAAGATATTGCGATAAGCTCTAATGCGAGACAAGTACAACTCTTTCGACCACACTTCCTGTACAGTGGCACTGCCATGCAATGTATACTTCCATTTGCCCATAAAAGGCTGTACAATCGCACTTTATAATGTGACTTTTCTTTCTGCACTTTATTTAGGCTAGGAAATAAGTGGTGATGCACCAGATTTCTGACCAAGACGAAGGTTTTGAAAGCCCTACAATTGGTCTGGTTTCCCTTGCAAACATATCTATCTTAGCTCTCAAGTGAAGTGTTGGTAGACACACAATTACATGTGCTATGTGATGCAAACCATAAAATAATTGGTCAACCCTTCTGGCCGGCAAACATTCCCTGCAGGTCAAACATGTGTCCGCCAGCAGAAAGCCCATTTGAATCCATATATCTGATGCACTCAGTTAGTAGTATGACAACTCAAGCCCCATTATTTTTATTAGCTGGGTTAACCTGAAATGGCTATTTCGGTTAGGTTCATATGGACCCGGGATATCTTCCATGTTCTCCCGTGGCTCGTGGCCGTTTGATTGGAGTGTGGGTAATGGACGTTAATACAAGATTTATTATGACTTCATGCTATATCGTCAATATTTAAACTATATCTTCCGCTCGTTGATGATATAATCCATTATGAGTATGTGACGTAATATTACTGACCGTAAGAGTCAGAAGCCTCGAGATACACCTGGTGTTCAGCGAAAAGATAGCATTTCCTTAAGAGCAGATACACGATGCGTCTCTGGCTTCGGGGTGCCATTAACCTGCATGTTGCTGGAAAACATGCCGTTTGGCATTCAATCAGAAAGCACCACTCACGAGAGAACTGTGAGTGTGAGGTGAAAAGAATAGGGCAAAATATTATTCGAGGTGATGTAGGACCATTAATAAGCTGTTTGGAACATAATTTAAATGATATGAAACATTCGCAAAATACTCCCTGAAGAACATTAATAATTGAAATATATGTGAATCATCTTTTCATCGTTAGTATGTTCATGTTCACCTTTATTGGTGACATTTTAGGTTAACAAGACCACACTGAATATTTGGAAGTTAGGAGAAAAACACCAGAAATGTAAATATCTGTATTTATTTGCCTACCTAACCTTACCTACCCGGAAATAAGTCAAACTCCTTTTCGCTAGTATAAATAAACGCATAAACGTGTCTTTTCATGTGAAGCAAATTCTGTGTTTGTTTCATTTAAGCCAGAAATTATCACGCATCTAAATCCATCTTTAGCCGATATATAAGAGTAAAACTGATCCATCATCTTCAAATTCGTTTACATAAAGACCATTCAATACTTTGGCATACCTGAGAGTCACAAAGTTATGTTTGGGGATGATTGATTACCATTATTGCATATCAAGGAGAATTTCTACAGCAAAGCAAAGCGTTGGTCCAGGCATTGACAAAAAAACTATGATAGGAGAAGTTCAATAATAACTAGGTTACAAGTTTTTTCTCAGCAAGAATTATTTGTCCTAGGGTTAGTTTCGAATAGAGAAATGATTGAACAGCAGTAATCCACCCAAATAAGGCATCATAAGTTCTCAACGCCGTAGCGATTTTTTTTTCTCTCAGTTGCATCGAGTATGATATACAAATCGTGATTCGGAACAAATTGAAACCACACAGATTTTCTTTTCTAACCCTCCTCATTGTAAAATTTTTAGTGTCGGCAAATTAAAAATATAACTTTGGCCGAGATATTAATATTTACTTGTAGTAAATATTTACTAGGATTACACCGATAGATGGTAGTAATGAATTGAATTATATCTTACCTGACGTGTCGCTCCCAGATAGGTAATCAACTTTGCGGACAAACACTTATCTTCATTACTCCGGTGTGGGATGTTAAGCTATCTCTGTTTCGACTCAGGCACCGTGAAAATCTGGGGTTGCTCTGGTTCATTTTGCCAGTGATGCGCGGAAACAACAATCAACCCTATGTTTATACTGGCAGTTGTGTGTGCACCATTTCACTTATCAACGCAGTACAACCAACTCATCACAGTTGTACCCAGGGCTGTCCGTCTGCTAACCATAAATATACATCTCAGCTTGCGCTGTTTCCTCCAATAGTGACCACTGGCTGTGTGAGACGTTCCATCAGCCACCTACTTGCTTTGCGGCTTTTCTCCTTAACCAATAGGAGTCGTTCAACAGCTGATATCAGTCGCCTCCCCGGCAGTGGGCTAGCGACTTACTAAGGCGTACGACCTGTACGTTAAAGGCGCTCTAGAGGTCATTCGGGCCCTGAGGATGGAGGCCTCTGCTTTCACTCCATTAGCTCACAAGATCAAATTGTCGACACCATTAACCATGCCTTCAATGGACAATGCCAATTTCATGGCATCCACAGTTTTATTCTATTCTTTTTACACTTGATAATATTTTTCTACTTTGCACATACCGAAACGTGTCCGGCAAATGTCGTTTGCTTTCCAGTGTGACACATCGAGTGTTAGGTCAGGTGAGGATATGGAACCAAAGATCAGGTAAAGTATGAGATATACACCCTGTAAATCCCAAAGATGGGGTTTGTTCTTGTTGTCAGTGAATTTACTGCAATAATTGGCAATAAATCTATAAATCGGTGATCATACGCCTGTGCTTCAGTCGGATTACCATTGCTTAACTAAATCTTATATCCTCACTTTCGCTGAATGAATTTCTTTGACTGAACGTTTTGATGTGGACTGATTTACAAAAGTATGTGTATAAAAAAGCGCGAGACAAGGTTTTGCTCCCAGTTAATGTGTCATCGAGCAAATACCATATTCCCAGGATAATTCTCATCTTAAATGTTGTCTAATAAGCCAAAACCTATAGTCACTGTCTTCGCGATCCAGGCTCTTGTACAGAATGACATACAGTCAAATAATCAGTGAGTCATTTTGGCCATTGTAATCCATGGCAAGGTTGCAGATAGGAGATTCTATGATTTGAGGCACCTAATGCATTTTTACAATCGAAAAAAAAGGCCTACAGCCAAAGAGCATTCTGATAAACCTCAAGATCATCCTGACCTAGAAAAAAACATATATCACCAAAGGAAAAATAAGATATATGTACACTGAGTTCACTGACATGATCTTGAGCGGGATAGACTTTCTAAATCGGAATAATAAAACGTTTGCCAAAGGCTTTTTTCTGGTAACATGAGCTGTTCAGAGAAAACGATGCAATCTGCATCCGGATCAGCTTTCTCCTGACGGTGTCTTTCATAATTTGCGGGATGATGAGGAAACTTTCATCGGATATCGTAAGCACTCCAGCTTCCATACAAATGAAATACGATATCATCATATTTTGCTTATTACGTACACTTTATAATTTATATGACTCACTGGGTTCTTTCCAGCAGGATTCCCCTATGTAAAGAGCAAAGCACTCTGATAATCACATGTTTAGCCGCGGCGAAAATTCAGTCCTGGACATCAAGTGTCAGTTGCCATCAACTATCTTGAAATAACACTTGGTAAATTGGGAGGATTCACCTAGACAGGTAACGCAGGCCACTAATATGCACTTTGCTGTCAGCCTGAGTTACGTTAATGGTATGTGTTAGGCGTTGTTTCTCCACCTCGTTCAGCTGTTGCATTAATAGAGGTAGAACTCAATATAAGCCGTTGCTTGTGCTTGTGGCAATGCCCCATCACTACAGATTATAGTCATTATATGGTGCATAATATACAATTCTATAATACATCTTCATGTTGCTTTAAACGCATCATTTCAATGCAGTAGCTTAAAGCCGAATATGGTGGATCATGAAATTTGTCTTCAGAGAGCTTATAAGGTTCTTCAGTGGATGTGATCCCTGGACAGCTGAAAATGTCTCCGGGTTTTAGAAATAAATCCCTATAGCTATTGTTCACACTGGTTTCTCAAGAACTGGTTCGCACAAGTGTAATTTGTAATTGCGCTGGTGACGTCTTTGAGAATTCTTTACCTGCAGGTATTATTCTTCTGCACCTGCCCCACATTTGTTAACCCTTGCTGATTCTTGTGACAGGTCGCTGATCCTCGCAGATCTGTGTGTACATTATCAGGACGAACTTTTTCTGCAAAGCAAAACATTAGAGTTTCGGTCTCGCAGTTGGCAAGCAACAAAGTTCGACCTGGTTTCTTGCCGTTTTTCTGTGGAAATAGAACAGTTTTAGGAACGTCCAGCTTATAGTTCTTTCACCACTAATTATCTACACGGCGGATTACAGAATTAATTTTGCCCCAATTCCATTAAGCGAATCAATGCGAAAAACATGTTATTGATTTGGGCAGACAACAAATTTATTTAGTGAAAATATAAAACATATTTCCACAGAATTATTCAGTGTTTTAAAGGAAAACAGGACTAATTAGTTTTTCGTGTACACAACGCAAAACTTCTGCTGTTTGTCGTCGTTACCAAGGTGTGTGAACACTAACGAAGAAGCCAAGGTAATGTTTGCAAAGTAACATTCCCATAAATATGACAGGATCTAATGCACCCGGCCAGTTTGTTGCAGATGCCATGGTTTACACTATTCGCACAGCTCCAATCACCAATTTTCTCAATTTAAGACGACAGTTCCCTTTTAGTGTGTTGAATTTATTTAAAAACGGCTTATCCTAATTTTTGAAAATAGATTAAAATTTTATTTTCTTTGACAAGCCTTTGGTTTAAATTGTAAATATTTTATTGTATGTTTTACAGGATTGAAGCAAAATTACACCTATGGCTTAATTTTTTACGTTACAGTGGGTTATTCTAGTTCTTTATCACGGAAGCTTGCATGGGGTATGCTGGATTACACAATATAATAATCTTAAGGGCAATCAGTCAGGGCGAATCAGCATATTTCAAGACCAATGGAATGTTTCAGTGTGGTTATAGAGTGCACCTCGCATGCATTATGTTAACGGGATACCGAAACTGAATGCACAAATTCCCACACAATAAACACGGAGACAATATTCTGCATTTCTGTCCTGTCTGATGAAAAATTGTTTGTAAAATATCTGGAGTTGCCTATGTGGTTAAAGGGGTTAGCGCAATGGTGCAGCGTAATGACTCAGATGCCTTTGATAAATGCTATCAAGTCCATTTCATAATTGCTCTGCCCGGTTTCCTCCACCATAATGCTGGCCGTCGTCGTATAAGTGAAATATTCTTGATTACGGCGTGAAACACCAATCATATATATAAATAAATAAATAAAATTACTGGGTTGGGATCCACCTGCGGTTAATGGATAGTCCTTATCTCAAGGCCAACATGTCTCTGCCCAATATTTTCCCAACATGTTGACAGACACAGACAGATAGACAAATAAACGCACACAGGCGAAGGCAAATAACCTCATTGTCGAGGTAACCGCAATAGTATACTTTACAAGGGTGTAAACAAGGAAAAAAGTCGAAGGATATTGTTGTAAACCGACATGAGTTCCCAGTATTCTAGTCACCAAGTACGAGAGGCTGCAAGTCCGAACGAAGGGCCAAATACATAGGTAAAGGTGACATAATCAGTATGACGTAACTGTATGGCGTAGACACACGACAAGACACCGTAAAACTCACTCCAAGAAGGCAAACGACCAAATTTACCAAACTCTCAACTACAGATCATACTTACCATGTGTCCTACGTGGCATTTGTGTGTCCGGTGGAGGGAGGCCCAAATACGAAATTTTCCATTTCTCTTAAAGTTTGTACAATTTCCTCAATTCCTAATTAAGTAAAAAGGTTTTTACCTGGGTAAAAACGTTTAAACATAAAATCAATTGTCACCTGGGTGTAAATAGGTGTCATCTGGGCGAAAATATTTGTCATGTGGGCGAAAACTGTTCTCGTCTGGGTGAAAACAGTTCCCGCTTGGTTTTTTTTTTTTTTTTTTTTTTTTTTTGCATCAGGTGAATTTTCACCTGAAGTTTTCTCGTTTCCGTGGTAATAAATGATTACTGTAAAAACATACCTGGACTTTCTTTTCCGTCGTTTTTGAACCAGAACAAGGAATCCTATATCAGTCAGTTTCCACCTGAGTGAAAACGTTTCCAAATAGAAGAAAAGGTTTTCACCTTTCCACCCAGACGGAAACATTTTCAGCAAGGTTTAGATGGAAGAAAAGTTGCCTAACGTAAGACATTGAAATGTCGTATATGGGTTTAGTAAAATCTACATCATCACCAAAATTATAATGGCCAGCAAATGTGATGACGCTGCAAAAAACAAGGCAACATATACTGGTCGTGAAAGTCCACAGCATTCGTTTAATGAGGGTGAGTTGTCACACTAGAAGCACCGTAAATGATACCAGATTAATACACGCAATTTAGTGTGTATAATTAAATTACAAAACATCAAGAGTAAGACAGTTTATCTCTTCTTTATAATTCGGGTTTCAATATGTGATCAGCAAAATGTTGATTTTATGTGACGCATTAAGTATAGACAAAAGTGTAAAATAACAAACAGTTAGTCATTTGAGGGGTATCAGTAAAGGGACAGAAGAAGCTATAGCATTCGGTAAATTTTAATGGAAATGAGTTGTCAGCTTATTACCTACAAATGTCAGTTTGATTATCATTGCATAATTTAATTTGATAATTTGATGATTGCCCTGCTTGATGCAGATTGCGGTGAGCCATCAGATGAAAATAAATCTAACAAACACCATTCCCACAGTTATTCTTAACTTCCAAGAAATCACCTTAGAGTATAACTACATAGATTGCTGACACTGTCTGCGCCGTCAGCGAAAATCCATAAATTCTGGAATAACTAGATGCAGTGGAGAGATACGCTGTGATAAAAAGTCCCGTTACCTTGATGAACTGCCTGCAAAAAGCAGTCCACAGATAAAAGATATTGTCTTCCTGTTCAACTGGATCAAGTTGATGGAATTTTCCTGTTAACAGCCGAGTCAATGGATATTCATATAATCCACACTGATTTCAGTCAAATTGATTCACATGCTGCACACATCATCAAAAGAATATCTAGGTACATGCAGTTTACCTTACCTGAGACGATCTACAGCAGGATACGTTCAATATCCATGTCGATAAGACCGACGTCTTTAAGTGGAAATGATCAAACTCTGGGTGGGCCAGTCTGGCCTGTATGTGGTATCGACAGCAATCACGCGCGTGGTGTACATGTTGAACGCTGATTTTTACTTCAGCATCATATACTTCTGGGTCAATGGCGACTTCTTCAGCGTGATTAAAGCACTCGAACGTTTTCTGCAAGTTAAGTATTGATTGGCTGGACGACTCGTGTGGAACTAAACTTTAGCATCATACAGGACTCACTCCGCATGCTATAAAACCAAGAGGAACGGGATATGGCTAATTTCTTGTTCAGATCCATTGTGTCTACGCGATAGCTCATGTATTAGAGCACATGGCCCCAGACGGTGTTCACGTTTATTTTTGTTTTCTTCATTCCATAAGCACTTGTGGTGCTTCATGCACTTTACATATATTCTGATTACATGTTTTGATCTTTGGGTTTGAAGCAGTGTTGTTCAAGAACGTTAGATCGCAAAGGAATAATTTGGTCCACAATTTCTTTTCGACACCTGTCCTCAAGATTTCGCTGAAGAATTGTCTCTTCATGATTTAATGAAAGGCGAGTAAAGTAAACAGAAGCTCATGTGAATAGGTGTGAGCTTTATGTGGGCGGGTTTATGTCTGACTCAGCACTCTGCAGTCCCCTCGGGTTTTCATTCCTGTGGGAACTGTAGCCGATCACACACGAAATGCGGAGTTGCAATATCACACCTGCCGAAGCCATAGACAAAATGTGGGGGCTGTAATATAACACAAACCCAGACCCGAGAAGGTGTACGGTTGCAATATTACACTGGTAATGGGGTGAAAATATTCACCTTTGTGTTGACCAAGTGCTCACAGGTGGGCTGACCAGATGCTCACAGATGTGCTGACCAGATGCTCACAGATATGTTGAGATATGATGATAAAGCGCTGGCAGTCGTGGTGACCAGTTGCTTATAGGTGTGTTGACATTCAACTGAGAGTTGAAGTCGAAGTTTTGCTATTTTAACATTGTCATAAACCACCAACCTAAATCAAACACAGAGATAATTCAAGTCACTGGCTTTGTGTGTCATTTATTACCTATTCATGGTGTATAAATTTACTGGAATAAAGCTTATTACTGAAAAGAAGGTCAGATACAAGGGTAAGTAGATGGTTCTAATGATGCTATTATTGAACAACAAACTGTAAATGTGTAAACTACCGCCCATTATATTACATTATAGCTTGCTTTATTGCGTTTTCTTCAATGTTCTTCTAGTCAAAGAGCAAGTAAGTAAAGATTGGGGAATAGCGATATCGGCACGGAAAGGGATAAAAACTTCTCAGCTCCGCCTAGCGGGTGTCCCGTCTCTAAATGATGTTGACTGGGTTTAGGTGGCGATGTCGAACAATCGAACTGATGACTGCCACGGCGTCATGTCCACCCTGTCTTTCTGGGAAGTCCGTGTTTCAGAACTCCGCCCACAAGGCTGTCCCAGCGCACGGCCGATTAAGCGGTGAATGACCCCAGCTCTTGTCCGCGTAGACACGTCTGGAAGATTTGTGGTTGTGGTAAGTCAGGCGCTTGGGAAGCACTGTGGTCGTGTTAGGTGTAACTGTCGAAGTGTGAGCTGCTGTTTACCTACAACTCTCCAGAGGGACTATGCCAGGGTTGAGCTAATCAGAAAAATTGGCTTCCTACACGAAATACCCTCATTTAATATTTAAGACCCGGACAGCGTCAAATTGACACATGATTTCTCTTGTAGACACTATCTTCACAACAGCCCAGCGTATGTACATCAGTGGTATATATAGAACCATTAAAATCGGCTAGGTGACAAGACTACCCTGAGAGACATCGTAATTGGAACAACATGAAATTCAATTCGACATCATTCACACAAGATGTGCTAGGTGTGGTTATACAACAATAAATTAAGTTATGGCTGTCAAAACAGAACACAGACTTAACACAGATGAAAAACGCGGAATAAGCCAAAATAAAGTCGTTTTTTTATTAACCCAGAGTCCAAATATTTGCCTTAATATCCAGTCAACGATATTGATAAAGGTCCGGTTGTACATGTATGGTACAAACATTTGTGTTCTCAAGCAGGAAATTGTCAAGCTACTTCGTGTGATTTCATTATGTTACCCTTACCGACTTATTGGCTACGGTTTAAAATGGGCACAAGCATTAAAAACAAGATGTTCTGATTTTTGTTATCGTACCTTGCCTAATTCTGTTTTTCCGATGGTGGAGAGGTGTGTAATTTGACTCTCTTTAATAATTTACATCAACAGTGAGAAGAAATCCTAACTGAAATAAATCGTAGCTCCTCTAGTTTTACTCTCGAATCTGTATCCTTTAATCATCACCCTAGTGTCATTTATTAGCCTGTCATCTGTTCATGTCCTGTCTCACCTACCTTTTGGTACAGCTGCTGATTTAAGCTGTGCTCGAGAATTATTTACTGGTGCGACGGCCGTCAACCATAGGTGTGGAGCAAACCGATGAGCCCTAAGAAGACCACCGCATTTCCTCAGCTTCCTGACAAATAGCCTAACTTTAAGCCTCGTCTATATGAACCTCTGGGAGCTTGATTCGCAGCCACGATCTGTTTTAGTCGAGGCCTTAAAGGCATGATCCAAACAAGTGGAACAATGTGTTCAAGCTCGCCATCAAGTGAAACAATATTTTCACTCGTATGATGTTGAATAGGCATACGCCTGGCAATATTATCATCGGCCGAAACGGTCCACATTCTGCCTGCCTATTGTGCGAAAGATGGAAATAGAATGCTTTACAACGTGTGACAATGCCGTCAATGAAGCTGAACCCGCCTTGTGTGTTGATTAAATATTCACAGCTAACGTCAGGCTTAGAGACAAATGAACGTTTTCCAAGGATTGTCTGTCTCGTGAAAAGATCATGGGTCGTTTATCTGTCAGGGCCGCTCAAATGTGCCATACCGTCTCTGGGGGAAAACAACACTCTGGGACTGCCATCTAAAAGACTGCAACTTTTTCCGTTATCCCACACATACCGGAACGGTATTTGTAAAACAAGTAAACATTGCTTGTTCAAGGACACCATTATACCTATAGCGGTTTGCCTGTGCCTTGAAACACAACTTTTCTACCAAAAAGATCAATGCTGAAAGTTTTTTGTTTTCGAAGAATTTGTTGACGATTGCAGACCGCCATCCAAGCTGCTATTTTTATATAATACTGACGTCAGAACATTCTCTCGATATACCAAGACATCAGAAGTTGCAGACATAACATTCTTTGCGACTGGATAAGTTTTAGGGCACATTATAATGTATTCCAGGTAGTTGCGCTGGATACTTTGAGAGATGTTGGATAAATGGTCATACATTATGTTATTGACAATTTATATCGTTTGAAGACGTAAAGGGGTAAAACATTAAAGGAGAAGGCCGGGGAAGTATTAGGCAGTTTCTGGTAAAATACTATGGATTGAAGATTTGAAACCGAAATTTTTTTGAAATATTTTTTAGATTTTTTTAGTTTGGAGACAACAAATTTTAAGGTAGGTCATAACAAACACTCAATTGTGGATATTAAATACCTCCCGTAACTGTGAAAATAATTGTGATCAATCAGAGCGTAAGATTATGTGGAACCCGATTAACGGATATGACATGAATCGGGTCCTCAAATTATTACAGTTCTATCTTTTGAATGTATATAACTCGAGTCAAATAGGCCCCACAGATGCAAATTCAACTCAGTTACGGACGTTTGGTTGCTGTCCTTGTTTTGTTTGTGCACAGACAAAGAGCGGGCACAAGAACACAGTGTGCAGATTTTGGCTGCCCAAAAAGCACCGGGTTGGATATCGCGAGAGAGCGCTGGGCCCGATTCACGTCAATCAGCATCGGCTTTGTAAAATGTCGGAGTCTTCTGACAGCTATATGAGCTTACCGCAATGAAGCATATGTTTCTTAGAGAACGTCTAGAAAATTATCGGATGGTGTTTTTTAAGTCTTCAAACCTCACCTGCCTGTTTAAACATCCCGAAGCTTGTTGAAACGCCATAGATGGTTAAACAAGCCTAAACTGAGGCCGCATAGGCATCCATGTTTATCACCTCAGCGTGATGCTTTTATCACAAGTTACAGTCAAAGCCAATTTAGATATCTGTTTTTGTATTTGACATCGCAATTATTCACTGACAAAGTAGTTTGAACTTTGAATTGAATGTCGTTTCTAGAATATCGACTGTCTTCCTTGCATCATTGAAAACTGTTGACATCTTCTCCTTTACATGTTACCTGGTTTTTGTACTATTATCTTTGACATATTCCTTTGGAAATTATCGTTCACATATTTCTATGGAAATTATCTTTTCCATATCCCTTTGGAAGCTGGTGTCACAGACAGCTGTGCGAACCCTTGGCGCACCATTTTATTGGCATACAAGTGGCATGCAAATATCGGACCTATCGCTTATATTTACCCAAGACTTAGCGGACTGCATATAGAACTGCGTAGCTGCAGGGTGTCACAATAGCGCCCACGAGGAGGACAGCCGACTGTAACAAAGCAGGCATTTCTCACAACAGTGGCTACAGATACAGCTTGGATTGGAAGCCATTTACGCCATTGAAACTTCCAAATTGTGCGCATCGCAATTCTGCTTGATTGTTTCTTCGATTTGTTGCACAAGATCACTTATTTCTGCTTTTATTTGAGAAGAGTTTATGATTACAATGCAGGATAAGCGTGATCAGTGTTAAGTTTGACAGTTTACTCCGCTATTGGTTCAATAACGTGTGAGTGAAAATGGACATACGCATAATACTTACGCTTCTCTTCATTTAACTGCTTTAAAATTATCACTTTGTGTCAGAACACAGACGCCATATTCTCTCCTGATAATTTGACTCCAGCATTATGTTTGCTTACAAGCGAAAATGTTATGATTCTTCCTTGTGTTTTTTTATTCTTTGGCTGTCTCGTTTTACGAACCTTCCGGCAAGAAAAGTGGTGATATCTTTAAAACATATACCTGTAATGATTACAACACTTTTCCGCTTCCGTCGTATTGGAGCATGAAAATACTAGATAGATGAGCCCATTAGTAACTCTCGAAAGCGTTTTTTGCTAACATATCAACCTCAGCTGGATTCAGGCCTCGCACTCTTTTAGAGTAAGGAGATATATAAAGACCACTTATCCTGGGGATTCTTGGCTTTAAGCATGCATGCAGGCGATTTATGCTATACTGACGCATAAGAGAAGCCACGTCGTACAAACCTATCTTAAACAAAGGGCTGTTACCAATCAACCACTGATATCTACCTGTTCAGATATAAAAACAAGAACAGTTCTGATATTATTAAAAGATGCACATGTAACTCAAAGGTTTCTATTACTTTGCAAGAATGTGCATGGGGCAAATGGGCCATGCGTCGCTCCACTTAACTGAAACCTCGTAAAACAGATGTTGCTTTTCTTCCTACTTAGTATACGTACACAGCGACGTACCAAAGTTGGACAGAGTTTGACACTTATCTAAGATTTTGAAATACAATGGTGCCGAGGATTAGTGAGGCATATGGGCCATTTATGATGAATAAATCAGATTTGTGCGATGTAGAAAAACTGTTCTCTTAAGTTTTGAAATACCAAATGTTTATGTGGTAGAAAAAACGGCAGTCGTAATTTTGCGGGAGAGAATATATCCATAACATGATGTAGAAAATAGAGAATTTTCGCCAATGTTTGACTAATTCTTTGTACAGTGTATGGTAGGTGGCGAAACAAGCAAAATGCACAACCACAATTTAACCATCCAATTTTAGAGAACATGTTGTTGGTCTGGAGAATGACTGTTTTGGCCTAAACTTCTACTATTTTGGAACTTTTACTGTATGCTATTATTTTGGAATTTTTACTGTATGCTGTGGCCTTTTATATTGAGTGTGCTTAGTCAGTACTTTTCTCTCCTACCATTTCGAGGCAAACTTGTAGATTGTACTGTTCAGGCTATCAATGCTTAATCAACACATGCTGGTGTCCCAGAACAAATCAGTATATAAATACTGCCAAATCAAAGCACAAGGTATATTGTTTCAATCAATATATAACCGATCCATATAAATTAACACGCATTTCGTGTAAACACTTCAATAACATTATAGCAAAAAAATTTGAGATTTTAGATTTATTTCTAAAGCTGTGTAATGAAGAGAGGATAGACAATAAACTTAAGCTTACCAGCATTCACATGTCTATTATTCTCTTTATAGGCAATGATTGTAACATCATATCCCTGTCACAATAAGAGTGATAAGTTAAATGCCGATGGAGGCAAAAGGTGCAACATTATTGTTATCAATAACGGACCAAATCATTAAGTGAACAAATGGTGAACATGGTCTACATGTGGTCAATTAAAGCCATCTTCAGATAAATGAGAATATATCTATTTACCGCCGGAGAGGAGGCCAGCATGAGCTGTACTTGAACTCACAGCGACCGCATTAGTGGGAGGCTATTAGGCCATTGCGCTGCGCTAGCTGGCTAACCCACTGAGCCGGAGGTACCCTTAAAGTCATTGTGATGTTACCGTTTTTCCCGACGTAAGTATGTCGAGGGAGTTGAGCAAGCTCAGTTCGCAAAGGAATCTTGACGACTTCTTTACATCGCACATTTTCACTACTAGTTACTAGAGTCAAAGCGTACAAATTCCAATTAAAATCTCAAATAGATTAACTCAAAAAATGAGAGCGGTCCTCGCATTCGAATAGGAGACGGTACTGATCTTTGGTACTTGGTGAGTAGATACGTTAAATCATCATCGAAGGTCCTCCGCCAAGTAAAGTGAAGTATGCAATCTCAGAATTTACCGATTATGGATATGTTCTCTGTTCATATGTAGGAATTATTGTGGTAAGCTTTTAAATACTTCTTATAAATGTTAGAAAACCGATTGGTTATATGATTTTATAGAGCCTGATTGCAACAGCACCAAATAATGATGTTACAAAGCTGCACACATTTGTCTTTTGTACAGTCTCTCAGCAAAAATTACAGGTGGCTCTCGATAGCAATCTGGAACTTTGCCTCATTTTCATGGAAAGGTAGAATGGCTTCCTATTAGTATGGGCCAGTGTTTATAGATAACGATGTGAACCAAACCAGTGTATCCGACAGCCTCTGGGGAAGTCATCCGCATGGGCAGCTGCTATCATCGTCATTACAGAATGATTACTTCCATCGTAATCAAATATCTGACAGCAGAAATAAATGTTGTGATTTTTAGGAGATAAGTTTAATTCGCGTACAACACAAAGCACTACATTTAGTGAAGATTGTTGCCCATTGTGAGTGCCAAACGGTAGGACGTTTAAGAAAATGAGAAATCTCCATGGGTGTTTGGTTATCCCCTTGTGAGATTCTCAAGGCCCCATTGTGGTAGGATTTGTGGGGACGTCCCACGGGGTAGGCTAATAAGACTTCTAATTAGGCTGAAGAACTACAAATCAGAGTTTTGGATAATTGCAATAGGATGTTCTCAAGCTATGTTGATGGATGTCATGCCGATAGCTGGCGGCGGAGTGTCATGGTCATGAGAACTGATTCCAAGGATTTGAACGAGGATTTCTATTTGCTCTATTTGCCAATAACAATGTGAACTTACTCAAAATGATTTCTCGTATCTTTACCACCAAACGCCTATTAATTTAAAATCGATCACCACCTGAATGTATACTGTTGAAATAAGTGTGGAATTTTCTAGGCAGTGTGAAAATTGCTCGAAAATACGACTATATAAATATGATTGAAGAAGAAATAGAAGAACAGTTAGAGTATTCATGTAGAATCACGATAATGCTAAGACACACCAATACCGTGCGGGCGTTTCGAAGAACATATTCCTGAATCTGTTTGTGGTGCACTTCGAAATTTTGCATTTAAACTTGTTGTGCTTTTTTTCCTTATAGTTGACTTTTTAAATTACGATTTTAACTTGTCCGTGCATCTTGTTCAACACAAATGGTCCTCTTAGACTAGTGGTGTCCGTCACGTGATGAACCTTTACGCATAGACATGTTCTTTCATTTAACCTCATCAGCCATTACGGGCTAGTGGCGCGGTCCATAGAGTGGTAAGCTCTCTGTGTGGAGATAAATGCGAATACAAACAGAATACACACAAAATTAGAAATGCTATTACCTTGGTTTGGTATTGGTAGTAGTGGCGCACTTGCGCAGAGTTGTAAAGCATCGATTTCGTTGCAGATGACAGGCGCTTGACCTATAACATCCCGCGAACGAATCTAGTTTTCGCGGGTTTGAGCGAACAATAATATTCACACATCTTCCCTGGTCTCCGTCTTTCTACTTTTCGAAAATGACAGATAGTTTACATTACCTTTGCTAAGGAGTGGAAAATACTTCATTTTTACTCAGTGTGACATCTAAAGCGAGTGAAATTTTCACTGAATACTTGTCATAGATTTAGGAAAATCACAATTGCACTAATATGTTTATTTTTAAAACACTGTTTCGTTTATATCTGTTCGTCAGTAGTATTTAAGATATTACATAATTGTGTTGGTATTTCAATCAGTCTGTACAGCCCTGGAGCATTGTGGATTTATGGGAAGACACTCTTTTAACTGACAACGTATCCCTTCAATTTCTCCAAAGCATTTGTTTGGTGACATTGTTACCTCAAGGTGGTGATATTAAACAGGTTATCCAGTGCGTTAATGCTTAATTAAACCCGTTGAGTCTACACGTTAGAGGAAATAGCGAAAGCGTTTGAGCTGCACCGCCACGCTGTATATAAAATGCTGCATAATCCGTAAATCTTTTTGCAAGACTGTTAAGCTCTGTTGTCTGGTGAATTTATAACGCATTTACAGCAAAAAACACTTAAATCGAACCGAGAAAACTTGAATGCTAAACAGAGATAAAGAGTTGTCGTTCTACGACAACCAAACAAACCGCCAGGCTATAGGCTATTCTTTGCTCTATATTTACTTGTCGAGAGCCTTCGCGGCTACCATCAGATGCCCTGGTTTCTTCCATTAATGAGATAAAAGCAGGAAATCCCAAAGATATAAATTTACGAGACACATTTCCAGACTGTGCTGTCTTTCAGTCTTTTTAATTTCCTGTTTACGGCTTGTGGCAAACAGATCTGACCCTGGCACCTTAGGACTTGGCGATGCCACATAACTGTTGCCCTCGGTGCCTTATTGAAGACAACCCATAATTAAGCCTGGTGCACAGATTTCTTCTGTGTGAAATTCGGCTCATACACACAGAGTGTAATTATGACTTTCGGTATATAACAGTGTGTTCCATAAACACACTCAAAGGTTTTTTCTACCCTTTATGCATACATAGCACACACATAAGTCTCACTACACATGTCTTTAAAAGGCTTAAAAGAAAACACTTACAAGATGTTTAAGTCAGAAGAAAGATCATTAAACACTGTCAAGGAAAAATATTATTAGTCTTTGATGGTTTTATCTAATCCATTTATATTTCAGAGTGTTTTCAGCCCAATAAATACATTTGCTACGCTGAATTCTGTAGTAGCCGTTCCTGACTTTATCGTGACCAGTGACATCGCATCTGATTCAGATTTTCACCGCTTAATGCCCAGATACTGCAAGACTTGGGCTCATAAAATACACATACAAATATAGCAACGAATGCATTCGCCGACGCAGAAGAAGACGGTGATGTTTGCTGTAAGTCCTAGAAACTCCCATGATGGGCACATATCTTATTTATTGTTTGATTATCAAATGTGCACTTTTATTGTTACTAATTCGTATATTATATAGACTTTCTGCTTGAATCAGTTCCTCTATTTTTGATATGAACCTGAGGTACTGCTTTGCTTTGATGCAGCACGGGGTCTAACGGCTGGCTACTCGATGGAGTTTCAGTCTGGTGAACATGTCAGTTTTGACAAGTGGCTGATTTCTTTCACCTTGCCGAGAATCTCCAATGTAACCGACTATGTACCCAGACTATATGATGCAATTAGCCGCAGCATTGCAGCATTTGCTTCACACGCAAGCGGATTTTATTCTAGCCATTATAAATGACTGGTCCTCTCTTCATAATTGCCAAAAGATTGCTCAGAGTCAGTATCTGCAGTAAGTGGATGACGTCGGTTTACTCTGTGTCGACTTTAACTCCACTTACATATGAAGACAGCCATCACTGGGAAAAGACTGCAAGCGTCTTTGGCATCTTCGATCTGGGAGACAACATTTCTATTCAACAATGTAAAATATTCTTCGTTACGGTGTAAAATATCAATATATCTTCCCGAAGGACAACATATTCACACATCGTCACAAATACAAGGCTATTGCCCCATAATAGACATTTCTGGTTGATTTACGGCACAGTGATTTCACCTGGTATTATACATATGCTGTGTTGTTGTCACGACATGACATCAGAGATTTACAGGTGCATGATGTATGAGTTCTTATATAGCGATTTCTAGACCAAAGCCCGACTGTTTGTGTAAGTATTAGTCGTGAAACATGCACGAACTCGTGCACATTTCCGTGCTAGTGGATTATCAATCGTGGTATGCTACATGCAGCTAAGACATTTCCCAAAACGATTATAAATATGATATCGGATACAGATACAAGTTTCCAGTCATAAAATGGATTTTTCCTGACGGTAAATATGAATGCATGGCAAGTGTCATAAGAAATGTGTTATACCCCTTGCAACGAAGGAAAATAGTCAACGGCGCCTTACAAACATAATAAGTTTTCAACTAGTAACCAATAACATCTTATCCGATAGAGGTAAACATCGACTGGCTATGTAATAGGTCGGTTGCTTGATTTTCTTTCTAGATTGCTCCGATTGATTGACGACTAACGCTACGAATGGCGTAGTACCATTTTGACGAGGATTCTGCCGTTCTTCCATAAATCCATAACTGGAGACGTTATCCTGTAAGTCTATAAGGTAGACAAGACTATTTTCTTTGCAACTCGACACACACACACACACACACACACACACACACACACACACACACAAATATATATATATATATATATATATATATATATATATATATATATATATATATATATATATATATATATATATATATATTTGTATTTTGGTTTTAAATGCTACAACCCATGGTCACAGATTGCCAGTTATTGTCCCCGGATATGTCCGACATAACCGACAAACATAGCTTCTGTTATGGTTATGGGACCAGGTGTTTTCCCGTCTGGTCTTTATGCCAATCCAGAATCTTCATTTGTGTGGCTGAGAATCATACTGAAACCTGCACACCCATGTGCTGGAGAGACTCATGATGTCAACGTATAACAATTATACCAGCGTTGCAATGAGAGAAATAGTAAAGTGTAATGATCCCCGTATGACACTCGAAAAGGAAACTACCTCTATTCAGTCTGGACTCGGGGGAGCGGTCAATCCTGTATGGATCAAGGCATGTCATGTAAATTGAGTTGGTCACCTTAAAACATTCACGGCCACACACCTCAGCTGTGAAAATTAAGTAAGGAAGAGGCGATAAATAGCCACAAGAAGTGTTAGGCACAGGAAGGAGAGGGAGAGAGAGCTGCTGGCTGCAACACTTTGTTATGTTTACCTAAACCACTTTTTAGCGATCACCCAACCTTGCTATCTACCCACGACGATTTACAGATAAAAAAGAACCAAAATCGATAAAGAGGGCCGTTCAATTTTCTATTTATTTTGGTGGAACCAAATGAAGTCCCCTCCGTCCTGTGATATATTTAGAACGTCATGATATTATCTGGCTACGAGTTCTTGCCATACATACAATGAATGCATCAGAGAATCTCTTGTCGTTGATGGATTCCAAGATTAAATGCAGAGGTCAAGAGACGAACACAGATAAAAGATGGGAGGGAAAGAGGACTTACCAATGGGATCCACAGGAAGATGGCTTCAAAGCTACGCTCAGCGCAATCTGGCATCTGTATCCTAACGATACCTAAATAACTAGGACTAGGAGATATCCTGAACATCAAGATTTGTTTGTAAATTCTACAACTCTCAGGATAACAGTATTGAACGAGTTATTCAGTAACGCCTACACATGGTTATGTACAGAAGACGGCGTCTAAATGATTATAAATTGGGTAATAATTCTTACATCGGTTGTAATTAAATAACCAAGAAAATGTGGTTGATTGGTGGCTTTGAATGAAAAACTGACAACAAACAAGATTCTTCCGACATGTGAATCGTTTTTTCTCAAATGGGAGGATTTTTACCTGTGACGCTTATGATTTTTTGTGTATACGGACGATTTTCAGTGTAAATGATAATTACGTTGAAAAATCTGACAAGAATTTGAAGGAAACACCAACATTTATTTCTTATAAAACTCTTGAATTTTAATATATGTGCAGGGGTGATGTTTTTGCTTCAGACTTGCCATTGCATAATATAAAACACTAACGTCTCGGTAAGGCCTTTTCGTACATGTATCTGACGTCTTGAAAATAAACGGTGCGTGTTTTACCTAAGTGCTTTAAGATGGTTAAATATCTCAATCATCGAGATTAAGGCATCTTGTGTTATCCGTAAAACATGACCGGTGTTACCATGTTTGCCACGGAAGAGCCCAAAACATCGATATTTTGTCAGAAAATGATCCATCTCCTAATTAAGCAACGACACTTTATTTTTCGTTCATTTCAGAGGAAACGACAACGTTTATAATTTACTCTTCGAGGATTCTGATTTTAGATATGTCACGCGTTAACAGAGTCAATTGCGCGTCACAACAGTCGTGAGCAATCAAATCTCATTTGATTGTGGGTAAAAGTGCGCACGTCCACTCATGTACATGTAACTTTTTTCACAGAATCGGCGAGTATTTCATGTAATTCACTGAATTTCCACATATGAAGTTTTGTTTTTTTAGGTATCATTTGAACAATGTAAATGTTTACCAAAGAGTATGAGGACAGATTTGGACTCGATAGTCTTGTATCAGAGCAGTAACATCGGTTTCTAAAAGATTTATTGCGGTTGTCTCACAGAGGTAAATCGAAAAAGCACATACCACAGAAGACACGAGGAGTACATTGTAGTTTGATTCGCTTTGGGTAAAAGCTAAACACCTGGAGTTGTTAAAATATCAGACAGTGACGTATTCTCCTCAAAATTATTGCATCAGATTTCCATATTTTGTTTTTAAATTTTATATTACAGTTCCAGTGCCTCGACCTGATAAGGTATCACAGTGTGCATGTGTCCTAAAAATAGTGCCAAGGCATTGGGTTTGTCTTTCCTTCACATTTGCTTTCAGGAATAATTTCAGTGTTAGACTTGGTTTGTACGTTTGCCTCACTTTTGTTTTTTATGGCTGTCATTCTGACAATAATTCTGGAGCAAGAACAATACCTAATCATGTGAATAGAGATACTTTCATTTTCTCATGTTCCTTGTTCTGTTTTCGTCTTTTAGAAGCAGTTTTCAAGATTTGCCAATGAATCTCAAGTCATTCTTAGAGTCAGCAAGAATGACCATGTTGTTGTTGAAATGTGAACTAACTGCTTGATTTGCAGCTTATTTAAGATTACGATCTACTTAAATAGACATCAACCACTAGCAAAAATAATGAATGGGTCAACGAACCACTGGGTAGTACAAAAGCATTCACGAAAAATGTAACTGCATAGTTTACCAAAATACATTATATATATATGTATAGGTGTTTGTGCCCAATAGCTGTTCGACCATTTTTAGTTAGTTCATTTCTCATAACCCTATTAGCCATTGTGCAGAAAATTGTACCGAGGAGCCACATACTGAGGAAAAATCATTAAAATTCCAGAAGTTTTCGACGGAGATTGAAGGGCTTCTTCAGAATTTGTCAGAATAAAATGTTGCCAACTATAATTTTTCACATTTGACTGTTGCAGGTTTGACTGAGTAATTTTCTTCAAAATCATAAACTTGGATTGTAATGCTATTATAGCTTATACAAAATATGTGGTACATGTATTAGAACATTCAAAAACATTATTTATCCATTGTACGTTGGCACTTGTGTACACAGTGCGTGCGTTCCGTAGAGGTTTTCTGTAATAAACTTAACGAAATAGGATATAGGACTGTAATTTGTGTAGTCTGCACTCTATGTTTCCTGACTTATATCCTTCAACGGAATTACATATGTTCTTTAATGATACCACTTTAGGAGGGGGGGAAATGAAAAAAACAAAGGGCTTGTTCAGCTCTCAGACAGCGATAGGCCTCACGCAAGATCAAACAAAGAAACACGAAGACACTTGAATAATACATATATTCTAACAAAATAGACAAATAGTACAACTGACAATAAGATATAAAACAATACAAATAATTACAAAACTATATATCATTTCTTACTGATGATAGAGTCTAAACCAGAGTAGAATATCCCCGGTTTACGCAGGCAAGGCAGTCCACGTAAACATATAATCCACAGTTCTTGGGAGTTCTCGAATCGAAGGATGACAGCCGTGTAGTGACGAACAGAAGGGGGCACGATACGCCGACGATGGTTTTAGCATCCAACTCCCCGGCTAGGTAGAACTTTTCTGGGCGGACGGGTTGACAATAGCGTCCGTGATGCCGAGCTGCCGATGTATGTTTCAGTCCTTGGAAATATACACAAAGTCACTTTCAGGGTAAACTGGGATGAAATGTACATAATCGCACAAACAGACAATAAGCGATACAAGCTCCAAAATAACGTCCCAAACAAAATAGCAAGTGGCGAACACACAAGCTCGCAAAGTGCTACCTACAGGAAAATGGAGTACAAAATGACATATACCAAATGGCATGAAAGCAGATATCTCCAAATCCCACAAAATCCTTCTAAGTGGACGTGAGAAGTATGACTGCTCTCAAGTGGACAAGAGTGAAAGACTGCGAACTTTACAACTTTGACGCTCATATTTTTAGACTAATGTAAAGAAAATTCTGGATGGTTTTATCGTAAACATGTATACAAGATGGGTGCATCTTTCCAGAATGTGCGCTGTATGTAGGATGAGATGAAACTCAGATATACACAGAAGCCTCGAGAACACGCGACTGAATTACAGTGCATACCACAACGTACCCACAGGGGAAAGTGTAGGTTAGACACTGACCCAATTAAATAAATTTAAAAAATACAATACAATATTTTAAAGTTGGGGTTGGTAACAGTTGTATTATATTCCTACAAGCTTTTTACAGCACACATGACAGGCCTGTGTTTTTAATCTAGTTGTGAAACTGGAAATCAAGTGTATGTCGAGAATAGAGGTAACCCTTCAACAATAAGTGAATTATATCCTATTGACATCGTGCTAAACATTGAAAAAGGACATGTCATGGTTAACATTCTTATAAGAGCAAATGTGTATAGATACAAGTAGAAGCGACTCTTCACTAGTGGTTAGAATAACTTTCAGCTGTTCTTGCATGTGTTCATGGTCACAAGATTTCAAAGGTGAACTGTCCCTGTTGATCAATTTTTGCATGCAAACTTGGCACAGTATATCCTAGAGGTATCTGAAGCACACAGACGAAGTGATTTAAAAAATAACACTCGCTAAATGTTTTGAAAATGATATTTTTTTCAAGACATTTTTTACACGCTTATCTGCCCCTACTGTATGACGCCATACTGGTGGTATGTCGTTTTGTGTAGCAATCACTCGCCGAATTACGATGGGTTAGTTCGCATTAGTCTTTCCATCGAACCAGTCCATTGGACAACGGATAATTGCCCTGCGGCTTGACCATTTCATAAGCACTCTACGTTAAGTTCCAGTCATTTTGAGGAGACCTCTTTTGACCCGGTATACAGGCTAAAAACATTTGTTCTTCAAAACAGGAAATGCCACAATTACGTCACGCCTATTTGGCTCACTAACCCCATTCAAGGGCAGATGTGGGACTTTTTGGAGTTTTTGATGTTAAATATATTCTTTTTTCCTACAGTTAAAGTAGGTTATCAGTAAGATAGATAGAGAAAGATAATGACTTCTTTATATACGACATTATAACAAGAAATGACACCTGTTTAGCACCAGGTGGAAGTCAGCTATGGGTGTTTGAAAATATGGAATGGAAAAGCAATTGGTCACCAGGAGAAATATATCACCCCGCACTAAACGCGCCGTAATGCAAGTAGCCGGACATATGAAGATATCCATACTAACAGTTCGTGGGTGTAAAGCAATATAATATATACTAGATGAACAAACTTACCCTACTCTCAAGACACGTGCACTTCTGTCACGGAACAGGGAGAGCACCTGGCATTGTCATATTGTAAAAGCGTAGAGCTGGAGACGTAGCCCTCAGGTATATCTCAACAAACCTTGATGTCAGATAACACGTAGCAAAGTGACAACATTTCATATTGCATACCATAATATAACTTGGAGACGTTACCCCCAGAAAGTACATTCAGTCTGACAATATGTAAAATGTACTTTATTCTTCTACTGGAGCTGTCAAAGACATTGTCTTCACTCCTGGATTGGTGTAAAGTAACGGCCTGTTACTTCCTTATAGACGTTGCGGATAGACACATACGTTCTGAGAGCAAAGGCCACAGAAGTTGCAAGCATCATTTTGCTGTTGCAGGATAAGAAACTGATGATGATGTAGCCCAAGCTTCAAATGGATGATACATATGTCAACCCGTTGTAAGGAGTACAGTATGGTTAGAGATGACACAGGGAACGAAATACCCAAACTACCCAAATGACATGTCTACGCACAAGTTGACAGTTTTATTAACGTTTTTTCCTTAACATTACCAAATTGGTAAAGGCCGCTTGGGTATCGCACATGAGTAAGTTTTTTGCAATATTCATGCCAGTCGATAATGAATTATTACCGGCTTACCGTGCGTTTGCATCGTGCTTTACATATGGCAATCATAGACTAAGTTGATTGTAACTACCGTGGTAGCCTATATTAAAGAGATATGTTGCCATAGTAGTTACAATCAATTCAGCCTACGTTTGCTTTGTGGAACAGAGCTCTGATTTTTAATGTGACGCCATAATGACAAACTGTGAAGGCTACGCTTGACATCGATAAAATGGTGTTAGGGTCCTGTTATCGATCGATTGCCGCGGGCCCCTAATGAAAGAAGTGGGATTTGTTCTCCCGTGTTGATTAAATCGCTCAGAAGGCTAAATATGGAGATTATGTAAGCTAGACTGTTCGTGATATAACATGAGAGATAAATAATATAGAGACATTTATAGTTGTCGTATTTTGTGTACATAGCTTCTCGAATATCTTGACGAACTACATGACACATTGCAGATATCCCCAAGCACATGAAAGGATATCGCATTGTTGGAACCGTAAGAATTTTGTTTTAAATTCCTCCTCTGCTTAGCTCTGGTTTGCTTTGATTGGCAATGGCAAACACAACTGTGTGGACTGCAAAAATATATAGTTTTGTTTATAACAGGAGTCGTAAAAGGGCTTGTAATATATCCTGAAAATAGATGTGCCCAACTAAACACATGACTATTACGTAACAGAAAAAATAGCTCTTGCTCATTCAGCGTCATAGTAGCGCCGTTTTTACCGGCCTTTTTACTGCTAAGATAAAGGTAGCCGCATATAAGTGGCTTACGCATTAGCTATATAGATCTTGAATCACACTATTTATATATAAGCGTTTGGCAAAAAGGCTTGTTAGTAGTGCAAACACTAGTAGTAAGTAGTGCTAAAGTCTGATTTGTGTTCTGAAGTGCCTTGGTGATCAGAGCTGTGACTGTGAATCCCACCCTGTTCTACCGCCTAAAGCAATGGGTAATGATCCCTTGTTTCTTCCAGTGAGTATGCAGTGAACAATAAACATTATCATACAGGCTAAAGGTACAGGCATGCCGTGTGTATAACAAGGGAGACTACTGTGTAGTGAGAGCCCAAGCACCACTTATCTGCCCTTATATCTATGGCGCTCTTAAACAAATGTGTGCACGTTGACTTACTTCAGACTAGGATCGATATGAAGACAATATAACAAACGCATGAATAAGTCACGAGAAGACAGTGTCAGATGGTGCGTTAACAGACATAACCATGGTTTGTCAACCGCACTGGCAAACTATGACTCATTATCTGATGATAATTGCTTTAATACAGGATAATTCGAACAGTTGACTTGCATTGTATATTCGGTAACGAGCAAACTGTTTTCATTTACACATTTCATGGCCGTTTAGCTCGATGGGTCACCAGTTTATGGTCATATGTCGCCATTTTAATGTAAATGAGGGATTACAATGGTGACTCGGATCTGACGTCAATTATTTACCTTGAATATTCGTGTAACAAACGTTCTGCACACAATGTATCGCGCCCAGTCAATTCCATACATGATAGGATATGCATACGCTATTCTGAAGTGAATACCAGTTATGCTTTTAACATTTTGTTGGATTTTCTTAACCGCTGAGATCATGTGTCAGGCCTGTGCTCAGACTGGTGAGTATGTACGACAATCAAGCACGGTAAAGTTACAACTTTAAAGCTCTTGACATGAACTTATTTGCTAGGGACACGCTGAAAGCTAAACAGCTATATTTTATACAATTAAGCATAAAATTCCAATGCATGATTTTGTTTGTTCCACGCATTTTACTGCAATAAAACAATCCGTTGTTTATAGAGATAGCGCCAAACATAATCTTGTCTGTTACGATACAACACGGCTGTCCACAAATCAATAACCACTCGAACCAGAGCTTTTGTTAGAAAATAATAAAAACATGTGCATGCAAGAACAGTTCAGCTGATTGTTGTGACTATTTAAAGGTTTTATTGCCATTTCGGAATTTTGGAGTTTAGCATTAGTGTAAATGAAACATATATAGTGATTTATCATTCAATAATGTGGACACCAATCAGATCCTATGTCAACCGCAATGACTATAATGAGCTGTTAGAATACTAGTGACACAAATCGGTTAAATCAAACTCCAAACTTATCTTCTTTTTTCTTTTCTCATAATACCGTTTCACATCACTGGCCTCTGAAGCCATACTCTTATGCATGGGATCTTACGACTAACAGAAGTAAAATAAATCGCATTTATTAAAGTTATAGTACGTTTAGAAGAGATTTAAAACATGAGAATAAATTCCTTCACATATCAGGAATCAGGTGTTACTCTCAATTCAACATACTGGATTCCACCCTTTATCTACCAGATGTCAGAATCCGAAACAAAGGATTTTTCGCCTCGAAAGCAAACTTCTAGAGTTTAGCGTTATAAATCAGAGAAAGAAAAAGTATTCCATGCGCATGTTCTTAGTCATAACGTAAACGGTGTGTAGACCAGTTTAACGGGTCACCGACGAAAGGTAGGTTTGGTGGTCAGTCTGGTGGATTTTTAGACCTCCCGAAATATATTTCTTTATTTTATTGGTGTTTTACGCCGTACTCCTTTCCACTACCTAAATGTAGGCGACAAATTAAAAGAAGTAGATCAAAAGAAAAGACAACAAAAAATATAGGGTGGTCCATAAAAGACGACCTATTTTGTATTTCCTCTGGAAAATGTATCTAATGATATTTGTCCATAATTTTCAGGTGAGTAGAGATCCAGACGATTCTCGTGATAGTTCCATGGATGTGAGCACACAGTATACGACGCAGCAGGCGATACAAATCGTGGAGGCAACAAAATCAGTGGTTCAGACGCAAAGACAGTATGTCAGAGATTTTGGCAATGGCCATGTGCCGACCACACGGGCTATTCAGCGTCTGATATCTAAGTTTCAGGAGACTGGGCGCATTGGAAACAAGAATAAATGTCACAGTGCTCGATCCTTGTCAGCTCGTACTCTGGGCAGGGTTCTGACGGTGCGAGACCGTCTCGTACATACTGTCTTAGCGTCTGAACCACTGATTTTGTTGCAAAGTAGGTGTCAACGATTCTTATGGGCTGCTACGTTGTATACTCTCTGTTCACATTCATGGTGGTATCACAAGAATTATCTGGGTCTCTGCTCTATAACACCTGAAAGATATGGAGAAACATCTTTCGAAATATTTTCCAGAGGAAATACAAAATAGGTCGTTTTTATGGACCACCCTGTGTAACCAAAGTTATTTCACACGAGGGTCCATATAAACCTAAACGAGAATACGTATTCTTTTTTTGACGTGCTTGGTAACTCTATAGATCATCTTTTAATCTGGTATTTTGAAGAGGCCATAGGATACGCCCTTTCAGAGATCCGGAAACACAATTTCTCGTCATTTGTACCCTACGCTCTTCAGTAGGAGCTAAGCACTCCTTTGTGTGCGGTTCCCTTTATTGTTACAATCGACGTGGCCTGCTAGCTGATTTAACTCTACTTCTGTATAGCAAAGTGGTGAACTAGGTACGGGTGACAGCTAAAACAGATATCTTCTCGGGTGGTAGAAATATCTCGCCCTGCATTGGTTAAAATTAAAAGCGTAACGGCTTGTTCAATTTTCCCCACGTGGGCATTTTCCCTTACTTTGAACTGCGATATGTCGGTTATCATATTCCGCAAAAATAAATGGACGTTTTTTTAAACTATTACAAGAATTCTTTATCGATACATATATACATTTGGTCTAGTGTTGTGTTTTCCTTTAAGGCTTACATTGGTGTTAGACGGATGTGTCATATATGAACAGGGTATTTTGGCCAAGAGATGAGAGAGGATGAGGGAGTTGAAGGGGGCGTCCATCACAACGGAATTGCAACAAGGCTCAGTCTGTGGCAATAGTAACCCAGAATAAGCCCATGATTGACACTGCATGATTTGCACATCACTTTCTGTAACTATATACGCCATACATCAGTATCAGTAATTACCATTCTAGCCCGCATATATAAATGAACAGGATTAGTGATACGTTTACAAATACGTAAGTAAATGTTTACTAAGTATCACTGTTAGGCAAACACTGTGCATTGCAGGCCCCTATCAGATTGATGGCCGATGTGACAAAATGTGTCAGGGGAATGGTTTGATGTGGTGGACTTCTGTGTTCGAATATTTTAATACTCTTGTGAAAGTAAAAAGACAACATTAAATTGTGGAAGCTATCGCAACGCAAGTTTGAGTTCATTATTGATCTTATCAGATGTAGGGCTCGTCCTCAATGGCTTGAAGATTGCTTGATGGGAAAGACTAGGCTTGTATAAAACCGATCCATGCGCAGCACAAGATAAAAATCTATTCTTATGCGACATAAATTCGCAAGAGCCCACTGAAGGTAAAATGATGTTCCCCTGAAAAGGAATTCCATAGTCTTCTTACGCAATCTCATCGGAACAAGTCTTTCATTCGGGCGGCTAATATATCTCTAATATGTTCAATAATACACCGGTCTCCTTGAGTAAAGGGGTTAAGCACAAACCCTATGAAGGTGAAACGGGATATGCAGACAGCCCTCGGACAAATATTCACAGTTGTTAAAGTGCAGCACAAATTAAAAGACATCTTAATTATGTCGTTTTGACTACTTATACGCACCAAAAGGTGCTTCTTAACGCTTTAAACTAACGCGTTATTGACCCGCATACGCTCCCATAGATAACCACTGAGGCGAAAAACGACAGCTTAAGCGCGCACAACTTCTTCCCTGTAGGATTTTAATGCGCTATGATGTTTATGACTGGCTATACATTACTGGAAATTATACCACACCCGGACGTACTCCCTCTCACGTGAGGTGAAAACTATGGTAACTGCTTGACGGGCTGCGGACGTTCAGTCTGTTCTACTGCGTCGGTTTAGTGTGAGAACAACAGGTGACACAACATACCATGCTATGTCTGCCGTACTTTTCGTATTTGCCTTTACTACGAGTTTCTCTCAGCTCGGAGCATTCCTGACATGTCAAGGTAGGCACATGTGTTACTTAACTGTACAGCAGACCGCGTCCCTTAAGTGTGACACAGAAAGTGCTTTATGTTGTAGCAACGCATAGCCCTCTATCTAACAATACATTCTACTGGATCAGTCAACGTGAAAGCAAGGTTGTTCTTTAAACTGTCATAGTTTTAGACCTCTATACGTACTCTAATTTATTGCTGACTGACGGTGTATACGATTGCTCTAAATTTACGGCTCAGGTAAAGTTGTTTTAGCGTATTATATAGGACTATCAACAGGTTTGGGGAATAACAATAGGACACAGGCACGCCCCGACTCTTCTTAAAAAGAACATAGCGTGCTCAAATACGGACGCGGGCATTCCTCAGCTAGCTGAACACACACATTTTGGGCACTGTGAATCTACACAAGCCTTATGTTTACACACCCATCACCAGCCTCCGTCAAACAAATAAGCATTCAAGATTCCTATGATTTTCTTTACGACAGAAAAGAAAGATTTGTGCACATGTTTGGACATGTTGCACCTGAGACATCATCGTGTCACATCTTCATATTATGACTGAGACAAAAACGACACATGTTATATCAGACAAATGGGGTATAATGTTGAATCGACTCGTCATTGAGGATTTACAGGGTAGACTGCGATGATTACAGCACCAGCTAGACAGACCTGCCTCTTACAAATATAGCCAACGTATAAAAGGATAGTAACAGAAGTATGTTGAATCACAATATTTATATTCTTGTTGAGAGTAACTGACAAGAATTCAAGCAAGACAATGACATAGGTTATCCAGTACACGAAACCCGTAAGATTTCTGTTTCAGTACGCGCAAATATTCTTAAATCGAGATAAATAAGCCTGTAAAGTTCTCTGGCTGCCTGGACATACCCATCCATGCGACGAGATGCAACCTATGACGTCACAAAGCCCAGAGCCCTTATCCTTGTAATAAACCTCCTAGGCATAAGGTACTCACTCTCATCAAATCCAACTCTGCAGGGTCGTAAGATGAACTGTTAATCGTCCCTTGTGTTGACACTGCTTATGCGCATTAATTAATATTTGAGTAATCGTCAGCAATAACCGGGAACAAACGTCAGACTTGAGCTGTAGTATCCGAGCCTTCATATTATGTAAGAAAGTTCACATAAGTCTAATACATTGTAAGCCGTTTTTGAAAAACTGAATGATCACTGCAAATCGGTGAAGCATGCGGAGTAAGAGTGCGCTCTATCACATAAGAAATAAATCAACTGGCATCTGTATTACACTTCGTCTTGTTAAAGGCCCTTGTATCGAAGTAGCCGGATACCCTGGTGCCGGGAAGGGCTCGTGCATATTTATCACTAAGGAGCGTGCAAGCTGGTCAGAGTCCAATCTCCTATGTAGACAACACGGTGCACAGCCGGTCCTGATACCGGACACACAGACCAATGACGTCATTCATACCGCGGTACGTCAACTGAGCCCAGTGCAGAGGCCCTGGATTGGTGGTCAGGTGACGCCACATCCGTGGACATGGGTCACGGGTAAGGAAAGATGCCGAGCAGGCTTTTTTTTATGGATATATTGTGTTGATTGAACACTAAAATCTATATTTCAACATTCACGTTTACGGATATATGTAAACACTTACGTTAACGCCTTTACGTTAGTACCTTCTTCTAAAGGCTCACCTTAGCGCCGTTATGTAAACACTCACAGTATATATAACTCTCATGTTAGTGCCTTTTTGTAAATGCTTAAGTTAAGGCCTCTTGACAGGCAGGACACTTGCGCCTTTAGTAAGTGCTGATAGATCAAGGTATATCTTATAACTAAAATGACACAGCATCAACAGTTTAAAATCAAACGGTATATGATTTTTTTCCTTTTTCACAAACAGGATCGCCTTTCTACAATGAGACTGGCTGTTGCTCTGGGTCATTAAACGCCGATCTCCTTCGCCGATCTCCTCCTCTATCGCCATCTTTGTGTGTAACGTCATGTCGCAGTCATCAGTATCAGTATGCCTACGTAAAGGTATTAAAGCTACGCACTGGTTTCTTGAAGAACAAATTTAATGTTCAAGTCACAGTTCTCTAAATTATTCATTTACAAATAACCTATGACTTGAGTAACTACCCACTATCCTATTAAAGAGTTCATGCAACGGTATAGCATTGACTAAGCTATTTTTATTGTGTATAGTTACAGGAAGTCAGGTTTGGTGTATGTTACCGGATACAAACACGGTGACATGGTACCCGACCAATTCAACCCACCCGCCTTGTGTACATTAAGGTCTAGGCTAATGTAACAGCTACCTTTATTCAGATAGACGGTTATCCTGACAATGTTTGTTGATGCCTTGCAGGGCGACACCTGTGGGTGCTCGAATAACACGTGCACTGAGCCAGGGTCGGTCAACTGTTCATCTGTTTGTGACGGTAACTGGACTACCTCTTGTCCCGTGGATCTGGATAACTCTATCAAAGGATACAGCACAAATGGTGGGTGCGTAAGGTTATGCAGTTACACATGCATTTATAATTAGCCTAAGTCCGTCGTCTTATTGTTTTGAGATAATTAAAAAAATGTGATTTATAAACGTGTTTAGGAGATGGGTATTTGGGTTGTAATACTCATGTAAGTGTGTTTCGTTACATAAAAGGGAAAGAACATATGCCGAATTGCTATTATTTTAAAACGGCTGGCAGAGTTTTATTTATTTGAGCAGATGTACAGTACTATTTTACTCATACGACCTTGACTAGGATTATGGTCATTTTATACATGTACGTATATACTTTACATTTAAGAAAATAATACCGTCCGTAATTAATACATGATGGGGCCAGCTGGTAACTGGAAAGCAGTCACACGAATAATGGTTTACATTTGATGTCGTAGGTGATGTCCATCTTGCTGAACTTTCGGAACCCAGTAATGCGTGCGGCGTTCTTCAAGTCCAAGGCGGGAGATTGTCCATAGTAACACACAGTTGTAAGGAATCACTGAGATTTCTTTGTGAAAACGGTAAATATATATGTATATGGATTATCTTTAATTTCAGGTATGGTAAGGAGTAGCAGATTCTGACACCCTCCTAGGTCACTTTTGTCAGTTTTCCTGTTATGAACACAGACAAAATTGCAATTTATGAGAATCATATGTGAGAAAATTCACACGTGAATCATGGGTGTTCCATACGTGACACGTACGTGAGCTGTCAACGTACGTGGTTTGGATGTGATTGTATATTTAGGCTTTAAAATTACTTTTAAATTAATTTTTGATGCTTCCTGTCATGGATATTTCCTTGTCGACACAGTCGACACATTTGCTATCATATACACATACATATGGTATACATATATACCGGAGTAAACCACTGCTCAAGAAAATGTGTTCACAAAGAGAGAAAACAAGATACACTTTAATAAGATCATTTGCCTTTCTGTACCAGGTTCTCGACTGGTCTCGAATAAGACACTCGAAGTACATGTAGGCTATATGTTAGTCCTTTCACCACTATGTATATATCCTCGTTAGGTCTGATATAAAAGCTTCCAGACGTAAAGCCGACCCGAACACAAATTTCTTGTCTTCAGGTTCAAATCTCGGCATATGTACATGAGAGCTTAAGATGCTTCTCAAATTAACTAGTCATGCAGAGTTGGGCCATGTCCCCAAGAACGTACGACTTTTAAGATAAATTACGACTGAGCACAACAATAACTTTGAGTTCAGGCTTAAGGTCCCAAGTATGCCAACCATTAGAGTGGTCCTCCCGCAAAAAGCCCGAAGCCTCATTTTCATGAATGTGGTCCAGAGTGAAAATATATAGAAAAGAAAACAAAGGTTTCATAGAAAGTCAACATGTGCCTTTAATATTGTGTTTTAAACATGACCCTGCAAACCATTTTGTGACTGACACTGCAGTCTACGCTGCAGTCTACACAGCAGCCAAGAACATACTTCACGGGAGTTCAGGAGATTGCATCTGTTTGCCTGTAAGTTTTCATAAAGGTGTTAGGCACACATCGATATCTTCACTATACATTTATCTACTCTCACATTACAACCAAAAGAAGCAAAGCGGCGGCGAAAACAGTGTTTGGATTTTTACAATGATATTTGTGATACATGCTTACGGCCAAAACATTTGTAAGTTTACTGGTGTGATGAACATTTGCACCATATCGTATAATCCTACAAGAATGAGGTGTAAACTAAGACCAAAAATTGCAGCATTATTTTTGCACTTGAATTCACTGGTCTTTTTGCAGCCTAAGTACAAGTAAATCAACCCCCCGGGGAGATTAGATGTTACCCTACATTATCACATACTGAGCTAGCATTCTTTCACCTTGATATGGTTAGGCTTTGTGTTCTGAGATAGACATATCCATATGTGCAAATTATTAAATACCAGCAGGTCATCTGCTCAGAAGATGATGAGATACATGTACACATTACGGAAGTAACATTTATACGAGTGAAATTAATCTCGTTTGTCTAAATTTATTTACAAAATAAAAATTGTGTGACATATAATGCTTAATGACATTTTAACATATACTTGGCGTCTCCTGTTCTGTGCAAACATTGATCATTTCTTTCTCCATCTTACAACCATCTCCGACACAGTCACGGGAAACAGCTAATAAAGACACAATAATTGATGCTAGAACATAGATACAGTCCACATTTTTACCAATACCTTCACACCCAAAGGTAGGATCGGTCACAATACTTTCCACATCTGTCTTGAGCAGGCAAAGTTTGTCACTTTTCCACCTCTGTTAGTGACACACCTTTCTCAAAAGATACCGTAGCACTCCTGCAAAACAAACAATTAAAAACAAGACAATAAATATTATATATACACTTCTGATCATGTATTTCTCGGTTTTTCTTATGTCATTATCATTGACAATATCATATATATTACCATATGGCATATTTTGAGTCCTTAACCATGGCAGTTGTCATATGGTGACAGAAAATGTCACAAACAGGCAGATGATTCTCGTTGTTCAGATAGAGTAGTGGACATTCGGCGTTTGCTAGCCTGTTGGCCCTTCTCTTGACAGTTTTGAACACTGTCACAGAACAAGCCTTCGTACTATGCAGTGTAAATCCAAGGAAATGACAAGTTTGAAGGAGCTCGAGTCCGCTGGACACAGTGTTGCAACTCGCATTTCTTTCCCGAGCTTTCTGTAATTTTGGTCCTCTTGGAACATAATCTACACATCCAAGAAACCTTCTGACCTCTGTTTGGTTGGATATCAGTATAAGATTTTTAATTGAACTGTTTCCTGAAAATATTATATTATAGGCTCTTATCACAAAATAATAAATTCCTAAATGTAAGCTGGCAACCTGAGATGACACTAATCTAAACCACATTGTACTTTGTGCATACTCAACACAAAACCTTAAAAATAAAGGTCGAAAATTCATTTGAACTATATATTTACTGATAGGCATGAATATTTCAGTATAATATATCCAAATTACATATTACAAGATAACATCATTATTTATACAGAGTATTTCAAAACAGAAAAAAACATTGGTTAAATAACAAGATGCCTAAACCAAATTATGCTTATCTAATTTGATTAGGTTTGAATTGTTTATATGCCACTGCTCTTGGAAGAACCCTCCTGCTATGAGATGCATCAGGATGGCATTTTCAGCAAAATGGTGCGCACTGTCTGCTCCTGGATAACTGGTTCTGTGAGCACTGGCGTACAATGTTGTGTTATATCGTCAACCTGGAAAAGTAATAAGGAGTAAATTTATTACTCACACTTAGTAGGGCAATATCACGTGTTACGAAACCCGTCTTTAAAGTAATATATTATTTTTTCATTTGTTTTTGCGCCAACCGGGTCAGTGTCTGACCTACATTTTCCCCTCGTGCACCTTGCAGCCTGCAATGGAATTCAGTCCCGCGTTCCCGAGGTTTCTGCGTTTATGAGTTTCGTGTCATTGAACATAGAGCGTACATTCTGGGAAGATGTACCCATCTTGTAAGCGAGTTTACGATCAAGATGTCCAGAATTTTCTTTACGTTAGTCTCTTAAGATGAGCGACGAAGTTGTAAAACTCGCAATCATTTACTCCTGTTCATTTGACAGCTGCCATATTTACGTCCACTTGAGGATTTTGCTGGGATATTGTTGGAGTTTGGTTTTCATGTCATTCGACGTATGTCAATTTGTACCCCATTTTTCCGTACGTAGCACTTTTGTGAGATTGTGTTTGGCCACTTATTATTTTGTTCGAGACGTTCTTCTGGAGCCTGTATCACTCGATTACGTACATTTCATCCCAGTTTACCCTAAAAGTGACTTTGTGTATATTTCCGAGGATACATACATTGCCAGCTCGGCATCACGGACGCAATTATCAACCCGTTCGCATCTTGCCGGGCAGTTGGCTATATACCATCGTCGACGTAGCGTGCCCACTGCTGTGTGTCACTTACGGGACTGTTATCCTGCGATTTGAGAATTCCCAAGGACTGTGGTTCTATATTTACGTGGACTAACTTGCCCTTGGAAAACGAAATATTCCATCCGGATATGGAGGCTCTCACCAGTAAGAAAATATATATTTTTGTAATTGTCTGTGTTGTTTTGTATATTATTGTCAGTTGTACTATTTTTCTATTTTGTCCAAATATATGGATTGAGCGTCTTGTTTGATCTCGTGTACGGCCTATCGCTGTCTGAGAGTTAACAAGCCATTTGTTTAGCATTTTTCCTCTGCGATAGTGGTACCCTTATATATCAGGAGCTTGTCTGGGAATTAAAACCTGCTTGTGCTGGATTGTAGCACGCTAATTTTCAGCTTGCTTAGCGGTGTTCTAGTTCCTGTTTTGGATCAAACAGAGATTCACATTTTGTACAATTTTTATACAGTTTCTTTGTACACTATATTGTGTCATTATGACTGAAAAATTTAATGTAGATTCATTCCGTGATAACATTTGTCAGTTGTTCAGTTGTCTGAGTTAAGAAAAGGAGATTTAAGGAAAATAGCTGAAAAATTTGAATTATACTAAAGCCAGAGTCTTAGAAAAAGTGAAATGGTTTAGGCTATCAGCAAACATTTGGGCTTAGGTGATACTTTACCTATTAAGAGTCAGGGTGGTGATGTAGAGTTGGCTAAATTTCAGTATGAGATGGTAAAGTTTAAGGTAGCGAAGGAGGAAAAAGAAAAAGAAAGGGTATTTCAGTTAGAACGATTAAATTGAATAGAGAGAGAACAGGAAGAACGAGACAGGGAGTTTGAATTAGAAACGTTAAGATTAGAAAAAGAAGAGAGAGAAGTAGATAAAGAGATGAGGAAGAAAGGTTAGGGAATTTAGAGTTGGAGCAAGAGTTCAAATTGAGGGACGTCCAGGTTAAGAGATTAGTGAGAGTGAAGCTGTTAGTCGTCGTCACAAAGCATTTGATTTGGCTCGAAATATCAAATTAGTGTCCAAATTCACTGATAAGGATGTAGAAAGGTTCTTTCTATCCTTTGAGAAATTGGCTGTTAGCCTGGAGTGGCCTGAAAGGTATTGGACAATGTTAATGCAGAGTAAGTTTGAAGGTAAAGATGCAGAGGTCTATTCTGCTTTGTCATCAGTCTTCAGACTACAAAAAAATTAAGGCAGTGATCTTGTCTGCCTGTGAGCTTGTACCAGAGGCCTATAGACAGGAGTTCGGACAGTTAAGGAAACAGTCTGGTGAAAGTTACGTGGATTTTGCCAGGGGTAAAGAAACGCTGTTTGACAATTGGTACAGGGCTCTGAAGTTAGATCCTTCTTTTGGGAATTTATGATTCTTCTTTTGTATCAGCTAATGATGGTTGGGCAGTTTTTAATCAAGTTGTCTTACCTCCAGTTATAGACAGAAAGTTCTTAGAATGGCTCATGAGAATCCCACAGGTGGACATTTAGGCATTAGAAACACAGAAAGTAAAATTACTCGCCATTTTTACTGGTCTAGGATTCGTAAGGATGTGGTCAATTTCTGTAAGCTGTCAGCTGGTAGGAAAACCACAGCATGGTGTAAGGCCTGCACCCTTAATTCCTATTCCTGCTTTTGATGAACCTTTTAATAAGGTACTTATTGATTGTGTCGGCCCATTACCTAGAACTAAGTCTGGATACAAGTATCTTTTGACTATTACACATCGGAATGACCCGATCAATGCACACCATTTCCACCGTCTTTGGACTCCTCGAACCAGATCAAGGAAGATGTTATCATGTGTGCTTCCACCTTGGTGAGTACATGCAATTCTTACCATTGACATTCCGACCTGAATAAAAACACTTCTATCCTGGAAAGAAATTTTCACCCAGCTGAGAACTGTTTCCAGTCTTATATAAATCTTTTTACGCAGGTGAAAACCAATAAACTGTTACGAGGCACATTTCGTGATTACATGTGTCCGGGTTAGGAACCGCGTAAGTTTAAGGCCCACACAAGGTGATTAAATTCACGGTCGGGTTTAAGTTCGTTTGGCGTGGCTGATTGTCCAGATGGGACAACGCTACATCATGGCCCAAGCTGAAATTCCCACACATGTGTCAAAAATGGTTCTCGCCGTTGGTCCCCATTAGTGTTACCCAAAGGAGGAAAGAGAGCACCTCCAGACGATACATTAAGTGAGATAACGCAGGCTTCAAAATTTACGACCGGTAATTTAGAAACAAAAGATTTACTTGTTCACTGCTATATAAGCGAATCCCCCAGTTTCAAAAAAAGAGAAGCGGAAGTCTTTAGGCCACTCATACGCTACGTTACTGAGCTTCCTGATACCCCCGATCTAAGACTATAACTTCTCTCCTTTGGAGATACCCTCTGCTTTCGGACTTCACCAAATTCAACTGGGATTGACTTGTTTTGGCTGGCGGTCGCTCTCTCTCCACTTTGAACCAGGGACAGCGGCACATAGTAAGTATAAGTAGTAAGTATATATTAAAGAACTCCTCTCTTGTTATTTAACCCCTTGTCGTTGTAGTCACTTTGTCCACAGGTTTATCTATAAAGCTATATAGTTTTATAAAGGTTACGGGCATAGTTAGTGGCAACCTCAGCGCACAGTTTCCACTCTGCACGTTGTGTTACCTAGTTGTGTCTGACAAGACTATATAGACTCCATCGTGAGGGTTTCCCTAAGACGCTTCCACTCAAAACGCTTCCTCTACAAACTCTGCGCTCGGATCAGGTAGCCACACAAACCCTTACCCCGTATCAAAACCAAATAAGACATAAAACTTCGATAAAGCTAAACAAAATTTATGTGGGGCCCTGTAAAGAACAGAATTTTGGCGCTGTTACGCTTACCAGGCTGGTTACCAACTACTCTATTGCTGGTCCAGAATGACATATTAAACATGTTACAAAAGTTATTTTGTAATAATATGGGCTACGTTTATGGATTACCAAAGACTTACAAAATGAGTAGACATGTGTGTCTTCATTTTTGGGGGGTCAGTTGCGGTAACTGTTCATGGACGAACTGAAGATAATCTTGGACACAGGTGTCAACCGTTGTCACATCTGTTGGTATTGTGTTGATCTGTTTACAGAGCTACAAATACACGGCATGTGTGTTTTATGTCCCATTCAATAGAAATACAAAGAGCTTTCGAACAAACTAAGTAGTCATAGGAACATATGGGGACGCTGTATAATGCAGGTCCTGGTAAGTGCTGTCTATTAATATTTCTTGCTTATTACAAACATAAAAATCAAACTTCATACTTACCCATAACAGTTTGCACACCATATCGACACGCGCACGCTTTAATCCAGCGAATCCAAAGATGAAAGGAGCAATATGGATCTAAAAGTGAACATAAGTGTGAGTAATGCACAAAACACCAATCAAATAAATAAGCAGATAAGTCAAAATCAGTGTAAATTTACATATCATGCTATCATATTATTGTGAACACCTCTGTGGAATTGTTATTGTATGATTCTATATATGACAACAGTGGTTAGTCTTTAGTATTTTTGAAGCGATTCTACAATTTGACTGGCCCATACTTAAATGCCTAATCCCATAAGAATCATGTTGTTAAGATTTTATTTAATTTGTAAAGCCGATATACTCATAAACTGCCTAAATTCCTTCCACTGTCTGCTCCCTGGGCTTTTTGCCATGTCAACTTTCAAAGCGACCGTGAAACTGGAGTGATCAGTGGAAACCGCATTAGCCTTAAAGAGCTCTTGCTCCCCGTCAAACAACTGCCCAACACATATTTGCACCAAATGTTTGACGAGTCCCAGGTACATCTAGTGAAAAGTTCCCACTGGAAAATCCCTACAAACAGTAGGATAGATGCCTGAATAGTTTTACAGCTTCCTTTTATACATGCTGCATGGTGTATCGTATATTGGTACATGTATACAGTAACTTTAGTGAGATGATGAGGTAACACTTTTATAACACTTTCAGTAAGACAACAGATGAATCATTCATGTTGATTTCAAGGGTTACATTTCAACAATTTAATGACGCGTTTGGTGCATACATATCAAAATGTATATAGAGAATGTTATTCTTCTCACGCTGCATATCTGCAGGGCCTTCATTCTTACCTGTGAGGGTTGAACACAGGCCATATTTGATTGGCATAATCCTTCAGCCCTGACGAAGTCAGAATTTGTTTCTTCATTGTTTTAGGCGTGGTGTCTCTTAACAGCTGCGAGGCGTCCGGTGTTTCTTCTACAGTTCTGCCTCTACCTCTTTCCAGAGAACAGATTTGTGTACCCTGTAAACACAAACATGAAATATCTCGCATGTATTTAATCCAAGTCCTGATCACACTATGTCAATTAAGCCAAAAGTCAACAACCACGAATTTTACTAGATTGCTGTTTTATATCATATGCAAGACTGTTTCATGAAAGACACTCACATGACACCTTGAGCGAAATTTGATTGCTCCTGCACCCATATGTTTAGAACATGATGCAACCTTGTTGAAATTTGCGACAACAGCTGTCACTTCTTTATTCATTGCATCATTTACCTTCGATCCATTTGTTCCAAAAGTTGGAAATATATGTGATACACAAATACGATTTCACAAGTCAAAAAGATAGATTAACTATTTTTGCACAAATCATGTGCTTATTGACCATGTGTTGAAATTCGTTCAAACCAGTAGGTTGGAGTTTAGTATCAGTTTATGAACGACTAGCAGTTGGATTACAGATTATTACTCTGATAACCAAGATCTCCTTGTGTGACCGTAAACTTTAAACATATTGGTAGTTTTATAATTAAGAATACTCACAACTTTGCACTGTCAATGTCCTTGCAAACTGCATCAACCATGACAAGGACATTTGCTTTTTCAGACGCAGCCAGAAAGAGGAAATTATTTGCTTCATTCCGCACAGTTACTGGCAAGCAAGTCTTTCCTAATCAAAGGAAGAAAATGAAATTTACAAGACAATACATCAGTCATTACTGCATAATGTGGCTGAACAATAAATAAGCAAAACAGGAAATAACGGAGATATTGTATTAAATGAAGCACTTACAAAGTGAAACTTACATCAACAGTCAGAATGTCAATTGTCACCCTGTTTTCGTTGAGAACCATGAAGTTTGCCTGAATCATTGTGAAAGGTTAGGCGTCAGCGAGAGGATCAGTGACCTGAAAGCTAAGCACGTTCACAAAACATAAATTTACACATGTATTATTTTAACTTAATATTTGGTGTATTTCTGATGCCGGAGATGCAGTCATTTTATGCTCTTCCCCATTATTAATAACTTATTTTATCTTCTTTTCTTAGTCTCATTTCACAAGGCAGCAAATTCACAAAACAGTTATGTCGCAGCATTACTTACTTGTCATCCATTTCTGGGAAGCTGGACAATATGCTCTGAGGAGCCTGGATAAACACCTGAACGATTACACACCATGCCTCGATCTGGAAAAAATACCCAAAACCAGAAGTAATCGCAGCTAGAGGCAGACATATAATACACACGACAGGTACAAAATTAAAGTATTTAATTCCTTGGCATCTTCACTTTGTTTCACTTGGGTTTTTGTTGAGAACTTTGTCCTCGAGTACAATTGTTATAATTATACCATTCCCATGTATATAGTGAAACAATTTTTCCACTCTTCCATGTACCTCTGTATCATCGTTGATTGTACCCAAATGCAATGACTTTAGCATTTGTCCCATTACGCAAGAGTTGTTCTCGTGCTTTCCCCATGGAGATCTGAGTTTATTTTGATATTTTGCCCCGTTATCTTGCTCAGTGATGGTGGAAGACTTTGTAGAATATCTGTAAAATACAAGATGGGTTATAATCAAACATTGTGGGTATCTGTGTCCTCAACCTACTTTTGATAGTCACACATATCATATACGTATACTCAAGAATATTCAAAATTTTATATGGCTAATACACCAAAAGATGTGCACTAACCAAACATGCCTTGCATATTTAATTTTAAAAAATGATATCTTCATGATTTTCCTCGGATCAATTTACATGTACGAGTAAATTAAGAGAAAAAATAGAACCACTTACCTAAGGACATGTGGACCTGGATAACTGGCAATCGCTATATAAAAAATAGCTGTTTTTAGTTCATTCTATGGTAAATTTTAAATAGTCTTTCAAAATATGTCACTTTTATATATGTGTACAGTTCTACTGTTCTTACAATGGGCTTATTAGAGTTTGAGTTAATATGTACATGTGTAATATCTTATGCGATTGTAATGATGAATTAAAACAGGTGTACAGAACATCGTTATCAATATTACGGTGTACGTGTATACTTAAAGGAGCAAAATATGTACAAGGTAAACCTGTGCATGCCTCATGACAACAGAGGAAATTTTAGGATTAGCTATCGACAGATTTAACAGTTCAGACAGCCTAACAAACCAAAAGAGGACACCATCTCGATCTTTACCCTTGTGTTCAAATGCAGATACATTAAGCACAGAAAACATGTATAAAACAGTTATAATGTTCAGGCCTGAAGAACAATACAGAAGAGTGAAAACGTTCAGGCTTAATGAGCGAAATTTGTCACGGATAACCTATATGGAAACCTCTAGGTCTCCTACATGATCGATACTAACATTCGTCTTAAGCAGGAGGCTCTAAGTCCCTTTTTTTTTGAAGAAATTGTTTACTATAAGCTTAGTTCAAACCAGACTTACAACTGTTAAAAGCACTGTGTTAATATTCCCCACACTTTTCCGGTTTGTGACCGATTTTATCAATAAAGCTTCATTAAACAGCCCGAAAACATTTTTTTTACACTGAATGTAGGCCTACGTTTGGTTCGTATGCTGTCAATAATTATAGGTCTACCTTCGTCAGCAGTTTGTCAGACCAATTT